>CM055980.1:37562500-38762500 GCA_029531755.1 Holothuria leucospilota | reverse complement strand
AAGATGATAGTTAGATCCCGAATACTGTAGTAGTTGCTAGGCAAATATATCATTATTAAAACCTACTCTAATTATCTCATCGCCTTTCATGTAACGCGTAGGGAGGTACTTTGCCTAACATCGCAAATGTAAAGTTGTGTACGAGAGTCTCAGTGTCGGTATGGGTGAGTGTGTGTGTGTGTGTGTGTGTGTGTGTGTGTGTGCGCGCGCAAACTACTCCTAAATCGTAAGTCCGATCAAGTTAAAACTTGTTGGATAACTACCTGAAGTCATAGGTCAAGGTCAATTTTGCTAAAATAATTTTTTAAAATAATTTTTGTTAGTATTTGCCCATAAGTGTGATAAAAAAGTAAAAGAAGCACATGAAATCTAGGACTAATTTTTAAGATAGTGCTGTTGGGTTGCTAAGGGTGCATCCAAAGTTCAAAATGGTAAAAGGTCAAATATGCCTAACTTTTTCAGAAAAGTGTGTCGCCAACTCCTCTTAAACCGTAAGTCTAATCAAGTTCTCATTTGGTGGGTAAATACATGACCATGTAAACTTGAGCAATGTAATTGATGATGTCATAGATCAAAGGTCAAATTTGCGAAAAAAATCGTTCCTTGTCAATATTTGCTTATCAGTGTGATAGTGAAAGTAACAAAACGATATGATATGTTACGACTGATAAGACAAATTTTAAATTGTGCCTTTTTTGTGCTCAAGGTGGGGTCAAAGGTCAACATTTGAGTCAAAGGTAAAATTTGCCTCAATTTGGTGAAAAATTGGGTAGGGAGCTCCTCTTGAACGGAATGTCCGATCAAGTTCAAACATGGTAGGTAGGTAGGTAGGTAGCTGGCAATTTTAACTTGTGCGAGTGTAATTGATGGCATCATAGGTCAGAGGTCAAATTTGCTAAAAATGGTTGTTGCCATTGTTCGCCTACTAGTGTGTTAGAAAGGGTAATACGACCACATGAAAGGCTAAGACTGATAAAATAATTTTTAAAATAGTGCGTTTTGGTTGCTAAGGACTAGGTCAAAGTTCAAAAGTAGCTCAAAGCTAAAACATTGTGTTGCAGATTCCTCCCATATCGGTACATTCGATCAAGTTCAGACTTGGTGGGTAGGCACCCGACCATGAAAACTTTGCTGGCATAATCGTTGACGTCACAGGTCCAAAATCAAGATGCCAAAGTTTCATTGAGCTAAAACTGGTTTTTACCATTTTTCTCATATCTGTTTGTTAGAGAAGGTCATAAAACCACACGATATGTAGAGAGTGATAAGAAATAGTGCATTCTGGTTGCTAAGTTCGAGATCAAAGTTTAAATGACCTAAAAGTGGGTGTTTTGTCATTGTTTGCTTATCAGTGTGACGTGAAATTTCTTTAACAGAAAATTTGTAGAGAATATGAGAGAAATGAGATTTGCAACTCCATGGGTTGCTTTCTTGAAGGAATTTGTAACTCTCTCGGAGCAGTTGAATTTATTTGGAGTTTTGACCATTGACAGATACCCACACTTCTCTTTATCATTGCATTCCGTAGGTTTGTCCCAGTCACACTGGTGTACCCGAGGTAAAACAAATAAGGCTATACAGTTCGGGAGATTCCCCATTAGGGAGAATCTACTTTTCTCCAGGTCGGGAGAAAACGTGGTAATGGGCGCCCCCATTGTGTCCATTTTACCCACAATCCCAAGCCTTTTTTGTGTACATTGTCAGTGGTGAATGGGTTTTGAAACCCCCTTGCAAACATCGTGGGTCTAATGTTATGGAATGAATTGTATATTCGGAAGGTTTATTGTCATATCTACCGAAAAGCCAAGTCCTAATCGGTGGTTCACCACGCTGTTTTTGAGTGTTATTTTTTTGGCCTTCCTTAACCTTGTTTTTTGTTAGGCTAGCAAGCCTGTACAATGTGTTGCATAAGTTTTCCCCCGTTCGGGAGAATTTTGGTTTTCCCCCAAACGGGAGAATCTCCCGGACTGCTATATGGGACGTGCCATGTGCGCCACTTGGAGGTGCGCCACTGAACAGATTCCATTAAAATAGGACAAGCCATTCTCACAAAGTGAAAGAAGATTTTGTTAGATAAACGATCTGTCTTTGATTGTGAGGAGTAAAAAAACACCTTGGAAGTACTACCTCTGACCATGGAGGTACTAATTTTAGACATATCCATTAATCCGAGCGTTGTTTTTAGTTGGTGGATATTAAGACAATTGTACAGAGGCAAAACATATATTTTAAATTGTTCGGGTCTGTGAAAACCCAGCCTGACCCACTTGATGTCTCTTTAGCAATGCTAACCTCAGTTAAGCGATATCCGAAAACGGAAGGAAATTTGTAGCGGAAGTCAATTTGTGCTAGCTAATGCGTCGATATTTCAAGTCCGTATACTTGACAAGGCAGATTGAAGCAGATTTCATGAAACTGTAAAGGATCTTAATTCGTCTACCCCTTTCTCTTTATGTGGAAACTCTCAGCTGACACGCTTTGCAAAATTTATGAGCATTCTACGTTCCTAATGAAGTACCTGTAGTTCTGTCCCAAAGATGTGACATTTTTACTTTTAGCGGGCAGAACACTTTGGCGGGGATTGACAAGCCAAACAGCGTTCATCGGAAGTAAGAGCACTTCAAAGAATGTGCCCCTTATAACTTAAGTGGAGAACCCATTAGCTCTGACCGGCTGGCTGCATCAACGGGGAACGAAGAGTGAAGAACCTTCTTAGGAGGTTGTTTATCATCAACCAGTTGATAGTACTGGGAATATTAACTCGAAAAATTTACCGAGACCGTTTAAATAAATGAGAGTGGATGGATAACATGTTTCAAAATAAACTGTTCGTAGTCATGTCTAGCGTCTCAATGAAAATCTGGAAGTCGAAAAAATAAAAATACAGTTAATCAGAGTCAAGACGGCATAGCTGGCTTTCATTTTGCAAAATTGGTACTGCACTGTGTGAATCGTTCATTTCTCTTTAGCAGGAGGATCAAAACAAACATGCGAAATTCATATTGAATAATGTGCAAGTCGTATTGTGGAGTCAGAAGTTAGACCCAAAACTGGGAGAGATAAAAGAAACTTAAAAAATATCAGGACCCAAACTCCACTGGAATCGGATATAGCCTAAATGATGGGATGTAGTGATACCGCTCATTTTGTAATGACGATGGATGATTGGTGAAATGTGCCATATGAATCTTGATGTGTTGAATAGCAGTAGCTCACTACGACTTTGGAAGAAGGCCTTGGTGTGGTGTGTGAATCAAAGGCAATGTCCGTGCTGTCTGGCTGTATTCTCCACGTCGGTGCCTGTAAAAAGAGGTGATCAATGCGTAGGATGGCAATAAACCTTGTACTGGAAGATTAGTATAAGAATCACATCCAAGAAATAAAAGATACATAAGGTGTAATTTTAATATTTTTGACACCTGCATAAATTTCATAACAGGTTACAACAAAGATAACCTTCACAACTGACAAAACGAACTTTATCTCTTAAGATATGTTCCAAGAAGGGGAACGTTTTTCTAATTTTTTTAAAAATTTACTATGTCAAGTGGTTCTTCAAACGTAACCTTGACCACAAATTGGGTTGAAATGTATTGATTGTGTGTAAAATTAAACATAACAAGGTTTTTTCTCTTCAACAAAATTGTTACACACTCGTTATCGCGTCATTTTTACTTCGACAAGGAGACTTCTAGTCGAAGTAATGCGAACGCCACAGCCGTTTTTGGCGAGGCGTTTAGAGATTTGTCTTTCAATTGCGTTTTCTTAGCCGTTTTGTAAGCTATGGATCTGAAATTTAGAGAGGATGTGTAACGTGTTAGGTAAATTTTACCACTAAAATTTTGTGTTGATCGATGGTTATATGACGTCTCTAGAGGTTGTTTTCAATGTTTGGCCATAAAACCTATCGTCCTCTAGGGATTTCGATATTTGTGCCCGAAAGTTTGCGCACTTGTTCATGGGTGGCCCATTTTCATATCTTGTTCAGGAATAATCGATTTCACGAGAAACGATATTTTTAGGGGGCAATTTTGGATTGAACATTGACCGTTCCGCGTTGGCAGGATTTACTCCTGATTAGAACAAAAAATAGAAAATTAACTGGTGCCAGTTGCTTTAAAATCTTGTCAGTAATCAGTAATGTCAGTAATTCTCTGCAAATTTCATTTCATTTCATGGAAGTATATCGGAGAAAATCCGAAATAAATTTGTCTTCTTTTTGTCCAAAACAATCGATTCTGCTAAGTACAAACACTTGTTTGGCGTTTTGAAGCCAAGACCGCCAAGACAACGCCAAGTGAAATCATTTGGCATTCAGTTTCGCTGTATATTTTGCGCACGAATTGGCCAAATGAACATCTTCTCTGCCAATGTACCCATGATAAAAACACAGGACTCGCTGGAGTAATCCATCTGTTTACATACAAAGCAAAGCTGCACAAAGCTACGCATTGTTTGCAATTTCCCTACTGTTTGCACAAGGCAGGGAGTTGTTACGTAACAACTCCCTGCACAGGGTAATTCGAACCAGGGAGCTGCCACAGAGTAGCAGCTCCCTGTTCGAACACTGAAAATAGTACCCCACGAAGCGTACTCTGTTTGCTCATATCCTCTTTGGGGCTTCCCAAACATGATTATGACTGAACAACGAATATGCGGTGCAGCCTGCTACGTAGGCAATGGCAATAGTCGATAATGAAGGGAGCTATTTCGTTGCCCCGGTTGCTATATCCGATTCAATTTCCTTTCGAATATTGGCTGTATCGATTTAAAATATAGGATTTTTACGACATTTGTGTGTAATTTTTCTTTCAGTGTGTAATTTATACAATCGAATCAGGAATTACAAAAGATACACATATTTTTAATAAACCCAGGGTTTGGACTGTCTGAAAAATCACTACGTACTCAAAGATGAACCCTTCTCGGCTTGAATGAGATGCCATTGAAGGGCAGGAAATGTCTGTTGACAAGTAGTGTTTTCACATGTACTAGTAGGTATATTGGGTGGATTGTCCAAGCAAAAGTTTCCGCGTTAAGAATATATTGTCCCGTTTTCGAATGTCACGAAGTTACAATTGTCCAGGTGTTGTCCAATCACCTTCCAATATGTTTATTTACCAAAAATGCACTTAAACTGAGACGCAGATCCAGAGGGGGCTTTCCGGGCTGTAGAGGGCCCCTTTTTCGACACCACCTTTTTAGACGGTCCTAAAGCTGCTTGACAATATGTGGTATTTATTTTTATTGCCAGATGTCAGAAATACTACTTTTTTTTCCAAGTGAATAAATTTCAAGTTTTTTTCCTTAGACCACCCCATTCCCTCTTTCGAGGCTTCGTACAATTGGTGCTCGTAGCTGTAGAAGAGTAGGTCCCCTCTGTCCCTTCCGTGCTTGAAATCCTGAATCCCCCCGAAGTCGAAGTTTCCACCATTGGTGGTCTAGTTTCAGTGTATCACCTCAGGAAGCAAATCAGGCACGCTGATAAATACCTGATATATACAGTCTTCACATCTTTGCAAGTTAGGCTACAAAACGGGTTATATCTTCATTTGAGACTGTTTATTCAATCTCTCCACACTGTGAGCAGAATGGATGCCAGATTGCCTGGAGGCATTAATCTGTTGATGAGGACTGCCACCTGATTACACACCCACACCGTTATGGAGTGCTTGGTGTCTGTACTCAACTTTTAGAGAAAGGTGGTACCTCCATGAATAGACGAAGTATAAACATTTTAAGAGCTCTCACAAAAACGAAAGTGCTGAAAAGTTTACCGACTTTTGCTAGATTTTAGCAACCGATTAAAGCTGCTAAATTGTAGTTTTTAACAACAGATCTTGTGAGGATTGCAAGAAAACTAAAACCTTACGAATGGGACATTCGTAGGTAATGGGTGGCGCCAGGATTTGTCCTACAGGGGGCCACGCTCTCCCACCGGGGCAGCCTTCCACAAAGGAGGGAGCCTCATCCCCCTCTCTCCACTTGGCGCCACAACTGCATTCAAAAAGGTAAAATAAGCCTTTCCAGTAAACCGACGAAACAAATTCCATCATCTTTACTACAATTTCTACCTTCAGTGCAACCAGGCTACCCTTCTTCACTTCTACAGAATTTTTTACAAGCCACAAAAGTCGCTGCAATCGTTTTCCAACGATATTAAAGTTTCCTTACCTAAAGAGATATAGGAAGCATCGTTGACTGAAATACCTGTGAAACCAGGGCGTCACTACCTGGGATGTGGGGGTGCTACACCCACAGCAATTTTCAAAGCGCCGTCTGTCGAAATCAAAGTTGCGGTCTGTCCAGAAAAAAATGCCACTTTAATTTACTTTGTCAGAATAAAAAATAAAAAAATTTATTTTGGTTATAGAAATATCTGGAGTTGTATGGTCGCAATGTTTTTTCCTTTAAATGAATTATTGTCCGGTGGTAAAATTCCTTTGGAGAGATCGAGGAGTTGCTATTTCTCGAATAGCAACTCCCAGGATAAATGAACTGTATCGGGAGACTATCCTACTTTATCGGGAACTTATTACATCTTGGTGGAACGATAATCACAATTCTACCACCTCTAGCCATCCGTTATTGAAAATCCTGCATTCTGACTGGTTAAACACTGATCTGTTATTCCACAACATACCGTCAGTAAACGTACACACTGATAAAAATGAAGTTTTTCACACATTTCCGGTGGTAGAATAGGAATAAACTGTGGTAAACTGTGGTAAAATAGGAATAAACCGGACAGGAATATAACGGACTCGGCTTCGCCTCGTCCGTTCTTTTGCCAAATTTGGAGTCTCGACGGTTAATTCACCAATAATAGTCCGCTAAATGCGATTTATTCCTTAAATAAAGGGAATTTCTGTGTCACTAGTGCTAACTTCTATAAGGCTTTCTAGGACAATGTCTTTTGAAGAAACCCAGGAAGTCTGGAAAAGATAGCATAAATGTTTGCCATGAATTAGACATCACTTTGGTATTAAAGCCTATTGATATGTAATGCATCTCAACCTTACCACTGGTCGGGGACGAGTTATAGGCAGTCGCGGCTAGCCAGTCGGGTCGCCATCGGAATGTGAATTAACCAATTAGCAAAGGTCTAGGCGTATGCAGGTCTATCGCCTGTTCCTCAGTCACACATTAGGCTATGGACTTTCTGCCCTATGCGCCGAATTTCGCCAACGCTTTTTTATTCCCTAACATAAGAATCAGTTCGCAGTTGGGACGGAGGAAGCCGCACACTGCCACGGACCCCACTCAGCTGCGACGCAATTCCCCCGGACTCCACCACAAATTATTTTAACATGTTTGTTATTAGTCGAGGCAAAAAAGGGTTTCACTTGTAACAAACCACAAATTTTACCACAATGATTTTCTGTGAGGTCCCCAAATCAATACACTAACAGTCCTACAGAATCCTGATAGGGGAAGTATGTCTAATTTGCATAAATCCAAAGTGGCCACCAAAATTCAATATTTCGCCATTAAATAATGCCATGAATTATGGATACTTTTAATATTTGGTATATAGATTTAACATATTAAGAGGAAGAAGTCTATTGTTTCTGGTGGAGGTCAGAAGTTATTCGAAGTCATCTGAGGTCAAAAAGGAAAACCTTGTAGACACGATATCTTAAGAAGGGAGCACGGATACTTTTCATACTATGGGTGCGTTATCGTCAATAGTTTTATAGAATTGAAAAGATGGGATGGGTTGTGTAGCACCCGAAAACTTCTGCCTACAACATTCTGATCATTGGACTACTCCTCTCAAAACATTTGGGATAGGAAGTCCACTTCTGTGCCATCCGTGTTGAGGAAGTGGATCGCTAGTAACGTAACTGCCCGTTGGGGGACCATTTTAGTAGGCCGTTTTCAACAGACGAAAAGTACCTGTTTTTTCAATATAGGCAACCACGTATGTTTGGGCTTCTTCGCCAAACCACATCCGTACCCTCTGATGAGCTACCTTAGATGTTCAAGGGGTTTCAGTTCAGGAAAATTGGTTTCAACTCAGGCAGGTAACATGTTGGGCACCTGCAATGCTTAGGTTTCTCTGAGGGATGCCATTGGGTAAAGGAGATGAACACCCTATCCGACAGAGGGGCGTTTGTTTTTAGGGCAATCGTTAGACAGGGTGAGGTAGTACATTCCTTTCTTAGGTTTGTGCATTCAAGTCGGTCCACCATTTGAACATTTGAACCGCATGTGGCTCAGCTAGACTGAGAGTCTTTTGGTTGACAGTCTATCGAGGAAAGCACTCCAGTTGGTTCAATTTTTGACACCTTTTGACCTCAAACGGCCTCTGATCTCCATCAAAAGCAATAGGAACCTTCCCTTCAAAACAGATACCGAGTATGCAAAGACCATCAATGCTATCTTGAGGTAGTGTGTTACAAGCAGCTTACAAACTTTTTGTATTTCATCTTTGTTGGCCGCAGGTGACATTTAACAGTTAAATCTCCACCAATATAATTTCTTTTTATGTGACAAATTTCTATGGCAAGTATGAAAAGTGTCCATCATTCCGTTCTTCATGTGAAATATCGAGTTTACCGAGTTTTATGTATGGCCTCTGGTGACCTCAAATGACCTCTGACCTCCACTAAAAGCATTAAGCTTCTTTTAGAAATTAATGGTCCTATTATAACTTCAAGGAAGACAGGCATGGCTGGCACTTTTTGCAAAACATGCATTATCCATCCCATTACCCTTAATTCCTCTGCATCATGAAGAAATCGACTGGCCGTAGGTTCGAATTAAGCCATAATGAAAACCTAGATTAACTGCGATTGTGAAGTCTAGTTTGGGCGTTTACTAAGTTAAATGCTATGTGAAATAGAGGCAAGAATCACTAAAATGTCTCCTAAAGTGCCTTTTTTGTCTACATCATAAAGAAATCTACCGGCCGTCAACCCGAATAAGCCTGTTTTGAAAAAGAAAGACAAACTGAGATTTTATGGTCTGTTTAGTGGGTATTCAGTGCTATTTGTGAATGGTTAAATGCTTTATTCTAATGCACACCATTTTTAAGTACCCCAAAGCTCCCCGATCTTTGCACCATATCTTATACAGGGGTCAATACTTAACTGGGCCTAAGACGGGCACCTGAACCGCACCATGGAGACGATCTTATGCTCCTATTTTGTGAGCGGGACTTGTTCGACTAAATCGACCTTGATGTTGCACAGACAAATTGAAATGATTGCTCCGCACACACGTCACACGTCGATTAGGCAACCGTTAAAGAGTGTTTTCGGATTGGTGGTTTTTTATTTATTTCCTTATTTTGTCCTACCGTTACTTAACATGTCCGTATTTTTTTCGGGGGATATCTTATTATGAGCCTATGAGGGTTACAAGTTGACCATCTTTGAAATATATATTTTTTCTGGGAATGAAACACTACTTAGTGGCGAAAAGGTCCAGCCCTCCCTCGTCTCTCTGCCTTGTCGAATGTTAGGGACGCTCTTGGGTGAAACCGTGGCTAAAGTGATTCAGCGTTCGTTGTTCTCTGCAGAGACCATTTTTGCCATCACTCATCTTGGCAAGGATTTCACGTAAGGTTTTCCTCATTGGCATATTTTTGTGACGTTTGATAGAAAAGAACAAATGTAAAGCAACATTTTCTATGCTTTCAATGGGAGATCAATATTTCAATACCATGAAACTTAAGTCGGATAACAAGTTAACTTATAGCAGTCACATATTTCTTGCTCTTAGGTTTGCCGTTAAGGTTATACATGATACAAAATGTCACGTGTGTATGGCGAATGATGTCACAAATGCCAGGCTCTGCGATAGGCCAAGAAGTTGAACTGGAGAAGCTTTTAAGTCAATGCTACTTCAAGGTTATGAGTTCTAAGAAACACACTTGGTCTCGTTCCACCTAACCGAAAAATTGCTTCACACAACTTTTCATAAAAATGTATAATCACTTGTGGTATCTTTCTCATTTATCTTTCCCCTCGCCACGGGTACTTCGAAACGAAAATGACTTCAACAGATAATGAGGTCACACATGAGGGTCCAAACACTGGATCAGCTAAGTTAGTATTTCTTCGGCATTGAAGCATTTAGCAAGTTTAATTTTCGCCTAAGTGGGAAAATCTTCACAGAACTTTTCGTCAAAAGGAGGCCATGTTCATCATAGCCTTTCAACACTGTGGCAAATATCTGTCATGAAAGATCAACTGTCAAGAATGAGACGTACGTTTTCAAAGGATCTGCCAGAGGCAAAATCCAGTGACTCTAAAAAATGCAGAAAATTTTTCTCTTTTAGGAGGTGAAAACTGCATGTCAATAGCATGTAGCGTTTGAAAGAGACTAATTTTCAAAGAAATGCAACTTTTTCTCGAGATAAAATGTATTATGGAAAATCTGTGATGTCGTCGCGGCACATTAATTTGACATAGCATTGAATTTCTTTATGATGCTGACGAAACTGTAGGGAATATTTAACAACTTTATTTGTTATAACCTACATATGGTGCAGTTTAATTATAGATCTATATGGAAAGATCTTCTAACATTCCAAAAGTACCAAATTTCAAGGACAAAGAGGACATTCAATTATAAAGAAAAACAAAAGGAATCTGAGACAATGTGCCCACGTTATGTAACATTCCGTGATCTTGATTAGAACCGAAGGTATTTTGACGGAACAAGTACTCTTGAAAAGGAAATACCTGGAGTTAGGAAAATAGTATTACTACGGGGTTCAGAGGGCATGAACTGGAATTTTCTTTCTCTTTCACAGGAGAACCTTGTGAAAAGCCACTGGAATATGCTTTAAGCAGGGAGTTGTTATTTGGATGGAGATACATCGCTTTGAAGTCAAGTTTACACCGCCAAGGTCACACAGTAATCTGTCTCTTGTATCCTTCTTGGCATTTCTATAAGACTTATACTGGATTACGTAATTCAAACAAAGGGGAAGTTGTCGTCTGCTACATCAACAGTAAAACTGGGGGTTTGTCGCTACTGCCATAGCATTGCCAGTCGCTGAAAAATTAAAAATTATTGCATCTTTGGACGCTCGTGGACGCGGATCAGAGTGTACCAGTAAGGGTTTATGTAAAAATCTGAGTCTGATTGTATACCCGGTTATTTCAGGAAGCTTCCGGAAACTTTCAAAATTGTTGCGACAAAATTTAGACTTCTGCCTCTGCAGCTCATTTGCATGACGATATTTCTTTAGGAAGGGGAAGACCTCATTGGTTTATTTCAATGAAACAGTCGTTTCGAGTTTTGTAGCACCTGCCCCTAAATTGGTGGCGGCGTAAACCTACTCATCAAAGCATTGTCCTGACTAAGTCAACTGAATAACAACTCCCTGCTTTAAGGGCAGTAAGATTCTCTTTTCTTTAGAGTATTATTAGACATTGTTGGCTTCCTTTTCGACATCGCAGTCATGTAATGTTTTACATGTATATTTTATTATTCAGAGAGCAATTCAACCGTAATATGGGTTTACTTCTCCAAGGCATAGGTGAAAATTTATTTTCGTGTTTTCTTGTTACCTTTTTGTTTCGACATATACACTGAAACTCTTAAAAAAGAGATACGTCCAGGAAATGTAACCTGCAACTGCCCAAAGGAGACAGTTATAGCTTGAGTCATTATCTACTGACGTTCCACATGCCGTTGGTTGACTCTAAATCTTTTAATTACGTTCCATTCTATGCATGGTTCGCAATCGCCATCTAAGTCATTACTGGTCTGTTATTATGTGATATATCAAACAGCTGGCTTAGGCTGAATCCCTTCTGGGAAAACCAAATTTCACGGATATCTCTCACAACTAAGAACAGGGGGTCGATCTCCTTTTTATCTAACAGATTTTCTGAGAATATTCTGCCAGTGCCCTTTATTCCACATCCTTGTGTAAGTTCTATATGATATGGGCTCAGCATTTCCCTACAAAGAATGGAATACCTTTCTTCCCATTTAAGTGTAAATAATTTGTTGATTGAATGGCGACGTTTTAAGGATTTCAGCAACTGTTTCATACATAAGAGGGAAACATTGCGTTTGTTGTACAGACAATTCTCATATTTTTAAAACCAATACACAGAATGAAAGATAATTTAAAGTAAGGCAATTGTCTTTCAAGAAATTGGGTTTTCACAGAAACAAATTCAGTAATTTGTTGATCACGAATAATTTGTTGGCCCAAAATTTCAAAATTTCAAATGATGCAACATCCGTAACTCTTGTTATGTAGAACATTTTGGGGAGATTAAGCTATTGCTGGAGTTTATTGGTGAGACTGAATGGTTTAATTATGATTATAGCTATTTTCTCTCCATGCCATGTTGGTGCTTTTGAACTTAATATTTCCCTTTAATATTAATCTTTAAGACTTTGTCAACACTGTTTATATGTCAGAAAGAGGTTGAAATGACTTCTTAATTACGTACTGAAAGATAAACCAAATGATTTTCTGTGGAGCCTAAAAGAGTACTTACGACTGTGTAGCCTAGTCAATGTTCAGAAGCCCCGAAACCCAGGGGACACAAACTTAACTATCATGATACAGTTAGGGTCATGCATGTTTACTGCTTACAACATTTAGTCCTACTTGAAGTGAGCCGTCAGTAACCTTATAATGGCCTCCCTTCTAGGGCCTTCAAAGATTAGATTAGATTAGATTAGATAAGTTAGTCTGTTCAATTTAAAGCTTTAAATCATAAGGCGTACCATGTTTACGAAGACCTCTAAAATGCTGCTGTTATCATTCAAATGCAAAACTAACTTAGAAAATAGGTTACATTAAGTACCATGTTGTAATGTGTTATAAAACTAAATACTTCAGTCTGAAAACGTGTCTCCCTTTGCAAACGAAATTTGCTATTTTTTAACAGATAACGTCTTCAAGAAAACAAAAATGCGAGGAAATAACTTTGCATTGAAATTAGTGGACGTCCTTTTAGATAAATTCCTTATCATAATTCCTGTCAAGACATATTTAACAGAGTTCACCTGCATGTTTCTTTGATTAATGTAAAAGATATTTTAGTGGTAGTCTTTATGCCATTACTGACTGATATTTAAATTGTAAATTGCAACGCTCCAGGGAAATTTGGTAGATGTCAGCAGAATTCCCTTTAAATGGGCATTATACCTTAGACCTATTTAGTTTGGCCTTAGCGAGAATAAAATGTGCAATGAACTTTTCTTTAATAATTCGAAATAGTTTCTAGGAGCACTTTCACCAATCAATAATACTCGCAGAGAGAAAAAGACATGCTTGCATATTATGAATGGATACACTCTAAAAAAGTCTGGTCAAATTCAAACCGAATCTGATCAGAGGGGCACGCAACTCTGATCAATTATTTCACTAGGTTTGGCTCAGAAATGATCAGAATTGGTTCAGTTTTAAACCGGATCTAGTCAATTATTTTCCCAGACGCCTGTTTGGTGCCCCTCTGCTCAGACTTTTTTAGAGTGTATTTTTGTATGCAACTTTCTTCCTTATATTCATATTGCTTTCTTTTGAGTAGACATCGGCGGTCACGTCACTGTACAAGGAAATGGATATAATACCCCATGAATTTGCAATTGTGTATTTGAGGAATCATTGCATTTTGCGGACTATTATTGGTGAATAAACCGTCGAGACTCCAAATTTAGTGAAATAACGGACGAGGCAAAGCCGGGTCCGTTATTTTGCTAAATTTGGAGTTGAGACGGTTTGGAAGACAATACCAGCAAATGTGGTTTATTCCTATTCTACCACCAAAAACGTGTGCAAAACTTCACTTTTATCAGTTTTCACTTTTACTGACCGTGTGTCGTGGAATAGCAAGTCATTGATTAACCAATCAGAATGCAGGAGTTTCAATAACGGATGGCTAGAGGTAGAAGAATTAAAGTTGACAAATCTAGTGTTCAGTAAATATTATTTCCATGCATGTATCTTTGTTCTAACAGTGTGCTTACTTAAAGTTTTCTAGTGTTGAATTACAGTAAGTTCCATTTCATCCATCATATGTTAATTTAGAAGAAAGTACCACAAGCAAAAAGGAGTAGAAACTTATTCTCGACTGGAGGGCTGAACGTTGTTTCGAATCGCCGTCCAGGAGGAGGGTTCCAAACGGAGGGGTCCTTAAATGCAATCTGGTGCAACATATGAAGCAAACTTTAAAGAAAACTAGGCTACTACAGATGTTTGACATTTTGTATAGAGGTAACAAATAAGAGTTTTCATCCTTGAATTTAGCGGCATTTTTCAGCTTCTCCACGTTTTTGACTGAAGGCTCCCAGCCTTCTACTTCCTTCCCCTAGCCCTATCTCAAAAACAGCAAGATTTAGGAAACAAAGTAACTCAATTCTTAGTTGATTTAAGATAGAATACAGTGTGTAACGATACAAATTAGACCTCTAAATTCTTTTATTTGAACAATGTGTAGAACTTTTCAAGCAAGGTAACTCGTAACAGCGACCACGAGATTTTCATTACCCATCTAATTGTATAAAGCATGTTATTTTGATCATATGAATAAATTGACGTTGCGACTAAATAGTGGTTGAGAGAGAGTTTGTGCACCTCCCGGAGCCTTGGGAGGAACAAACAAAACGATACGAAGCAAAGTACGGCATGGGGCAAAGTAACTGACTGTTTGCAATTGCTATCAAGGTGTTACAACGATGAAAATATCCCACAGTTTCTAGAAGAAGCACGGAAAAGGAACAGTGCTATGGTAATGATCTCTGCGAGTCAAAGGGATATCACCTTCACGTCTGTGAACCAATAGCCATACTAATGAGGAGTGTCATCGAGTGATTCGTTTAACTTCATAGATGTTTTAACTAGGCTAGTCTAGTCTAAACAAAAAATTTCAAATGCATATGCAATGCGAATGAAGTCACTTCATACCGAAAAGGCCAAAGGCAGTTGCCCTGGTTTCCCCTTTTCTCCGGACAGTTCTGATGACTAGAGCAAGTGTAATGTAGAACAGGTTTCGTGATTTATGAGTTAACTCTTCGATGCCAACTATAGCAGTAGTCTTGGATTCTTTCCTCTTTCGGCTAAAATCAACATCTGCCCTTCATGTGCCTGATGGAACTTTTTATGACGATAGTTTGTTTTACATTATGACTGCAGTAATATCAAAACCATAGGTCTATGTCTCCTTTTCTTCTTCCTGTCTTGCTGACAATGCCGCTTACCAAACTTCATTTTCTTGTCGTTGCACCATCTGTTGCCATGTATGGAGGAATACCGTCTTTATCTGAAATTTTAGATAAGGTCATATTAGCTTTGATCCCTCATAACCACTTGATGAAAATGTTTGAATTCGCGAATTTTCATTTTCATGTCATCTCGCCCCTCCTTTTCTAATAACACTGTCCTTTTCAAGTTATTTCCTTGCAGAAAATGGTGCCTTCTTAATGTTAAGTAACTATCACGCGACCATTTATGGCCCCACGATATAAACCTTACGTCCTTATTATTACATGTATTCTTTCTATGATTGTTCCTTATTCGTACCCCGATTGTTTATATATGTTTAGATTATCACATCATCACCAAATTTTAAGAACATTTACTACACAGCAGTAGGACGTTGTTGGGAAATAAAATCACTTCAGAGTCCTTATTACGCAGCAGCCAGATATTGCATTTCGAAACAAAGCTATGACATTGTATGACGTCATGGATGATACTTGTTACAATTACGAATGGTTAGAAATGCCTCATCATATCCAATGGATCCATGAACAGCATTTTATGCTTTAAAGGGCAATTTTTAAATTTATCCGAGTTAGAATAGCTAACTCCGATATCCTTAAATATTACTCAGCCCTTTTTATCATGTGACAACCCTGAATACCTCATTAACTGAATGGTTAATTTGATCTGAATAACCCTTGTTTTTTACGTTTATATCATGAAATGTACCTTTTTGAAAAACAAGAGGATTTTGTAAAATTTAGTTAAATATTCCAAAACCAGGTTAGTTGACTGCTCATCTCCTTTAAATACAGTAATCGACAGCTATGACAGAGAACATAACGCTAATCAACACTTCTAAGTGCAGTTTAATCAATGTTTAGACTTCAGACACTATCTGTGAATAAAAATTTACCCAACTCAAACTGTGATTTATTACACTAGTGAATGTAAGAACATATATACTAAGATAATGTGTAAATACGGTGTCTTGGATGTAAAAAGTGTAAGCAACTTGATCTACATAGTATAAGTAAGGAGAGAAAGGCAGGGGAAATGTAGTATGCACACTGTTATATCATCTTGTGCGGCTGTTGTTTTGTCGTTTTTATAGTTTTATCTATCTTACCTTAGGATAGTTTGATTACTGATATTTATTACATCTCCCCTTTTCTAGTCTTTCTATTGATCAAAGACTAAAACAGATTTACAAAGGTATATAAAGGTTTACTTCAAACAAAGGATATTGATCTACTTAAGCTTGGCTACGTGACTGAAAGGTAAAAGTAAGTTAAAGTTAAAATCACAGAGTCGTCTTTGATATCTCACCTTGCCCAGATATTAAAATACAAAAAAAGGAATTCACAAACAGATATCATAAACTTCATACCCTCTTGAATGAGTTCCATACTGAAGGTTGGTTCAAATTTGAAACCGGAAGCACATGGACATCAAAATGAAATACGGTTATTAGGCTAGTTGTAGTACTAAGGTTGGTACAAAATACAACCAACTTTATTCAGTTTTGAACCAAGTCTAGTCAAATAGAGACAAGATTTCACATAGTTGATCCTGGAAACAGAGTTGATTTCAAATTGATTCGACTGTTTAGGGCGTATCTGTTACATAGTGGTTTATTCGTATGGACACTTTTCATCTCATCTGAGGTCTACTTTAATTTCGTCCTCCATTGCCCTTTCATCTATCCTGTTTATCCTAAACTGCTTCCTTCATTGGTATCTTAGACATTTAGTACCAAGGTGTGCTGCGGTAGAAGTGCAACTTGAGGAGGATGTCATTTAATATTCCTGCAAAATTTCCATCGGCGCACTTACCTGTAATTGTTGCAAGGTCATTTGTGAAAGTTGTGATACTTGCAAAACTACTCCTTCCTGTTTAGAATATTGTATGCATGCTTTCCATTTGTTATCCTAGATCTAACAATTCCTTGTTCATGGGTAATGTTATTTTAAACCTTCGACTCATACAAATTGTGCTGGACTTGCACCTGGACCATCAATAGGGGTGGATCCATATATTTACAAACATTGGTACCAGTCTGTACTTGCTACTTCTCTTTCGGTATTATATCCTACCGATTGCACTGATTTCTGCCAGGCTTTTCCTGCACCCTTTATTTAATCATTGAATTCTGTGCTTGTCTACTCTAAAGGGATCATTATAAGAAACGACAGTTGAAGGAATTCCGTGAAGAGCACATATGGATACCAAAGAAGTGTTTTCATTTCAACTTGATGGCTGTTTACCATACTAATTCAACTTACTCTTATTAACTACACGGAAAAACTCATTTCCCTGGAACTAAAACAAGTCCGCTTCAGTCTTTATTTTTTAACGTCTTTCAGCTTTTTTCCAACTTCTCATGAAACTGGCTGTGGAATCATTGATCCATGTTGATGTGTTTTTTTACACGTTCGAATTTGGCTTTTCTGTCATCCGTCACCATAACATCTATTGTTACTTGCTCACCTGGCTAGAAAATGTAATCTCCAGCTTTAGCCTTACATGTAGTTTCACCTCTGTGTCCTTTATGATAATTTTTCATCATTTGTTTCATAAGTTTTTATGGTACGACTATTTAAAAATTGTGGTACCCTCAAATATCACTTCATCTGAGATGCATAGTTCACTCCCAGATCTCTGCTTGTGCAACATATTGGCAGAAAAACCTTACAGAATGTTAGTACAGAAATTTGTTTAACAGACTGTAGTCGGTTTACTGAATTTTACCCCTTTGGTCTTTATTTAGGTTTATTTTGAAACCAATAAATGAAACTGAGTTTCCGGTTTGTCCAGGTTCCCAATGCAAGTCTGGGCCTTGATCACTTTCTCTTACAAGTTCCGGGCAATTAATGTATCTGGAACATGCATTTCTTTTTCCACATGGTTTCTTGATGCCTGCATTACACTTAGGTGAATTGAGTTGATGCCATGTACGTGGGTGGTTGGCTAAACAGCTGCGTGTTTTGATAACCCCTACCATTTTCAGTATTCGTTGTTTTCAATTTGTGCAGAGCCTTGCTCAGTATCAGTTTATCTAGATACGTAACCTACAGATGAGAGACTTTGGAGACGCCTTTCTCTCAACTTGTTAATATTATACCGTTTCAGAACATGCGCTTCTGTTACAAGACTCTTAAAGTCCCAACACGAGTTTGTATAAAGAAATACTTAAACCGCCCAAGCTTGTGATAGCACGAGAGCCAGATGTATAAAGTTGGTAACAGTTTAAGAGGTTCTAACATACTGAGAAGAACAGTCTTAGCTTCGTTCGGGAGTAATCTTTGTCCAAAATGCAGATGTTGAATTCGAATTGCCAACTGAAATTCGAGTTCTTTCCTCGTAATGAGCCTATCAGTCAGGAGTATGAACCAATGAATGCCTGTTTGTTTATGATTATTCATGAATAAACAACTATAGGTGCCATGCCTACATGTTCAACTTTAGTGAAATGTACGCACGTAAACAGTGCAGAGCATTTGCTTGTATATTCGATGGACGGACTTCACAAACCACAGCCTAGGACTATACACAGGTTAGTGTAGGCTTAGAACTAACTTCTAGCCAGAAACATTACCCACGCCAACAAAATTGCTGCACAACTATCATGAAAAAGGAGGAAAACCTCACCTGAAATCCTAAGCGGAATAAGAGAAGGTTGCCTGGCACAGCGAGGCAAGATACAGGTATACGAACATGCACAGCCGCAGTCCGACCGCCAATGTCGTGCAGGTTGACTGCTTGTGTGTTACTGCCCAATTCCCTGTAGCTACATTTTTCGTGCATCAAGCACGCCTAACATTCTTCTTTGTTTAGTGCACAATGAAAATACTGTACGCGAGTGCGTATGCAGTGGATGTACACTGGCTGCATCGTACTGGACAGTCGTCGGTATGATGTGATCTCGAATCTCGAAAGCTGATTAATGAATATTCATAAGTGACAACGACTGCCCACAGAGGAAACAAATTGCATATTCTACAGTTGTTTGAATTACTGTTACTGTTTTTACTGTTTTTGTTTTATACCCTTTTAACTAGCTCTTTTCCGCTAAAAAGCGTTCTCCTGGTTATATTTTTGTCTGAAGAACATGAAGCACTGCCTGTTCTTTGCCCTTGAAATTTTTCAGGAAACTCGTGTTGGGACTTTAAACTCTGTAGAGACCTATTCATGGTGCTCGTTCCATTCCCATACATTATCCATTTCACTTCATTCTCCTGCCTGTGCTCTATTATCGAAAACATTAGGCATACGTTTTGCAAGGTAAGTATGTATGCCTAGCATTTCTTGATATCTGTTTTGCTCGCGTTTTTGCAAACTCAGTAAAGCTTGAATCTTTTAATAATTCAGAATGAATCCATCACTTCATAAGACATGCGCTAAATATTTAATCAGTTTTATTCGAATTTAAATTTCTTGCTAGTAAACCTCATTGTTTCCTTTTACCTTGTAAAGAATATCTTTATGGCCTATCCACATTAGAGGAAACGCCCATTAGCCGGGATTGTGAAAAACTCCAACCACAACTTATCCACTTAGCAAAAACTGTGCAGCTTAACTTTCTGGTAAACATGAATCTCATCCTGACTCCTGAGAACTTGTATTGTTGAAGGTCACTCATGCATGACACATTGAAAAGCTGTGCTGTGCCTGAATGAGAGAGCCTCCCTAACAGTTGTGAAGAGGAAACCACTAAGCAAACAAATCAATAAGGTAGCCTGATCCTACTTCCCCTATTTGCCATTGCTCAATAAGGTTAGAGTAGGTAATGGGAAATACCTGTCATGCAGGAATCGGCGTCAATCGCTTCAAATAATCCTCTTGTTACTTTGTAGAATATCTTGAAATATCAATTGAAAAGCATACGGCAGTAATTGTAGTGACCTAAGGGTTTAATAAATGGGTGGAGATGTTGATTGTGTACATGCAAGAACCCTGCATAGTGTGTACATGGCCCTTACCGCTTCACAGCAAACAGAAGACCCGAGTTATGTATAGGGATTCGAGGGTTACAACTTTTAAAACTTCAGTAATTGCTTAAGGCACTAATTATACGCGGGGGCTCGCCGAATGTAATTTGTGTTTGTATGTTATGTAGCACACTATGAGAGCAACTGTGAGAAACACCCCGAGGCCATTCATTCAAGTTTCCTGGCAAAACTGAGCAGTGATCAGGTTGTATTTCCTTGGTAGGACGGAAAACTTCTGTTTAATTGATCAAACAGGAATTGACTCCTCTGGGCTGTGTCTCGTGGAAGAGTGAAAGCAGACTTTTTTAAAAGTGGAAGGGGAATGTACACGCTATGTGAGAAAGAATAAAGTCAGCTGAAATACTGTGCATCTGTTAACCCAGTCATTATTTCTTCATCAACAGGAAGCTGAGAATGAGATCTGCTTACAATTTCGTTGAAGTCTTTAGGATCCAAACAACATACAAGTCATTTGTTTTCTAGCTCAACTAAATCCTTGATTTTTGACGTGCTCAGAAACTGACACGGACCAACAGAAGAAAACCAAAGCAAACCAAAACCGGACTGCCCTACCAAGCCATCAACACAATTACGAGAATCTATTTACATATCACATACCAACA
Organism: Holothuria leucospilota; assembly: GCA_029531755.1. NCBI lineage: Eukaryota > Metazoa > Echinodermata > Holothuroidea > Aspidochirotida > Holothuriidae > Holothuria > Holothuria leucospilota. The sequence goes on along the minus strand of CM055980.1, from coordinate 38,741,699 downwards.
TCAACTCAAGGGTGTTTCAACACTAAACGAGAAAACATTGAATACGTACATGTATACACATTAATAATATCATCCTTAAGTTGTATTTATAACATATTTACAAGAGTACCCTACAAGTCAGTGAGGAAACCAGGGGTCCCCCATCGTCTGCCGACGCCGTCATGGACATGCGGGTAAAGTCAGTCGTAACTCGCAACCTAATTTCCGCTTTCACTAGTGCAAGGATGGCTTCCATATGTTCTACGACACTTCAAAGCAGCACATCACACCTGCCTCTCTACAAGGCTAGCCTAATGGAAGCCGTAACAACAATGTTTCCGGCCCTTTCCTGGAAGGGTGTACGACAGGAATTGCAGCAAACTTATTTACATCTTATGCTGACCGTGTAGAAATCCAAGTCTTCAAAAGACATTCTTTAGTCATCAATCGTTTGGAATTTTATTCGTCTCCTTCTGTCCGCTAACTGAGGTAACTACAGATTCGGTTTTTAAAATCACGTGGGAGTGGAAATTATGTTGAACCAGATTATACCAAATTACTTCGAGGGCCTGTATGACAAAATAATTTACGGTTTAGATATCTCAGAGTCTCCATAAGACGTTTTGACTGAAAGTATTATTCCCATTGTAAAACAGTTTAACAATTCGCACGAATTGGAATGTTCCTGTAACTTCCACGGTTGGCGAGACTATATATAAGGGGTATTACGCCATGGCTTTAAAAGGAGCATTGCGGAATGGCACATTATTTTCACTGCTTAGACATATTCTGAAGTATTCTCGAAGCTCCTATGCCATTCTTAAAATCGAATGTTCTCGGCGGCCTGTAACTGACACGTCAATATGAACTGGCAAAATACTCGGTAGAGACAGACCAGGGAGTTGCAAGAGACTGATACACCAACCGAGTATACACTAGCAAGATATATTGATAGATATTATCAGACAACCTGCTTAAGAAACGGAGCTAAATGTAAATCGATTGAGCCGCAGACCACCTGAAAGCTGTATTTCACCTGTAAGAGACATCTATGTTTCGCCTTTTGCTGTAGCCAACTACTGAACTGTGCAGACCAGATAGTCTAGCCTATAGTCGTGATCGCGTTGAGGGTACCATGACTCGTCTTCGAAGACGCCAAGGCCATTATGGTAGGAGTGCCGCCGCCGAGCGGATAAAGTATTGTAAATATAAGCCTAAGTGAAAATTTTAGTATATTCTTTAGAAATTAAGGAAAAGGAGGTTAAATAATAACCAAATTAGTTTGGAATCTAAATCTTATTCTTCCGCATCTTTTCGCTGTTTCGGTTCTGTGTATTGTACCTAGCCGTAACACTACAAAACCGCTCTTGCCGACCTTGCAAAAACTGGAGGGGGCGGGGACTGCCTATTGCAAAGTCGGAAATGACTATCAAGCAGATCACAATGTTAGCAACTACTATAAATTCGGATTAGTAGTTATCACAGCCCCAGATATTGTTTTGCTGTGAAAAAAGCCAACGGCGTCTGCTGTAGGCTACTATCGAATGTTACCTAAATAAAAAAGCCGCAAATGACTACAAACTTGATTGCTGTTATAAGCAGCTACTGTGTGAAACGGTAGATACGCTATACGTCACGTTAAAGACGATGTAGTCTATCGCTGGCTGTATTGTTGTCATGTCTGAAGTAAGTTGTTACTACCAATATCGTGCGGTGTGTCCAGCTTTGAATGCTAGCAATACTTCCAACAAGAAGAATGAAATTAGTCGAGATGCAATCACTATTATGGAATGGGAATATTATTAGTATTTGTATACCTAAGGCTAAACTATTTTTACATGCTTGAATATCTTGCATTTCCATACCAATTTGGAAATACCCTACCTTATTCGAAATACCTTACCTTATAGTCGAAGAACCTGGAGCGTCCTGATAGGTTACTATTACTTTGTTGTTAGGGGTCTCGTAACTTTGCCGAACGTAAAAACCAAAATTGGAACCTCATCCCAAACCGTTCATGACACCTTTCAAAATAGATGGTGTATAGAGAGCACACTTTTCATGTTTCATCTCATAGAGCTTTCATTGGGTACCTAAAAACGAACATCGCATAGGCTTATGCCAACTTTACATTGTATGAAGGGAACCCCTTTTACACATCTTACAACGTACAACATGACTTGCATATGTCACATATCTGGGGACTACATGCAGAAGTACAGTGTTCTTTTTTATTAGCCGAGACTAGACCTGGATATAGTCACACCACATCCAATTGCTGTATGATCACGCAATAAGTAAAATATGTATGACGCATACCCAGAAACGGAATTTCACAAAGCCGAAACGGCAACTTAACAACTGTTTCTACATATTTGTTCAGTTTCTCTTCTATAATTCTACAACATTTCAAACAAGAATAAAACAGTACACCCTTTAGGGAAACAATCATTACTGTAGTTCTGTTTCTGCTAACATTTGACGAAAAAGAATGATTTTCTTCTGAAGTTAACCTTGAGGAAGTTCAAAGAACTTTCAATGCACTATAAATTGAATCAATTGCAAAAGAAAATTAATTGCCCAGGAAATTACATGCGTTAACATTGTCTATATCAATTCAATATGGCAGCCCTTCCACAGTTAAACAGATGTTTCTATCATGCAAGTAGGCCCATGGTCAACCTTGCATTACGTCTGGAATGGTGTTGACTCTAATACGTTTACTTTGTTTGACCTATACCTACTTTTTAATAAATCGCAGCGTGTACCTTTACACCAGGTTCAAGTCAAACTCAGAATACTCCATGTTTGTGTGCATGGTTGCAACGTCATGAGTGATTATGTAAATATGATGTGTACATGTAAGCACACAAGACTTGTTTCAATGGTGGTAGGAGGAAGGCTGAGGGCTCTTGCCTTTTGCCTGAAACTTTAGATATCTTTCAAACCAAGTGTCCCCCTCAAAGGCTTACATTCTGCCTGGGGTTTACAGACACTGATACCCCACCTCCTCCTGCCTTGCACATCTGTCGGTCTATGCCAAAGTTTAATCTGCATTTTTATCAATTTCTATAGAAAAAATTGCATAAACCAGTATTAACTGTTTTTACCTAATCATTTTTGTTGACCAAATTTCTATGTATTGGTACAAATATAAAGCTGCTTGGAAGGTTGACAAAGACCATCGTTTTTGCATCTAATTAAATCCGTTGTGATAAGTCAAGATTAGTTGATTTATATAGCTTTTTTGCAGACGACACGGCCTTGAAAGTATCACTGCCTATTGGACAGTTTTGCCTTTAATTCTTTATTAAATTAACACTGTTTCTAGAACCCTGCTGTGTGAGTGTAAAGTTAACAAATTTTGCGCATGGGGAATGATGGCCATCATTATAATGGGAACGCGTGAAGACCCAGTACAGACTTGTTGAAAAAGTTTAAAAACATAAGTGGAACATTTGGAACGAACGAGATAAGGCTACACAATGTTAGTATGTTGTAATGCAAAGGTATCGCATGGGTGCAACTATGACCAAAGGGACTAGAATAAAGGATGAAGAACGATTAAAAAGGTGCTTGTTTGTCTTACATGAATTACATCATAAATATTCTGAACGGCGTTCATTTGGAAGAACAGAAATGCGAGGAAAGATGAGGTAAGTATGCAGTTTACCATTGATATATGCTGTTTAACTTTAAACGTATCTTAAAATGGCACTGGTAGAATTTTGACACGAGCTTGAAGGTGTCCCAGGAAGTTAATGATTTTTCAAAGACGGTTAAAGTCATTTTCAACAATTCATTTCAATCTTAATAGTTCATTGCATGATTCCACCCATCACAATTTCTAGAAATTGGCCTTAACCGTTCCATGAAAAAATAACAACATGGTCAGATTCATAAGTGATCAAGATAGATAGGCTTCTGTGATGTTCATGTTTGAGACCATAATTGGCGCAAATTTAAAGTGATTTGACATAATTTTGATTTGTTGATCAACGACCCTGGACCTACATATTTCGAATGTACAATTGTAAAATGTATTATCACTCTCTACATATCTTTCGTTTTGATCATACTTCCCTGCAGATAATGCATTTAATTCAGATACTATGTTTTCGGACCCTAAAGTACCGACTTTAATCATGGCGACCTGATACGGTCAGACACCTGGTAATAACAATGCTCGGCCTTAAGATTAAAGAGTATTTTGGAAGACTTTCAATCTTTCATACATTTTCCCCCGATGTGAACTTTGGCTCAATATAATATTTTTAAGTTCTTTTTACTTCAACACTTTCTCCATATTTTGAAATACATGTGATTCTTTGTAAAATCGGATAGACAAAACTTCCTAGTAACCAAAAAAAAAAAACAAAAAAACAAATGGCATCTCTTAATAGTTCATGGCTAGGGTACCCACTGACCGACCCAAGCACCCATCCACCCACCTACAGACGAGTAGAGGAGCCTACTGCTCCTAAGCTGCCATGATCGTCATTGTAGATTTGGAAAAGAAGAACCATCAGGCCTTTCCATGTAATTCAAAAGAATGAGAACATCCCCAAATGAAAATGAACCGTTTCATTGGAAATTTCTTCCCCCAAACCGCTGTTGTTTTACGTCTTTCTGTATCAAAAAATACTACCTGTACATTACACCATTACACCTAATGAGGTAAGATAACTACTTCTGCCAAGCATTACTCATCCTGATTTCTGAATATGAAAGCTGTCACTGTAAGACATTTATTACGCAATCACGTACTCTGCTTATCCCAAAAGATATTGAAAAGTCTGGCCATATTTTCTGCAATACATTGCTTGTAGATTATGCCCAAGAGTCTTATATTAGCGTTTTCCTTTCATAACAGTAAGTTCCGTACATCATTCGTTTGATTAGATGAATATCCTTTTTGTATAAGTACTAGACTCAATCACGATTCATAGAGCTGTGTTTTCCGCTCATTTCGTTATCCGTAAATCTTTGGAAATGTGTGCCGAATATTACCAACTCTTAATAGAACGGTTCAGACTTTGTTCGAGTTTTAACATGTTTAAGGGCCGTGGTTCTTGAGATATTAGCAGACAACGTTCTCACTTAATCAATCCCAAGTGAACTTGAAGCAAGCACATGAGACATCATAACCTCACATTAATGGGCTCTCTTTTGTTTTCTTTAAACTTTACGACTTGGTTTTTCCTGCATACGGTCATGTTGTTGCAATTATTTTATTAAAATGGAGTTTATGTTAGTTAGTTAGATAGGGTTTTACGCCTGAACTTATAACCTCTTGATTTAATCTAGCGGGGCGCACGGCCTTTTTCCCAGTTGTGGGGAACTGGATTGTTTTCCCTCACTCCATTGCTTATTGGGAGCATCACGCACAACGACAGTAGGTTCCATTTTTAAAGTCTTTGGTATGACTCGACCTGGGAATCGAACCCGGGCCTCCCACGTAAAAGGCGGATGCTCTACCACCAGACCAAACACGCGGTCTTGAGAGTGTATGAGAGGTACGACAATTTTAAAAACTTCAAATTCCTCATATCTCTATCAATATAAAGGCTAGAACAACAGATTGAAAACCAAATAAAACATAGCATTGCTTTTCAATATGAAGAGATGATATAACCCCTGTTTGCGTAAACAGTTCGGGAGATTCCCCATTTGGGGAGAATTTGCGTTTCTCCCAATCGAGTGAAAAATTGGTCATAGGTGCCTCCATTTTGTCTATTTTACCCATAATTCTACTCGTTCTTTGTGTACATTGTCAGTGACAAATGGGTTTTAGAATCCCCTTGAAAAATTTGTCAGCCTTATGAAATGGAATTAAATGTATACTCGGTAGGTGTATTGTCATAGCTACCGAAAAGCCATGTCCTAATCGGTGGACTCTCACGCCGTTGTTTAGAAAAACGCAACCTTAGTTCTTGAGTTGTCTTTGTTCTTGCCAAACCTTATCTATATTATTCTAGCAAGCGTATGTACTGTGTTGCATACGTTTTTTCCGATTCGGGAGAACATTGGTTTTCTCAAAAACTGGAGCATCTGCCTGACTGCTCAACAGTTGGTTTAAAATCTCCATATTTAAAGCACTGTACACAAAAAGCATCAAGAGACAATTCTTTACAAAAGAACAACTTCAGACAATTAATTACAGAAGTTACCATACCGGTGAAATAAATTGTCATTTCTCTGCGACCCTATGCCTTGACAATAGCAAGATTGCATAACAATAGCAAGATTGCATAAGAACGTATGCAATATTCGGTAGAATTCTCAAACATCAATAGTTAAGAGACATTGGAGTCAGATTGGACATCGGCAGATGTAGTAAAAAACATCAGACAAAAGGCCGATGTCAGTCATTTCGGTTGAGCCTTCCAATAAACCCTGTTCATAACGGTTTGGTGCATCTCTTTACTTCAAAGGCCGACTTTCTCGTCCCAGACAGTAGTAACTATTTGGACTAGTGGTACTTTTTTCTGAAAATAACGCATGGGTTTGATTCCTTCAAACTTAGGTCGAGTTTCCCTAAGTAGTATTCCAGGTACCAAGGTCGAGCTATGCAAGAGGAGCACATGGTGAATGCTGAATGCTTAATGATATTCTGATACGATGTTGCAATACATGATTTGTCATTATGAAAAGTATAATCAGCCTGTAGGCTCCTGAAAATTGCCCCAGGTCTGAAACAAAAGCTTGAGTACTAGGACCCTGGAAAGGCTGGACGCCAATATCTTATTTCGACACGTTCGAACACGTTTTTGGATCTTATATAACATTAAACCATGCTCAGACCGGAAGGTAAAGTCTCCAAACATTTGATCACTGAATGCTTACTATACAGGTTCACAAGTACAATCCCATGGACGATGTGTTTAACATTTCGTGCTGGATCCATGCTATCTTCAATCTAGTCTTGGAGGCCTGAGATTGAGTCAATATACCGAGTGTTCACAATTCATAATACACACTGACTTATGCACTGTACGCAACATGCAGCAATGATAGTGTACGTAGTGTACTTAATGATATTTTCAGCAAAGATTTTTTTGCGCTTTCCAACCTAAGTTTTACGGGAAAAAATAGTCGGTCTCGGCCCGAGTCTCCGAGTCATGTCGGTCGAGTCCGAGTCCTGAGCGCCGAGTCCGAGTCACAACTCAAGACAATCGAGACCGGTCTCGAGTCATCCAGTCCGGGCAACCATAGACACTAGACTTGTACTCATGGCAGACTTGTACTTATGCTACAAGTCTGGCTAATACTCATATCAGGGAGCTGTTGCATTGTATTCGCACTGGGAGATAAATTCTGCGCACTAAAGGCCAAACCTTCTACAAATGACACTTATTCAATAAAATGTTTCCTAATGATGATACTTCACGTAATTTGTTTAAGCGGTTTTAAATTGGCTTTCAACCTTGTCCCTACACTACCTAGGGTCCCATTGCCCCCTTCTGCATACCCACGAAAAGGCAAAATGACCACTGCAGGGTATATGTCCCTAGCTAAACGGCACTGGACGGCGGTTTGGACGGACGGATAGATGGGTTAATTCAGTTGTGACCAATGACGTCTCTTGGCTCTTCTGTAAATTAATCCGTAATTTTTGTACGTCACATTTGTTGTCAGCTTGGGATTGTGCTCGACTTTTCTAAGAGAAGACACTTTCATGGGAACAATCCTACCCTGAGGCGTTTAATTTAATGACAATTAGATTGCAATGTCTACTCTTACATTTCAACTTAATCTTATTCAAAAGCTATGACAAAAATTTCCGGAACAAATATTTCCTTTCAATCTCTTCCAGCGAAATCAAACATTATTTGCCAGATTCTGTCAAGGTCTAAGCTCTTTCTGCGCGATGCAAAAATCCAATACTGTCCGTATTTATTGACCTTTTCCTTTTTGTGGATCAGAGATTTTGAAGAAGACCACTGATTGAAGAGTGCAAAATCTAAATTCGACGGAAATTTTATCTTTTTATGAATAACATTGCCGAAGCAACGACACGAGCGAAACTTTTTAAACACACAGCCTTGAATTTGAGAGGAAATCATGCATTACAAGTATGGGAAAGCAATAAGTGGTGCTCATTTACGCTCCAACCGCAGACACTTATGTCATGTCACATTTGGAGAATGGTTTGTCTGCGGTGAAGAAGTATATCCCACGTTTTCTAAATTTAATGTTAATCTTCCTCATCTTTTTTATACATAATGACTCGAAAGCGGCATTAGGGTACAGGCGGCTAGCCAAGTAGTTTATTAATTCAAGACGGCTGGGATATGAAAACTATGGATCTACTCGTCTGAAATTTGTTGTGAGTTGCCAACAGAAACTTCAGGAAAGGCGTGTTGAAGACTATTTGAGTTAGGCACGTGGTCGTCACCGTTGGGAAATTTCAATACGGTAATGTATCATTTTTGCACTTTCATATAATTATCCCGCCATAAATGTTCTGTTCCTCATCTGTCTTGGATGGGATGTTAACACCAATTGAAAAAAGAGAGATGAAATGTGATTATGACCAGGGAGCTAGACTGATATGAGACTTAGTCTTTGCAGCACAGGGCAGTTGGAACCGTGACGGACCTGTAGCCTCCCCAAAGGTAGTAACTTCAGAGCAAAGAATGGGCAGTTGACTAGATGGAAGAGATGCTTGACTAGATGTCGCTTAGCTTTGAAGGGGCAATGGGGCGGGCCTGTAGCCAAAAGAGGCACTAAAGTGGAGCGAGATAGCTTCAGGGGTACGAAAAGCGATGTAGAATGGCGGACCATACGAAAATGCATTAAGGCAATGATTTTTAATTTCCTAGGAGGGGAGAGTTTTCTCAGAGTGCCCCCACCCCCATCATGGACCCTTGTCTACGTACTTGCAATGGGGAACTTGCACAGACATACCATTATCATCTGTGACTTCAATCTTAGATCTGAAAAAGTTGAAGGTGAGGCTCAATAACAATTGGTGCATTTTGTCAATGTCCTTGTAAGATAAGACTATGAGCCCGGCTCCGCTGGGGTCCCTCACAATATCCTCTGTAAATACTAGCGTGGTCATATGCGTCATAAGTTATTGTAACTCATGCTCGCTAAAGAAAGTGAAAGAAGCTACCGGGATATGTTCACTCTAAAAACATCCTGCTTAAATCCTGGTTAATTTAACCAGGATGGGTTCAATAGTTTTCCATACATTTCCTGGTTAAATGTACAAAAAACTCTTGGTTAAATGTAATGTAACCAGGAAAATGTTAAATTGTTATCAGGCTTTCTAACCAGTCGTTAATTTAACAAAGAAAATGTCAATTTTGACCGGGATATCCCGGTTATTTTAACCAGGAAATGTATGGAAAACTATTGACCCCAGTCCTGGTTAAATTTAACCAGGATGTTTTTTGAGTGTTATAAGTCGACCGCAAGTCTTCAACCAGGCTGGCCTACTTACACGACTCGTCGTGGAAGTACTTTCTGCATTCGTGCGTGAGTTAATGACGCATGGGTGTATCGGTTACCGCACTGAGCTCTGTCACTGAACTAAGGGCTGTTCGACGCCATGAAAAACACTCTACATTATGTGAGGGACCTATTCTTACCTACCGGGTTGGTCGGATTGCTAAGCCTGCTAGTATCATGGTGCATGAGTTAGAGTTAAATGAGGGTTTACGGCTCAGTTTCTAACCAATTGGTTTAAGTCGGGCCGGCCACGCCCTTTTTTCCAGTTGTGGCTCACCGGCTTGTTTTCCCTACTCCATTGCTTATGCTGAGCACCAAGCACAATAGTAGTAGGTTGCATTTTTAAAGTCTTTGGGTATGAACCGGCCCGGAGTCGAACCCCAGACCTTCCGGCTGTAAGTCGGATGCTCTAACCACTTGACCTTGCAGTCGGTGCATGAGACATTGCAAGGGACTACAAAGGCTGTTGTCGCAGGAATAGTCTACGCGTTAACTTCTTTATTTATTGTGTGACTCCAGCTACAGACCCGAATAAAAAGCACTTCTTGTAAAAAGGTAAAAGGCACGTCAAGGGGACTCGAGATTAAGATGTTTCCTGGCGTATTTTTTTAAAGTAATGAGAATAGTTTTTGTTACTCAAATTAACGACTTCTATTCGATTCAACTGAAAACCTTCCTGGAATCATCTGTCACACTGTGGCTTTTTTAAACCAGAACCAAACTGAAGGAACAGCCCAGTGCCGTCGGAAGCGGGATGCTGTTTGAAGATTTGTTGTCTAAAACGTCCAAACTTACCTTAGAAAATGCCAAAACTTTGGATGGTTCAGTCTCCCCCCCCCCCCACCGATGGCACTGTCCTCAACATTCGTGAGATACTCTTCAATCACCACTGCTGCAGAAGTAGTGTATGCTTGTTTAGTACAGAGACGACACAATGTGTATGTGAGACTCTGGGATGAGACGTAATCATGTGTGTTAGATAAAAACATTTCTTTTAGACTTAACCTATTTAACAGTTCTGCCAGTTGAAGCGTGGATAAGTAAAGTCTATAAGCCGTTTCTCGCGTCATCGCGTGAGCGACTTGATTGCAGTTTAAATTGTCAAAGTCCTGATCGAACATTGCCTTATAAAAGTACCTTACAACCTCTGAAAGCAGGCTGTCGGTAGAACAATATTCAAATGACTACAGTAAGCAGGTTGGTTATTACAGAATTACAATGCATGCCGGGAAGGATAATTCATTTTGCTGTACCAACGACAGAGACATTTCATTGCAACGAGGTATTAAAGTATGCACCATCTTTGCATTGCAATGTAATTTTCGATATCAAATTCAGGTTTCAGTGGCTAGCTATGAAGAAACTTGTCGAGTCATTTTAGAGGTGAACTCCCCAGATTTGGGGGGAAAAAGCTTGGATTCAGTAACATTTAATGGCGGAAACAAGAGCAAACAGTCACTCGAAGAGAGGTATTTCAGTGCAAAAAATGGTGGAATGGACCTGTTGGCACAGCAAAGTTCACGGCATTGCGAAATCTTTAATATCGAACTTGTGTAAAATGTTCTCTGAAAGCCAATCTACCAAAGAAATATACCTTCCAGTCTTTGCTCATTAAATATGGCACATAGCACCTACACCTTTATGACTCAAAAAATCTGCTGCAAATTCAAGGTTCACCCGCAAATCAAAACCGAAAGAACGTCCAATCCTCTTGCAATCGTAAAGTGAAAAAAAAATCAGGAGGAAATTACTCAAGGTTGTTTATTATTCGAGAGCATTTAACGGTGGCAAATTGCGAAAACTAATCTACTTTTTACAATATTCCGCCCAGGAAACTGGTTTTTGCCAGAACTCCAGGGGGCTTGCAACACCAGTCCCTCCTGGCTCGTACGCCTATGTGCTTTACTAAGGAACCTACTTCTACCAAAACAAACAGTACAAGAATAAATCAGTATGAAAATTTTCAAGAAGTAGATTACGTTATCTGGGGCTGGATACGCAAAGGGTGGAATTTGCATAAGTAGATTTCATGCAGGGTAAGTGCGTATAATAAGTTAGGCTCTTTATAAATATCTATACAAATCCTTGAAGATTTATTCAAAGTTAAAATTTCGCTCGTTTGTATGAACTTGCACACTTACACGACGACCAAAAATACAACTATCATATGGCAGATCTTATATGCTAGCGAGTTGAAACTGCTAAAATGGCTGAAATTCAAAGACCAAAGGAGTATATAGCAAGAAAATAGGTACTGACGTGCATAGGCGTACGGGGTTAATATTTTTGGGGGTCAAGGATAATGTTTGTCCAAATTTAGAATCTTGTCCAAGTTGCCCGAATTTTAATACCGCTGTGTTGGTTACAAAAGGGCATAATTTAGTTTCTTGGCAGGTTAATTTCCCCGAATGGATCCACTATTTTTGCCCGAATTAGGAGGGCATATGCCCCCTGCCCCCGCCTCGTACGCTTATGATGACGTGCGTTATCTTATTGAAGAAGTATGAAATTTGAAATGTTGGAGAGAAGTTATCAGAACGATCAGTATTTTTCGAAAGCTCTTCTTTTTTGCATATGTTTTTGTAATACATTTACCTTCTACGATAGCTTCAAAGTCAATTACAGCAATTTCAGTGCTTTGACTCGAATCACGTCATTGACGTGACTCGAATTCGTCAAGTTAAGCAGTTTTGGAAGGTTCTCAGGCTGACTCTAGTCGTACCTTACTTACAGCTCTGCTATGTGTTACGTGTGTCTTTGGCGCAGCCTGTTATAGAAATTAGTGCAATACTTACAATGAACATGACTGCTGTGTTTTCTCAGCTTAGATTCATACCTTCAAAACTGTAAATAATAAAGAGTACTGCATGTTTCATACTTTAAAAAAGCAATTGAAATAAGTATTTAAATGTTAGGGCTAATGATGCCCTTTTGAGTACCTAATTTGGGGAGTTATTTAGTTCTATCGAAGATCAAATACCGTTCACCAATTTCTGGATGTCTTTTTTACCGCATTTTTGGTATTTCCCGGCAAAAGATGATATGTTCCCACAATCCCACTTTGATGTGGAAAACTCCACCTCAAGCCTTCTGTCTAACTTTATACGTTTAGGTTGATTCAGTGACTTGTGACCGTTTCAAATACGAGCATTACATCGGTTTATTGGAAAATACCGGTATTCCTGTGCATCGTTATTACACAAAGGCCAAAAAACTTCGGTTAAAAAATGCAGACAAACAGTGTGTGACCAACATCGCCTAAACAATAATGCAACAAAAGTTCACTCCCCTTTTCTAAGAGAATTAGTACAAGGTGGTTAATCTACACACGACGAATTAACTAGACAGATGTGTCCACTTCTCAGGAGACACCTGATCACATTTCGGAGAAACTAAGTATTGTAAGCCGTGAATGACCTTAACGGTAATACTCTGCAAGAGTTATAAGCAGGCAAACAGGTTATGCACATAAATACAATACGATATTTGAATAGCTTGAAAAAGGATACCGTGGTTTATGCATTAGGACAGCTCATGTGGGAAACTGGTGGTTTGAGCAATTACTTATACAAAGCCTGGTCTGCCGTGTGCTGCAAAGTGGAAAGGATCAATACACACTATGACTATTTGGAATGTATCTGGATATAGACAGTGGAATGGTAGTTGCAATGATACCTGTGGATGCTACAGCGTGATATGTGAGGTAGAGATAAATGTTCAATGCCTCGCGCACATCTATGCACACGAAACACTAACACCTACACATCCATACATGCAGTGTCATGTGTCTTTTTACAACAAATGAAGGTAGGTATATAAATTCCTTGCAAAGTACAACTCCATATAACGAATTGGCCTTCCTAAATACGGTCAGCTATTACCTCACTAGTTTTGCCTATAAACCTTATGCATTGACTTCACGCGACGTCATTTTGGAGGATAAACAATGCAGCACAATGCGCGAACGACGTAGACTTCTCGCGCGCTCGTGAAAGACTTACGCACGTATCCGACCGGTACACAAATCAGATGTCTGCATTTGTTGAAGAAAGTTGCAATAGACCTTATGCATATGACGTCACAGAGCAGAAAGTGCCCCCCCCCTTGTTTGAAATTTGGAGGTAAGCGGGTATCATTTCAAGGTCCACCAACAAATGCAGAGGGCTGATTTGTCAAACAATCGGACACGTGCGTAAGTCTACTATACGCGTGTGAGAGGTCTACTGCGTGCGTACCATGTACTTCATTGTTTTGCCTCCAAAATGACATCGCGTGACCTCAATGGATAAGGTCTATAATACGATCTTGCCTCCACTTTCTGTTCTGTGATATCATGTGTATAAGGTCTATTGCTGCACAGTTCAGATGAAGCAGGGAGCTGAAAAACACAAAAGACTGTCACAAACATCTACCACAGAATGCAGAGTTCGCTTCATTTGTAACGTGCATGGGCGATGGAGTTAGCATCATAATCTACCCCACCTAGACAATAGAACGTTTGGGTTTGATAGAAAGCTTTTAACACAGTTCATACAGCAAGAACACTGCTCCTGCCGTTTCGCATTTTAACGTACAAGGGATTTGATACACCTGCCTGTCATACAGCACTGACGTAAAACTGGCTGTGATCATGTTTATCATTTATCGTCAACTCCTAAGGCGCCAAAATCTAAATTAGAGAACACGCGTTTTTCTCAGAACGACTTCAAGGTTTGAAATAAATCTAACAAAACAAGGTTACTATAATGAACCCTGACGCTGTTAATCTAACCCAACTGTGACGTCAAAGCTTGTTCTCATCCTTGTATTTACTTTCTAACACGAAGATCAAACGATTTGAATAAACCATTCAACTCCTCAAAAGAGAAACATCCATTCGTGTAAAAGTGTCATTTGACATAAATAGGTTAATACGCATTCTCTTTAGTGTGAATGTAATAGTTATTTTAAGCTAATGAATCCATACAGGATGTCGTTACGAATGTGTTAAATATTTCTGGAGTTAACATCCAGACTAATTGAGTTCCGTTATTTTTTCTCTTTCTCCCAGTTTTTTTGGAATTTGGAGTCTATTGATAAGCTTTAAGATGAACGTGACCATCTGTGTGTTTTAAATGTTAGTTATAAGTGATGTAACTTATATTTTAGGACGCGGTCAACTTTACGCCAACAAGGCCTCATTTTATTCCGGAGAGAATAATATTTACGGAAAATGTAGATAAAATTACTGATACTTATCTACCATCTAGACAGAAAAAACCGATGTTAAGTGCAATTAAACTTTATTATGTCATTTTGCTTCTTCTGTTTCATGGAAAAAGAATATATTTGGTCAGAAGAGCACACAGTTTGAGTTCGGCAACAAATTACAAAACAACTATGTAAACTTTGCTATCCTTTGTTTTCTTAGCAAGTGGGCACGAAATTTTATTGCCTTTTCAAAAAAGTGACCTGAAAAACTCGGTCGAAGATTCAACCTACAAATGGATATAAATACTTGTACAGTGCGGTTACATTTCATACTTTCGCTTTAAGATGTATTTAAGATAGTATGTCATCTGATGCAAATCTATCCCTACAAGTACACAGGTAGAGGCACAGAGAACAAAAATGCTGTTTTTATCATTTGGGAATACATCTGATTTCTAAGGAGTTTAAATATCGCACGCCTAAGGTTTGTTACTGAAGTATCATTACAGATTCACGACCAAATAGTCCTTCCATCCATGTTTAAGATAATGTTGAAGTTAGATGATCCATTTCCAGGACAGTAGTTTGCATGACGTCAATAACTCACTGTGTAATACTGTTCACTTGGGAAGAAATTTTCCTGAAAGGCATGTGACATTTTTCGCGAGCTTTGTTGCATAACGACTGCAACAAAAATAGTATCAACAGAGTGATGCGTATAACATACTCAGTGGCAGATCAAGAAGAGGGAACACTCTAAATAAGGTCTGATCAGATCACACAACAGGAATCTGGTCAAAAATTTGATTAGATGCGGTTAAAAAATGAAATAATTCTGATCAGTTCTGAACCAAATCTAGTCAAACAATTGATCAGATTACTGCTCGGTGCCCCTCTGATCAGATTCGGTTCAAATTTGACCAGAACTTTTTTTAGAGTGTACAATGATAAAATTACACTAACCCGGATAGCACGGGGTATTCTGGTGTTTCTTTTATATTTTATGTCCAAATTTCTTCAAAACTGTTTTCTTCTGCAATACAAATTTTGAAACTTTTTCGCACCGTGGAGTATGGTGATCCCCTCCCACGCCAATATTTCCGTCCTTCCTTTCTGGATACGCCGCTGAGTTACATTGGTCGTCATGCAGAATGTAGTCTCCATAAAGTTATTGAAAAAGGATGAAGAGCAAGTTGAAAAGACAAACTTTTTGACGAATCCCTGAAGAGCATGAAGTTCCTAAACAGACCCAAGTCCCAAAGCACTGGTTAGCCAAACCTGATAAATCCTTGTCAAACCTGGTACACTCAGATTGGCTTCTTAATACCAGGCGGTTACTTTCAGCCAACTAAAGGGCAACGACTTAAATTAAAATAATAACAACAAGTGTAATTTAGGTAGGTGTTTCTTGCTCCAAATTACAAACTTAAAGACGGATTTGCATCACCCCAAGTATGACTTTTACAAAGGGGTAAGCAAAAGTCTCAGTTGGTGACTGCTCTTTGATTGACATCAGAGTTATAAAATTCAAAAGATGCAGAACAGCTCATTTTACACATCATGCACAGAGAATGTTTTAATTACACATGGGGTCTTTTGTGCTCACCAGGATGTGGCCTTGAGCAGTGAACTATGTTTGTGTCTGCACAAGGAGAAGCAGTAAAGACAATTATGGGCGGGGCTTACCACTAAGTAAACGTCATACTTGGGGTGATGCAAATCCCTCTTTAAGGTAACGGAAGAAATGTATCTTATTTCTAAGAAGACTTGTAAAAGTTGAATTCCAAATGTTGCATTAGCTCGTGCTTTATTTTCAAATTGTGTGATTACGATTACTAGTACGTACCCGAATGTGCAAATCTTGAATACTAGAAAAAGTCATTTTAAACCTGCGTCCAAACTCTCGGTCAAAATTCGATGGCACTTGACAATCTTTTACTTTCTATTCTAGTATTTCCTCAGGGTCTTCAGTAACTATTTTAGTTTCGATTCTTGCCTGGTACTCAGCGCATCACGTTTGAGTGAGTATAGGTCCTCCTAGGCCGGATACATGATTGAAAATGTAGGACGAGTCTTCATTCGTGAGGGAAATAACCTTCAATGGGAGCAAAAAAGGTGGCTCTATGGCTTTCGGTCTGGTATTTCCTTTGGGATATTGTAAAAGAAAGTCCCTATGTTCAAATTTTCGTGCTCTGGGGACCTTACACTACAATCGTGAAAACGAGCAAACGCACCTACCTTCTCCTTAGGAGTAAGCCACTGAAGGAACTTTAGCATTTCAATTATACACAAACAGAAAGGGCATATCTAAGCACATCCATGTAGAAAGGTTAATGATTATAGGCTTTACAATTCATAATTTCACGAGCCACTTCTGTGGTAAACAACATATATTAAAGCTTAAATGTTCCCAAACAATCATGCATTTATTGCAGCAGTAAGCACAAGAGAAGCAACAGGAGTGCGCACCCTAATTAGCTCCTAAAAAAAGAAACAAAAATCGACGGTAACCGACATGACCGACAAATGCTTCCAAATATTTACTAAATCTATGTACAAGAGACGGGTGGTTATCCCCAAATATTGCTCAGTGTGTTTGTTGCTTTGTGTTTGTTGCTTTTTATACCTCTAACCCCTCTGTTGCGCCCTCTCCCCCACCCTATTGAAAAATTCTTGATACCACACTCTGCTGCTGACAACTGAAATGATAGGAATTGCAGAAATTACTGCAGATGTCAAGTGAAGCAATGTATTAAACAACAAGATTTATGGGTAAATGTAGCCATTCAGATAAAACTATTGGTAACAAATTTAAGCACAGGTCCTCTAAATATTAATCTTTTCGGCTCTTTTGGACGAAAATAAGCACATTACTGTAGAGAGCCAACGGAGGCTCATATCGAATGCACAGTAGTCGAAACTATGTAAGAAATTATTGACTGCAAGTCAAGACTTCCGAAACACAAATTTGGGTTATTTTATTACCGTGATTTCAGAAAAAGGGTTGTTCTAAAACCCACGGGAACAGTAAAAAAAAGTGAATGACATTTTGGGTAAAATGGCTCGGTGTTTAAAGAGAAAAAGTTTCTGAAAGGTTTCTTTTTTTACAGGGACAGTCAAACTGAAATTTAATTTCATTCTGGCACCTCCTCACGCTAGGAGCAAAATTTGACGGTTTCACACGGGAAGAATTGACAGTCCTCATTTAGTGAAAATGGTATGGAAGCGTTGAGAGGCCATAACTGTCATGCGAAAACTAGTTTAACAATCACTTTCATTTAAGGGCTTATTTGCTCGTCCCGGACAGTTTAAATTTTTCCTACTAAGTTAATTTCTAGCCTCTTTTCCACTTTAAAAGTAATAGCCGATGGCACCTTCAGAGCAAAGGTTTGTATATACCTTATGCATATGATGTCACACGGCAGAAGGTGCTCCCTCGTTTGGAGGAAAAGCGCGTATTACTGCAAGTTACACCAACAAATGCAGAAAGCTTATTTGACACAGGTGGCGCCAGGATTTGCCCGACAGGGGAGCCAAGCTCCCCGACGAGGAGAGCCAGCAGCCCGAAGCCCCGACAAAGGCCAAAGGGACTAAAAGCGCAAAAATTTTGAAATTGAAAATTTGGGAGTTTTATCGAAGAAAATTTGAAAAATTTTAAAATTTTAAAAATTTTAAAATTTGAAAAATTTGGACTTTTATGGAAGAAAATTGAAAAATTTGGGTTTTTGTAAGGAGAATTGGAAAATTTGGGGTCTTTATTGAAGATTCTGCTCTTCCTATGAGCAAAATCAAACAGACCCCCCCCCCACCGCTGGCGCCACCCCTGAGTTGTCAACCAATCATAAACGCGCGTAAGTCTACTACACGCGCGTGCGAAACCTACGCCGTTCGTGCACTTGTGCTTCATTGTTTTCCTCCAAACTGAGGTAGCGTGACGTCAATGCATAAGGTCTGTTGTACAGTATTGTCCTATTCACATTCTGCGGAGTACACCTGTCACATGTTCAAAGCAAGAAACATGTTACATTTCATTGATTTGAACAAGTCGTCATTAGCCAGTCAGAGTTGTTCATGTTTGAAGGGCAAATTTTTCATTCATGACAGTGACAGAACAGTTTTTTAATTGGAAATGTAGACACCTCTCCCCAACCCCGATTATTTAATATATTTAGCATGATGGGAGGGCAATATTAAAAGAAGAGACAGATATTTAATGCAAAAGTATGCCACACCTCATGGGTGGGTTTTCCGAATGAAGCATTCTTTTTCAAGACTGAGTATGTTTTGGGTGACGTAAGCCTAAGAGGGTCTAGATTTTCATAATGCTATAGCTACTTTCTAACTTTCAAGTAGCTCTTGCATTTCTGCAAATATTTTTTTTTAATACCTGGGTATTTGAAGTCATTATTGGCGATTAGACTTTGAATGGCATATGCATATCAGTGAAATGTGAACATGCGCATAGCCAGGATTTGGTCGAGGAGAGGAGATAGAGAACACTCACCAAATCATCGCTATGGGCGTGGGGTCTAGGTGCCCTCCCCAGAACATTTCTTTAGTAATGGAAATTGTAGGTCAGGGGGCAAAGAGTCACATCGGAATATTTTCCTCTAAGAACTTATGATTTGGGGCATTTTTCGCACTTCGGTCATTGGGTTATGGGGGATTGAACTCCACTCCCCCCGGGGCTACGTGCCTCGTCGGACGTGAAGTGTACAAAAGAATAACACCTACACAAAGTGCTCTCAGCAGAATGTGGCCTTGGGCAATTAACTAAATGTAATCAAATGCAATTGACTAAATGCTAGCCTACGTAATGGTCTTGAGGTGCCAAAGGCTGCGTAACGCTGTACAATGCAAGTTCCTGTCTAAACAGTATTAAAGGCTCTCTAATTTCACACAGACAGTAACAATTATCCTTACTAAGTTTGCTTCTAGCTCTTCCTCCAATTTAAACCAAACCACCTGTCCATTACGCCTCCAAGACAGGAGCACAGTAGCCGCACTGAGTTTAAATTGCTTGTTGCCAATATTGTCAAACACAGTGCGTGTGAGCTTAAATGGCAACACAGCTGACCGTGAAACTACAAGCCATTATTGTTGACCAACGAGAGTTGAACTATATCGGGTATATTGTTTGGATGAATGTTTCAGAAAAAGAATATTAATGTCAATGAATGTCAATCAGAACAATCATCAACTGTATTTAGAACTCTAGGGCTATTCCTAAATGTGTTTGGGCAGGGAGTTGCAACTCCCTGGTTTGCGGGGATGCCGTATCCCCTTTAAGCATCACACAATCACGGCAGCGAGGTCCTAACAACTCCCTGATTACGGTTACTACATTCCAGAATGAATATCTATTCGGATTTACCAATCGGGTGTAACCGACAAGAATAGCTCAGCGGACTGAGAAAATGAGAAACAAAGATAATCCCAAACAAGTCTAACAAGTAAGCACAACGGTAGAACCACCTTGTAGCGTTGCTGTTGTCAGATTCCGATGGTATTTCTTTAATCTTTTCTTTCATTGTTAAGTCCCAACTAGAGAAGCGAAAGACAAACAAGTAGGTTTACTTTCAATTGAGTTACAACTGCACATGGATACGATACACAACGTGACCAACTGCTCAACCTCGGCTTTTTAACTTCGTTAGTTCCGCATGCATGGCAAGTTCCTTCTAGCATTGTTGTACTTAGCAGGTAGGCTACTGCTCTTTTCGAATGAGCAAGACTGAAGGGCGAAAATAGCATCAAACATTTAAAAAGGCACAGCGTGGGAGCACCTCTCATCCCGCAGAATTCACATTGTTAAATAGGAATTGTACCATTGGAATCCGAACTGGAATGTGAGGACTAAGCCCCTGTAAATTCGCCTTCACCAAGGACTATGTGGACATTAGTCATGGATGAATACTGGCCAGTTACTATTGCTTAAGTATGTGAAGAGGCAGGGATGTGGTCGGAGGAGGGGGGTAAGAGTCAGGGGTGTATGTGTGAAGAGGCTGAGAAAATTTACCCTATTCGCAACTCCTGTGATCGTCAATTTATGTGTGCATTACGCAGAGTTGTGAAGTTGTGATCCCTATATACGTGTACTATCCAAGGTGGCGGCTAACGAGGGTAATGCTTCCCTAAGGTGAGTCCAAAAATCTATTTTTTTTTTTCAAAAATGTGCTAAAGTAGTATTCTCAGACCGTCAGGCTAGGTAGTCCTGCTTGGCAGGCAAACTTTTAATATGTCAATCATAGGTCTTCAAGTGCGTGTGCTGTGACATATGAAAATAATGGGTCACAGGCGGTGGTGGGGCACGGAAAAGACTACTGAGGTATGGTTCACAATTTAGACTGGTTATGTCACAAAAGTATATTTTACTGCCTGATAGTGACAAATTTGGCTACCTTTTGTGTGTAGACATCAGTCAATTTGTGAAAACATTTTTAGACGAAATCTTGCACGATCTTGCATATTAGAACCCTCTGTAATACAAACTCGCAAAGGATATGGTAACCCCTCCCTTTGGATCCCCTTTCCACACGACACTAATCACTATTTTAGGTTACTTTGTATCCTACCCATAGGCCTCAGGACTGTAGGAACTCTGTAATATTCTAAATCAGGTCTTTCTCTACTTTTAAATTGTAAGACACTGTAGAACATTTCTCTTCCCCAGCTGAAAGTTCACTTTAAACCCTTTGAGGAAACCCTTTGCACATGGGCATCAGCAGGTGGCGGAAGGAGGACATGTCCCCCTTCCACACTTTAAAAGTGGAGGGACCGGATTGTTGTCCCACGTTTTCCAGAACCTTAACAAAAATAGTTGGTAAATGTTTGATTCCATAGCTTGTAATGTAGCTTATTCGTTTAAATTAAACTCGAAATTAGTGGAAACAGCCATTTAATGGGTAACGAATGTCGGAAACGCCTCATATTACACCAAAGGTCATCTGTCCTCCATTTTTGTCCAGGGACCATAAGTGACCCTTGATCTCTTGCTACTACCGCTTAAAATAGTTGAGGTCTTGGTCATGTCCCCTACATTCGAAAAGTTGTTGACACTCACGACTTTGCAAACAAATCAGGTCCATTGGCAACCCATAGAAAAAAAAAACCCACTGGATTCAAAGGGTTCCCATTCTCTAACAACATCTTATTGGAAAGCTTTTGAAAGTAGTCGAAAACCATTTGAAAGACATTGAACCCTGTAACTAATGAAAGTAGGAACAAAGGTCTCAAGGGAACATCATATGACGTCATGGGGTGAGATAAGATCTTTGTGATGTGATTAGGACTGCAATTTTTTTTCCACAAGGTTATGGGCAAATCGTGCCAATGGACCAATCAGCTTATAGGAAATAGGCCACACCTCTAATTCCAAAATGACAGCTTTTTGACCCTTTTCTTGAAATTCTGACACCGGATTATGAAAGAGAAGGTCAAATAACCCCAGTCCACGTAACCCTAACCCTAAAGATAATCCCAACCCATGATTTTGAAACAAATTTGAAAAATTTTGAAAATCAAATTTGCCCATAACCTCGTGGGAAAAAATGAGGCGGACTGCCCATGCTTTAATATGTCTACTAATACTTAAATTTGCCATAAGTTTTTCTTTGTTACAAGCTCTGTTACTCTTTCTTATGAAAAAGGTGACACTGTGGGCTTTTATTAGTTTATTCTTGTAGTTGTTTTAAAGTCTTGTTATATATATTCCAATGATTTTGTCCACAATTTTTCAAAGCTGTTGAATGGGTCTAATTCAGACTATTTTTTTAAGACTGTAACAAGTCTTCTTAGAGCCTGTTTCCAGTGGGACAACTCACAGACTCGTATTGCTGATAATTGTTAAAACCGAACATTTCGAGCTAGTAAGATAGTTGAGGTCTAGATAGTAAGTTCGTAGAGATGATTGCCAATGGTTTTTTTTACTAGAAAGAGGCACACTAACTCAATAAACTCGGGTCAACTCACGGCTGCAATTCTTTTCGATAAAAACATAAAATAGCGCTAATAGCTTGCACTAGAAACAGCGGGGGAATAGATCATCCCGATAAGTAAGGTTTCTCCTTCATCGTAAATGTAGCGCTACGAGGCGATAACCAAAAAGAAACAAGCCCTAAGTGAGGTCCACGAGGTCAAGTCTTTTGTGTCTCTTTTACGTTTTTTATTTGAGCAAAGACTGGGAGCAAAAAACATTCGTCCTCTGCGAACAATTATTTGTGGACCATGGGCCCGTATCTCAGTGTTCACACGGCACTTGGAGGAGCGGATCTCGGAGGAGTGTAAAAGGAAGTATCAAGTGTGCATTACTCCAGTTTCTATGAATTTTTGTCAATTTTTGCGTTCTCCAGTTTATTAAAAGTTCTCTGGGCCATCCCGCTGTCGTTCTTCAAACTTTAGTCCTTCAAAATTTACTTGCTATGGCATTTCCAAGACTATTACTATTCGATTAGCATTTGCCATAGACCCTTATCCAAATAGCAAGTACAAAGGATTATGGGACAGAATTTTGGTATGCGTCGTGTGTGACCACAGTGAACTGCCATTGACAGAAACCACGCATACCAAAACACTATCCCACAATCCTTTGTGACTTGGAAAAATTCTTTGTACGTGCCACAGTTTGACTGCCTCCATAACCCTTTAAAAAGTTTAATGTGAATTTATTGGATGAAAAACTATGAAAACCTCGTGATATTTGTTAAAGGGGAGGGAGACATAAAACTCTCTTCTTCTCAACATGAATAAGAACTACATACAAAACAGTGAACTGGGAGGTATGTAGCGAACTTCGGAGTCGCTATGCTTCATAATTATTAAAATAAAACAGACAGCGATTTCCCCCATTTTCTCTTAAAGAGCATTTAGCAGCAAAATTTAACTTCAGAGTGTTGTGCGTAGGCAGCAATATTTATTTTAAGGTACAAAGTTGACATAAAGGGCAATTCTCATCATCCCAGACAGTTCCAATTCTCTCAACTAAGCAACTTGTGGCTCCTCCCATAAATGTATAAATCTCCTCCTGTGCAGTAACAAACCTATTTTATTGTTTCAAGCCATGTACTGGTGGGTAAAGAGGGATTTCATGTGACGTCACGCGCAATGGATTCCCATGCACTGAGGGGCAAAACACACACTCAGCAAGCGACCTTACAGCTTACGCTCACGGCATAACCATAGATACTACTGTGACACAATGGACGCGTGCCCGTCAAAACTAAAGAGGCGCGCGATCTTGTCCTTCAAAGTTGCGTCTAGTTGGTTAAAGTCACGTGATTGAAATCCCTCTATACAAGGTTATACTTGTAATGCAAACACTCTCTCTGCATTATGTGAAATGTGAGTTACTCTGCATCATTTGAATTTTCAAACTTTGATGTCAATCCAAGAGTAGGAACCAACTGAGAATTTTGATACCCCCACACCAAAAATGTACTTTGGAGTGATGACTGCTTGTCTTTAAGTAAGTAAAACATTTAAGCTGCATTAATATCATCATAGTCCCATGTGATAACTTCACAAAGTTACACGAAATGATACCAAATGTGTGTCCCAGATTTTCCGCTACGTGAACATTGACCCTATCATATTTCATAAGCAATGGGGGGAACCTGCTGGTACAATTGCAAACGGCTCCGTGCAATTTCTCTTCTATCTCTGGCGAGATTATATAATGTTTGATCGATTACGAACCGAATTTTCTCCATACTTTACTCTCCTCAAGACTGCCAACGTGACTCGACGAAACCTTACGTGAGAAACATCCTCACTACTTCGATTAATTATTGAAGTGTACTTGGCCGGAGGCTTCCAATAAAGCTGTAACTCTGTAGAATTTTCATTCATAATAAGCAGAAACTTCTATTGAATTCAGATGCTGGCACTATTCATTCTCTGTAGTCTAATCAAATCTCCATGGAGTATGAAAGTAATCATGGCCCTTGTTGTCTTCTGTAGATGACTTCCTCTTTTACAGCCTGTCATTACAAGTCGGCAACTTGTCCTGCTTGCCTTTCAACATTTGCTCCTCTGCCTTCAGGTGAAAACTTGTGTAGTACTTTTTCTCCATATTTTTGTTGCGTCTCTCGTTATTTATGTAATTTGCTTGCCATCCGTGGAGATTGTGGAAACATCTTTGCATTAAAACGCATTATTTGCATCGATCCAGTTCCACGGAGGAAAGTTATAGCGGACGTATATACGAATCATTTAAGAGCAACAGTTCACAGGAGAATACTCGGCACCGTTTGTGAGAGCGCGGGGGTTTTACTTGAAGATCTTGGAAAAATATTGCCACTTCGGTAAGTAATCGTTATCATTATGAAGTTGATACTGCTCATCAGATCCAAGTTCGACCATTCCTAACACTTTCAAAGACTATTTCCATTGTTTGTTGAATTTAAGAACAAATGCAACATTAGAAATGATGATCGTGAGGCAAACGTTTGTTCGAAATTAAAGCACGCTTACGTAAGCTCCTAAGTCATAGTGTGTAAGGATATTTTCATATGGAACACACCCTTGGCAAAATGGGCACAAATTGCCTTTCCAATTTTATGATTACTCTCTGCTGACAAAATTTCTCACATATGGATTTGTAAAATAGTCTATTTCGATGACAGTGATATGTCACGCAATACTAGCAAAATTGCATGCATTTTCAAACTTAAAACTAGCAGTAACTTAAATAAAATCACTTGAATAGACGACAGTTTATTCATATATAACCTTGGTTTGAAAAGGTCTTTTTCAAGGCTACTTAAATTCCATAATTTCTAATGCTGTTAAACTGTTAAACAAAAATCCAATGAAATTTATATGAATTATGTTAAGAGTTTAAAGATCTAAATATATATATATATATATATATATATATATATATATATATATATATATATATATATATATATATATATATTCTTGGATGTAATGAAATGCTGCAATTTAAATCGCAAAGGATGTTTTGGTATTCTGAAAGGTTATTACAAAAAATCGTTTTGCAATGTCACAACTTCTTATGCATATGTGAGAGTTTAACATAACTACGATAGATTTTCTTCTTGTCATTTTGCCTACCTAATATTAGCTTCATGCCCACTTGACAACGAAAAGAATCTCATAATAGCACGTCTACGAATTCCAGTTTCTGAATTACAAAACCGTGCACTCAGTATTCTGCCGCAAAGACTCATTCCCAGCTGTCTAATAAATAATCGCACAAGCAAAAAACATGCATTCCTTACTAATTCATAGCAAATACGTCACGTGACGTGACACGAATGATAGGACAAAAGTAATTGTTTGGGACACCTTCTGAAGGTCGCCGCAAGTTTCATTATACGCCAACACAAAGATGGTGTTTGTCCGTCCCTGTTCGATGACTTTGACTTCGGGATTGCCTGTGTCATTTTGTTTTCATATTAAAGAGCAAGGCTATTTACAAGAATAAATTTTTGCGACATTTCGATTTTTACGTTACTTGTTATACGCGTAGGAAACTGTTAGAGACGAGGGGGGCTGAACGTTGTTTCGGATAGCCGTCCTGAGGTAGGGGTCCAATTTGGATAATGGTTGAATATTTGAGGGTCCTTAGATGCAATTTGGTGCAACATATTGGACAAATTTTCAGGTAAATTACTGCAAATTTTTTACATTTCTTACAGAGGAAACAAATAAGGATTTTTCGTCCTTGGATAAGGTGAGTGGCGGAAGCATAGTCCCGCCCCACCACATTTTTGACTGGGGACTAAAGCCCCCTTCAAGCCTCAGCTTTCTACGTCTATTTTACATGTATTTCGTAAAAATTCAGGTCATTATAAGGCTGTACCCATTTCTGGAATCTGTAAGCACATTGACAAATTATCATTTAAATAAAGTAACAGTAACTTTTTAATCAAATTGCCATAGGAACTTGGGAACATTTTAATCACTGCCAGTTGGTAAATAGAACATTTTTCTGTTATTCTCAGAAGAATCTGTGTCTAGGTATTTACGAATTTACATTCCACTGTGCCAAAAAAATTTTTGCTGATTTAACTCAGATTTAAATTTGCAACCCTCACACTTAGTCTGGCGCCTGTATACATACTCAAAAAACCTTTTTTGCCCTTTTCTTTCACTTTTAAATACGCATTCTACACAGTATGGTTGGCATCGATGCAATTCACTTATATTATTAATATCGTTAGCAGAAGAGAAACGAGTTTTTGGTGATAGATTTAGATGATCTTACAGGCGCAACAGGGAATAACAAATAGTCATTACATTTGTGTATAGAGTTTAACAACTCGGGTTGTTTCCGATAAAAGTCATTAACATCGTAACGTAGTCGCTCATGCGCTTAATTGATCAGCTGCCAAATGCAGGCAGCACCGTGAGTGCTATAAAAACAGCCCAAGTTCCGTGATTATCAGTATTGGACTCTGACGGAACATATTAAATTAAGAATGCCTGCTCGTGACAAATGTCGGAAATGCATCATTGCAGTGTACACAAACTCGATGCGTAATGATTGCGGTATAGATATTTGATGCGTTGCTCAGTTTTATCTATGGCTAACCGGGAGATAGGTACTGCATCATGTACTTTTTCGTTGAACTATTTATGGCCTCCTCACGGTATATCGAGTTTCGGAAGTGTTTTATAGATATCTATCAATCTAATTTACATAAAGGCGCTAGAGGAAACTTTGCCTTTGTTTAAAAATACAACATGTCAGGTTTAGACTTCAACACTCAGGAGTTTCATAGACAGATATTCTGAAACGTGGACAGAGTGAGCAAATCTGTGCGATAAACAGTGTTGCATTTCAAAGGGAAAACTGAAGACAGTTTATTTAGTAAGCTCCCACGTGACAAAAGTGATGGACTCAAACAGTGTCAAATGTTTAAAAGGGGTTAAAGAAAAATACGATCAGAACACATGGCCTCGCTTCTGTTAGAGAATGCTGTCATAAAACTTCACTTTAATGAATAGTGGTCAGACTGTCTTCCTTGGCGTATGGAAAAAGTGAAGAAAGGTCTAATTAAAAGCCTTCAAACATTGTAGACTGTTTTAAGCGTACCACTTAAGACGTCTGTAGGTTTCTGGTAATGACTTTTTAAAGTGTCGGCTTCAATCAAGCTGACGCCACTTCTGACTTTGGTTGGTGACATTTTAAGGTTCATATACAACATCAATAAGAATGAAGGGATTGCCAGATAATTAGTGCAGATTCCTTATCAATGTCGAATTTTAACGGAAAATAGCCTGAAGGGACCCAGTTATGAAAAATACGGGTATGATATCCTACTAAATATGTCATATAAGACACATCCCCATACACACTAACGAAATTTCCGGGAACATAGCAAAAAGCATACTCCTGGAAAAGACTTGTGTAAAGTGCTGTGGGTTCTTTAAGAATAATCGTGTTAGAGTTGGTTACCATGGATACCGACAAATGCTTGTTAGTAGCGTACACACTCTTTATATTCTGCGCATGTGACAACCTCACAGTTACCATAATATTGCTAAACATTGATACACACGTCCTTGAAAATATTTTATTTTGATATGATGAACCCAAAATATATCAGCCTAACACGTGAACATCAAATCAAAGTAAGTATAGGCAATATATCACATGGAGAGAGTAGAAATTGAGACAGTCTAACCAGAGCTGGAGTTTTAAATATACAAATGATTAATAACGTATGTACATTACTCCGGGTGTGAATTTTACCGTTTCCTTCCTCTTAATATATTTTGATCTTTTGTAGTTTTCTATTTTATTGTACACACGATCTGTGGGAGATAAAAGCGTGGGTGTATGGATTTCTTCACTAGGATGGTTCAGGATATTCAGGTGTGAATAAATACGATGTTTTTGAATGATTGAAATATGTATCGTTAAAATTGGCAACAGCGTATTTGTCAAATTGCCACGTGTGCAATACACATAATCCACAGACTTCTTGTAACATGGACAGAGCAGCCTTCACTAATGCCCTATGCGTAGAGTGTCGCAACCGTATATACGTACATGACAAGGCTTGCCAAAATGGCTGCCTCCTGTGTCTTGTGCGCTAAGTTTGGACTCGCTCAAGTGGTTCGTTATCTAAGGATTATGCCAAAAATTTGTACAATTTTTGAAAAAATGTAAGTTTTGGTCAAATTCAACCAACAGAATGACGGACAATGATACTGTTTTTTTTTTTCACTCATGTTTGTAGTTTTCTGAATTGTGGCAGACTCATCGTCAAATTACGCAAGCAACAGTAGCGAGCGGCGACAATCTTGGTACGCCTAAATTTGTTCGAACGAAGGCAACACAGTTGGTCACGTGACCCTCTGTCTATACTTATGGGATGTCTGTGAGATCACCTGATAGAAATATCGTGGAAAAGTAAGTTATCAAATTAAGGGATCGCGTGAAGAAATGGGTCTTAACTTGATAGCAGTTGCTTATTTAAAAGAAAGTCTCGTTGCGCGGTATTAAGCAATAGGCAGGTTGGGAAATGCAGTACTTCCGGTCGGGTCGCAAGGTCAAGTGTACCATGACAACGGCAACGTGCTTAGTTCTGCGTGCTCAGCATGCAACACCCGCGCTGGGACACTGTAAGCGTCTTCACCTTTGACCCATTCCCATATTGCATTGCGTGGAAACATCTCCCAACTCGTCTATTCAAAATTGAGATTTGGGGTTTACAACCCTGGTCAGAAGGAAAATTGATAGTGTAGAACACTGGCTAGAAAGCTCGTTCTCTTATAACACATTATTGATTTATATACATGGCTGGCGCTAAAACCTGTCAAATGAAAGATTATTAAGCTGGAATTGATCTGCTATATATGAATATGGCGGTAGTATTGACATTAAAGACCGTTGCGTTTTTTATGACACTCCATTCAATAATTAGCCTCAAGTGGTAGATATCTGGCTTCATCATTAGTGAGAGATAGCGACAAGTATAAACACGTACATAATATAGTCTCACTTCCTGAAAACTCACTTCTAACGTTCATTGACAGTGTGTTTAATATATAAATACACTAGCACCCTCAGTAGCGTGTAGATGAAGCCTCTCATAAGAACATCACGTGGCGGTTAAAAGAAAAGCATGCCCATCGACAATCTGCAATTACTACCGGGGTAAAAGTTGTCATAATATTACGTCATCATCTATGTATAATTATTGTTAAGAAAGAAAATATAAGTCACTCAAATATATGCTATCGGCAGACTTACAGTAAACAAAGTGTACAGGAGTAGCTTTAGAAATAAATTTTGATTACTTTTTACAAGTTTTTCCACAAATAATCACGGCAAGATGGAGTTCAGCCAACGTTTTAGAGTTCCCAAAAGCGCAGAGAATTGTGGGAATATTAAAACATTTGTGAAAAGTATACAGACTGCAGTATAAAAGCCCGAGAACCGATCTTTAAAGGTCAAATTAGCCTGGTGTTATGGTATTTTCGATGAATTGATGTATTGTTGTCATTTTTCAGTTCACCTGTACATACTTAACCTAAAGCCAACATTTTTCCGCGTTGCGGAAAACGGACAGAATTCACGGAATTGGTAGTAGAACAAGGAATTCGCACTTTCGACCGGTAATGAAAAAAAACATTAAGAATGTGAGCAGAAGTTGTAAACTTTCAGTTTTAGAACACTTGATTCGGAGAACAATGGATACTGTTACTGTTTATCAAAGTCTACTAGACTTTAGTACCACTCTGCTACAACTTAGCAGCGTGAAAAACATACAAACCTAGGCAGAACTACCGAGACCCTGTACACAGAAAACCGTGCACAATTCATAGTAAAAATTCCTTTTTTAGGCTATTGAAAACGGATAAAACACGGAAAACGGTGGGAAAACGGGAAGATCACGGTAAATGAAAAAATTAGTAAAACCAAATCCCGAATTTAGAAAACGGAAAAATTTTGGCTTTAACTTATCCCTTTCCCAAAACCTCCTGAACAGACATTACGTCAGACCATTTCTTACGATTTAACAACTCTGGGTATTTATTATTATCATGCCTGTGCTAAAAGATTTTATAAGGCATTAATACAATAATGGGATATAATCGGTGCTATTAGAAGCATGCATGAAAGTGAAGTGGTTCTTAGTGTAAATATTTACACTTAGATGGATGCTTCCAATTGCAGGATAAAAACATTGGATATAAATAGTTGCGTATCTTGTTGTGCGGAGAATCTAATACGCTGATAGAACAAACGGAGGGAAACTGCTTCTATTTATAAACCTTTACAGATTTAGTATTGCACGTTTTTTTTTGCGTTGGCATGTGTGCATGTTTATGTGTAACTACATGACGTATTTAAGCTTTGAATGATTGATGTTTCTGCTTGCTACAAAAACAAGTCACGGTACTAAACTCAATCACTTCATTCCAAGTTTAAAGGGATTTTCTCCTAACACACTATACTCTTCTAACTAATCACCTTTCCGGCGATTGGTGTTGATAACCACACCCCCAACGCATTATTTGGTGTGCTGAATACAAATTAATTTTACAAGCTTTTGGATGCTGCTACAACAAAAATTCACCCTTCCTAATTGCATTGTCAATTTCTAGTGTCGAACAACTCCCTCCCTGGTCGAACTTGCTTACTGCTTCAGTGCACAAAATAAGTATGTATGCGTAGCCTTCATCTACACATACTCCATGCGCGGATCCAAGTGGGACCCTTCCCGGCCTTAGCCCCCCTTTTCGCCACATCAACAACAACAAAGACACGAAAATTAGCATAATGTTGCTCTCGGAGAATATTCAAGGGGCTTTCAGCCCCCTCCCCCTTTCGAAATGTCTGGATCCGCGCCTGCACTGCTATGATTGTCTGCAAATACAACGCTTTGTGTACTTTCGATGACCCCAAACTTTGGAGTCATCGAAAGTAACTCCAGATGGATAGGCTAAGTTGATTTTGCAGCGAAAGTTTGTTGAAAATGTCCTTGAGGCGTACGTTTGTAGAAAATAAAACCATGTGTGTCTTCCCTCCAGGAGAAAAAAGTTGCGTAAGTTGACAATTTTTGTCACAGAAGGGAAAGGAGGATATTAAATGGTAAACCTCATTCATTACGTGTCGTTGCGGTTTGATAATCTTGGCGAAGTATGAAGGTGATAATGAACTTCATTTTGTCCCGAAACAGTCTCAAAATGAACGTATAACAAGATTATCACTCGTAAGTATGTATTGGAAGTACAATTTCATTTGTGGCAATAACCCTTTCTGTCGTATAAACGGATTAATGAACAAAGATACAGAAATTATTTCTGTTCATTATTGCTTAATAAACTTTATAAGTTCGTTACACTTTCCCACACAGCTCATTGATCATCAAATTACGTCTGAAAACAGTTGGTAATGATCAGAGTAGTCTAACCACATAACTTTAGGGTAATCTTCCAAAGTGATGGTTTTGAAAATGGATTTTAAGATGTATGGACAAACAGCA
Organism: Holothuria leucospilota; assembly: GCA_029531755.1. NCBI lineage: Eukaryota > Metazoa > Echinodermata > Holothuroidea > Aspidochirotida > Holothuriidae > Holothuria > Holothuria leucospilota. Next base: position 38,709,603 of record CM055980.1, on the reverse strand, counting down.
TGCACTTATCAGAAAAGATATTGATATTTAAAAGTAGGAAAACCTGGGGCAAGAAATCTAAAGATCGAGAGGTTGTCCTCCTCTTTGAGAAATAATCGATGTTTTTCATATAGCCAGTAGATTTATTTCGATGTAAAATGATTAGATTTGGAATTTAAATCGCAAGAAAGGCAAAGCAAGGTCCGGGAAAAAGTGAGTAGTAAGTATCATCCTAGGCCACCCTCCCCCTGTGTCCCTTGCGTAATCCCATTTGGTCCCCCTTGTCCCTTGCGAAACCCCATCTCTGCTGGGTATTTTCAACGTTCTGTAGCTGTAGCTTAATTGAACTTAAGGTATTCCATTGAAATATCAAATCATGGGATGAGGAATGCACCTTACCAGCCTGACCTGGCATACTTTTTACACCGCCATGTCTGTGAAATATGAATACTTATGAGAAAACATAAATTGTCAACTATAGGAGAGACGGAGTGCACAGAGTAATGTGAGCGTTAAAACAGATTTAAAGTACATACCGTCATTGAGTTCATTGGCGTAGCCAGGGTTTGTGGCGCTCGGGGCAAGAAACGAAATTGGAGCCCCTACCCCCATCTTCCGGGGAGGTAATCTTATGAACACTTACACAACTCAAGATCTTAAATGGAACAAATGTCCATAGGCGTCCGCAGAAAAAAATCAGGGGGCAAAATTTTTCAGAGGGGCCAAACTTTTTTCGTGGGAAATATTTAACTCCCAGAAAAGTTTAGATGCTACTACTTTCACATAGTGTTGACAAAGGTGTAGCCAGGAATTTGTCAAGGGGGGAGGGCGAAGCCCATAGACAGACTCTCAGCGCTCCGTGCCACCATGGGTGGGCGCGGAGCGCAAGAAAATTCTGGCCCAAAATGTTTCCCAGATCGGTAGAAATGGCACTTCCAAGGTCTATTTACCGCATACGTAAAGGGGAAACACTAGCAATATCGTAAATATTTTATTAAAAGATGAAATTGCTATATCAATATCATGCTTATGGCAAATGGTAGTTCCAACATTTTTTTAAGTGATCTCGATTTGGCGCCCCCTAAGTTGACGCCCGGGGCAACTTTCCCCCTTGCCCCTCCCCAGCTACGCTACTGATTGAGTTGTCTACTCTAAAGTGTTAATATGTTTTTCTTTTCTTTTAAGCGATGTATAGATAAATGAAAGAACCATATAAACAACCCTAATTAAAAAAAAACGCTTCGTTTATTGTAGTAGCATGCGTTGTATAGTTTACTCCAGGTATACTTGTCATATATATATGAGTACTATGTTACGAACACAAGTAAAACTGTTTCACTACTGTGCGAACAAAAGCATTTCAGTTCTGGAACGAAGACAAAATTTTACTTCAGATTATCAATGCTTAACTTTTCATATATGTAAGTACGAGTATGAGTTAAATTCATTTTCACGACATAGAGAAATTGCAGAGGCAAGTGCACCACGCAAATTTTACACCTCACATTGTCACTAGGTCTGAGTACAACAGGCGCGGATCCAGGATTTTGAGAAAGGCGGGCCCACAGCCGACGAGCGAGCGCCGAAGGCTCGAAGCTACGGCGTGAGGTTTGGGGTCCTCCACCAAGAAAATTTGAATTCTAGATGCGCTAAGATGCGATTTCCCAGCATCTGGGAAGCATATTTTCCATATCGTTTTGCTCATTTTTTCGGAGTAGAAAAATCCTTGGTCAAAAAGTCGTTGGTCATCGAAAAAGGGGGGGGGGGTCGCGCCCCCACCTGATCCACGCCTACACAAGGTAATGAGTGTCAGTACAAGTGTGTTGCCACTGAGTGTGAGGGAGAATACGAGTACAAGCTATTTGGTACCACACCAAGTAAGTATTATTACATTAGAATCAATTCTTAACTTGATAACTGTTTGTAAGCGTTCTCAATATGAGTTCGGCACATGTACAAAATTATACTCACATTTATGCGTGTAGATAAATGCGGCAAATTGTTAGTACTGAGTAGCCTACACTCTCGACAAGTATGATTCTTGTCATACGCTAATTGCTCTGACTTAACCCCACTTTCTTTATCGATCAGTATCTTTGTACGTGACAAAATTATTCGTTTATGACATTGCTACTTTAGCAGCGCAGTCTAGCATATATCAGTGTCGTTTGCACATCACTTGGTCGAACCAGTCAAAAAAGAAACAGCTCAATTTCGCCCAAAAGTTATCTCCTTCCAGCCATGAGATCGTTTAAGATAAGCTGTTTCTATAACCTATGACGTCACGTTTTCCATCTTAATCTTTTGACTGATCTGTAGATGAGAATAATGAAAGCAACCTGGGGAAGGTGTAAGGTGTAAGAACGTTTTTACTGAGGTGATTAAAAGCTTCAAATCTTTGAGGGTTTTCACGTGACATCCTGACAGCGCGCTTTGGATTGCCACGCTGGACGTCAAACCTCACGGTAGAAGGTCGGCTGACGGTACGGGTGCTCACGGCAGTACCCTAGGTACTATTGGAGAACGATGAACACATGGCCGTAGAAATGTCCAACAACAGTTAAGCCCTGCAGTTGAAGCCCCAAGAGGTCAACTTTCAGTGACCCACTGGTTGTCGCAGAGATAGCAAGCAAACGATAAGTAACAAGCACACGTATAAACATTGCAATACTGTAAACTACAAAAAAAAAAAAAAAAAAAGCCGCCAATACTTTTTGCGCCCTAAGGTTGTGCATAAATTAATACAATCATGGGTTTGTTCGTCCCCGGCATTAGTTGCATAACTGTAACCAGCTAATCCACATGGCAGCCCAAGCTCCCTATAGAATTGGTCGGTCATCCGGGTCTTTCTGTTACCCTACTAACGTTGGTGGCAAGGAGTGACTGTACTGCCGTGTGGGCCATATGCGGTCGGTCGGGGCTTTAAGAGCCACGGTAACCCATGATGATCTATACCGCTGGAGCGAAAACGATCACTGGTTTGTATTACGTGCGCAATGCACGCTACATATTTTTTCCTCTGCAACGCAATGTTGTCGTGGGAAAGTGACATGGCACTGACCGACTCCCTTAGCATATAAGGCTCTTAAAATAATTATCTCATGATCCTTCTGAAACTTACGAGCTTGTAAAATTATAGGTACTGAAGCAGATGCCATTAGCATATTCTATCGAGTGACGGAAATTTACCTTCTTTTTACCTTTGCGCTAACATCTTACTGTGAATGTTATTGTTGAATTTTTGGCTCCTGCACAATTGATATCCCGGGGCTAACAAGTTTCCGGATTGGTTGTATCTACCTTTAATTATTATCTCTTTTATATAGGCTTGATTTACGAAACGGCATATAAATTTTCTTGTGATTTTACTAGTGTCGCTTGATCGTGTCAAAACACGTGAGTTGTCTTAAACTAATCAATGAAAATCCTTGATAAAGAGACGAAGGTTGGGGAAAATCAGTAGTTTTTTTTTCTTATTTGACACACAACAACTCCCTATATTGCAATCTCTCTCAAAGAATGTATCTCAGTTGTTTTTTCTGTAATATTTAAGAATTTTGTAACAATGCAACAACTACGTAAAGACAACGTAATCAGCTGAAATTTTATCGGAAAGTAGGAACGTGATATAGGTATTAACCTTTTAATCAAACGTTTTTTTTTTTCAAGAATACCTGCAGTGAAAATTAAACGTTACGTGTGGGCGGATTTTTTAAGTGTGTTGATTACAAACACTCTAAAACAGTTGGGTAAAAATCCCACTAACACTGGGCACGTATGTGAAAATACTGAAATTGGGTAACGTTATCCCATTAGTTGTTCATTAATGGGTTTACCAAGAGGTTAGTTACCACTTAACTAGGTAACCTATCTCTCAGGTAACCCAATTGGGCAAACTTTTGTACCAAAATTGGGTAAAGTTTGCTCAATAAATGTTGAATAATGGGTTTGTCTAGAGGTTAGTTACAACTTCACTAGGTAACCTGTCTCTCAGGTAACCCAATAAATATCAATTATTGGGCAAACGTTACCCCATTTCAGTATTTTCACGTATAAGCCCAGTGTTGGTGAGAGTTTTTACCCAACTTTTTTTAGAGTGTACATAAACCAATTACAAAATAAAAACTTCTTATATTTTTAAAAACATTTCAGGTAAACTTTAGCTGCTTAAAAGTGAAATAATATTTATCCATTTTGATTAAAACATTTTGAAAACTACTTCAAGGCATGAGAATTCAAGTGTATCTCACCTAATGATGAACCTTTCTTTACCGCTTTGTTTCTCAATTCTTTTACTTTGGTACGAACCGTGAAATTTAAACTACTAGCAATAAGTAACACTCACAATTTCTATTTTCCGATTTCCCAATACATTTATTAACATCCCCGTGCTTGTTATGAATTACCAGCTTACTGGAGGTTGTCACGCATTTACGTGATATAAGTTTTTTATCGAGTTTTGAATCCACTGATGCCCTGTCTAGTTGCAAGGATGCTTAAATAAATTGTCTTCAGTGTAAAACGTAATAAACAGGAATACGTTGAGGGTTTTACAAAAGCAAAGTAGGACAACGTGACCTTAGGCGTTCGATAAACTTGTTAGTTCTAGGTGCAAAGGTATAAAACCCGTGGGGAATAAGCCCAGGATGGCATTGAGGAAACTAACGGTCCACTGCTTAATTTACTTTAGCTATTTATCAAGGCTAATGAGAGTAATGACAGGTTAGAAAAATGAGATACCCAACGAGCACAGTAAAGCTTTAAAAGCATCTTGACTTACTATTTCGTTTTTGTGCACTCATTCATTTTATGTACTCATTTATTTAATCCAACAAGAACGATTCCCTGTCATTACACTTTAAAATTGTCCGGTTCAGACTGAATCTGAAATGGATCAAATGGGCACGTAAGCAAAATTGAATGAAATATTTGACTATTTTCTGTTTAAAGACAAACCATTTCCGGGTCTAAATTAACGAGATCTAGTCAACTATTTGACCATATTTCGGTGCAGTGCCCATTTGATTGGATTCGGGACATTTTTCAACGGGAACTTTTAGAGTGTAGCTATTTAAATTATTTAGTTCACCAGACAGACGACAAACATGAATTAAAAACAAAAACATATAATGGATAAAATCAAAGCTGTTACTTTGATTCAAACTTTCGGTGACATCAAAGGAAATAAATGTAGCCTACACCATTTTGCTACCTTAAGTTAAAACTTGCCCCACGGTTGGCATTTATTTTGTCTGCTTCTAATAGTGTTCCGTGATATTCATCTGTGTCCACAGACTTGTGAAAATATAGACAAAGGGTCCTACACTTACGTCGTTTACGAAGAGTGTCGCCACATAACGTTAGGCTTACAAAGATGGCCGCCGTCTAATATTTTGTGTGTGAAGCTTTGACTTACTCAAGTAGTTCAGTCTATAAGCTCAGTATATAGGCTTGAAATTACTTAAGTAGTTCCGTATATACTGGTATGCGACATTTGAGATACGAAAAAACTTTGGGAAATTTTCTATAAAAATACAAGGAACTAAAAACGTTAACGATCAGTATGAAAATTTCATATTTTGTTTCATTTATGTTGTTTTGTCCGAAATGAAGTTGCAGATTCATCATAAAGATATAAAGACGACAGAAGCCCCACGTCCATTTTGGCACGCCTAAATTTGTTAGAATAGTAGCGACGGGTTTGGTTACATGATCCTCTGATTAGATTTTAAGACGTTTTTGCCTAATGAGAAAAGCCAGTTTCCCATTACCCCAAACTACATTCAAGAACTGATAAAAGAGTTTTTCCGTTCTCGAACCAAAATTCCCTGGGTTTTGAAGTTATTCCAACCTATTTATGAAATGTGATTGATTTCACCCCACCCAATTACAATTTTCTTGTGTTCAGTAATAAGGCCGTCGGTTCAAAGTTACGTTACATTGCTTTAACTTTCATTTTCCGTTTGCCAATTTTTTGCCAAATTTTGTAATGAAAGGGAAGAAAACGTGATTCAAAAATACCTAAACCAAATATTTTCAACTTTAAAAGTAGAAATATTCTAGCAACGACACCTGGGGCTAACATTTGTTTCTCTTGTCGTTAAATTCATTTCTGTAACTATGGAAACGTAAGCTTTTGTAGCATTTTTTGGATAATGTCAAAGGGCGGGAAAATTACCTACCCACCTGCGTCCTCTCAGCAGAGAAGATTTCAGATAAAGGTGTTGACCCTTCTTAGGGTTTTTGCATTTCTGTTAGCTATAATTTCTCTTCCTCACTACCGTATACCGCCCCCGCATGACTGCAGGGTAATTCAAAGACAAAAGTAGCTAAATTGTTGGTTACACATTAAATATGGATAACTTTTTTCCTTGGTTTGTCTGATTCAGCCTTATTAAAATGCACTAAGCTGGGAAATCATGCAAGTACAGTATATTTATGCAAGTACCATTGTAACCTTTAAAAAGTAGAGGATAATGGTCTCTTCCTTTAATCGTAAAAAACGTGAACCAACTCTGTAAGCTTCTTGAAGACAACTTTCATAATTTTTTATTATCCGTGAATATAGTTTACAATCAATTATCCTGCTTTTTGATTGATGTTAATCTATTTTATGCACCATTTGAGATTTTTATATATTGTACGACAATAAAGTCGTTGCTATGGTAACGAAGAATCATTTCCAGATGTCCCTAGGCTTAGTCTAAACAGAAAAACATATTATTTAATCAAATACAAATTTATGTAGCTTTTCTTAAAATCTTCGCCGTATACTTAAATCCCTTCCAAGTATGATGCAGCCATGGTGCCTTAAGTATTTTGTTTTATACTCCTAACTTGAAAACTTGTAGTTTCTTTGCCAATACTTGGGGCAAAAGCAATGACGTGATATTTGTAATACGCGCAGATGCTCTGTTGCCGTACAACCAAGCCAAATCAATGGCTTCAGTCCAAATCGGCTGACGTCATTCTTCCTTACTTTTATTTCTATGGATGCAGCTCAAAGTGAGCTACGTTTTATTCCTACCTCCCTACAGTCCTAAGAGATTTAAAGTACATTAGCAGATGAGACAATAATCTCCTTTCTTTCCTTTTACCTTTTTTAGGTTGAATTGTCACAAGTGACCTGTATATTCGGAAAACTGTATTTATGCCATGACCTACATGTCTATCCCTCCCTACCCCTCCCTTTACCTCTCCCCTTTATGGAGCATAGTCTGTCTCCCATCCACCATAACGACCATACACTGAAACACTCTGGTCGCTAAGGCACAGAATCGAAATCTGAATGATATATAGGCCATGACAAGTTTTATACGATAATGGCCAATTGGATCATTTTGAACAAAAACTACGTAAACATTTGACAGGATTCCTGGTCATTGACCAATTGATTAAATTTGAACAAATATGAACAAAGCAATTTAAAGTGTAGGTCACTGATGACATAGGGACCATTTCGTTTCAGGGTTTTTTTTTTTTTGATTGAAAGCCTTCCGATAAGTTCGAAATATGCTAGCAAAGACTTTAAGCAAATAAAAATCTGTGTCTTTAATTTGCTCACATACTGAACGGTTTAGCAATTACAACACCCACCCCATTTGCAAATGCTCAGTCTATCAATATAAATATTTATAGCGTTTAAAACACCGTACACAGGCCGTTTAAGGTTTTGAAATGTGTGTTCATTAGCTAAACATGTTTACGTAGAGGTGTTACTAATTGTTTAGTACGATGATATACTCCCTTAACAGTGTTACCACAGTGTAATTTCTAGTTATAAGAGTTTCATTCAGGTAAAACACTCAAGTTTCTTACACATAATCATATAAATTTACACACAAAAGCAACTGTCCAATCCAAGTTTGCGTTATGATTTACAGGGCAAGTTTGGCTGAAGCGATAGGGCAAATATCCGATTATACCAATATTTAAATTCTCAATGTCGTCCGACACCGACACCGACACCGAAACCGCTGTGATAGCGAAATTTGAGAAAAAAGCGTACTGTACAATAATCCATTATTGCTATTGTACACTACCACTCAAGTAGTTTCATTTGCATGAGGTAAATTATTGGGGCTCGTAGTCACATATAGGGAAAAACGTAATGTTTTCATAAAGTATAGACCAAGAAACATCAGTTGGGTAGAATCAACATTTTAAGTTAATTTCTCCGATACGGGTACAGGGCGAAAAATGAGGAATATCGGCCGACACGGATGTTCAATAGAAGAGATCGCTCCAACATATACATTCCCCCCCCCCAAAAAAAAAAACCCCACAAAAAACAGTTGAGAGACTTAGCTGCAAGCCTTGAAATTAGCAAACCGGAACCAGCCGTATACTTTTAGAACGAACTATCCCTGCTCCACTGGGAGTTAGCAAGAACTGGGTGCAATTTCTAGAGTACCAGGGGCAATTTGCTAAAATGAAATAATTATAACCCCTGACACTTTTTCTCTGGTAATGCAATGCATCTGCCGTTGTTTGATTAGCTTCTTGATCAGTTCGGGAGATTTCCTCTTTTGGGAGAATCTAGTTTTCCCAGATCGGGAGAAAAAATTGGTCATGGTCGCCGCCATTTTGCCTATTTTACCCCCAATTCCTTGCGTTCTTCGTGTACATTTGTAATGGCGAATTGTGTTTAGAACCCCCTTGCAAAGTTTTCGGTCCAATGTAATGGAATTAAATGAATATTCGGTAGGTGTATTGCAAAAGCTACCTCAAAGCTAGGGCCTTATCAGGAGTGCACCACCCCATTTTTGAGAAAAACGTTTCAGAAAAAAGTTCTTGAGTGATCTCTGTTCTTGCTAAATATCGTCTCTACGTTAGGCTAGAAAGCTTATAGGCTTTGTCACAGACGTTTCCCCCATTAGGGAGAAATTTGATATTCTCTCAAACGGGCGAATCTCCGGGACTGTTCTCTCTAAATGTAAAAGAGTGAATTTCACTCTTCGATGATTGCCCACAGTGACCACTCTCTGTTTCGAGTGGAATTCCACTCTGCCCGGAGTGGTAATTTACTCATTTGGAGTGAATTACCACTCCCAGCAGAGTGAAATTTTCACTCGAAGAAAGAGTGTTCACTGTAGGCAATCGTCGAAGAGTGAAATTCACTCTTTTACATTTAGAGAGTTGATGTGAACAAATGATATTTGAAAATACCCTACTACAGAAGTCGTTATGTCCCTCACAGCTTATAAAAATACATCAATTCGTTACCTTTGTGCTTATATTGAATTCAAGTCAGTTAAAGGTGATCGGTCGTCTTGAAATATTGTTTGTGACGTCAGCCTTTTCTTGACATGTTCTGTAGTCGTAACTGTTGAACGGATACACCATACAAGTAGCTATGATGACATCGGTATACCTAGTAGGTATGCAGCTACATGCCGTCTCGTCTTGCTTACCGATTAGCTATACCACGCTTGTACGGTGTATCTGTTGAACAGTGACGCCTCAGAAACATGTCAAGAAAAGGCTGACGTCACAAACAATATTTCAAGACGACCGATTACCTTTAATTATCTGATCTTCTGTAGAGAAAGATTAAGAGGGGTGGTATTGGTGGTTTTAGCTTTTTCAGCACAGACTACAGTCTATAAAGGCTTCGATAAATTGTGCACTGCAGGCTAGTATTAAATTTCAGAAAAATAATTGAAAGTTGTCTATAAACTAGAAGACTAATTATTGGGCAACCAAGCTTCAAATGTATTTTACTCCCACGGTATTAAAGGCACTTATTAAAGAAGTTTCCGTCTGTTGGGGAGGGAGTAACATTCCCCTACGGAAAGTAATTACTTCCTTTCGAAAGTGCCTACACGTTTACATATTTTTTCTTTTTTCCTTTTTTTTATACAAGTCTATTTTAAGCGCTTCGTGGCAACAAAAGTCGATAATTTGAGCAGATTATTTGGTACATATAAGGTAGCAAGAGGTTGTATTTCATGTCATATAAAAGTCGATTTCCGTCGGTACCATGAATGGTGAAAGCCTGTCATTTAATATACCTACAGAATGACAAATATTGACACAGAAGATTCTAAAAAAGTAAGAAGTAATTTCAAATCCTATTTGTATCCATGGATGCATTCTCATTTTAAATCAATTAATCGGTTCATCTTCTATTTTTAAGTCTACGTTAAGTTCAAGGTTCTACCATATGTTATATTTCATTTTATTGACTAAGATTCTCAAAAAGACAACCCTTGCTTCGACTCGACCTTTCCTCTAATCATCAGTTAGGTTTTTCCATATAGTATTGCTATGTGTTAGCCATACTGCTTCTACCCGTCTGGATAGTTTCTGGGCTAAATAATCCGCATATTGGAAATTCATTATTAAAATTCGGAGTTTCTCCCCTCACAAAAAAAAAAATAATAATTCGACGCGAGCCTATATCTGCAATGAATTAATAATAGCCTATTCGCTGCGGTCTGCCGAGACTGGAGTTTTCTTTGATGCTTACGGCTTATAAAAAGGCAGTAAGAAGTAACAATGACTACATACGGGAGTCAACAGCTTTCCAAACCTGGGGGATGATCAGAGGGGCTGGTGCCCCTCCGATTCGGATTAGGCTCAAATTTTATCCGGACGTTTTTAGAGGGTATGGAATCAAACATTTTCCTACTATAAACATAAGGGTTCTGGAAAAGTAGGGGAATAATTCCCCCAACTTTCCAAAATGAGGGCATGCCACACCCTTCCCCACCTGTTGAAGCCCATCGAAGTATGAACAATCTATATCTGAACAACAGGCAACGAACAGTAATTGTTCAAATATTTGTCTAGCTGTAATTTAAAAGCAAGTCTGGTCAAAATGACCCAATATAGTTAAATGCATGACTGCATTACGAGTCGGTACCCAATTTACTAGATTCAGTTCAATGTTTTTGTTTTGATTTTTTCTTTTTTAATAAAGCTCATCCCTAGACTTTGTTACCCTTATCCCTAGAAGTGGTTAAAATATGACCCAAATCAATTCATCTTTGCACCAAAACTAGTCAAACCAGAGAGCCAAACATTGTATCAGATTTCTGAACGCTAACTCGCTAATAACAGAGCTTTAGGTTTTACGGTAGCACAGTGTGGCTGGAGATGAAGAGAGCAGCTTACGCAGGCTACTAGTCATAACCATATTTTGAAATCAGATAATATTCGGTTATTGTTTATGCTTTACATATCCAACTCGTTGCTAATTTAATCAAGTGGTATTTATTTAGTGGTAGTTATTCTACTATCTGCTGGAACGTCCACATGCACAGCACGACAGCTTTTAAAGTTGGCTCGTCCGGGCGGATTTTAAATTGGAGAGAAATAGATTTGTCGATTTTCATCTAGAAATGTCAGGCGCGAATCCAGACATTTCGAAAGGGGGAGGGGGCTGAAAGCCCTCTTGAATATTCTTCTAGATTAACATTATGCTAATTTTCGCGTATTTGGTATTGTTGATGTGGCGAAAAAGGGGGGCTGCGGCCGGGAAAGCCCCCCCCCCGATCCCCGCCTAAATGTAGCGTTCAAACAGGAGCAAGGTAAGAAAGAAGCCGCGTAATGCAGCAAGACAGAAAAAGAATCAAACGTGCTTGTGCCTGTAGCTAACCGTGGACAGGCCCGTATTCACATGATTCTCCTTGAAAAGTGATCAACCAGCTTCCATATTGTGACAGTTCAAGTGTCTAGCATATGGCCACATACGTGCTCGATTTTACATGTTATATGACTTGAATGTACACCCTGAATTTGCCTATTGAATAGACACGATCAGTTTACCATGCAGGGATCTGACATGCAGCACAGCGATAATGGATTACAAGTGTATTAAGTTCTCCGGAGCTTACTCTTAGAGCACTGTCAATAACATGGGAGAGTGATGATGTTTGCAGTTCGTGCCTACTACACTGAGCAAACTTACGTGCAATACGGCCAGCTTGAAAATCCTATTACAGTTTATACAGTGTAATATCTGGCGAAGTAATTTGCACATAAATTCGACTGAAACGTATTGAAAGCTGTCAAGGGAGACGCTTGCCAGAAATAATGCCATCTAACGTTACTCGAGCAAAATGATGCGATTCAGAGAAATAGGCCACCATTCTGGGTTGATTGTTCAAGCAGTATGTCCTTACGTGTGGCACAACACTACATCTGACACAGAAGCAGGTAAGGGGCCGTGAAGCTGGCGGCCCCGATGAACTGTGATACTGATACCCTAGGCATGGAATGGGTACAGATCTGTACGTGTATTTTTGTGGTAATTCGCTGCAATCTAAGGCGTAAAGGACGCCAAATGTCCACATACTTTCGCCTCTGTCATGGTAGGGTCACGGTAGTGAGGTCACATACCGCCATCTTTAGGGAAAAGCACTTCCTTTTTTTCCCATGAACATTTGTATCTATCACTGTTCTAAGATAATCTGTTACTTCCTATGTACATCTCTGGTACTGTTTGGGTAAAATAATATAAAGCTGTACTCGGGATGTAGGTTCTTCTTTGTCACTAAAATCTTTTTTGAACTGAGGATCAAAGAAAAATCTAGTGACATAATGTCTCCATTGCGAACACATATAAGGCGCCTTTCCTAAACTTTGTCTGACAGTGTATGCTCTATCAACTCCGCAAACAAATCTGTTTTCCAACCTCACATTTCTTTTGCTTTACTGGGGTAATACCAAGGTAGGAAACCCGTTGCGTCAGTCTATTTTTCATTGCCACTGGAGGAACTCTCTTCCGCTTAGGTTCAAACAATAACACAACAATGACAACACTTTTGCTTTATTTACATACGTTTATCCTATTTAATGGTTGCATTAGAATGCAGATTGTAAGGAACTATCATTGTTGTATTTTCGTGTGCAATTGCACTTTTCTAGATTTTTTAGAAGTCTGTGTCAATCTACTGTCTAGGCCTACATACACTTTAATTGTATTGTATGACACTGCTAGGGTCATCAATCTTCAGTCAAAGGGATTTTTTAACGGAGATGGGAAGTAGAAGCGCTGGCTATTTTTGCAAGACCGAATTCCTTATGTACAACATTGTGCCTATCGTATATATATACAGGTTAACGTTCTACAGAGCCTGAGTTTTCTTAAGAATTTATTCATATAAAACTCAGTCAGCAGCCACCTTTCATCCGAATTCATGTGTGACTAATATGCAGACAATTTTTTGTTGTCACAAAATGGAGAAAACGTCCCAAGAGTTGAATATTTTCCCTCCGTGCCCCTTATTATACATACCATTAAGGAATATGTCAGGCTTTTCACGGGATTTTAGAATAACGTACGCTTCCAATGTTACATAAACGTCAATTCACTCATTCCAGTATGAATAAACAGAAAGATTTTAAAAGCGGTGATAAAATTTTTATAACAAGCAATGTAATAAAACGTAATAATAAGAAATATGTACAAACTAAAAGCTCATAAAATATGTGAACTCTACAAAAATTGATCTAAATTTTCCGATTAATTGAAAATAGATGTTTTTAGACAAAAAAATTTCTATAAATAACCGCAGTCTGTACATTTGCAGCATATGACAATAGATGAGTTGGGAAATTAGATTTTGCTGTACCATTGTACCACCACAGATCAAGTCCACGGACATTTGCGCACGGATACGAAGGCTGGGAGCGACTGCTTTTTTGTCTTTCACAATTTACCGTCATACTGTCCAACTTTTTCTGTCCAAGTTAAAAAGATTAACTTCAAAAAGAACTATTCTTCTAAAGAAAATTCTCTTTGACCTGTGATTGATGTCTATAGAAAACCATACAGTAGTTTTGAACTCGAAAATTGTGCCTGATCATGCAAAATGTCTGTCTTGCACATGCAGTCTCTGTTGTGGTACACTTTCCTTCCCAGCATGCATTGTATGTCGAAGTTTTCCAACTCGTCTATTATTTTCTTTGTATTTCATTGTACGTTAAAGCTCTCAAACAAGCCAAACAAGGGATGATCCAGATCATTATGAACTTTTGTGGTTATTGGTATTAAATCATCTTTAACAGGGACTTTCAAGTATCCTTCCTGTAGAGGTAATCTCAGTGAGGAATTATTGACTTGTTTTTAAAAAGCTCAGTACGTCTGTTTTTATTTTGATTTATTGAAAAAGCAAATTGGGATTCGACTGGCACTTCATGCATTAAACGTGCCAAAATGACAGATTACAAAATTCCTTAGCTGCTCTTATGAAAAATGACACTATAAGTCATAACCTGGAAACATATGATACACCTTGCTTATAACATTTGATATGTGAGGAGAAATGGTCATTTTCTCCTCGACACATTTAAAGGGAAAATACAGCCCCCAATTTGAATTAGTGTACCCCGTCATCCTAATTCAGAAATGGCCCCTATCAATCAAGTGACAATATATTTGTTATTTATTTGTTAAGTTCATGCAGAATAACGCCTTGGTTTACCTCAATATTCATTGTTTTTATGCAAAGACATAATGAAAGATACTTGTGAGCGAAAGAAGAGGGCATTTGTAAATTAAGCTGATTTTTGAAAATAAACTTGGGACAACTGCTTTCCCTCTGAAAATGCGATCAGTATTGTGTCCCTGAATATGTACATTCCTATATTTTAGCGATAGCATTTGTGTTGATATTAGTGTTTACAAAACACGTTTCCTTTGATATTTTGAGATTGAATGGTATCCTCTTTATATTGCACGTAGACATTACATCACTTACATCCTGTTGATAATAAAGTCCATCCCTGGTGAAGTATTTGTTTGAAATTTACACTACTAGTGCAGTAAAATCAGTATATATTTATGACTGAAATTAATGTCATGAGGATTGAGTAAGTTAATAAATAATGTACCTGACTTATCCATCTATGAATAATTTGAAATTCGAAGAAAGGAGGATGACGAAAATAACTATATCCGAAAAACTTGGAGAGCTAGTTCCTGAAACTGCAAAAACCGAATTGTAAGAATCGAGCGAACTACTCCCACTCAAATGGATTTACCTTTTCAGGCGGGATATATACTGAATGTGTGACCAGGGAGCACCTGGTGTGACCAACTGCTCAGCCCTTCAGAACAAGATTCAAGAAACCTAACCAAGTCTGGATGGTTACTAAATATGTCTGTGGTTGCTTACCAGGGTTATTTGGTAACTTAATGGGTGTTCACGAAATATAGCTAGTATAACACGCTGTTAACGTTTCTTATTAAAGTTTGCAATGACTCAGGGTAACTCTAAATCACTAGTCACAAACTAAAAAGATTGTTTTACTAACTGTCGACATGATAGTACATATAATGAACCTCGTCGTAGAAACTTCAGCTATTAACTTCTGATGGATATGGATTAGACTAACACACCTTTCACTCCATTTAATCTACTGGCATCACATTCAATACAACAAGTTTTAATCACATAGCACCAAAATTCCAATAACCAGAGCAAGCAATTAAATTCTCCTAGAATGTAAATAGTCAGCTCGGTTCTTAGCACAGTTTCATGAGTTTTACTGAAGGTATCATCTTCACAGTAGTCTACTAGATATTTTAACATTCAACTAAGGCCTTGCCGGCTGCTAAGGTTTTATGAATATTTTATATCATTAGCTTCGTCATGCGTGGCACTGTCCTAGACTAACTGAAAAGTACAAATACATCTTTCCTTCTCCTGAACATTATCATGATCAGGTTCATTCCATTAATATGTTGTCACTTCTAGAACTTTCTAGCACATGGCACTCAACAGATTATCTACGATACATGTCAGACTACAGCTTCAAAGCACAAAGAGACTTGTTACGAAGTATCAATGGCTTAGATTTCGCATTGATCATCTAATCCTTTTACTGGAACGGACTTTTCTGCCAGTGCATTTCCCGAAGGAGAAAAATAAACGCCGAGCCTGATTTATTGCCTTTCTAACTGTCTAGGAAAGGAAGTTTACTACAAATTGTCTTATGTAGTAAGGTCATCTAGGCCTATAGTGTTGGCACCCTAAATAGTAAATCAAACACGAGTTTCAGTAATTGAGTAAAACTTAAGAACACGTCTTCTGCTTTTCAGAAATTTCCATAGGTGTCATACAAGGAAGAATTATAACCACATAGCATATTCAGTGTGGTTCATTCTAGAAGTAACGTCAAAACAATTTACAATAATGTGTGCAGGGCACTGAACTTAAAACCTTGGGACGATGGGAAGTGTTGCCCTCAGATTGTTATTTAACAAAGACCAATTAACTGTTTGTCAGCCGTTGCTATGACTGTTAATTCCGGTCTAGGTTAATTATCCATACATTTTCTGTTAAACTGATCTTACAATAATTGAAGCATTTTTAATGATTAATTGCAAAGCACTAAGCTTTTAAGAAGTACCTTTCACTGCATCTTCCATGCAAATAGCCAATAACGCCTGGACAGCGAGTAAATGGAGTTACCAAAATAGCCGCCAGAGCAGCGCTTTGACTCCATCATTTCACAACGTTTCTTGCGTAAAGCCGTGCTCATTCTATGCTATTTTGATTTGGTGGTGTTAAATAAACCCTAAGACATAATCAAAACTGGACTTCCGAGACGTTTCCCAAAATTTAGCCGACTGATTTCAATGTACTTTAGCCTGCAAAGCTTGACCTATCGTCTGTCGCCGCATCAGTGAGTATTGTGCGGTCCTTGTGTGAAGTTTATATTCTAAGAACTAACTTCTGTCCCTCAGACTCATAAAGAATGTATCTCGTTTGAATTGCCAGTTCTCAGATTACCTTCCCATCTCTATTACAGCAAATGTCTTGGACTGGAACAGTTACAACCCTAGTCATGTCATACAAATCACCTAAGGTGTGCACAGACAGTTAAAGTGACACAATCTACGTTAAGTAAAATGCACGTAGCACTTTCCATCTTGCATATGCACACGGATACACAACAGGATTACCTGTGAAACCTGTATTTCAATGTAATCAATGACTAAATTGTAAGAAAGTGTGTATTAGATAAGGAGTAGGCACTTTTGTGTTATTGTATGTGACCTGACTGGAAGGAAATCTTTGTGTGGCACTGAGAAACAGCCTTATAGAATAGGTTCATGTAGGACCGCAGCAGAAAAAAAAAGAATGGTGGTTTTTGAAAAACTGATTTTTTAGCATAATCAGTATTGCATGCTAGGCTGTTGTTAATGATCTACATGTGTTATTATATGGCAAGTGGTGGCTACTACCCTCCACTTAAAAAAGGTAGCGCTATTCATATTTTTCGTTCAAATCAGAAAGACAAAACCACTTTGTCCCACCTCCTCTAAGATATGCGGTAGATCTCTGTTTTCAGGATTTTTTTATGCTTGCCCATAACAAAAAACAACAAAAACAGCATGTTGGAAGTGTTCTTAAATTCCAGGAAAAATTAGTCGAATTTTAGGAAATATTTGGTTTGATTACTGGATTTCTTGTTTTGAGTTGTGAAAGTATTATCCGTCTCTTTCTTGACACAGAACAGCGATGACTCTCTCTTAAATGCATAACAATCATGTTTCTATACCACTGCGATCAACATTCATTCACCTTAAGACCTGTTTTCCAATCCCAACCTTAATTCTTTTCCCTGACGAAACCTCCAATTGAATCATTACGCCCTTAGGGAATACATTATTGCACAGATTTGAAGACTCCAAAGATTTTGATTCGGTTTGTAAGACAGGCCCGCTTGTATCCTGCAGGAAAATATTTCTTTCAATATCCTGTCCGAGTTGTTTGAATTCGTCACGATGTAATTGTAATAGTAAAAGAATCCTTGGTGAGCTCCTGAAACATTTTGCCAAAGTTTATGATAAGAAATTCTGACAACAGAAGGTCTTAGGGCTGAGACTCGCTTACGTGCTGTAGTTTGGAGATATTTTTACCCTTCAGTCTTAGCCATTTGCACGTTTGAATGAAAAGTATTTATTTTTTATCCAATCTGAGGAGGCAGTCACGTAAGGCAGGATTATGAAAACTTTTGATGGTTAATCAGTCGACATGTTTAGTACCGTGTCCCTTTGGAGTCAGTTAGGGGTCAGTAGCAACTTTTGAAGTTAGATGTCTTGTTTTCGACCTCCTATCTTAACCGCTGTAATTTAAAGGGAGGCAACCATCGCCCCAAATACATTTAAGATATGGGGCTGCTGGAATTCACAAACTGGTAACTGAACGTTGATTGACACGAAAAAATTGAGAAATTCAAAGATGCAGTGTAGCTTACATTGCATAGCGTGCGGCATGGGATTGGATCGTGAGGGAATGGGCAACTCGTTTCCAGCACATTTTTGGAAATAGGGGACACTTCACACTTTTCAATAAAATCTGGATTGTGATATTTCAGGGTTAAACCAATTAAAATAATTTCTTTCATTGTTCTCCTCAATCGATGTATTTACAAAATAATAATGTAAGTTATTACAATTATGAACTATGTTAAAGAAAAATACAAGGGATGACGAATGAATTACGTAATATTAAAATCAAGATGTAGGTTATTTAACAAGGCTGCGATTGTCTCATAAATGCGTTAACGTGAAAAGAAATACACGCATTGTAATGCAGTGATTGTAACAGACTTCTTCCATAATTTTGAAAGTGAACAAAATTTAAGATTGTATTTTGCATTTTACACTTGTAAATATAGAACTTAAACCATATCATCAGTACATTTACAGCTTTGTTGTCAGGTTGGTCATTCATGATGCCAAAGATTATAGTCTGCGGGTTAATATATAAAGTATTGTTAGTGTTACTATTAATAAATTCTGAAACTCTCTCCACAAAGATTGTACTTTTTTACAGTTAAACATAATATGACTAATTGTTTCTCTTTCCTTTAAACAGAAAGTACAAAGATCATGATCTAAAATATTAATTCTTTTCAAGTAAGTATTTGTTGAAAGAATTCTAGTATTGATTGTATTCTGAAACCAACAAAATTTACTCTCCAAATGTAAGCGGTAACTTTTAAATTAAATTCCAATTTAAATGATTGCATCCAAGTTCCGCGGACCATTTTTCTTGAGATTTTATGGCTAGATGATTATAGCCTATGATTTTCCTGTAGAAATCAGAGCCCCCTTTTTTCGATTTATTTAGAATAGCATAAAACTCTGGAACGAATGGGCGTTTTAATTTACTAAAAGTTCGACCATTTAAGAAGCATTTAACCGCTCTTAAAACACCTTCAAATTGCAAGTAATTTGTATTAATGTCATAACGAAGATTAAAATATACTGAACATTGAAAGCATATCAGATGTTAATAGTAGTAGATGTTCCTCATGAGGCCATGATTTTCGACATAATTTTCTTGCCATTTCATAAGTCACGTGACCCAAGTTGTATTTGACCAAACTAATAATTTCTGTTGAGGAGAATCGATTGGCAACGAATGAACTATAGTAACCAGTGGGCAGATCCATGATTTTTCGAATAAGGAAGGACTGAAGAGGGCCAGAGGCAAGTATGGCCATGAAGCAAAACATAAAAACATTGTTGCGCGTGACATTGGTCTGTACTACAAAACATTTACCCAAGAGAGATGGCCTTTAGATCCTCCCCTGGATAACCATGTAGTCCAATCACTGAAATCAACTAATATGTTCAGCATGCATACGTCGACTAAACAATTAAATGCTTCATTCTAATGCCAACAATTCTGAAAATACTTTTTCCAAAGTCCCCTCGATTCTTTGGCGATGAACTGAAGGACGAAACACAAACGTTACTCTCGAAGGAGTGCTGTTCCCCAAATGAGCTACGTCCCCAAGCCACACTAAGACTTAACATGACCAACCTCTTGATCTTTATACCTGGATGCCATGGAACTGTTATACGTGTTCCGTTTTAGACTGGCTGAAAAAACAGATACTACAAATAATCTCAGCCAAAAGACCGAGAAGGCTTCATTTTAATGCCAACAATTTTAAAACTACCTCAGAGCTTCCAGAGCCAATTTTGAGGTAGGCTTTAAAATAAACGTAGTTGGCAAAATTGAACCGTCTGGGAGGAGGGGAAAGTTTTTTTTTAAGAAAACACCTCAACCTCTAATTAGCTCGTTTGCCTTTCAGCTGAACGTCAAAGTATTGTTTCTCTTTCGTTTTCCAGTGTTATCAAGTTGGGAATGGGTAGGGTTGCGACTTTTGGATTTATTCATGTTGCTTACGCCTAAAAATCCTCTGATTATTTATCTTCTACAAAATCACCTTCATCGCTTTTATCATTACATTATTATCTGTAAAGTCCTTTAGACGCTTCACCTAATTGTCAGAGTGTCAGCTTAGTCATAATGTGAGTGTAACGCCCCGCAGACATGATACAGCAACACTGTGCTTAAGTCTGAGTTTCGTGGAGATTGCAGGGAAAAACATTATTTTTGATTAGACAGTGTGATAAGAAGCAAAAATATGTTTATTTTCCTGGCATATTTTGAGTGTCTTTCAGTTTGTTGTCGTTACTCACTGTCACATGTGGAAACGTTCCAAACGTCCTCTCACCATCTGCCGTCTGAGCAATTTCCTGACGTCGGTTTGTTTTGTATGCAGTCTTTCATAGGCAACAAACAGTATATGTTACTGTGATGCCTACCTCTATTGTCAAACGGTAAACAAAGATGCCTGTCTCAGGTTATGGTTAAAATCACTTGCCTGGAGACGTTGAAAGAGTTCAGAGAAGGTCCGGCTGGAATGCAGTGAGTTGAATTCATTGTTTTAAAGGAAACATGCAGCCAATCCAAATTGAATTAGTGCACCCCTGTATCTTCATTCATGAATGGCTCCTTAAAATCATGTCACATCAATTTTGTAACTACTGGATTTTAACTTGCAAAATACCTCCTTGCTCACCTTGAGGATGTCATCTTTATGTTCTGAAACATCGTGAAAGATCATACTTTAAGAGGATATTTGTAACATTTAGTTCATATGTCAAAGTAAGTTTGGGGCGACTGCTTATTCCCTTTAAGCATGTTGAGGAATATGTTCTCAGGCATCTTGATTAGGGTGAAATTTTGTATTTGGTGGAAACTGGTTCGAGATTATGTGAGAATCCTAACCTGTAAGTTTACGTATTTCTTTTATTATCTATAGGAGTTATTATCTGTGTCATTATGCACTTTGTAGAGGTAACATAACAAGAACACTCTGGGACATTACTTCAGTTCATATTTCGTCTGCATGGCTGTTTTCATATGTATCGCTTCAAAAGTGTGCAACTAACTTGGGTGATACTTTAAGCAAGCCAGAGTGACGACAGACAACCTTAAACCTTAGGAAACTGAAATTAGCTCAAACTTCGGTCTGGTATTTCATGTCCAGAGTTATGGCTCTGATGTCGGGTTTCTGCCTTCTACTTTGATTCGTGCTAGCTGCTGGGGTCTTATTTCTAGACGGTGTAGGTAACTAGGTCACCGGTTAAAACATGAGCTGTTGAGGGCCACGACTTCCACTTAGAGACATTAAGCATTGGACCAGGTCATGTCGAGGGGGTCAAGAAGTTTGAGAACCGTTTTGAGTGGTACGACTACAGTTTGGTGAAACAGGTATTGCATGAACTGGTCACGACGATCTCATTGACCGTGAGGCTGATGGTCCGTCGTGTTAGCAATATAAGTGGTAGTGTCAGAGTCAGATACAGAGAAGGTCCGTCGTATGAAACCGATGAGGCCCCATCTACCACTGTCAAGGTTGACTGGGATGCAACGTGCAGTGAGAGGTTCTAAGTGTTTGGCCATCGACATGTGTGTATATGTGTAAGCGTTTTTGTGTACGCATGAATGTGTGAGAGGACACGAGAGTCCATTAAGAGCTTAATTGTCCAGCAAATATTAAAAAACCTGCTTTTTATATTTTTTCAGAGTTTACAAATTAAAATTAACAATAATTAAAACTGGATGCTTATTTCTTCCTTCAAAATGAAAGCATTACCTTTGTTTTTAAAGCCAAGCACGTTTGATCAGAAAGATAATTTTATGCTATATTGGACTTTTCATGTTTAAACCTTTCAACCTGGCAAAAGTTTGAAGTGTCGGTTCCGAGTTGATTGTCGTATTGTGGATTGTCGTGAGAGAGTCAGACTGCTAAGAGATTCGGGAAGGTCCTTACACAAAGGATAAATCGGGACAACCTTGTGACATTTAGCCCATTTGGTTATTCTTGCAAACATTTCAGCATTAAAATAAAAAAAACATAATACGGATTGTTTTCAAACAGTTTAGAGAGTAACATGATCTTTTGTGGTAGTTTATACGAATATCGAAAATAAATGTTTCCCTCAGGTAATGTTTGTGGCTCAAGTTTACAGTTATCTTTTTAAATCATACAAAAATATGATATATTTGAACACTACCATAAAGTCATTCTCTACATCAATAAGTGTAACACTTCTTCAAGTTTCCAGCTTCATGAAAAAGGATTGGCTCAGAGGCAGTTGCTCCCAAATTATAAAAAAAAATCCATTTTGAGTTGTCTGTATGCAAAGATAACATTAAAGCTATCATCCCATATTAAGTACGCTGAAAAAAAGTTTCTGTCTTAATATTAAAAAACTGCATCGCATGGACTTATGGGGTAAATGACCCACTTATGGCAATCGAAAAAAACGGACAGTCTATTACCTATTGAAAGGAAGTAAAATTGTTGCACAGTAACATTTCAGTACATATTAATGGAATTGCTCTTCTAGTGTGGATTCTGTGCAACTGTTAACATGCTCGTAGTTGCAATTGCTATCAGCGACACCGGTCCTCATAAGTGAAACAAACGAGCTTTTAAGGAATTCGCAAATTAGCTAAGTCGTTGATATGGATGTACTGACCGTAACTAACAGTACGTTTGAATAAACTATGCAAAGGAAGGTTAGTAAATTGCTTTCAATGTTATGTTAGAAGAGCCGATTTGCGAATTTTCAGTCATTGACTTGGAGGAAATTTACCTCTTGTTTCAGTGCTTTCTTTAGAATTTAGTTGATGTCATTAACTTTTAGAAATACCTCAAAGAACAGTAAACATCAGGAAGACTGATATGGTTTTTCTCTTTGTGTGTTCCTTGGGAAAACGCCACATTTCTCAATTTGTCTTTATACCTTGTGGAAAGTCTCTCGGCTTGTTTTACGATCTCCTTCAATAACGATGACGTCAACTGCCAAAGTCAAATCTTTACTGAGAACGAAAACCGAAAGTGGCTCATTTAATAAGTCCATGAGAGCTATACTTACACAAGTAAAGCCGAGAGCAAGAACCATCACAGCTAAGTAAACAACATATATCCAGGCCTGCGTTGGTAGATATTCGAACGTTAAACGTAACGACTGATCAAAAGTCTAACCGCCACAAGTCATCTCATGTAGGTAATATAAAAAAGTCATGTAACTTGAGAGAATACATGAATATTTAAATACGTCTTTTAATAGCCGACGATGTATGCTCCTAACAGAATATCTAGCTGACAAGAAAATAACGTAACATGTCCTTCAGCAATGTTCTCGTTGCATCAGTGTAGGTCAACGACAGGAAAGGTAGGATCAGACGGTGTGGCAAAAAACAATTACCGGTGTACCGCCTTCACAGAACCAATGACATGGATCGAACATGTCGGGTTTTTTCCACTGCAGAAAATTGCAAAGGGTCTAAAAATGTTGAATGTGCTATTTTCATATAACCCCGTACTTTTGAGTCGGTATAATGACGTCTGTTGAGAAGCACAAGAAGCCTAGGCCGGTAATTCAGCCTGGAGTATAGTGCTCAGCAGTAGCGCACCCAGGAGTCAAGTTGTTGGGAAGGGGCTCGGAATTTTAGCCTTTGGGGGAACACCACCATTTGCAAAGTTAACAAAATTACCTCCTCGATGCCGAACATCGCACTCTCCTAGGCCTTGTGAAGTCTAAGAAACTACTAGGAGGGCTCAAAGCCCAATAACCACCCGCTTAATGCACCACTGGTTCTCAGGGAAGTGCACATGTCTCCCTGATATCGATAATTTAGAAGATAATATGTCAGTAAATCGGTATAACATGAAAGCCCATGCACTTGGTATGGCAATGCTCACAAATATTGGATGTTTTCGAATACACTGCTACACCGTTTGATCATTACCAGAAGTAATTTATTCTTTTCCTATTTCTCAAGCAACAAAAGATTATCCAAGGTGCAATTTTGGGGCCATTTTAATTCAAGTATCCTGTGTATTCTTTGTGTGTAAGCAATGCTTTCTGCCAAGCAGCTTGCCACACCCGTTACGTATGTTTTCTTCACATTTTGCTGTGTCGTTTTATCCCTGCTGAGTGGCAATGATAGATTCTCGGAAGTAGTTCATCAAACAATATTGTGATAGGTTTTATATTATTTTCCGGATTAAAGTGCAAGTCAGACGTATTATTTTGTCTTGTTTTGATTGAAAGGTTGTCAAAGCATTTAGATTACGGAAAATTTTATACGTTTAAAACAATGACTCACATGGAAAGAATGATATGTAACCCACAGTAAGGGAGCTGATAAGTTTTATTTCCAAAACATTACATGTAAGATTCTCACAAGAAGAATATTCGCTGCTTTGTACCTTATGAAAACAACTACAGAAGATATTTTCTGTCATTTCAGTGCTGTTTTTGCATAGTATTTTCCTTTCAATATCATTTGTTACTTTATTTTTCTTATTTTCCCTTTTAATTGCAGAAGTAACAAAGTTACCGGCATATCTGTTAGAAAAACAAACGGATTAAGATGATACCCTAAAACATTCTCTACATCTTTTCTATTTTCGCGAAGTGAGATCAACACCTATTATTTTCTGAGTGAAATGAGCATTTGAACTTTGACTCAAGTCTGCCACAGGTCAACCATAAAAAATAATGTCTGGATTACATCTTTTCAAGTTGGCTGACGATTCTGAAAGAAAGAGCCTGGCCTTCTTGAAACAATATTTGAGCCACAGAATGGACTCTAGGGCAATTGGAATTAAAAACTTCGTTCCTCACGTGACAGCGGCAGCTGAAGAAACCGTGACATCCTCAGATGATAAAGTAAGTCACACCACGGAGCAAGATGAAGTCATACCGGCTGATGACATCGTGGAAGCTAACAGGGCTGTGGGAAATGATGTTCAAGAAATAGCCACAGGTAAGGCTAAGTTTAAGGAACCCTAGTTTTTCAGTAACTGTATGGATCTTGTGAAGATTTTGATGTAATAATTAAATATTAAGTCAGTTGCAAACAGAAGTGTCGTGTCACTGGGGGCTACTCCAGTTTATGTAAAGAATAACAATTTATTGATATCAAACAGAGAGTTAGGTCACGGCTATTTCACGCCCCCCCCCCTCAAAAAAAAAACGGGGGAGGATTTAGCACGACTCTTTTGATAGCTAACAACTGAAAGTTACAAGAAAGTTTCAGAAAGTTACATGGCCAGAGGCAAGTTCCTGTTCCCCTCCACCCCTTCCCCCTACTTTCTGAAATTCCTAGAAAATTGATATCAGCAGATCTGGTTGAAAATATGTCAAATGAGAGTTATTTTTGATTTCTTTGATTCAAATCTTTAATTAAAATTAGCAATTGGTACCAGTGGGCACAATCTTTTGCATGAAGAGAGAGAGAGTATTTCTCCCGTTTCCTCCAGTTTCTCTCTAGTAGTGTAAATCTCTCCAATTACCCTCGCCTCCACTGGGCATTTGGAGGTGCCCCTCCTGAGAATTGGCGGTTCCCCCTCCCCTTACGCAAACACTGGCTTTAGTACTCTTCTTGACTTATAAACTCACTTGAAATCAAATGTCCTGCTTATACGTGTGAAATTAGCATTACATAGTTACTGTAAGAGTTTTCATCGTTACTAAGCTGTTTCACCATTGACCACAGTAACCATTCTTGTTAAAGGCATCCGGTGGCAATTTATAGGGACCTTATATGAAAGAAAACTTTCTAATCACATGTCATTCAAACCCATTACGGAAACTTCATTCCTAACTCAAGATATCCCCTTTTGCAGATTGATTATTTTTGTCAGGAAATACCGGTTTAAAAGATTTCCTCAAGGTCACAGAATGCGTTGCCACGAGGGAAAATTGCCTCAGATTCTTTTGTTATTCTTTACAAATGAATACCTTGTTTATCCTTGTAATTTGATACTGTTGGAATATGTACGTATTTTGTCATGTAGATCTAGTGTAAAACTGTGCCGTACGTAAGGTACAGCAAACAAGGTTATAAACATGGAGTCAACGATATAAAGAAATACAAAAGCTACATCTGATCAATTTCCCCAGATGACATCACAGATTCCCATCATGCACTGTGAAAGCTGAAAATAACATTTCTTTCTCACAAGTGCAAAGTGCTGTTTAGATGAGGGTTTCACTGCCTAATAGAAACTGAATTTTCCTGCATTTTGTGAAAACATCAGATTTAGCTTTTAATGTTACCAGATTAGACCTTAGTGAACAAATGAAAAACACCGTTCTCATAAGAATGATACTTGTGAACGGAGAATCTCCGTGGACGAGATATTTTGTTCCTGAGCAAATACGTGAAAGAAGTAGGTTACGAGGTATTAAACATAATTTGTGGCAGTTTGGCGTTTGGGTAAATAAAAATAAAAGGAATAAACACATTCAATGCCAAGGCACTCAACTGGAAACGTATTAAACATATTCAAGACACTTTAACGTCAAACAAATAAAACGTTTACAAATTTAATCTAAATATTACAAGGTGTTCAAATGAATTATTGTAAAGATGTCGGACTAACGGAAACTTACACGGAATCAGAGTGAATTTCGAGATCCTCAATTTTGACATCATCACCACGAGATTACAAACACATGATGAGGCGGGGTCAAAGCACCATGTGCCCTTTTATCAAAGTACAAGGAATGGTCAAAATCTTTTGCCAAAAATTATCATTTTTCACACTTCTCAAAGTACGTTCTGAGAGAGGGTCCGAAGAAAGGCTGTGTATTGTACACATGTGAGTATGATGAAGGAATAGATGACCCTTTGCACACCTTCAATCATCTGATATTTTACGGGCTGTGTTTGATATGAGGAAGCCTGTACTGAAAAGCAAATATCAGCTCGATAACAGCCCTGTCTTGCATCCATATAATCTGGTTGAAGCCGACATACAAAGGCCTCTCTCACATAAAGTTGCTTTTAAAATTTAAAATGCCGAAAAAGGATGAAAATTTTCTTGTACAAGCGTTTGCCAAAACTATTCAAAACAGCAAATTTTATTGTTTCCAAGCATTGGACAATGTTTCTTCAAAACCTCAGGACGTTCCTCTCATCATAATCCGACCCAAAAGACGTCAATTAGACTAAACAAACGCTGCAGCGAAGATAATACCACTAAAATTTGTCAAGACAAAAAACAGACACAGGGACATACGTCATACATGAAAATTCTCACGGTGAGATCACTGCACTGTCCTACTTAACGGCAGTGTGACTCGAGCCATTGACAACGCCCGTAGATGGAGGTGGGGGGAAGGAAGCGTCGTCCAAAACAACTTTCGACCTATACAATCTTTTTGAGAATGAAAACATATCTCATCCCTTGAAAAATTAAATTGGAAAATATCCCTTCCCCCCCCCCTCCCATTCAACATGTCAGTGCGTAGCTAGGAGACTGAACTCCATGAACCATGTTTGACTTGTCACGCTTTTAGAGACTCGAACCCCAACTCAACAGAGTAGACAACACTCGAGTCATTACTTGCAAAAGACATTATTTGACTCAAGTCCTAAATTAATTTCCACAGACTCGAATTTTAACCTATGTTAAATTCAGTAGAGTGACTGTTCTCGACTCGAGTAACGCGCCTACAGAAACCACGTGACTAGCCTTTGAGTAATTTCATTTAAAAATTGTTAACACTAGCGGTAGAACTGAAGCTGTCCAAATTAGTGCTTATATGGTAATTTTATACTGCTAAGAGCAACTTACATAATCAGAGATTCAATGAGACTCCGCTTATATAATTGAGTGTAGTGAAAGTGACTCGACGTGAATACACAAGGAGTGGAGGTGACTCGAAGTTAAACAAAGACTCGACATAACCCTGCTCTACTTACGCTAAATACTGAACGTGACATGACACTCGATATTGTATAATTCGGCGTGACTTGGGATTCAACAAGTGAGTAGGTTACAACACTGACTTCACAGGTCATACGCTGCATGATTTGGTCGCTACTAATAATTTACACACGACAGTAAATTGTAAATTACATTAAACATGGGAGATTGGCTTACATGAAGTTACATAAAGGTAGCATTTACAAGACATTAGACAACATTCGTGCTGCTTAATGTAGACTTCGTTGGATCTGACTCATTGCTGGGTTTGCTTGACTCAGTAGGTGCCCTGACACTGAACATACAGTATTGTTTTCAAAGACCTGCTTTTATATACCTCACGTTTCCTATGTTCAGCTGAGTATTTTCACGTCAGAAACCCCATTGCCTAAGGCAACTTTTGCAACACAAGAATTCGTTTCCACTGTGGTTGTAAGGAATAACACAAAAGTGCTTACTCCTTATCTAGTAATTACTACTTGCACGGTCACATTAAAATACAAGTAGCACGGAAAACCTGTCGTACTTCCGTGCTCTTCCGTGCAAAGTTAAGTGCATATTCTGGAAGCATCTTGTGTCACCTCAATTTCCGCTGTACACTTTGGCTGTATTGTATGGTATTACTAGGGTTTGTAGCGTTTGTTAAAAGGTTGTTAACCGAGCGATTAAATATGATTTGAAGGTTCTGATATCGTGTAAGATTAAACTTAAGTCTAACTTTACTAAGCCTATATCGTCATAACTGTTTCAGCCAGAAAAAACTGAATCAAATTTTACTTTGGGATGAGGACCGGAAGTGATCGTGAAGTAAGAGTGTGATAGAACTGAGGACAAACAACCAAACACCTTTCACACCGCCATCTGTTTCAAGTGAATGACTCTAAGCTGGGGAAAGAGTAAACAGTAACCGTTGTTTTCTCGTATGTTAGAAGAGGGAGGAGTCATATTTTTACATTTTTATGAAATGTCTTCTGAGAACTTGGCTTTACGGGGTCGAAAAAGGGTGACATAGACTGACACTAATGGTGTAGCACAGTAAACGTCATGAAACTTAACATGCATTTGTGGAATGAAGTTGCATATGAGTTGTGTGTTTATTACATCGACTAGCTGTTTGCCCTCAGGTTAAACGTAAACCACCTCCTTCGACAGCAAACAGAAATTGACTGATTCTTCATTACTTTAAATTCCAAGAAAAATTGTGGGTAAAGTCACGACGCCGTAACTAATTGAGGCACCAAGGAACAAACTCGTATGCAATGTTGAATTTAATACACTTATGGCGTAAGACTGAGTTGTCGAGTTTTATGATCTTTAGGCTTTCATTGGAGTTTATTGTGAAAGGTTTCTCTAATGGAGAAACACAGAAAAATCAAGTGAAAGTTCAGTCG
This sequence comes from Holothuria leucospilota, assembly GCA_029531755.1. Classification (NCBI taxonomy): domain Eukaryota; kingdom Metazoa; phylum Echinodermata; class Holothuroidea; order Aspidochirotida; family Holothuriidae; genus Holothuria; species Holothuria leucospilota. Next base: position 38,680,174 of record CM055980.1, on the reverse strand, counting down.
AGGAGCGGAGCATAACAGTTGATACGATAGGTCCTAGACCTATGTAATCTTGATTCATATAAATTAGTAAAAGGGTAATATATGTTTTAAAAAGTTAATTCCAATACTGACGATTTAGATTGATCACATCACATCACATCAGGATCGATGTTGTTTGCTATAGGCCATTTCATCGCTCACGGTTTGAAAGGCAGCATATTACCGTCCCGAAGTAGCACAGATAGGAAAGAGCGCTCGTCATCCCTAGGAACTTTCACCCGCGGTTGCTACCTCGCCCCTTCCTTGAACAACTTGTCTGGCTACAGCCTTGGTTGATATAAAAAGGTTGGACGGGATATGGCATTCCCCTAAAACAGGGAGTTGCTAGCAACTCTCTGCCCAGACATATTTAGGAATAGCCTAGAGTTCTAAATACAGTTGATAATTGCACATTGATTGACATTCATTCAAACGAAATACTTTCACTCTGGTTTGTCAACAGTGACGTGTACTGTCAGTTGTGTGCCCAATTAAGATGACACACATACTGTGTGGGACAAAACTGCCTCAAGAAATTTAAACTCAGTGTAGGCTACTGTGGCTCTGTCGTGGAGGTTTCGGTCTATTAGACAGACAGGAGGTTTGGTTTGAATAAGGAGGGGCTAGATTTGAACTTAGTAGGGAGAATTTTCACTGTCTGGGGTGTGATTAGAGAGTCGTTATCATAGTTTTCATTAATACCTTACAAAATATTTTTGCAACTACGTGTTAGAATGTTACATGAGTTGTTCAATTACCACAAACATGATTGGGCCCCCCGAGTGTCTCTATTTACAATTGGTGACTACACATGGATTGACATGAATTTAAGCAGTAGCTTCAAGCTAGCTGGCCAATAATGACTTGTGCAATCAGTGAAATGTGATGTAGTGCACCGATAGTTCAGACTGCAGTAGCATTGAACCCAGACACAGAATGGTTGTGCACTCTGCAGAGTATGGCCTTGAACAATTTTAAAGTCATATATGATTGGCCATTCATGTAAACATAATGCAGGTTACAAAAGCAAACTGATTGAAAATCCCTACAAAACTCGAAAATTGCAATGTTTCTGTTACTATCTTCTCATTTTTGCTCTCCTAAAACATTGCATATCTCTCACCATTTATCAAACCAAAAGGTATGGAACGCTATAAGGAAAAGATATTCCGTTGCCTCTCCAAATATTATTCTCCTCAAATTAGCCTTTGGAACTTTGTTTTCGTCTGACAAGGTAATTTGACGCCGCGTGAGATATCTTAGAAATATTGCTGCCAAGGTTTATATCGTCTCAAAACACGTGATGTGGATATTTGGATGTACCTGAAGACGACAAAATGCTTGCGAAGGTAAAAAAAATGAGATTGCAAATTATTTGTGACAGTTTTGGCGCTCCTCAGTCACCTAAAGGGTCACAAGTAGTATGTCTATACTCCTCTGTAATCATGAGGCAATGAATATGCACAACAATGAAGGGGGCAAGAAAAACGAATTGGGATTGTTGAGCAAAAATTGATCCTAATGTTAAAATGTGTTCGTATTTATGACTTAATGAGACCCCTAATACGTCAATGAGATAGACTGCACACCATCAAGTTGTCACTAGAATTTAATGGCGGAATGCATATAGTAGTTCGTCAGTGTAAACATTTTCATAAAACGTATTAACTGTAAGGAAAGAACGATCTATAAACTTACCATAAACTAGAGTTTATAAATCGCCCAAAAGTTAGGTGTGTGTTTTTAATCTCTCAGGATAGATTTACAAGGATGTCATGATATGGGGAGTTTGTTGTCGTTGCGTTGCGTTGCGTTGCTGGGTACGATTAACACCTTTCTGACACCTGCCTGAGAGTATGTCAAATTTGTCACACACGTGTCTAGTCCCAAGATACTGACAGTGGAATCTATATAAGTTTCCTGGTGCACACATTGCAATGGATTGTACAATGGCTAAGATTGAAGAATGAAAAGTCTTGTCAGAAGGGGTTTCTACGTTACAAAATGCTAAGTATAGGCCACCATCAGGATAAAAAGAGAAATCCAGTAAAAATAAACATTGAATGTGACGTCTCAAACTTAATTACTCAAGGAAAATATTGTATCATATCCCCAAAAACTTTTAATCTAAGCTACAAAATAGCAAAGTGAGCTATATCTAAAATTAATCAAGCATTGCCCTATTTTAACTTAAGCATGATATTAACAAAGACGTTTTTCTTTCCCAGAACTAGCTTCTGTTTTTTCCTTGTACTTTGTTTCTAATGATTACCCATAGTGGGAACCAACTGCGCCTACTCATAAACGCATCCTAATAAATTCTGGTCCGTAACCAGACAAGGTTTCGAAGGGGTTTTGAAGGTTTCTTTCAGGTGGGCAAGATATCTTAAAGTGTTTTGAGACAATAATAAGTTTTGTTCTCAAAATTTTAGGGAAAGAGAATGTTGACTACTGGCCAGAAATATCTTTGAAAAAGACAGAAAATATGAAAATAAAAATGTTAAATACATTGAAACTACCGGACCTATTAGTCCCTGTTCACTTGACTTATGCGCGTATTAAAAAACAAACGGTAATGTTAAAAACAAACTTATATCATTTTAAAATATAATTCTGTCCAAAACATGATCTATGACCTACTAATACTATCTGCCTACGATATTAAGAAACCGGAAAGTGGTCCACAATTGAAAAATGATAGTTTTCCCTTTATTGTATTGTTTGATTACGAGTCAATTTTCTCATCGAAGTTGTAATGTTTTAATTTCACCCTCCTGTTACATTCAACAGCGAACAAGCTAACTATTTGCTTTTGTGTCTATTGTCGTTACAAAAAATGTCCGAAATTTCAGATTTTTCTTCAGAACAAGATTTTATTGTAGACATAATATTATGATGGTAAGAGTTAATAATAGTCGTCATACTGATCTGCAAATTCAGGAGAAAAAAGTAGGATGCATTAAGTACATGGCATTTCATACGGTGGAAACTGTCATTTGTAACGAGGCTGGTTTGTTATAAGGATTTTTATCTTATAATGTTATGGATAAAATTGGCAAACAAACCTACCAAACATCTATAAAATAAGATTTGACTATAAAAACTGTAGTTCTTTTTACTGTGTGAGTGTTCTCATCATCCCTCCTTCGTCTTCCCCACCCCTCCTTCAAGAAAGCAAAACATTCACAATGACAACCCCAAAAATTTGATTGGTCACCCCAATTCTTTAAGCGAAAACAAGGGGGAAAATTCAAATTGTACCCAGTAATGTATCTAAATACATCATAAATTTTTTGTGTTTTCCTTTTTTGAATTTTTTCAACGCCCATTTGAAGGGCAATGGTGTAGTGATCTGGTATGTTGTAAGGCGTTAATTTGGAAGTAATAGTTGTCTTCTTAAGATGTCAACTTTTAACACCAAACTATAACTAGCTGCCCTATAATTAAGAGATAACTCATCAATTAGTTGGGTTAGAGAAATAAATAACGGTGTTGTGCAACACTCTACAATATATGAATAGTGTATGAGGTATCTCAAAAAAGATCACTTTAACCAGGTATCGACCTATCCAAGCCAGGAGCCGAGAGGGAAAAAATTCCAGTGACTTAAAACATTTTATTGTATTTCGCCTTTTTACAAAAATGTTTCGCCCCCTGGAAGTTATCTCGCCCGCTCACTACCTTGTCTGGCCATGGGCCTGAACCGATGTTAAGAACAATTAAATTTTAAAATTTCTTTCAAAGGACCTTTCATTAGGGGGATCTTAATGTGTAAGTTTTGACTTAGTTACATTTCCATATTACTTTGGAAGACCATGTTGTGTTATTATTTTTTTGTTATCTTTTTATTATTGTTTTCATTATTAAAACAAAACGTCCCATCAACAAGTCCTGTCAATAGCCTTAATTTATGTAAATAAGTTATTCATTGGCTATACAAAAGAGGAAATGTGTTCTTCTTAGAAACTTATTTCTTAAAATAAAGATACCTTGCTCCCTCATTATGAATTGTCTATCATTCGTAACGTAAAAATCACGGTTTTAAACATTAAAGGTCCGATCAATGTTTGCACGAAAATCGCACTATAGCATTTTCAAAACAAAGTTAGCATTAATATATTAATGTTGTGTCTCTTTTCGATCGTCTAGCTTGTTACCATGGTAACTAGTCTATTTAATTTTAAAATGACTAAAACTCCAATGGGAAATCTAAGAAAATCAAAATATTGATTCGTTTTTGTATCAATTTAAGCAGACTTCGGAGAGCTAGTCCGTTGGGTGTAGTAACTCATTCATTGTATATGGAGGTAGCACAATACAAATTACAAATGCCTACCAACATTACTTACCAAAGGGTGTTAAACTAAAGATTCTTGCTGCCTACCATAAAACATTGCTTTGTAATGTACAAAAAGTATACCTTGTAATCCAGGAAACTGTTGCTCCTTAATGTAGTCCTAACGCACTTGTTTACGTATCGGCGAAACCCATCTAAAAGGTGCAGACATTCGAGGAAAAGCTGTGCCCTCCAAATCATAAGGGTCCCACACTCTTATGGCCCAGTTTGGGACAACTTCAGGGTAAGAATAGTCTAAGAAAAATTCTTCGGAACCCATTTTATAGCCGGCTTTCAGTCATTCCATGGCTCGTATTAATGCTTCGTCTGTATAAATCGCTATCTAGTCAATTGTTATATCCAAACTTAAACTTTGATTATATACATCAAAATCTATTTTAAACAGTGTACTTGAAGTAACCTTGCACTTTACATATTAAAGTTTTAGTGCTTAGAGAATCAGGTTAATAACCTGCAATCTTCTGTTTTGATGGAAGATGTAGTCTATTTGACATTATTAACTTTGTTACCAGCATAGTTGGCTATGAACTGCCAGGAAATTGCATACAAACAGTGGCTTGTTTGATGAAGTGTGTCATTTGTAAATCTGTGTAAATATATGCAGATTGCAATGAATGTTCTATTATATATTTATAAGGGTTATTTTAAGCACTTTTCACTGTATTTGAGTCTATTTCACCCATTTCTAACAAATTTCTTGATCTCTAAATTAGATCAAAGAAATATGAATCCGGAATAGTTTAATATCAATGTTCATCGTAAATTTGCCCTCACAAAACCTTCAATAAATGTCCTTCGTAAATGCTACGCGACGAAGCCTACTGGAATGACTCTGAGTACCTCAGGACACTACGAACACACTAATTGTATTATCCACGACAGACTACGGTGTGTATTTGATGTGAAATCGTGTGAGATCTGTCTCAGGATGTCTCTGGATTGCTAGTTATTCCAAACATTATCGGGTTACATTACGTAGAAGTGAATTTCTCCTGCAAGGATATGCTAAGAAACAACTTAACCATTGCATTTTCCAGTAGACAGAAATTTCTGACAGAAATTGCTTCTAAGGACGTTATGGTCAAAAATTATCATACCACTTTGCAGTAAAATCTTTTTTCTTACTAATGCAAAATACTTTTTCTACACGTATGGAAATCATTCAGGACGAACATTATCATGTAACTTCATAGGAGCTATTCAAGACAGCCCCAACTTGCATTATTATAAAGCTGTCTGACGCCTTCTCGTTAACTTGTCGCATCCCTTTGGGTTCGAAACTCCTGTAGGGAGTGGTTTCATGTATTTGCATGCAGTGGGAGGAAACCTGCAGGAGCCTTTTTAGAAGCAAGATAGCTGAGCAGGCACTTCTACTACCCGATACACATAGCATGTCCAGTTTAAACTGATCTGTGTTACAGAAAATGTAACACGTGTTACGAGAACTGTTAATGGTACGATACGGTTGAGTGATTTACAGATAAGTAATTAATTTAGGAAAACGGTTGTCGAGTTCTCCGCATGGTACAGTGGTCAAGAAGGAAGGCATGATACCATGATTTTCAGGGTTCTGGGTTCGATTCCTCTTTTAAAATTAACAGAATTTACTCTTATTTTTTTTGAGGGTTAGGGTTATTCTTAGTGTTAGGGTTAGGGTTAGGGGAAAATTGGTGATATTTGAACGTTCCTCGTGTTACAAAATTATAACATGGCACAGTTTAAAACTGGAAACGGTATTCCACCATGTACAGTATTTACTGTACATGCTATGAAAATTGGCTGCTTCTACAGATGTGGTACCAGGATGTGGCAGCCTAAGCTGAGGGAAGTTTGGGGCGGGAACAATAACCCGAAACTTTGGCAGATGTGACAGTTTGCCGGATGTATGGTGAATACGAAGTTTTGGAGTAAAGCGCCCATAATCAGGGATTAAATTGAATAAAATTTAAAATGTTATGATTTTGTTGAAGGAAATTTGGATTTTCTATTTAAAAATCTTCCCCTCATGATGTATGAGAATAAACTCAAGAAAATCGTTAGTGCAACTGGCTGCCGTCGGGATTGCATATTTTAGCCTACTTATTACAGCTGCACATCGAAACTGGATAATTTCCTAACAGAGGAACTCCTTCCCGGGAGGGCCCCTACTCCTACTTATTGCCACCAGTACAGCTATAAGATTGAAGTGGTAATAAGTTTGATGACATTTTCAATGTTTTGATCTGACTTTCAGTGAGGTGCATTTTACCGTCCTATTAAACCTACAGTAGAGCACAATAGTACAATGTGCATTCCTATGTCAAATATACAACTGCTATCGTTCGTCTGAAGGTGATCAAGGCTGATTTTGCATATTCGTGAATATTTATGAGAAACAGAAAGACTTAACGACTTCAAAATATTTCTTTATTTAGTAGAATTTATGATGCACCTTTTAAAATTAGACCTAAATTTATGAGAATGTCTCTTATAAGGCAAAAAGCTGTACAAAAAAAAAACAGAAAAACTATAGGTCGCAACTAAGTAAACACAACTGCACTTTTAAAGTAATGTTTAGAGTAACACGTGAGCAGTTTCTTTCACGCTACTCACAAAAGGTGATCTTCATCACAATTCGAGATCAAAATTTAAATTCGGCATTGTTATCGACAGAATTAGTTCGTTGGTGACATCCAAGATTGATTAGGTTAAGTGGAAAACACATGTTTTATTCTTATTTGAGAAACTAGCAAGTATAAAAATTCAGTTGTGCAGTTGTGTAATATTTCTGTGAAGGCAATTTAAAACCGGTAAAGTTTACTGTTATTGTTAGAAGTAGTAATAGGCGATATTCATCCTCTAAGTGTGTTGGAGTCTTGTCTAATATCTGCGGTATGTGGACATGAACGTATGAGTGTTGTAAGTCACCAGATGCAGATTGAACTTTCCATATGAAAAAAAATCGTTGGAATTAAGTTAATTATAAATATTCTTGTAAGTGCATAACTCCGTTCGTCAAACAGATTGTTAACATTTGTTTGTTTTATGATGTTAGTGTCAAACAGATATTGTTCTGCAAATTAACCTCTTTTGACCAATGATGATGGGAATTGTGGATAGTTTTCACATTTTAAATGTTTTTCTCGTCAAATTGATAAGCACCCTATTTATTTTCACGTCCCAAGTCTTTTCGGACTCGCAAATAGGTAAAAGTATAAGCCGGAAACCTATTCCAAACCTGCATGATAAAATACTTGTTGGCTATCTTGACCTCAATAAAAAAAATCGGGCCACTACTTATATTGAATAGTATAGACTTTCTGTTCGTGATGATCTGAAAGTAAAAACGTCTTACCACTACCACGATGAGCCCCACAATTAATGACATTATCACGCCAGGATATATAAGTCATTGAGGTCTCGCAGAGGGTTTTGTTTAAACTTCTACTTCTCGATATAAATAACCGTATAATGTCTAAATTCTGGAGAGAAGCTGATGTCAGAAGGCAATCTAAATCTTGGCAAATTGGAATAAATAAAGATAATGATGATATCTAGCAGTAAAAATATCAGAGTGTTTTGTTTTTCTATGTTGGATATAATTTACAACATAAAATCCTCATGGGCTTTGTGAACTTGATGTGACCTTTCGCTTTTTCTTTTGTTTCTGTTCTATGGACGTATTTGCTTAAAACGTCAGTATTCATCCTCATGGTAATGTGACCATATTCGTTCAATATTCTTTTGCCCTACTTTTGCTGTTCTTCTTTTCAAGCAATGAAAAGCAATAAATTTCTGTTGCACTTTAAAAAACTAGGTGATCTCTTCCCACCTTATGCTTTCAAACGGTTTCAGAGACTTTTCTTCAGTCTAAAATACGGAACGAAAATTGATCTTTTTGCACTTGTTATTCAAAATTCTTTTAACTAGGACTGGTATCCAAGAAACTTCAGATTCAATTATTGAAAATTCGACGTGTGCTATCGTGGACATATGTGTCGAAATGTAAGGAAAACCATTAAGGCGAAGAAGAAATAGTCGAGAAACAAAATAAATAAGGAGCAGAAACAAAAAATGAAAGTCGCAGAAAATATAAACTATAGTTTGATATGGCTCTAATAATCTTCTGTACTAATTATCTTCAGTTTTAATTTGTGTAAGAGTGTTGAGTGTGGAAAATAATTGACTTTAACTATAGTGTTGTATAAATATCAAGACGCAGGCATCGAGGCCTTGCTATCGATGATGGGACAAGATGGAAAATGTTTAAAAGAGAAATCCCCTGTAACCTGGATACTGATGATAAATTGATGTCGTGATGTGTTGAGTCCTAGAATATCGTTTAATCTGCTTTAAAGTTAAAGGGGCTTCTCACGTTGAATAATCCTCTTGAGATTTACAGGCCTTAAAAATGTCCACAAGGAATGTTTATGCGGTACATCACGGGACAAATCCACTTTGTCAATTTTTCAGTCTGAATGGAAATGAACAGGTTCCACACTGACCGTCCCACATCCAGTGTGGCCTTGAGGTATAATGGTATTACGAACAATCAAACTGTCATGCGCAATAGGCGTGTTGACAATTCGTACTCACAGCATTGCCCTGGTACAATGAAACCTTGTCGTGCAAGATGTCCAACAAACAGAATGACTACGACTCAGTGAAGTTAGTCAGGGGTCATGGCCCTCCGGTCGCAAACTGTCCCCACCCAACAACCCCCACCCCCGGCAGTGAAATTTTCCGGTTTTGTTGGGGAGCCGTACTGTGTAGGATAAAATATGTAGTCCCCAACGACGGCCAGTCGCCCTGACGATTTACTAGATTGTTATAGGACAAACTCATGAATAAAATCCAAAACTTTCCAATTTTCCCTCAGTAAAAACCAAAATTTTCCAGTAAAACTAACTGATTTTATTCAATTTTTCTAATCAAGATTGACAGTTTAGTGTTTTCTTACGTCGTTCCGTTACGTTTGTATAATATCCATTTCATCGTAAAACGTACATGATGACAAGTATTTGGTTTATTTATAAACACACACATAATCAGTATTTAATAAGTACAATCTATGTGCTTATTGTAGTAACAGAATGTCTCCCTTTATTCATTTCTCGTCATGTACTTTTAGGACAATTGATCTTGAATAATCATAGAGTAAGAACCAGGGCGTTACTAAGGATGCACACAATAAAACGCTTTCCTAGTCTCTCATTGCCCTACTTGGTAAGAACAAGAAACAGTTTTCACTTTTGAAATAGATAGATAAACAGGCCCATCTCCTAGGAAGACCTACGCAGTCTGCAAAGTACCATTCAGTACCGTTCAAAGGATGTTTTAAGGTTAATTTTTTGAGTATTAAATCAAGGAAGAGCAAAATGAAATCATTGTGGTGAAATTAACTTTCAGTACCCAAGTACTCTTCTCTAGATAAAAGTTGATGTTGTTGTTATAATTTCAACCCAAAGTGAACTTGCAGCAAGCACAGGTGCACCATAACCTCTCACTAATCACCACTTTTTGGTTTCCTTTACTTAAAGACAGCCACTCATCACCCCAAGCACGTATTTGGTTAGGGGTAACCAAAATTCTCAATTGGTGAATGTTCTTTGATGGACATCAAAATCAGAAAATTGAAAAGCCGCAGAGTAGCTCACATTTCTCACAATGCAGAGAGAGAGGGTGTTCTAATTACATTAGGGTCTTGCATGCTCACCAGGACATAACCTTAGGCAATAAACTAGGTTTGTGTCTACACACGGAGGAACTTAAGACAGTTTTTGGAGGTCTAGAAGTAACATAGTTGGGAGAATTGGAACTGTCTGGGATGACGTAATTTGCCCTTTAACAACCAATCACCTCCTTGATCTCATGCATTCCCAAAGTGAACGAATGGGAATTTGACAACCTTCATATCAGCCTATTCCCTATGCATGGGTTAACTCATATTCTTATCTACTTCACGGTGAAAGCAATAAACTGAAAAACATAGAAAACAAAGCATTCCTCGTCAATGTGAGGAAATGACATCACTCCTACTTTCCCCAAGTTCACGGGCAACAACAGTTGCAACTTCATCTGCAAGTATCTCGAGAATCAAAGTGTAGGAAATGAATTAAATTTCATCCTAATTCTTAAATGAATAACCTCTTTTACGCATAGAAGGTAATTTTGTGCGTAAAGCGTTCTATAAAATGTAACATTTAGAAAACTGGTAAGGTCCAGATTGCTGAGAGCATCTGAGACTAAGTCTGGCTGATATCGGACGAAATGACTTGTGCAACTATGTACACCGTTAACCCAGGCCAAATTTAAGATACTAAACGAAAAACAACACCGTTGCTGTGGCATATAGAAAATGTTTTTTTAATTAAGCCACATGCTCGAGGGAGCATGTTCACTTAGTTTATAGTTGCGTTTGATTGCTTTCTGGGAAAATATGAGGAGGAGAATATCCGACAGTGAAATGGCATGTAAATAGTCCTCTCATCTGAAGTTAATACTCATTTTTCGGTTGCCAGTACACCATGATAGCATTTATAATTCTATTATCAAATGTAAGCAATTCATTGCTTGAATTCTCCCAGTGAAATGATAATGTTTAGATGTAATCTTTGAATAGACTTGCAGAAAACTTTGGGGTATTGACACAAAAGTGGAAGTGTTAACCACAGTTGTAGTGAGTATTTGCTTGTACTCACGTTTTGGCAGGCTTACCGTACTCGTTCATGTGAGAACGGATTTCTACTCGTACTCAATTGTAATCACACATTTTGAAAGTTAGCCGTAGCTGCTAGTGCAAATTTTGTTCTCGAACTCATGAAATAGATATGTACTTGTACTCGTGCCGGTACTCACAACAACGTAGTTAACATTCGTACCCATGACATTGTACCCACACTATAAGTGTAGCTTGCAGTCATACTCATGACAGTGTACTCACGCTGTAAGTGCGGCTTGCACTCATACTCATGGCCTTGCACTCTCACCACAAGTTTGGCTCATGCTCCTACTCTTGACACTGGACTCACACTACAAGTCTACCTTATACTCATACTCATGACATTGTACCCACACTACAAGTCTAGCTTTCAGTCATACTCATGACAATGTACTCACGCTGTAAGTGCGGCTTGCACTCATACTCATGACCTTGCACTCTCGCCACAAGTTTGGCTGGTGCTCCTACTCTTGACACTGGACTCACACTACAAGTCTACCTTATACTCACGACATTGTGGTCACACTACAAGTCTGGCTTGTACTCACACACATGACCCTGTACCTACACTTCAAGTCTGGCTTGTAATCATAATCATGACACTGCACTCACACTCAGTCTAACTTATACTTCATGACATTAACATTGTGCTCACACTGTAAGTCTGGCTTGTACTCATCCTCCTGACATTGTACTCACACTACAAGTCTGGCTTGTGCTCATACTTATGACATTGTACTCACACTACAAGTCTGGAGTTGACACGTGCAAAAGAGAGTTATTACGTACATGGACAATCAGACATGTTGGCAAACAGACACAAACTATAAAATTGGGATATATTCAGTGAACAAGAAGACGGACGGACGGACGGACAGACAATCATCTATATCAAAATATAACAAGAAGGTTAACCGACTTATTTCACTTTCTTGTGGAAAATTGTAACTTATGATTTGTAAGGTTAAAAAGTTCACATAACCGGGCGTTTCGGCACCCTTCATTACCTCATATCATTGAAACAAGAAACTGTCAGGGAAAAATATAAAGTAGCAATCCTCCCTCTTTGCTTCCACACAATGACTCTGACTCCCACACAATAACTCTGACCCCCACACAATAACTCTGACTCCCACACAATAACTCTGACTCCCACACAATAACTCTGACTCCCCCACAATAATTCTGCAACATCGACACTAAGCATTTCGGTTACATTTCTCAAACAGTGAAAAATCAACCACCTTCGGCGTGAGGTGTTTCACCTACGTCACGTGATCGCGCTTTTCTTTGGTTGTTAGACATTTTGCCCGTCATACATTGTGTGACAGTAGTATCTATGGTCATGCCGTGTGCGTGACTGTGCTGTAAATTATGGCACGCATATGATGATGTACTAAAAATACACGTACATGTACTAAAATTACACGTTCATGTACCAAAAATACACAATGATGTACTAACTTCATACGATCATGATGTAAATTTACACCATTATATACTAAATATATATGTTCATCATGTTAAATGTTACGATGTATATGTAAAACCACACGTTGTACATATAAAAATACACGTTGTACATGTAAAAACCTACGATCATCATGTTATTATTGTCCTCCCCACATGCCATACTGAGTGAGCCTTTCGGCGTTCACGAAGTCCGCCGAAAGGCTCACCGACATACGTTCATCATGTAAACTCATGCGATGTACTAAAAATACACGTTCATGTACTAACTGCTTACGATCATGTACTGAATGCATACGTCCATGTACTAAGTGCATTGTCAATTTATACGATGTACATGTGTAACTCACGTGTTTATGATCGGTCATCCAGTTGGTTGAATCCAATGTGTTAGTGGAATGATCACCGGGGTAAGTACTTTTTAGTTTTCTGCACTTATTGGGTAGACCACGCTAGTATAATACTGGATGTGTCCGGCCGTCCGCGGAGCTTATCGAGACGGCATTACTGGACTATTGCAAGAGGTGCTATCCCCGTTGCTGTTATTCTATGTTTTCAGGAAATTTGCATAAATTAAAATTACTTTTCACAGAAACGTTCCTACATGCACACCTATCACGTAGTTGTGATATTGTGTATTTAACATGCGATCGTGAGTTTTGACTTTTCAGTACATGAACGTATGCATTCAGTACATGGACGTATGCATTCAGTACATGATCATAAGCAGTTAGTACATGAACGTGTATTTTTAGTACATCGCATGAGTTTACATGATGAACGTATGTCGGTGAGCCTTTCGGCGGACTTCGTGATCGCCGGAAGGCTCACTCAGTGTGGCATGCGGGGAGGACAATAATAACATGATGATCGTAGGTTTTTACATGTACAACGTGTATTTTTATATGTACAACGTGTGGTTTTACATATACATCGTAACAATTAACATGATGAACATATATATTTAGTATATGATGGTGTAAATTTACATCATGATCGTATGAAGTTAGTACATCATCGTGTATTTTTGGTACATGAACGTGTAATTTTAGTACATGTACGTGTATTTTTAGTACATCATCATATGTGGTGAGCCTTTTGGCGTGCCAAAGTAAATACGTTTATTGCACTGCCGGGCAATCCCATCGCGTGACATCACACATGAAATACCTCTCTACCACCTACGGTGTATCTTAGTGTGTCGAAACTGAGTGACAGGCTAATTTCGGAATATATGAGATGCCTGATCTAGAGTAAATCTCCGTTTGTGCTTGCGAGCTTAGATAAAAAGTTAATGAAAAAGGGAACTGTTTTCAAAAATTCATTCTATCTCCACGCTTTAATCTAAACAAATGACCAAGGATGCCATTTACATCCGTAAAGATGTAATGAGTATGGCGTTGCATACTGTAACTTTAGACGAAACTTTCAGTAACCTGTCTGCATGAGGAGGCAGAATCTGATTTACGGCATATTGGAAAGATAAGCTTGTGTTCGTTGTTCATTTAATTTTAACCTGCTTTCGTCTATTGCAATGTTTGACGTCTTTCTAAGCAAGTTACTGTGTACTTAGTAAAAGGGAAGATTCAAGACTGAAATGCTGATGGTACTCTAGTTTCTTGTGGACGTTTACTTCCTACGCTTAACATTCACGATATCCAGTTTTACATCGTGGGCACAGCAGGGCGCTTGCTAGGGGCACGAGATTTTAGGGGCCGGAAGATCAGTTTGAAAATGAAAATTAAAGCGTATATCAGGGATTTAGGGGCCCATACATTGCTTTTTCCGAAGGTCCCAAAAGACTTTTAATATAGAATGCGGTAGTTATAGGTAATCATTTTCTTAAAGCAGTAATTATCAAGTTGTGAATTCATGTGCTGCGAAGTTAGTTGTTAGCCTAGTTCACACAAAAGGAGCCACTTCCTTTAAATACAGACAGCTAGTGAGTTTACTCGGCTGGGCGGGGCGGGTTCCGACTGGGGAAATCAACTCAGATAAGGCCTTAGCTGTTCACGCGTTTGTATCAGGGAGGAGACTTCCCTGTTCGTTTACAAATGGCAATCTTCCTTAGGAGGTAAAATGACCCCGAAGAAGCAACGACAATCTCCGCATCTCATTTTGAGTAGGCGACAAGGAATTAACGTACAGTGGATAGGTAATGCAACGGATTAACGTATCGTAACCAGATAGCCATTTCACTGAGACCAAATAGTCATTTATCAACAGGTGGTATGGATGCTAAGTTTGAATTTAATATCCATGATTGTCCTGATGAAATGAAAATTGTTACATTTCAAGGTATTTCTACTTTCTTTAACGAAGCATTACAGTTTTAGAGAGTAAATTTTACTTTAACCTTCTCATTTATTACCTGTTTAGAAAAGAAAGGTTCTTAGCTTTTAAACAGGGCCGTCTTAACAGGGTGTTTGGAATGTTATCCCTCATAGTCTAATGTTTAAAGATAGACTTTAATCATTATAACTGGTATTGTCTAAGAACGGCCAAAGATTACAAGCCAACATATAGGAGCTACATATTTCGGCTCCAGTCTTGGAGACCCTCCGATGGCCCTGATTAATGGATGTTGGATCCGTGCGAGTTCATACCAGGGAGGAGTCTGCATTGAAGTTCCATACCTGTACTTTGCATTCAAAAGAACCCTATTTGCTGGTCTCCCTACACAATTATCGACAGAAGTCGTCTCCGCCCTTGAGCAATTTGTTTTATTCGTGAGGTCAACACTCCCTCTGAACAACTCTTACAAGCATAGCACTGCCTCTATTTGCAATCAAGATAATGTAAAGGGGGACTAGAGAGGGCGGTTTTGACGTTGAGAATGGTTTTCACTTTAAGGCTGATGAATGGTATGAATATACCCTAAAGGCTGACAGCTATTACTCTACCAACTGTTTCCAGGATTTTTTAAGTTGTTTTTGTATCATCAGTTCTTCTCTACGCTTTTAACTATTTGAAGTCTATTTTGTCGGATAAGACCAAAGTAAATCCAATAAGACCAAAACTTGTTTTAAACCTTCTTAATTCCATGTCATTGCAATTACACGTGACTTGAGGCCACAAACTGTTACAAACAACTTTCACTTAGGATGTAGATCAATTTGCTGAAACAGGGAAAACTCTGACGGAACCAATATGTAACACTGTTGAACAAGAGCAAAGAAGGATATAAGGAGGCTTATACGGGCCGGACCCATGACCCCTGAATTAGTGCCCTTATCCAACCTTTTGACACCCTACGTATGGTAAACGCAGGCAGTGCAGGACAATTTGTTTTTTAGGCTGCGATTTTGTGCAATCTAAGGAGTTAGCGAGTTAGAGATCTCTAAACAGCCAGTCCATGGTTGAGCTATGGTGGACTCGCGTGCGATGAGGAGCCCTTCTTTAGGAGCAATCCCCTATCCAAGGATAATTCCTGGATCCACCACAGTGACTAGAAAAGAGCTGAAATACACAAGAAGGAAGGTCATTTAAATTCAATGCATACATAAAGGTTCAAAATATTTTATGGAGCTCCCAGGCCCCCAAACAAAACAGTCGCGAAAATTGTAAAAAAAAATCAATATTCTTCTTCCCTAATCATGTCCAAATTGACGGAAAATCTCTTACCCGTCATCATCATGATGTTTGCAATTGACATATGTAATTTTCCATCTTGACTAACTTTTCTTCTCCGCCTATAAGAGAGTTATGTCTTTTAGTTGTAGACTTTTTTTACTGAGCTTCGGTAGTATTCCTCGAACTTGTGTCATAGCTGTAAAGGAGGTTGCTCTTTGTAAGGCAGAAGACCTACAATAATGTAATCAAGCTGTGTATAGTAATAACCTTGTTCTTGAATAGGTCTGTGTACACATTTCCAAATACAGACACAAAACTTACATGAGTAAAACCCTATCTAACTAACTACACACAGCACGTCTTTAGGGACTTGGTGGTCCTTTGACCGCACAAAGTTGCAATAGGTATAACAATATCGATAGGGTAAGCATTGTAAGATCAGCTCTGCCAGTTAACCTCAACCAACAAGGATCCGTCTGCTCTGCATTTATGCACCACGAGGGTATACTGTATTGTATTACAAAATGGGCCTTTGTATGAAAAATCCCAACGTGAGAATTAAATTCCATTCCATAATATTCTGGAAAATGACTAAAAGGTTTGAAATTTAGAAAGGGAAAAGAAGTCATTAAATTGGTTTTATTACCGCTTTAAGCACGTGTGAGCCTAAATCCTCTAATTCTGATTCTTCCGTTTACAGTTGTAAATGCTGAATTAATTCTTTACCAGCCAAAATTTTTCGAAATGCAAACTTTGCAAATAGAGGACCGTTCTCAATATAATAAATTACATTTTGCATTAAGATCCTTGCAGGATTGGTGACATGACGATTACATAGTTGGATATTTGATATAATAAGAATTACAAATCCAGAAAATAGCCGCATTTTCCATCAAAATCCATCAAATATTGACCATTTTACAAAGTAATTTCTATTTTACACTTGTATCATGCATAAACATGAGCCAAATATGCAAATTTGTGACATCGAAAGATGAACATACCAAATATGGCTAATGTTACCCTGTGTTTTTTCATTTGTCATTTCAAGGACGGTTGTAGCATTGCTATCCCCTTAGGGATATATTATGGAAGTTAAAATTGATAACTTGAATAATATTGATATCCCTTACCAAAGTGTAAACTACCTGATCATTAATTAAGGGGGCTTATTGCGTTGATATCCATTATTTTGTGACGAGTTTGAAGGAAATCATTGAATTACAATGTTTCTAATTAGCCTCATTACTCATGTATTACTTCTTATAGTTACCGAAAATGTGAGAAATTTTAGTTTTTGTGGACAAGGGTTGCATATGATTAATACTTAATGGTAAAAAGTGTCTGGTCACGAATTTGAAATAAATGGTTTTAATAATTAATTATCCTATCATTGCCATTTCAGTTATGTATCAGATATGCAGAATCTCTTAGTTTGACCATTTACCATCAGATGTAAGTAAATTTCAACAGATGTGGAAAAAATCATGAATTTAGTGAACCAACTCAATAAGTCCCTTTAAGTAAATAATTTATATAGAGTTAAAAAAAGAAAACTTAACACTGTGCAACACTCCACATCAGTATGTTTGCATAGGCAATGAGTTACTTCAGGAACCATCAAACTTTGAGGAGGTGTATCTTGAGAACGGTAAAAGATATTGAAATAATTCCAACAAATCTTTCTTTGGGGATTTTATTCCCTAACTGCTAAGTAAAAACATCTCTTTTTGGTGCCTTTTTAGTGCCTTTTTGGCTTATCACCATAACTTTAAGTCTTTGATTTCCAACCATCCTTTCATTTGCATAAAAGACGGCGAATTCAAAGTATACCAATAAATATTATGTTTACGGTTCTGTTTATTGGCATGTGCAAGGAGATGAAGTACTCTTGCACGGCAACGAAATTGGACAAAGGGGCAAACCGTATACCCATTCGCAATTACGTATGGGTAGTACCCATGCGTAATTTGCGAACAGGAAGATGTTGCTCCCTTTGTCCAATTTAAAACGCCTTATATAAATAAGAAATAAGAATAAGATAAGAATCTACTCAGTAGAGACACGAAACAGGTATCGTATCAAAGAAATCTTACATTAGGCTAAAAAATTAATCGAATTGGTAGATTTTAACCAAATTTAGTCAATTTTGAAATAATTCTAGTCAAATCTTCCACAAACCTAGTAAAATATTTGGCAAGATTTCTGGTCGTGCCCTCTTTTAATGGTTTATTAAGTGGACATCCTGTAGAGAGTGCTAGTGAGATAGTTTCAATTGAAGTAGGATTGTTCTTTTCAAAGCTGCTTAGTGGGAGGTACTCTGAGAATTGTTAAATGAAGGAGGGCTCCAGAGGTATAAACAAAATCGAATCATTTTAGTTAAATTTGCCAGAATACAAAACATGGTTTTAATGTTAAAACGAATATTTTAGTGTTAAAACCAAAGACCAGTGGAAATGCTAAAAATTTAAGTAGAATATGACTGTTTTGTCTCAAATTCAGTTTCCTCTCCAGTTTCTTCATCATTTAATTCTGTCCTGAGTTACAAGAACTAAGTCTCTCCGTTAAACACATGAGAGAATCATTCTCACCCGGTCTTTCTTCGTTGTGCATATGTGTATATGGTTATGCATGTTGGTCGCCCAGACCTATTGCATTATTTGCACGAAAAACTGCAAAGTCTAATTCGGCAACGTCTGTGCCTTCCAATGAAATATACAAGATGCGCGTCCTTAAGTGCAAAAGCTATTTCTTACAAAGTTGTAACTCTATGTTTAATCCCCAGGGCATTTATTGTGTCATTTCAATGCCACACTATTTAAGTAGTTAAAAGGTGTCTATCTATTCTGGGAAATTTCTCGAGTATGGACTTCTCAAAACGACGTCTTCGATCGAGAAAAACAAACCTGATTTCTCTTTTGAGAAGCATTACAGCTGAAAACCTGAAACATTGTTCCACTATTGTGTGTGATAACTGATATTTTAGATGTGTTCTGCTCATCAGAAGAACATTGCTTGTTTTCAGAATTTATTTGTTGTTTAGGTCACTAGTGTAGCTAAAACAAACTGCGACAAAAACAGTTGGGATCAGCATTAATGCTGTATTGACTGCGCTAAAAAGCTGTCTTTGAAACCCCATTATTTTATTCTCCAAGTGGGGTTTATAAGGATACCAACCTCATCGCCAAAAAGCGTTGCAAATGCATGGAGCTCTGAAATGCATTGTTGTGGAAGATATTTGTGTGAATAAATTGTGTCTCGGAGCTTACTGCTTCACCTGAACGGTACACCCGTAGGCAAAACTAGCAGAGTATAGTTGATCATTTTAGGAAGGCCCAGTCGACACAGAATTTGTCCAGTTACTGGTATATTCGGCCGCAGCTGCAGTGTACTACAGATGCATTGAACGATTCCTACAAAAGTTACTTTGGCAGAGGAGAGTAAAACATTGTGCGTCCCTTTGTGTACATAGAACTTAATGAATCCGTTGCCGTGGAATATTACAGTCATTTGTTGCGACGAGGCTGCGCTTGCCTAACGACTCTCTTGGGGAAATGTAACCGAAAAAATTTAGTTGGGCAAAAGCACAGGCTGTATGGAAGCAGTCCTCAAACCGAAAATAATCAAAAATAGTCACTTTCAACTTCATAGGGAACAGCCAGGAAAACGAGTTAATCAAAATTGGATAATTGACAGATTGGTGACACTGTGCAGTCCACCTCGTGAATAATTTTGACTTGAAACAAGACTGAGAGCATTAAAACCTTGACAATGTCACATCTTGGGTATATTTAACTAGTAAACAAACCGGATACAGTTACGCGAATTCATCGTGGGGTAACGCGGATAGTATTCCCTCTGAAGTACGTCCAATTGCACGAAAATTCACTTATTGCAGGTCAAACTGAATCGTTTATACAATCTAAAAATAATTTGAAAGGAATCAAGACTAAAATTTGTTGAGATAAGAGATCTCATGTTACGAAAGCCTCCTCCTAAGTGATTTCATAAAGTATATAAAGTCGTGTGGGGTTAGAAGACAGTAACTGTAAATTATTCGAGTCCCTGTCAACAGCGATGGGCAAGAGTTTATTCTAAAACGAAAGACTGACGTAAGCTTTGTAAATTCGAAATATCATGTTATGAAGCATGTTCGTTATTGAACGGTCATTGAGTATTCATAATATAGCACTCTGACAGTGCAGTTGTTTCTTAACTTACTTTTCTTTGCAGTAAACTTCAACGCGAGTTTTACGTAATTACTTGAAACTTTTACATTCCAGAATTGCACTTACCATAGGCATGGGAAGCGGAAGGGGGAGGCTGGGGGGCTTTAGCTGAGGTATGCTTCCGCCCCCCAAGATCCAAGGGCAAAAACCCCTTATTTGTCTCTTCTGTAAATGTCAAAAATTTGCAGTAATTTTCCTTAAAGTTTGTCCAAAATGTTGCACCAAATTGCATCCGAGGACCCTCAAATACCCAAAAATTTTGCAAAGGGGGATACTCCTCCCCTTAGACCCCTTTCCCAGGACGGCGCTCCGAAACAAGGTTCAGCCCCCCCCCGTGTCGAAAAGCTTCCTACGTCTACAAATAACCCCCTACCATCAGTTCATTTTAGTATTTCGTTACACAGACTTGTCTCTCCAAGGGACCAATAGGCTGGTATTTTACGTGTACGAAGGCATGAAGTGGGATTGAATTCCTTTGTAGGACAAAGTTTACATTATGCTTTCAAATTGGGTAATAAAACACCATTTAATTCAAGAGACTGTTGTACAAATATGGGTCAACATTGAAATCCATTTCACTTCCTTACCATGGTCTTTCTTTAAAAGGAAGCACCATACGGTAAGCCCTATAGGACTGAAGAAAACTCAGTATGAGCGATTGATGGCCTCGGTATAGTTTCCTGCTAATATCCTAACGACACGTGTGTGTGTGTGTGTGTGTGTGTGTGTGTGTGTGTGTGTGTGTGTGACACAGACTAAACGACACTTTTTTAATACTACTGTATTGTAAACGCTGCCTACATTTCTGTGCCTTTGATGAATATTCATATGATTTGTAAGTGTATTTCTAACAGACGGCATAGAAGTTCCTCTAACATTCCGGTTGCTGTTTTGTTAATTGCTGAAAAAGTTGAATACGACATGTCAGAATGCTTACCGGCTGCCATTTGTCACAATTCAATTTATCCGTAGATTGTTTTGACTCTTGCGGTGTCTTGACAGGCAATAACTGAATAAACCTATTAATGTAATACTGAAATTGCTGTTAATTTATGAAAAGTACTTTTGTGTTGCACAAACATATTCAATTAAGTATTGTTGCTAATAAAGCTAAACTGGGATAGTCGAGTTGTGTGGGTAACTGTGATGAAGAATAAAAATTTCGCGGTTAAGTTGAAACTGAAAGGACATCGAAGTTACATCAAAGTATTCTGCCCCTTTCTATTGTGCCAAATTAACTGACTTGCTTGATTCAAATGTCAAAAGTATAAAGTTCCATCTTTCAATATACTACTGTATACCATGGTTAAAGACACTCGCGTCTTGCAGTCTGACAATCTCGAAAATGGAGATAAAAAGCAATGGACGGAGAAAAGAGCGCGTGTTCGTAAATCTCGTACTCGTAATTAACACTCTACACTTTACCGGTGAAATTTGACCCTCCAACTAAATTGAGTCCCACTGATGACACCAACTTCACTTTGAGAGCAACCAATAGGAAGTGCAACTATTTGTTTGAAACTGTACACTTCCAACTGGATTGAATTGAAGACGTGATGCTGGGTTTCAAAACCTGAGCAAAGGCAACATAAACATCAGTTTCAAGTCCACCTACACATTAAATGAATATTCCAGGGAGAAATTATGAAAATTTCATGAAATTTACAAAATCCTTTTGCCCTGCAATGGTAGAAACCACATCTCGATAGCATGCTGAGTTGGGAAGTTATGAATATTGGATTAAGTATTCATTTTACCCCGGTGCATCGTAGGAATAGGTTCTACAACCTCATACAGACTAACAGGCGTGTTGATCGAATAAAGGTTACGTTTTTCTTCATAATCGTTTCTTGTCTGAATGAAATATTCAAGACACTTTATAGAGCAGTAGCTTGTAATTTCACACAAGTTTTAGTTCCATCTGCAAAGAACGCTTGTATAGATGCTTTCACTGTTGTAAAGTTCGATGGTCAATTAAGCACTTCTTTTGAAAAGAACTACAAAAGATTTTGGAAGCAATCTGCCGATATTTCCTAACACTTTGTAAACTCTTAAACTATTAAAGCGACTGGCAGTCTTTCTTGATAACAGTATTACCTTCATACAGGATTATTTTGAGTTATGAAAGAGATATCGGTGTGGGTTTGAAGGGCACGTGATAAAAAATTATCCTCTCTTATGTCGGATCCGTTGATATTTTCACAGCAAGATCCTTTTTTATAAAGCTCTTCTCCTCGAGTTAGCATGAAAATTGTCTTTGCGCAGAGAACAAAGACACAATCTGACAAAGTAAATGTTTAAACGTCGATTCACCATTTTGGGCCTTAATTTCCCGAGTCATTTTTTCTTTTGCAAATCTTTCTCGGAAAATGTTAATTTATGAGGTTCGTTGGGTTACTTTAGTCTTACGTAAAGCCCAAAATCCGGAGATGAGTATTCAAAACTGTAGATAACGATCTCTGCCGAATAGTTCTTCATTTATAAGATTTTCGAAGATAGACCGGAGACACGCTGAGAAAATCTATTACTTTAGAGTATTCATCAACCCAATCTTGTTACCTGCCTGGGGGACTATAAGCTATGCACTTGTCATAAACTTTGAATTGTTTAAAATTTATAAGACACAGTGAGTTTCCCATGGGACTGTTTGGCATTAGGAGGAAGTAGAATATGTTCCGTTGCAAACCGATTTAAGCAGATTAGATACGGTTAGTTATGCATCGCTCGATCATTCACAATAAACGAGTTTGAAAAAAGTGCCTGAGTGCGGTTTCACCAAAATCGTCTTTCATTTATCCGTTTACTCTGACGTAAGGAAAATCGGCAGGATTTGATGAAACAGTTCTCGCATGCTTTCACTTCTTTGAAAGGGAACCCTGAATGGTTTCCACAGCTTCGAACAGAAGGAGAGACTGCATCTTCTGATTGATATATATATATATATATATATATATACATATATATATATATATATTATAAGTGATACACAAAAAAAAAAACTGGTAAAACATGAAGAGTCTTTTAGCTTTCGGGACCTCCGGTCCCTTCTTCAGAAACACGTTTAACAACTAAATAGATAAAACGATAAACAGAAACTTTCAAACGGAGAAAAAGCCAGAATAAAAGGATCAAAGGGTCAAAAGGTCAAAAGTAAAAACTAAAACCTAACGAGATAAACAAGGCAAATAAAAGGAAGTACTAACATAACAATGGTAAGTTAAACCTATACAAAAGAGTAAAAATGTAGGCGAAGCACCAACAGAAAGCAAATAAGAATACAAACAGTGACGGATAAAATGAGAGGACTACGTTTTTCGATTGCGGCGT
Source organism: Holothuria leucospilota (assembly GCA_029531755.1). Classification (NCBI taxonomy): domain Eukaryota; kingdom Metazoa; phylum Echinodermata; class Holothuroidea; order Aspidochirotida; family Holothuriidae; genus Holothuria; species Holothuria leucospilota. The sequence goes on along the minus strand of CM055980.1, from coordinate 38,656,500 downwards.
TTACTGTTTTGGCAATTAAAGCCATCACTGACATTAAGCCGCTTCGGGTGGACACAGTCTAGCCTCCAGATCCATTCTTTTTGTAATGCACGAGACACAGATGTAAAATCATTGGAAGTCAGACAGTAATGCCACTGGTGTGTGCACACGTGTTACTATAGACCTTATGCATATGAAATCACAGAAGTGCTCCCTCAGCTGAGGTAAGAGCCTATAGGATTACGACTTACACCAACACAAATGCAGACGGCTAATTTTTGAACCTGTCCTCTACGTGCCTGAGTCCACGTGCATGTAGGAAGGCTACGTCGTGCGCACACTGTGTGTACCAAAGCCATGTACCTTACCTAGCTAGCTGCAATGCTTGCCCTCTAACATGACGTCCATGCATAGAGCCTATACTTGCATAGGTATAGCGTGTATAACCCATACAAGCTCTCCCTGTTTTCCATCATGGCAGGGTTAACAAATAATGACGTCACGTGAATTGTCTATTCCCGGGGTTAGAAAGAGTGACCTTGGGGTCACCAACACACGGCAGCTGCATCACTGAAGTCGGACACCGTACTTGCCATACACTTTTTCACTCCAACGTATTGCTACGTTGTCCCTCGTGCCGAGACACATTTGTAATGCAATCAACGCTAGCTTGGACGTCAAAATGTCCAACAGACAGGGGATCAGGACAACGCACTGACGTCGGTGAAAGGGCGATGAGGCTGACTAGGGTGAGTGGCCAATCAAATAACAGCTTGATCCCTGGGTCAACGAAGTCCGCAAACGATCTGTTCATCTTTTAAAGAAATCTACCACTGTGTACTGTCACTCACTCCATCCTCTAGTAAACCTAAGATAGCCCAGGCTAGCTAGGGATTGTTCAATTACTCATTTTATACATGGTACGCTAGGTAGTAACCGCAAAGTGTCAAAACACCGTCCCAAAATATCTAACAAGTTTAAGTTTATCGACGTTTTCTACTTGATTAAGCATCTCCTCGCAAGGTGAAATCTAATTTAGTTTTTGTAACTATAACACATTTGAAAGGGCAAAGATGTGTTGAGGAAGGCAGTAATTTCATTTAGGTGCTCAGCGGGCCTTTATTACCTCCGAATTAGTAACAATAATGGCGCCTTAATTGCCGTTCCACGGTATGTCGGTAGTATCGTTAAGCACGTCTTATCCAGGGAAGATTGTCGACTCTGCGGTACAGATTTGCAATTCAAATTTATTTTTCGAGAGCGTTCCTCAATTTTCAGGGTAGAAGTTGCATACTTTTGCAAGCAAATGAGTTGTCATGACAACGTCCCGGTCAAACAACAGTATGATATTGTTAAAACCTTTATAATTTCTTCAGATGCTTGAATAGAAATGACATGCAATCTTCAAAACAGAATTTTTAAAGAAGTGAGAAGTTAATTACTAAATCTCAGGATTGTCAATGCTTGAAAATTCCCTCTTTTCATTATCATAGAGTCATGTTTACGATTGCTCGACGTTAAGTTAGTTTATCTTGTGTAAGTGCTGACGTATGATTTAATCACCTTGGGATTTAAGTCGTTCACAAACGGTACGATTTGGGCACGGTTTTTAAAATACGACACTGCATACCAAGATACGACATGGCAAGATGCCATGCGACATCACAGGCAACCCTGTAAGATAAATCGTAAGAAAATAAAAATCGTAAAATTATTATTGTTCATGATATCTTAAGATACAAACAGTTTTGAAGATGTTCAAAACTTACCGACAGGCCCCGATATCCACCCTTAGCTGCTGCAAATTCTTAGCTAGGCTAATCGTATTGTAGAGGTATAGGTACAATGGACGTTCATATGTTAAGATTCTTACCGTACCTAATGAATCTTGGGCAAAATCGAAACGTGTGTAAAGTCAGCTTAATGGTGCTATCATCAGTGCTGATTGTGCAATTGGTTTCACTTCTTCTGATTGTCGTTAACTTACTACTACTTTAACGATTAAGATGTCATTATACGTCAATTTAAAAGAGGTGTATTTGTACCCCTACTCCGCAGCAGAGTTCAAGTCTGGCATGTACTCATACTCATGACATTGTACTCTTACAATAAGTCTGGTTTGTACTAATTCTCAGAACATTGTACTCAAACTGCAAAGTTTGACTTGTTCTCATACTTTCGACATCGTGTTAACACTTCCCAACAAGTCTGGCTTGTACTCATTCTCAGGACATTGTACTCGGACTGCAAAGTTTGGCTTGTTCTCATACTTATGACATCGTGTTAACACTGCAAGTCTAGATTGTACTCATACGTAAGACATGAACTTACACAAGTCTGGCTGGTACTCATACTCATGACGTTGTACTCACATTACAAGTCTGGCTCGTACACATATATACGTAAGACATGAACTTACACAAGTCTGGCTGGTACTCATACTCATGACGTTGTACTCACATTACAAGTCTGGCTCGTACACATATATACGTAAGACATGAACTTACACAAGTCTGGCTGGAACTCTTACTCATGACATTATACTGTTTCTTCAAGTCTGGCTTGTACTCATTCTCAGGACATTGTACTCACATTACAAGTCTGACATGTATTCATACTCATGACCATGTACTCACTTTTTCAAGACTGTTATAGATCAATGGGCTAATATTTCCAAGTTGTATACCAAGTAGACATGTTTGGAAGCAAAACATATTTACATCCATTTTCTGTGTTATGAGCATGCAGTAGAAATGTAAGTCTGTAATTCTTCGTTGTTTTATTCATGCAGGATTCTCCGTGCGTAACGTTCTTTCTTACATGAATCTTTAGCTTTCTACATAGCCATTACGTATTAGTTTTATTAGATGCAGTATTGTAATGTCTCTGTTACAGTTGCTATTTGCAGCAGATTATCTGAATATGTAGAGCAAGTGTGGTCTTGACTTTTTCGTATCAACACTCATTTCTCCTCATAATTTTCATTCCAAACTAATGAAAATTTAGGTTTGATGCCAATGTCCACAAAAGAGCCTCTTTCGTATATCAAAGATGGAATGCAGTACACAGGAGAATTGCTTTTCCGTTTAAATGTTTATTTCATTGCAATTGACATAGTTGTTTCTCTAAGTATTAAGACGAAACAGCCGTCCTTACTAAAGTGAATGCAACCGCTTAAAAGAACAAGAGGTTGCATTGTAAGGTTTAAGGGTTTTATCTAATGGAGGGGAAAAGGTCAACAGTTACTATCAAAACCCTTCTGGATCTATCAAATGGCCAGATGAACAGTACTTATCGATGAGGACACGAGAAACTTCTAATGATGTTCACTAGATTCTCTTTGCTTTTCCTTATTAAATTAGGGTCTTGCGGGTAGATTTCTGGGTATTTCTGGGTGATTTTAAGTGTTTGTTTTCGGGTGCATTTACTTTGAGTCCGTCCAGCTTAGATGTTTATCTCTACAGGTCTCAGTAAGACAAAATCCTGAACACGCGCGGTGGTTTTATGACGGACATAATTGAAAGGTGAAGCTTATGATCAGAAAAAACACGAAAGCCTCAGAATTATCTGTTGATAATAATTTTATCAATAGAGTCAACGATGTTAACAGAGATATAATTATAACATCGAAAAGACCAAAGAAGACAAACAGGTACATACAAATTCATGAATTCTTTTGGCATTAAATCTTAAAGGGGATATGGCATCCGCCAAACCAGGAAGTTGCTAGCAACTTCCTACCCAAACACATTTAGGAATAGCCCCAGAGTTCTAAATAGTTGATGACTGCACTTTGATTGATATTCATTCAAACAATATAGCTCCACAATTAAAGCTCCCAGAGAGTGTGGGTCAATCATATATATGACTAGTATATATATATTTGTTCCCAATTCGGCACTTAGGGGGAAAGTGTTGTTGAAAAGTCGTCTTAAGGGGAAAAAAATTTTCGGTGAATATAAGTTTCGCCTTAACGTTTCCACACACTTTTCCTATAGGAATACGTAAATTTACAGGCGCCCTCTTAGATCTATAAACTAGATGCCATTACTTCAAAGTTGTCAAATTTACGGACACCTAGCTGTTAACACGAACGGATGGCTGGCCATTGAAATAACGTTAATTATATGTTTAGACGTAAGGGCGAATTATTTCTTATGTATTTTATTATCTTTTTTTCGCCCTATGTACAATAATATAACAATTCCCTTAAGGTGGGAATATAGCGTTATATATATATATATATATATATATATATATATATATATATATATATATATATATATATATATATATATATATGGCCGCTAGCAAATTAAACTGAGTGCAGGATATGTATTGTGGCTCTGTCTTGGAGGTGTAATAGACAGGTGCTTTCTGTTTAAATTAGGGAGGGGCTAAAAGTAAACTTAGTGGTGAGATTAAAGAGCCTTTAATTATGTCCATAAAGTCTATACCACTATAAGGATACAGGCTTTTGCAAGGACACGTAGGGGAGCGAAGCAATTTAGTGTTTTTGCAACTATGGGCCTAACACTGTAATTTAAAACGTTATTCCTTCGTGACGTCATGTTTAGTTTTCGTTTCCCTAAAGGCAGAACACGTAGGGCGTTTTATGTGTTGAGTATGCCACACACATGCACGTGTGTATGTTGTTAAAGCAACAGTGATATCACTGTCTGACCTGATTCAATTGGTCAGTTTGTATACGCGTTACAACTGACCCGTACATTCTCCAACGAGGAAGCATTTTATCTTTGCTTTTAGGCACGTGACGTAGGTGAAATGACTCCATTAATTGGACTCGCCTTTACGTAAGACTAAGTATTACAACTTCGGTTTCTGTGAAGTTTGCAAAGAAGTCAGAGAATTTTTTTTCAAAAAAGTGTTAGCCTAAGTTATCATGAAATTCCAAGTTATATCGTAAGTGCTCTTATCAGTTAGTGTATACGTGTTGCAGAATTAGACTCGATATCAGGAAAATCATTCATCTTAATTGTACACACGTTTGGGAAGGAACTAGAAATTATTCCACCACCGAGATTAATTAAATTGCAAAGAAATAAATGACTTTTGAGGATCAACCTGTCTTCTTGTTTGAGCAAACAGAATCTAATGCAGAGATAAATATGTGAACACAAACTAGACACCTAACTCTTTTTGATGAAAAACACGCCGGAGTAACCAACTTAATTTCTAGTGAATTTGTACGTTTTTCGTATCAAGTGGGCGTTCTTAAAGCAGTTCATTGTCAAAACAAACGTCTAGTATGAAACTATCCACAGTACGTATGATTAATGTTCATTATTTAGAAATCTGATAAAATGTTTCATAATTATCACTCGGGGAATATATACCAGACATGTGAGCGATGAACCCAGTGTGGATGGGATTTCCATCATGTCAGTTTTAGCTGATACCTACATCTGCTGAAGCTCAACATATTGACACCGTGTAGGTGTTTTCCGAATAATTAGTCTCATGGAATGATCCGTTTGTTTGATGTTTTGGACATTTTGTAAAACACAAACTAGCTACAAACTGAACAAACTGACTTTTTTCTACAATTTCATGCATTTTGAATTCCCTTCAAAAATCTTGTAATGATGCGGCTCTACAATGTATTCGAGATTCCATTGTAAAATTTACTGATGGATTTCCCTTGTGTGTGTTAGTTCATGGTTTAAAAATTAGCGATATCACAACGTTACACAAGACAACATATTTTATCACAAGACATTTAAGTTCTGGTAGCACAGAATACCTTACTCAAGGTCATCGTTAGTTATCTTTCAACTGTTCAAGTAAACTTTGATCACGTTTGCTTTGTCCTTTAAAGTATAAAGGTCGACCCTGTTTACCTTTACAGTTATTCAAGTTTTTTTTATCTCTGAATATGGGAAATGGAAACAGGGGCGTAAATACGAGGGTGTGTGGGGGGTGTGACACACCCCGTGAAAATCAAAAGTCTGTCTCTGAGCTCCAAAAAGTCGGTCTCAAAGCCAGTTCCGCATGCCGTTGTAACGGTAGACCAGACATGATCAACATTTTGAAGTGAAAAGTTTGCCCGAAAAGCAAAAAAACAAAAAGAAAAAGAAAAGGTCTCCAGGATCTCGAATCGTACAACTATGGCAGTAGGAGTCAGTCTCCAAGAAATGTAGTCGGTCCCAAAAGTTCACACACCCCTGAAAATTGAAGAATATACGCCCCTGAATGGAATGTCGAGAAGCCTGTTCTGTTGTACGTTGCTTGTAATCTTCATTAAAATCTACTTATATAAATATATATATATATATATATATATATATATATATATATATATATATATATATATATATATATATAAGGTCAAAGTGCTGCGTAGCACTTATGAAGTAGGTAGGTAAAAATGAAGTAGTAAATAGTGCTAAAAGTTTGTGAAAAATTCCACGACGTTTCGGGTTTAAACCCTTCATCAGGTGGCAAAAATGCAACTGATCGTTGACACGGCCAAACGTACAATTTAAAAAATACACAATAAAATTGGGCACGGTAAAACTCGGCTAGGAAAACAAACAGTGTTAAGTGGTTACCACAAGACAATGCAGGAATTGCTGCGTTATAACAGTTCAAGTCTAGCGTTCAGACCATGTGGGGACAGGGTTTCAAGTTTCATGATTAGGCGGTTTTCGGCAACTAGGCGGTCGTGATCGGAACCTCGACACGAGATGGCCGCCGAAACCATCAAGTCACGGATCGAGCATGTTGACGGGGGATTGAAGTGTGTGGCTACCGGGAACCCTGGGAGGCTCTGTTTGATTGACCTCAGGTGCTCCGTGACTCGGTCAGCAAGACGTTTGTTTCTCCCACGTACAGTATATTACAGCGTTTACATACGAGAACGTAAACAACATTGGCTGAAGTACAGGTAAAATGCTGATGAACGTTAAACCGGTTGTTCCATTGAAGGTCCCAACAACAACAACTTTGTTCTTCTCCAGTGCAAAATGTGAAGTGAAGGTTAATTTACAAGCAGCAGACACAGTAATGAGGTTAAACTCCTTGAGATGGTAAAAGTCACAGAAGGGAAATAGCTCAAGATACTGAGCTCCTTGTTTAGGCTATGGGTATGTGTGGACAGTTTCATAACCCACTTGTTTTCAGATTTGAGTCTTTGAGTGACAGAAGGGTAATTAGAACCAAGCCGAATACATTCTAAATTAGATAAAGAGTGGTTTGATCATGAAAGAATTACCCTGACAGGGTAATACTGGTTTGATTCACCATTAATATTTTTGATAGCTTACTAATTTATCTTCTACAGTTTTCTTGTGGTTGTTAAACCTCGGCCTAAAAAGAGGAAGCATAACTTTTCTGAAAGAATTTCGTGTTGCCATCAAACAGTTCTGTGTTTGGCCTCTTAAACCGTATTGATTTTTGTCTCAGTCAACTCAGCATCCCGTAGCTCCTGGACATGTCTGAATTTTAGTTTTGCTTTGTTTTAAGAAATCTGGCCAATTTCCTTACAAAATGGGGCAACATGTGTCGGGTTTCTTCTCGTTAGTCAAATTTCTCGCTTGAAAAGTAGACAGGCCTTGGGTTTGTGTGGCAACGCTGCAAGAACAGACCAGTATGCGGAGTAACGTTCAATTTGCGAGGTTTCAAAAACTAAAACAATAAAACGAAAAATCGTTGTATGGCTTCCTGGATACGTATAATATCGAATGTATTATAACCTACTTACAGAAATTTTAGAATCTTAGGACGCTTGTATGGGAGACAGTCGATCGGAAAGCATTTCACTTATCTGTGTTGATAATGTGTTGCCAAACCCAAGGACACTAGCCCACAATTTAGCGAACGGTACACTTTTCATCGCAAAGCACATTTGGGTATATGATATTAGTATTTTAGACAAAAAACTTATGTTTCATAATGAGAAGCTTGCAAGGGCACATTGCCTAGCTGGTTGTTGCTAGGCAACAAGATTTGGAAAAAACGAACTCATGCATTTACTAATCTATTGTCTAACTTATGCGCGCAAAAGTACCGTATTTTCGCGGTGGATTTTGTTTGCCATTCACGACAGCCAGTGATTCACTGAATTAGACATTTTAGCCTTGCATAATGGCTCCCTATGGGGTCGGTCGGTGACACATCACTTCCGCACGACAACAATGTGTTGGAGTGAAAACAATTTATTGCGCGTATTCGGCACGTAGTGTAGTCCAGGGATTGTTTACACTGCAGCAGTGTAGGGCGTAAAGTGTTCCCATATGGTCATACTGTAGTCAGTTGTTTTCACTCCAAAATTTCCAGGGTAACCAGAAGACCGACCGACCCCATAGAAGTTTTGCAGGTGACGTCACTTCGTAGCAATGAGTGCTTACCGCCATGTTGGGGTGAATGAGTTCTTGCATAAATGATACAAACCCGTAGTTGTGCCTCAAAATATATGGGACTGGTACATTCTTATCAGTGTTTTCTACAAATACCTAACAGTAGATGGAAAATGATCATGATTTATGTGGCCGTAGCTGGGCTGCACAAATTAGAGGGTGAAAGACCAGGGTTAATATTTCATAGATTCCCAGTCCATGCAGTTAGGGAAGCAAGTTGTAGTTAAACGTATGAATAGCACCGGCCTTATGAGTACAAAGCTATGGCGTCCAGCGGCAATAGTTGCATCAAGTGGGAGGGGGTCAAGCCATGAAGGGTCTTAAAGGTAAGGAGCAGGATCTTGTAATGGAAACGAGCTTTTATAGGTAGCCAATGAAGTTGTCGAAGGAGAGGAGTGATGTTGTCAAATTTCGAACTCCTGGTAATTATGCTTGCCGCTGTGTTCTGCACGCGCTGAAGTTTCCGTCATTGAGCTTCTGACAAACCATACATTAACGAATTACAATAGTCCAATTTTGAAGTAACAAGAACATTAATAAGTGATATAGTTGCATTTTTAGTGAGGTAACGACGTATTTGACCGATATTTTGAAGTTGAAAGTATGCTTGTTTGCAAATATGGTTTACATGAGTATCCATATTAAGATTAGAATCGAGATACACACTAAGTGTTTTTACTTCAGAGACAGAATTAATCAAAACTTCATCAGCCACTAAGGAAACAATACGAAAGTTTCTTAAATTATGACTGATGCAAATAGCAGTACTTCAGTCTTGTCACCATTTAGCTTAAGTTTATTGCTAGTCATCCACAAATTGATATCAGAAATGCAACATTCGATATTTTCTATAACAGATCTAGTAGCAGACACATTCAAAGGGTTGAATGACACGTAAATTTGTGTATCATCCGCATAAAAGTGGTAGTCCAAATTATGACTCTTAATGATGGCTCCCGTAGGTTTAGTGTACATAGTATATATATATATATATATATATATATATATATATATATATATATATATATATATATATATATATATATATATATATATATATATATATATATATATATATATATATATATATATATATATATATGGCTTAGGGCCAAGTACGGATCCCTGTTGAACACCAAACTCTAGTAATGCAGGGTCGGAAATCACACCATTTATGCTGAATTTTTGAAATCGATTGGATAGATAGGACTTAAACCACTTCAGTGCGGTGTCCCTAACTCCGAACTGATTTTGAGACTGATTTTAATCAGCGCAGTTTCAGTTGAGTGAGATTATCTGTACGCTGACTGGAGATGTTCATGAAGGTCATTGCTTTGTAGGTGTTGTTCAAGACGTACATCCACAACCTTCTCCAGAAGTTTGGAGATGAAAGATAGATTAGACACTGGCCGAAATTTTTAAAAACCTCAGGATCAAGGCCAGGCTTCTTCAGAATTGGCTTGACATGTGCTTCCTTAAAAATGGAGGGAACCACACCTTTATTAATGGATGCATTGATAATATCGGTGAGCAAAGGAAAACAGTCATCTAAACACTCTTTAAGAAGCCACATGGGAATTAAATTGAGTTCACAAGACTTATTAGAAGACTTCATTACAATAGATTGAACCTCAAGGCAAGTGACGGGTTCGAAAATTGTCATTGGTGTAACAACGTTCACGTTATTATCATGTGTATGGGGTGGATGCGGTTCATGAACAAATTCATTTCTTATATCCGTTATCTTAGTGATGAAAAAGTCACAGAACCGTTGTGATAGTTCATTAGCAGAAGAATACTTAGGTAGAGGAGAAACATGGTCTTGCCCCATTAGGTGTTTTGCAATCTTATATACATCTTTGACATTATTCCCGCAGTCTTCAACTTTCTGGGAGTAACAGGCGATCTTGGCCTGTCTTATCAGCTTGTTCACTTTACTGCACCGTTGTCTGAATACCTGATGATGGACATTCAGGGCCGTTCGCCGCCATTTGCCTTCAAGCTTGCGTTTGCCTTGTTTTGTATGATGGAGCTCTTCCGTGTACTACGGACAGTTAAGTCTTAACTGGATCCTCTTAGCCTACATTGGTGCATGAGCGTCAATCAGTCTACGTAACCCTTCAGTATAAGCATATACCAAGCTTTCAAGAGATCGGTCAGACCCATGCCTAACCTCTGGAAATACGTATTAGCAGTACTATGATAAATAGTTTTTCAAATGTCTAATGATATTTTAACCTTAAGCTGATACCTATACGTGAGAAGTGAAACAACCTCTCTTCACCATATAATGGCTGACTCTTATAGATGTTTTCACCGACGTCACTGCGCGCAAGCCCCTCTGGGTTCGGACATTTTGACGGCTAGTTTTTTAGTATATTATATCTAGGGTGTTTCTGTCCGCGAGCGTAACGATTACATCCCTTTTGGGTATGAGCCCTGACGGCCATCATGACAGTAGGAAATGCGCTGACGTCACGCGAAAACCTCTTTGTTACAGGAATAGTCATACCTTTCGTTTGACGATGCTGATAATGCCGACTACATTCGAACATAAATGTCTAACAGCTCCTACATGCACAAGTTGTTCAGGGAGCGTAGACGCCTCATCCATCATCTAATAGCTCTCTTCTGTGGTTTCTGTATGTTTAAATAAAGGCCTCTGTTTACATTAAGACTACCTATTTGTTCCTTTAGTCAATACAAAGATCTCTTTATGTGAATCTTTTAAGTATTATCAGATTAGCCTCACAATCAGTTCATGTTATATGTTAATAAATGCAATAACATGAATGCTGGGGGACAACGTCATAATACCTGAATAAAGTAATGGACTATGTAAGTGGAGATGTTGGAAAGCGTGTCCAGCGGACCCACTGTGATAACAGCTAGCCCCATCTTGAGAGTAATCAGTTGAAATTTTGTAATTTTAGTGTAAATGCAACAGCATACTTCTTATGCCACATGAGCATCAGCGCAAGTGCCCATTGCCTCTGATTGTGTAAACTAATATGTTAGAAACCCTTTTAATGGACACGAATATGAACGAGATCGTGCACAACAAACGAAGCGTATAAAATTAAAGGTATATAAGTATGAATGATGGAACGTCTACAAACTCTCAGAAGGATTTCAGGCGAATATGTCATTAAATTTCTTTCTTGAAACAATTTTGGTCAATACGGGGTGAATTTCAATCATTGCTTTGAAGTGGTCATAATTTTAATGTTCCAGAATAACCACAACACCTTTATGGTACGATTTGATGATCAAATGTAATGTGGATAATAATAGTCCGAAACTCAACAGTCAATTTATACTTGGAATTTACTGAAATAACTTTTCGGAGCAAAATTTTTTTTAATCCATATGCCATATTTTACAGATTGGCTTGCACACTTAAGTATAAAAATGGTAAAAACTAGACATGATTTTTTTTTTCTGCAACACGACAATAATATAGACATTGAGCCCTACTTTCAATAAAGGTAGCACACCACTAATTATTCTTCCTTTAACCCACACACTTATTTTGGTCCGTTTCGTGGCCTCCTGATCCTTGTAAAAATTTTAACGAGTGCAAGCTACCCCTAATATGAAAGCTCAGGAGTAGGCCTTTCACACTGATTTCAAATTAGTGTACATAGAGCATTGACATTTTGAGCTAGGAGAGCTTGTATTAAAGGGTGGTGGTTCCAGCCTTTTCGCTTTATTCAAAATGCCCGTTTGCATCTCAGAAGGATATACAGTAATGCAAAAAAAAATTAAGGCCTCAGATGCCTTCACTTTTCTTTATGATTGAATGGCGAATACTTCAATCACTTTCCTACCACACACACATCACAAATAGAAGACATCACTTCAGTAACTTGGTCTATACTATACCTCAAACAACTTTTCCAGGGTGTAAAATTCGTAGGTTAATATCCTCCGTGGGGAATTCCCTGAAATAATGGCGTTCTACCTGAAAGAAATTTGGCTTCAAGTAGAGGGCGCTGTTGTATATTTGCTTTCTTCTCTATGCCCCATAGAAATAAAAGTAAGGGAGAACGCTGACACAATGCATCTTTGCATGTTAACCGGTGAAGACAGTGTGTATTCTGCTGCAGAAGTTATAGCTTATTTTATCCGTTTTTCGAAAAAATTAGGAGTAATTTTCACAACAGGAAAAGTCATGGTGCCTTAAGTATTTTGTTTTATACTCCTAACTTGAAAACTTGTAGTTTCTTTGCCAATTCTTGGGGCAAAAAAGCAATGGCGTGATATTTGTATTACGCGCCTGGTCCTCTGTAGCCGTACAGCCTAGCCAAATCAATGGCTTCATTCCAGATCGGCAGACGTCATTCTCCCTTACCTTAATTTCTATGCTATGGTGAAAGATGGCGCTCTACTTCGGTTTCCTTCGCGGATAGGCTGTAGCAGATCAGGCCAACAAATGAATGCCGAATGCCGAAGACAGTGCGTGAGGAAATTTAAAAAAAAAAAAAAAAATATGATTTGCCGGTCAAAATTAAACAGTTTTGCGTCAAATGTTCTTTCAAATGATGTTTTATTGAATAAGCCATCAGGCTAGGCAAAACTTTCACAGCGTGACAACCTATTAAAAATGATATTACACATAACTGTTTGCAGAATCCAACTATACAATTAATTAAAAACTTAGTCAAAAATTGCCTAGAAATTATGTTTGGAAATCGTGAAATATGAAGCTATTTTATAGAGAAATATATCCTCTGTTCTAGGTTTTTTTTTTTTCAAGTGAGGACCAATTTTTTGCACATCAATATTGTAACATGTCCGCTGTTCTAGGTGCTTTTTTTTTCAATTGAAGTACCATTTTTTTTTTTGCACATCAGTATTGTAATATGTGTACACTTTCTTACGGACAGATTAACAACTTCAAGCGAGTATCATATTTACTTCAATCTTTCTACATATTTGCATGTATACTTTTAAGTACGCTCGAAGACACGTTACCTATGTATTGTTCTGGTAACTCATCACCAACTGTTCTACCATTGAAAAAGGCAGTGACATTCGAAGCGATAAAGCTTAGCAACCAGAAGGTTCAGGGTTCAAACCCCGGCTGGATCACATTAAGGTGCACACTCTAAAAACGTCCGGATCAGAGGGGCACCGACCCCAAATCGGGATCATCTATTTCATCAGATTTAGGTCATAAATGATCCCGATTTGGATCATTTTTATCCAAATCTGATTACTGTAAATAACCATTTGGACCGGTGCTCTACCAATCCGGATTAGGTTCAAATTTTATCCGGACGTTTTCAGAGTGCAGATTTTCCATTCAAGAGCAAACTACGTGTTTACCATTTTAATTGATCTTTCAAAAGGTTTTTGCCGATCTAAATTGTTGAGTTGGGAAACCACCAGATGTGCAGCTGTTTATAAGCCATAGGCTTCCTCCACATTTTGTGGTCACTCAACATTGTAAACCAACTGCCCTTCAAGGTCTGAATTATTGTTAGAATTGACAGATTACATTTGGCGTGTTTCGACCCCTAGAATCCTGCATTTTAGAGTGGTGTTTACTAACAGAAATTTTAAAACATGCATGCAAAATCAAAATAAGTGTAGAATGAAATGAGAAAAAAAATCAAGTAATCAGTTCCACCTTTCTTTGATGTATGCAAACTCATATCGTTCCCTGAACTCATTTGTATGGTTATCATTTTATCCTTACCGCCACAGTCTTTACTTATACCCTTTACCAGGAATTCTGGGAATAGGATGAAGAGGCACCGTCACGGGACAGGGAATCAACAAGGATTTTATCCTTTTATAGCTAGTATATCGTTTTCATAATCGCTTAGCTACGCCCCTGTCATTTCCCGATTCCCTCTCTCGAACCTCTGAGTGATTTAAATCAGCTGGTGACATTTTAAATCGAGAAACAGGGCTCACTTTTTCACGCTTGTAGCTATCAATCTGAAGTGGATCACCTACTCCTAAAATCAATAGCGCCCTCATTTACAAGTATTTGCTGTTTCACGATACTACTTAGCGAATTATCCCATTCTAACATTTTAGTTTTTTTCTCCAGCCATTGCTTCCTGCTTTTGTTTAAAGGTCAAAAGCAGTCGTCCCAAACTTATTTTGAAACAAAAGCTAAATGTCACAAATTTCTCGTTATTTCTCTTCCATGTATCTTTCATGATATCTTAGGTCATAAATCTTGCATATTCAAGGTAAACCAAGCAGTTCCTCCTCATACATTTTACAACTGAGTGAGAAAAATACTGTCACATGATTCTCATGATTCTCTTCAGGAATAGGATAGTCTACTACGCAATTCTTTATTGGGGTGACTGCATTCTCCCTTTAAAGTTGCATTTCGATAAGAGTTTTTCTAGCTAGGCAAGTTCTCAGTGTATCACTTACTTCTTAGATAAATAGCGCCCCCTCTGGCTGATTCACTAGCGTGTTATGCACGATAATTATTGTTAGGTTTTTCCGTCAATTCCTCCAGCTTCGGGTAATCGACCCCGCCCAGCCCCTCCCGCCGCTTTAATTGTGGAAATGGTAGATTTGTCACGTGGTTTGGACCTTCGTATGTGGCTTTAAAAGATGGGTTTAGACTGGAATCAAGTTTTGACATGTTAGAGGGGTACTTATTCTAAGCATTCTGGTGAAATTTGCATTGAAATTTGATGTGTGGTTCTCAAGATATTAGCAGTTTAAGTTGTCAAATTTTCAAACCAAAGTGAACTTGAGGCAAGCACATATGACATCACAACGTCACATTAATGAACACTTTCTTTAAACTTTACAACCAGTTTTCTCCTCCATAATCCCATGTTATCAGAATGTGAATGCATGAGAGGCATGGGAATTTTACAAACTTGCAATTCCCCATGGGGAGCTCCTGTCCCTATTCACTTCAATATCGACACAATCGACTGAAGAAAACAAAGGAAACAAAGCATTGTTCATCAATGTAAGGAGGTGATGTAAGCCCTGCTTGCCTCAAGCTCACCTTGGGTCACAACTGTAGTAACTTCATTTGCTGATATCTGCTTAAACCCATCCTCTAATCATTGGCGTATGAATATAATCTTCAAGTTCCAATGCTTCATATTATCATACAGTACGGATGTATTCGCACACTTGAGCATCTGCGCAGTTAACTCGACTAATTCATTGAGGGTTTCTTGGAAAACTTACCGTATTCATGTGTATAGTCAAATAGTTCTGAAATTCGCTTCGGCTAGCTTCCAACTCTTTGAAAATTTCCACAGCAACAACACACGGATTCGTCGCTTAATTGCATGCAGTTTGTATCACTCGTTGCATACATAAAGATCTGATCGAACATGGTAGCTTAAACAACACAGGTGCAAAGCATCGAAACCTGGGCAAAATTGATTATACTAATGAAAGCCTGAAAATTTATCTTTGAATATTCTTTTCTTACATACAATGTAAATGGTCATCTTAGTCTGACAACTTGAAAGAAGCAAGCAAGGCTGACTTGATAGAGTGAGGATGCGCAGTTTGCTCGCAGTAGAAAATATGAAGACAAAGCTGTGAAATTATGTCAAGTGTCCATCATTTCACGTTCTTATAGCTGGCGGTGGTCGTTTCTAAGCCAATACCGAGATTACAATTCTTGTACCATACACCAGTTAGGGAGATTTCCCTTTAGGGAGAATCTATTTTTCTCCCGACGCGGAAGAAAAATTGGTCATGGGCACCTCCGCCATTTTGCCTGTTTTACCAAAAATTCCATGCGTTCTTTGTGTGCATTTTCAGTGACAAATAGGTTTTGGAACTTCCTTGTAAAGTTTATCGGTCCCTTGTAATGAAATAAAAATAAAAATGTATATTCGGTAAGTGTATTGTCATATAGCTACAACTATGGTCCTTAATGGATAGTTTGTCTGCAGTTTTTGAGAAAATCTTTAGTTCTTGAGTAGTCTTCGTTCTTGTTAAACCTTGCCTACGTCAGGCAAGGAAGCCTTTGTACTGTATTGAATGCCCCCCCCCCCCGCATTCGGAGAAGTTTGGTTTTCTTCCAAACGGGACAATCTCCCCGGACCGTTGAACAAGCTATCTAATCAGGTGATAACAATAGACTACAAGAGCTTTAATTTCTACCATTTTTGTGATATCTAGGTGCTTCGATATGTACCTAGTTGAAAGAACAGACCTGTCTAACTTTAAACTGCATTTCCATGAAATTCCCATTAAAGCTTGTGAGTTCTCAGTGAATCACCTACTTCCTAAGTCAATACCGCCCTCATATCAATTCCTCTTATCCTCACTGCATAACCTGATCGAAGTGTCATCTCTCTCCTACTGTTACTTTATTTTTCTCCGTCCGTCCAGTGCTGAGTGCTTTTATAATTTTTTAATTGACATTTCGATGCAAGTTCTGTTAGCTTGGTGAGTTCTCAATTGAAAGACAAACATCAAACGTATTCCCTTAGCGACTACCGAGGTGAAAAGACAAATTGATATATTTTAATAATTTCAGACGTAACACGCTACCGAAGAATGAACCCATACAATGATCTACAAATATTTGCCTTTTGCCGTTTTATAATTTCGTAATGGACTCTAACAAACATAGAGCCCTCCCGTTTTCGCTGTATTTATTGGGTTTTATGAATTTATTTCCATTTTGACTTATCCACGAGCCAAAATGGTAAAGCTGATCATTCCATCCAGTTAGTGGGGAGAGAACGTCTTAGCGCTTCAATGAAACCGTGGGCTTGTCAAACAAGATTAAACGTCCTCGCCACGGAATAGTAATTGTTTTTCATGTATTGACCAGCCTCTGTAGTGAAACATTTGTAAAACAATACCTTGTGCAATTACAACTCACGTCGTTTTCCACTCGAAACTTGATAACTATTAATAAAAGTAAAACTGGAATGATTGGAAAGCATAAAAAGTGAAGAGGAGAGAAAAGTCTCGAAAAATTGAGAACAGACATAATCCAGGTCCGACAAAACTTAGTGTTCTTCATGTTGTATTTGTCAGAATTGTCTGCTTTTAATAGTTTACTTTGTTGCGATAGGAAAACATGTTTGTGAATGGGTTGTTTTTTTTATTTTGAGTTATTAACAAGTCGTAAATTTTATTTTTTGTCCAGTATTTCACCATTTTGCCTTGACATAATGTTGGGATTCTTTTTATTTCTAAGATAATAATTGATACATTTACGTCGTGTTCATACATTTTGTGATTAAAGAGCGTCTGCTAGGTTAACTCTCTTATGTATGATCAGAAAAGCCGTCTCATCGAACCCCCATTCGAAAGGATCCATGTCCTTAGTGTGATATCATATTTGAATTCTTGAAGCTATCATTTATTCTAGATGTACCAAAAGTCGGTCAAGTATGGCAACAAAATATATCTTAGAGAATGGAAAATGAATTTGAATGGTCCAACTACCATCGTAACCAAGTAAGAGAGGTCTTTTATAGTCATTTCACACGATATCGATAAAGCAGTGATCACATTTTAGAACATGTTGCAGTGACTTTAACAAAACCAAAGGCCAAAAAAAATCTACAAGTAAGGTAGGGACATTACAAATTTTTGCACAATCTACGGTACTAGCTTAAAAACAAAGGAAATTAACTTCCAACTTTTAACATCTAAGCCCTGTTAATGTGTAAGTTCAACCAATGGCATACACTGATTTGGCAACCTTTGAACATACATTTTTGAAATTAAATACGTCACACTTTGACTACACATTCTACAGGAAGAATGTGACAGAGGGTGAAGTAAAGGTCTATCTGCTGAACGGTTGATCGCGTTAAGTTACTTGTCCGTTCTGGAGACATAACTCCACCAAGGAAGCAGAAGTGCTTCTGGGGTACTTTTTTGGCCGCCTTAGCCATTCGAACTTCTCTTTGAAAAAGTTTCGTTGTTGATTATTTTTTGTTCCTTACAACGAAATGCAGGATGGCAGCATCACGTTTCCTTGTTACACGATAACTTACTTTTTTTAACTGGTTGTCGCTGTAACAAAATTTTGTGGCGTGTTGTTGTTCTTTGTTTATCGGGAAGTTCTATAGTCCACGTCCTTACTACAAAGACGTTATTTTTGTGACAACAAGGGTTCTCAGGGAACCTCCCACTTTCTCATCATATTTGAAGAAAAATAGTGTGTTTATAGTGAACTAACAAACATGGCACAGACAAAAATATTTTGGCATGATAAAACCATTCAGTCTTACAAATGAACTCTGCATGGCGATAACTCTATTTCCGCCAAAATGTTACCCATTACTGGATGATTCTTCTTTTAAAAATTTGAAGGTTTGGGTTCATTAATTATTTTTGAGCTACAAGAGCAGTGAGTTTCTTTCTGTTAGAACCTGATTCCTTAAAAGATGCGTAGCTATCTTATTTTAAACAGCATAGCATTCTTTATTCAATGTTCTTAAAGGTATGAAATTTGTCTGCACCACAAAAGAAATATTTCCTCTAATGAACTTACAGAACGTATGCTGGGAGTGAAAGATCCATGTACGCTCTCTTCAAATATAATAGATAAGTAAGATTTTTTCATTTTAATTTTTTGGGGGCCGAAGACAATAATTTGAAACATTTTTTAAAGTGCAAAGTAGAAAGGATACGTTTTGCATGCTCGTGAAATGATAGGAAAAATAAATGACCCCTACCATACTACATACTACAGCTTATTTTGTGTTCATTTGTCAAAGAAATCTTTAACAAAAACTATATTTCTCTCTAAATTTATCATATTAAATATATGTGTCAACTTGCAGTATCAAGCTCGGATTCTAACTAAAAAGTTTGAATGATTTTTTTCTTGAGAAAAAATGACCAACGAAAGTGAAATGGAACGCTTCGTTTTGAGGTAGTAACTTGAATGTTCCAGATGGGTTTCCGCAGAGAAATTAGACCTGCCGTCACCTATGATGAACAGTGATATAAATATAAATATAAATAATGATAGGCGGAAGGAGTTTACCAGAGAGGAAAAAGTAGCTTACTGTACCATCAGACAGATTCTACGTGAGGATTTTTTTCCATTTGAATTTCATTTATATTTACATAAATCACGTTTCGTTCGACAAGGTTCTCGTGGGATCAACTTCATCCACATAGAATCTCTGGAGTATTTCTGGGCATTAAATGGAATTAATTTTACTAATGTGTTTAAAGTTAGCTCGGTAAAGTATAGCAGACTTCGTGCGTAAATCCTGCCAGTTTAAAGTAATTGCTAATACTTTATTGTTCTAAAATTTTGTGACGCAGGACGAGCCTAAAAATAGTTCTGTCTAAGGAAAAGCATTTGAAACTTTTAACGTATGATTTGAAAATGGAAGTACAGACCTGTGCATGGTGAAATGTAGGCTAATATGGTGGAGTATATATTTAGGTAAAGGTGTGTTTCGTAATCTCTCCATACGTTTAAAACTCTTCCCACAGACAGGGATTCATAACTTCAAATTGTAAAAGGAGGATAGGCCTGGTTTGGAATAGGGTCTCCTCTAACTGAAGACAGTTTCAGAGGGATGAAGACCTCATAAATGAAGGTAATCTAGATCAAAATTTTGAGAACTTGTTCAAACTTGAAAAGACGTTTAACATCACATATCCAATTTCTGTCTGCAAAAAAACACAGTAAGGATGATAGGGGGCGCTAATTAATCTTCTTGCACAGTTACCGAAATTAATTTGGATACAGACAGCCGTGCGCTTAGAATATAAGTGTTCACTGGGCGAAGCTTTCTAAGTAGATGTGATAGTCATCTGGTTATGAAAAATGACGAAGCTAGGACACTGCAGGTATAACACGTGAATCGCAAACATTTTTTGTTTTAATTTGTGTGTTTTTGTATTAGATTTTTTGAACGCAAGGTCGCAAAAAACAAAAAAAAAATGCTTAGTTGCAACTTGGCGAATCATAGGGAGTGCTATTTCCAGAGAGGAGAGAAGCTTATCTGCTAAAAGAATGTGAGTCTCGCTACTCGCCACCTACATGCTTCAAAAATTTTGTACAATATTAGAGCTCGCATTCCCATCCTTCATGGACATTACTTCATAGGCGTAGAAAGCGGTGGGGGCTGGGGGATAAATCCTTCCCGTCAAAAACGTGTTAGGGCGGAAGTATTCTTCCGCCCTCCATTCAAGGAGGAAAACCCCTTATTTTTCCCCCTGTGAAAAATGACAAAATTTTGCAGTAATTTTCCTTAAAATTTGCCCATTGTATTGCATCAAAGTGCATGTAAGGACCCTCAAATACCTTCCCTCATCCCCTTCCCCTAGGACGGCGGTCCGAAACAACGTTCAGCCCCCCCCCCCCTCCAGCGAGAATAACTTCCTAAGCCTATGTATAATTTTATATGAGAAGGTGTGTAATTACATGTTCTTCATCTTAGTTCTTCCCAGTGATTAAAAACTTCCTTCAGGATGTTATAAAGCTGTATGGCGTGTAAAACCAGTTACTCGCTTTATCAATTCTGCTCCACCATGTGAAAACATTATGTCACGCTAATCTGATTGTACAAAGCCGGCGTGGCTTAGAGCTCTTTTGCAATTATCTTTTAATATCTGGGTTATCATTACAGATAACATTAAGCTTATAATTTCAGGAGTTTATTCAAGCTTGTGTTCTAAACCTTTAGTAGACTGTAAAGGTAACCCTCTTTTGGGTCAAGATTAACTCATTTCTTCAAGTCACGGAAGATGGCCAAATTATGATAACATCTGTTATAGTACTTAGTACGAACTAGCTGCCTGCAGAGCATGTCGTACCATGTAAACCTTGATTTATCACATATCTGTGACATGGCGGAAGGCGTAAGCTGCCAGCACTGCGCGCTACGCAGTGAAAATCTGTAAAGAAAACACATTTTTCATTTGCATTGAAGGGACCGGAGCGATTTGAAATTCGATATCAGGATAGGCTGTAATCTCGATGCAATAGAGGCTTAAAATAAGAGTCACAGCTGATTAACTGTTTGCGTGGAGGGTGGCTGGAGAATTCGTCTTTAATGTTAGACTATCTAAAAAGCTTTTAAATCTTCTTCTAATTTGAAACAGTCGACGTTTAAGCAGAAACGCGTCGTTAGGCAAACAAGACAAATTCTTCATCAGCCTTAGTCATTTATGAGATACACACTCAATAGACAGGACGCAATGATTACAGTCTTATCAACTACGTAATGAAATATTTCCTTGCCACTGAGTGCGTGTCAGTCGACAAGCCTTATTCCAAGACTCCAGCCCATGTTAGAGATCTCTTCCCATGTTCCCATTACGATGTCTGTCAATGAATGATTTTAAAATATTTTCATATTTAGTTTGATATTTTGTTTGAATTAAAGTAAATGTGCCCTAAAAGTATTAACACAGCTTGACAAGTGATGAATGCGTTTGTCCCTACAATGAAAAACTTTTTTAATTGTTTTACTGAGATCTAGTCATGAAACGTCACAAAAGCTAGAACGAATCAAATATTTATGACATTATTTTCTCAACTATTCTGAAGTTTTTCTCAAAGTTAATTGTTACATACTGACCCATTACAGGGATTCCCTGTTGTGCTACAAAATCTGAGCAACGCAATTTATTTTTCTTCAGGCAAGTATTTTAATAGCTGTTAGTCGCACAACTCAGAAAGATGAATGTACTACTACTCAATGGTTTTAATAAAAATTCAAGCGGAAAGATATCTCTTCTAGAATTAACATGCGCAAGAAGATATTTTTAGCTGGGTACTGGGGGAATTTTCCCTTCCCTTAGATGCAATTTAATACAACGTTTTGTGTTAAGTTTTGAAGTGAATTTGTTTCCCATTATAATCGATTTGTTACGTTAACCTGCCTGATATGCATGCTTTGGCGTAACGAGAATCAACTGCTCTTACAAACTCAGGTAGTTTTAAAGCTTTAAAAGTCTCCACTTTAGTTTATACTTATCATAATCCTGCTGGCACGATTGTGATCCCTTCTGTCATATATTCATACAAGAGTAGGTTTAACAAAACTTGAAGTGTTGTACAGACAAAGAAAATGAGTTTTTCCCTTGAAAAACTGGGGTTAAAAGCATACTTCAGCCCCAACATTTTGACTGAGGGAGTTAAAGCTCCACTGCTTCTACTCCCTTTTCTTTACATACTCAGGATACAAACTGGTACTAATACGTGAATCACTCTGCAGGTTAGGATGAAAAGATTCAAATTCTATAGTTTTAATATAGGAATGGTTCCTCAAAAAAAAAAAAAAATAAACGCTTCCTCTGATTTAAAAAAATTATTTTAGATATTAGTTATCTGCCTTAGTCCTGAAAATTGTCACGTGGTAACTTTGATGCCGCATATGGTCACTTGCACGTTATTGATGACGTAATCGCAACGTTGCTAAGTTAGAAACATTGGTATAACCTGTTCTTTAAGGGTCGTAATCAGTTCTTTGAAATGATGAATTTGTTTCTAATTCAGAACAAAATAAAGCAAACTTTGAGAACTAATTGACTGAGAAAGGTTAACCTAATAAATAAATAGGACTTGATGAGTATCCTAAGTTGATTCAGTTGACGGAATGTTTTGAAAAGTAGGGGTACCGAAGTTAAACGCCTCCTGATGCTTGGAGAAAGTCAAGAAACATTCTTAGTCTAAACTAGCAACGAACTTGAAGGACACGAAATGAGTGGCGGAACCAGGCTGGGCAATATAAAAGGCACCTATAGGGGTTAAGGTATATCCTCAAGAGGAAAGGACACTGAAAAACATACCATAAAATGGTGCATTCTTTGATAGTAATTTCAGTTGCTGCTAGGGAGAAGATGGGAGGGTATAGTATACAGCCCCCCCCCCTCCTCTGGCTACGGACCTGGTTGAGTGGGCATTGGAATTTTCTGAAATCAAAAATCGTGTTCCTGTCCAGTTTGCTAGTAGCAAACCTCTGTCCACATATTATGGGCTCTGAAAATACCCTGTTCAAAGAAAACCAAGATCCTGGTCACGGCTTATTCATACATATTCTGGCATTTTCTAGTAAAAATTGCCAGGAAATCCCCGTCAGAATTAACATTTATTAGATTAAATTAGCAACTGGTTTGCAACTGGTTTGAAATCCTGATCAGTGTAAATCAGCATATTCCTGATTGCATTTAAACAGAATTCCCTGATTATGTTAACCAATATGGATAACCTGTGACCACAATCCTGGTAAAATTTAACCATGCAGAGTGTACCGTGTAGACTGAAACGAAAAACACCAACTACCAAATGCACTAAGGCTTTTATGTTCATTTACGTTTTTCAAGCTGACTTGAACTATAAGGTTATTGTGTAACCGGACATATTTCTCCTGACTCCTGACTTTTAACAAGAACCTTTCAGTTTGCAGGTGAAGGTGCCCGAACAGTCCTCCCTCGGAGA
This sequence comes from Holothuria leucospilota, assembly GCA_029531755.1. NCBI lineage: Eukaryota > Metazoa > Echinodermata > Holothuroidea > Aspidochirotida > Holothuriidae > Holothuria > Holothuria leucospilota. The sequence goes on along the minus strand of CM055980.1, from coordinate 38,632,749 downwards.
ACAATCAGATTGAGTTTTAACTATCCACGGTAGGTAAGAGATTGAACTTGCAATGTTTTTACTTCGTGAAAAAAGACCATCCCTTGCAAAGGAATGAACCTCGGAAAACATAAATAAGTAATGGATTCGAAAAATATAAGAAAGTAATAGACTCGGGATGTTTTTGCTAACCGCCAGCTGTGGAATTGACGTCGCTAGATTCTGTCGTTTCTTACCATAAACCGAGTATTGAAAGTGACGTCAAGTTTAAAGTCAGTCTATGATGAACACGAAGTGCGAAGCCGTTTTCTCGTGTCACCAAAGCAGATGAAACGGATAATAAAAACCAAATTGCATTCTTAACACAAATCCAGGGATGACCTAGTTTCATCATTTTTGAGGCAATTGACAATTTATTTGCAGGTAAGTTTCATCGGTCAACTAATGTTTTGAAAGCAGCTCTCTATTTGGAACGGGACACTTTAATTCCTTTCGTTATTTGATTAGTCAAGGAACAAACTGAATAGTTCTAGCCGATATTGGAAGCATAGATTTGTGTCACATACTGTGGGAGAATTGAATCAGCAACGTAAGGACTGTGACTTTGCGAAATGAGGAGTAGAAGTGAGAGGTTGAACGAACTATGAATGGAACAAACAGTCGACCCGACCTTCTTTTGAGGCGTCAAATAATCCCTAAAGTGTTGTCTTAATTTACTTGGGTAGACCGTTTCTTTGATACTTCAGAACATAAATGTTGCATACTGAATGTAAATCAATAACTGATCTAGCAAAACTGAAACATTTCTATTTAACTAGATTTTTTCACTGTGACCTAAGACAGCAGTACATAAATAAGGCTAATAGGGAGCGCTAATTCAAACTTTTGGGTGGATGGACTTTACTTGCCCTTTAAGTAAGCACTGTGACGAACTTGAGGAGTAAGTTCTGTGATGTGTCTTAAGTTAGCACTGTGACGAACTTGAGGAGTAAGTTCTGTGATGTGTCTTAAGTTAGCACTGTGACGAACTTGAGGAGTAAGTTCTGTGATGTGTCTTAAGTTAGCACTGTGACGAACTTGAGGAGTAAGTTCTGTGATGTGTCTTAAGTTAGCACTGTGACGAACTTGAGGAGTAAGTTCTGCGATGTGTCTGAAGGGACAACGAATAAAAGTGACCAGATAAAAAGTTACTCTAATATTTAAAGTTGTTTCCCTTTTCGAGGAAAATTGTCGATAGTGAGTTTCAATCGCAAAAATGGGTTAGCAAAGAGCGTTGCCGATGTTAAAGAAGTTATTCGTAAATGAAGGCACTTTATAATAACCATTAAACACATTGCTCATTGTGTTCTTACGATTCTTTATCAATCCCCTGTTCTTTTGTAAATCCGTAAAAAGATTAAACAGAAACTTTTATTTTATTACAGGCCTCAATTGTCTCTTCCAAACAGTTACGTTTGCAGATTGAACTTCAGGATTTAGTCAATTCGTTTATGAACTCTCAGTGTTGCCAGTTTCTCCCTCTTTTTAATAAGGTGTTCTGAAATAACAAACAGCGCCATCACTGAAGTCAACATTAAGCACAAGGGTTGTAAAACTACATCAGCATTTCTCTTAGTTTTACCAGGGTTGTTCGCTACAAATTTACACAGCCTAAAGGTTCAGAGCAATGACATATTCTACGATAACAGTGACTGATAGTGAGCGAGTGATAGCCTGGGGCAGAGACGAGAAGCTCCCTAAATTTTCAGGGCAGAGTTATGTTACGCTAAACACTGAAAGGTATTTTGTTATTTTATGTACATATTTTTCAAACCTGCTCACTTGTGCGTTTAAAATTAAAATTTCCAAACCGTGAGAGGGCCTACTCCCAACAGCAATGCGCACTTCATGGGAGCTTATCTTCCATACTTTGCCCCCTCCCTACTCCCATCCTCCCGAGTAAGCCCTAGTTGAATCTTTATCATGTATAATCATCGTAACTTACACGGAAAGGTCAATGTTTTGAGAATTTATTTTGCACTAGCACATCGCGACAATCGAGCAGAGTGAACCTGTAAAATCGACCCATCACATTTTCCTCGAGAAAATCCTTTCTTTCCAGCGTTTTAGAAGATGAAACTCACTGACCGTGCTTATGGGGCCTTGTCGATATAATCTTTATCATCAGGCATGGTCATGACTATAAAAGGTCAAAGAGTCAATTTATCTTTTCATCATCCCGTCTCTATAAATATCGCTCTTTGATTTAAAGCAAAAGTTCAACTGCTTGGTTTGGTTAACTGAGAAATTATTATCAAACTGCAGCCATAAAATACCCTGGAACGTTGATTTTATCTCGAATACAAATTTGCAGATGCGCCGCTAGTCACTTTAATGACCATTAGTAATCATAGCGTTCCGACAGGTGACTGGGAAGTACTGCTACCAATGACGCAATCATTACGCACGTCTGCAGTCATGCGGGTTACAGAAAACCAAAAAATGTTCTTTCTCAAGGAATGAGTTCCCTACACTCTGTGATTTGCCACCTCTCTCGACTGGTGCTGGAGATTTCCGCATCGACTTTCCTTTGGAAGTGATACAGTGTCACTCAATTGGCTAACGAACGCGGGAAAAAATCAATGAGTTCATAATCAAGGGCTTGAAGTGTCGCAATAATTGAGAACCTGATCCCATTTCGCGAGAAACTACAAATCAATGAAGGGGATTTTGATTGAGGATTAGATGGACATGGGCGAGTATTATTGCATTGGTGCATCATCGATGATAACTTAACACTTCACCGCCTCTTTCTCAGAGCTTACTGCAGATAATGTATTTTTTCCTTTTTTGAGGTTAAAGGGAGACTCACGCCCAGTAGAGCATTGAAATGTAAACAAGAAGGGCATTGCTTCCGATAGTCTGTATTTCACCATTTCAATTTTACGGTCATTTTTTCGGTGTTACAAAATCGGATCTATAAAGCTTATTTGCTTATTATTTATTAGCTTATTTGTTTACGTATTTATTTGTTTAACATCTGCGACCGCACTCTTCTTGTAGAACAGAAGTAAGGCACTTCGGATGGTTATAGATTCCAGCCATAAAGATTATTAACACGCTCTCATGTTTCACATCTAAAATTATGACTTGTTAGATATAGTAACTATTTGGGTATATTATATGTTAAGTAGATTAGTTTCTTCGTCAATTATCAGTCGTGTATTGAATGTTATGAAAGATGTTCTTTTCAATTTCCTTTAAATCCCTAATAACATTCATTTATTTTTAACCTCTCATACGGCTCTCTGTGCTTTCGACACACAAACCTGCTCCCAGTGGCACTCACGTAAAAATGTATCCGAGGTAACTATCTTAAGCATTCGTGAATTCTGGTGATATATTAGACACGTGTTTATTAGTAACGCAGCATAATTTTAGAAACTACCATTTCAGCGAAAATGCATTGTGTAGATGTTTCGGTATTTTGACTTCTCTCCATTCGCAAAGCAGTTGTTCTATGCAGTCTGCCGCCACCCGTCGCCAAATATAGTACCATTGTAATATCTTTATAAACAAATTGGGAATCGTGCATCGTACTCAGAATGAAAGGAGATGCCCCCTTCAATAAGAGTTGATATAAAATAACCATTTCATTTCACTCTTTGTCCGGCCTCGGGAGGAAATCCGCCTTGATCTAGTTTGTATTTCATTGGCTGCTAACTTACTGATGGATGTGTGATCGCGACACTTGTCCAGAAGTCTCAACTCCTTGTGATCAACTACTCTCCACAGAGAAAATTTGTCATCTTGTCTTCATAAAGTGAAGATATTCCAGATTCCAGAGCTTTGTCAGTAGAGAAAAAGCTCGATGGTCTTCGGTCAAATTGTCTTTTAGAAATGTTGGCAAGATTATTAAAAGAGTTATATGGGCATTCCCAATGATGAGGCGGTATTAAATTTCTCTGCTATCGAATACGAAAGATGTACGGGAAAAGTTAGCAAGGAGGGTAAATCACATGCTCGAGGTTTACAGCGTGTCAAGAGCTCTTAGTTTCGATATTTCGGTTTTTTCAAGTCTTTTCTTCTTTTCATTACCAATTTGTCAGATAGAGGGCTTTCGATGACTCAATTAACCACTCTGGCTTATATTGATTTCTCTTCAAGAATTTGACGAAAAAGCTGAATCCAATTCTTTAAGTGTATCACGGAATTCTATCTTAAAAGGGAAGAGCTATAGTTAAACACTGCTTCAATCCACTGGATATATTATTCGAGTGTTAAGTTATAACAGGACGAAAAGACGCTGAAAGTAGCTGAGCATTTCTTGTCAAGTTGCATGTGAGCCAAAAATTGTCACGAGCTGCGTGGCTTCAGTGGCAATGTTTGACATCCACGCATTAAATGTGCTAACACATCCCAATAAATGACAGAGCCTGAGAGTTTGTCTCTCGGCTGCTTGGTTCAAGCTATACTCCCATCAAAGTAAATAATGCTAAATGGAGTTTGAACTACTTAGCAATGGGCGGCAGTTAATTGTCAACTCACGATAGGGAGACAGGTGTTAGTTTCCCGGACTGTTCACAACAGGTTTATCTTCACTTGGAAGCTCTTTACCGACTGAGCACCGGATTGGAGTGTTCTTCTCAACATTAGGGTTTGTAAGTTTGACGATGTAGTTTGTCTATCGTAGTAGCGACGTACGCAAAGATGTAGAGTTTGCATTATAATTCTTCAACGTCCACGTTTAGCCAGCGTTTCTCACGTGTGCAAACTATACTGTTGTTTACACATCTTTGTCATCGATCAATAGCATTATTATGAACAATCAGTGTGTTGCAGCCATCATGCCCTACGATATCTTCAAGCAAGTCGCTCTTGACTAAGCTTTGGGAAAATGGAATCAATTTATACAAATTTGTAACATCGTAGCATGTTCCTATAGAGATTTTACTTTAGTAAGGCACCTTCTCAGCCTTCAGCCAAGCCTTTATTAGTTTGTTACTCTCACTGTGATGTCAATGGAAAACTGTCATAGGATTACGATACAACTTACACAAAATAATGGGTAAGTTTTATATTTTTTGCTTATTTCTTATTCTGACATGAGAGTGGTTCGGTTAGAGTTTGTTTCAGTTCCCCTATAGCGAAGTATTTTATTTGATATCATAACAGATTATCACGCGCAGACGATGCATTGTACGATAAAGACGTCAATTTCTGTGAAGGCGCCCTTACTTTTGAATAAACAGGCCGACTCCTTTAGTATCTCAGTGTAGCTGATTACTGAAATGTTGTTGCTCCCTGATCTAATAAAGTAAAGCATGTTGGGACTGCATTACGTAAGGATGATCAACATTGACATGTGCAAGGATTTCGCATCATTTATGAACATGCGACGTTTCTGGAAGAGTATAACATTTACTTGGACGATTTAGGCCTAAGACTGAGCTTATTTTTGACATGGTCATAATACTTGTAATGCACTAGTATCTCTATCTATTGTGTTATTTATCGTCACAAATGGGGCACTAGGATCGTAAAAACGTGTAGCATATTGATTACCGAATCAAAACATAAATATCCTTTCTTCTTTAGTCAACCACAAACAAGGTAGCCTAACATGTATCTTCTTACTTTGTGCATTGACAGCATGAAACATTTGTAGTCAATAGTTTGATACACAATGCCTTCCGTTTCACACGGTTAACTTAGTTAGATCCCCATTCTTACGTCATTTATCAAGTGACGTAATTCACAATGTGATATACGAGGTCATAAGTCAAGAAGTGTACATAAATTGTAGTCACCATGAATTCCATATAATATCCCGTTATATTTTAATTCTGTGTATACACATGCATATTCATTTTACAATTGGGCATCAGCTCTATGGGCAGCCGCCTATTTTGTTTTTCTGTTTCTGAAACCACGGCTGACGATGTAGTAACGAATTTATGAAAGCTGTAGGATCAATCACAAAGAGAGTTATGATAAAACCTTGAAAAAACGTAAACTAGAAACATGTAATTGACCCATTTTATCTGGAAGCTTTGCACCAGTTGAACACAGCATACTAAAAACCGAACCTTTACAAAAAATATTTTCCAAATTTTATTTTGATTTAATTGTCCATTTGCATACTTTTGGAAACCCGTGATGGTATGAAATGTGTCACCCCTTTTGTTTAGTTGTTGCCTTATTGCTGATACACAATTCATGTGGAACACACGAAGTTCATTGAACTTGACAGAATTGTTTATCAGAGTAGCAAATCATTTCTTCATTTGTTATCATATTCTGCTGTTCAGAAGTAATATTTGGTCATGTTATCATTCTGCAAATAGTTTATGGTGTGCATTGCGCTACTCAAAGAATATGGTAGGCTATCATTGTACAAAGGCTACCTTTCACCTGTGAGATTGTCATGCATAAGTCTACTCCAGGGCCATGGTGTTGCTTTGCATGAGACTGAACTCCACAATTGGGATATCTTTGTGCATTTGTGGTATTGTCATGCATTAGGCTAATCCAATAGGATGTTATTATTTTGCATTAAGGTACATCTAAGGTTTGGTATTGTATGCATTAGGCTGACTCTTTCTACGAATATGGTACAGTTCTTGTTAGATGTTATCTCAGTTATGGCAGTAGTATTCATTACAGGCGTTTCCACTGTCATGGTACTGTTCAGCATAAGCCAACTTCTCTATTTAAATATTGTTGTTTATGGTATTGGTCAACATTAGGCTACATCTCAGACCATAGACCCTTTTCCAAATAGCAATTGCAATGGATTGTGGGATGGAGTTCTGGTAGGCGATGTTGTTGTCAATGGCATTTTGCTGTGGCAAAAAAACGATGCACACCAAAATTCTATCCCACAATCCTTTGTAATTCCTATTGGGAAAAGAGTCTATGGTATTGTTATGCACAGTCATGGTATAATCCCAACAAGATTTCTCTATTATTATGATATTGTTTTGTACTCAATTAGAACATTTACAGTTTTCACTGGTTGACGATGAGTATCCGCAAGAGCTTGTGCGTGCATGTTAGGTTTTGCTAGTGTGAACGCTGGTGCATTGCACACAGAAAGCAGACCAATCTTATAATCTACTTTTCATTGTGACGACAGCGTAAGTGCGCCTTATCAGCTCTTTTGCCAACCAGTCGTGACGTCATTTGTTTTTAAACATTACTGAGCCTATTGGAATTCCTTAAGATGGTCAACTGATACTTTCCTAGTTTGCTGCTGGGTGTACAGTTCAGAACGATGAGCTCGAAGACACGCTTTACACAAATATCCTTCTTACAGATGCAGTTCAGAGCTGCTTGTATTTGCAAGCAACCTAGACAATGTGCCTAGTAACACGATATACCCCACTAGGCCAGTAGAATAGTGGGGTTGAAAAAACAACCATTTGGGTCATTTCACCAGTACTGTATTCTTCGGCATAAAAGTAAATTTCGGCTTTGGTATTTTTTGCTATTAGTTTTCCAACGAGGATGGTAATGTTCTGCAAAGTTAACAGTTAGTGGTATTAGGCCACTCTACGAGTGCGTCATTGTTCTGAATTAGGACACCATGCTACTGTGCAATACATCACCCATCAGTTGTGTTTGCACAACATGCTACTTCCCAGCTAAGGCGTTCTAAAATATGTAGAAAGAAAGCCATTTTCTTCTGCAAACGGCTGTCCCTTTCTTACTAACCTTACTACATAACATACCCAGTGGTCATTGCTTTCTTCCTAAAAATATTGTTTCTGAGTTCTTTTGCTGTTTCAGGCCATGGTATAATCTGCATTGCTAAATGGTGTTGTTTAAAGAACGGTTTCCACCAGGGATTTGTTCCCTGCTTCTACTTAAACTGACAATCCGTGAGGATTCATAGTTAAGACGCTCTTTCATTACCGAAGAATTGGAAGAGACAAAAAACTGATGTGCGTTTGAAAAAAACTGCAAACAGAAGTCTTATTTTTTAATTTTAGTTTCAAGTTTGTATCCATTATGTTATAGATTAATTGCATTTTAATTCTTATACCTTAACTTTGGCCGTCATCACAAATTTTAATTAATCGGCCCGGGAAATGAAATTATTTTGGATGGAATTGGTTTATACAACGAACCATCCCTAGCTGGAATTCGTGTAACTTCCACTCCAAATATTTCGAGCCTTCGGATTCATGACTGCTTTTTAGTCCCAAAAGTACTCTTTTGCAACTTATGCTCCTGAAGAGTCTATCGGGCACTTTGCACTGTTTTGAGATTACCTGATTACACCAAAGATAACGTAAGACTAGTTGATGCTTGCAAGGTTTGATGAAATCTCTTAATGGAACAACTAGGGCAGAATCAATTCTGCCAAAAATAGTCAAGATTTTGCTAAAGATACTATGCCGTTCAAAACAGCAACAACAATATATGTAAGTCGGCTAACAGCAAAGATATTTATTCATTCACAGTTACATAAGATGTTTACAATTATCAAGATGTTAACAATTCTTTTATGCCAAAATTCCTGTTGCACTTTACTAGCAACAAAGTAGTTGTCATGAAGGCATCAATACCGCTGCCTACTGCAGCAAAATCCACCATCACCTCTGTGCTACTTTACTTAACCGAATACTTCCATACAACTAAATCCAACAGCTAAGATTGCATATGGTCACGTGACCTTTCCCTTATTCCACAAAGAAGCATCAGATAACCTTAAACATAAGAAGTTGCTAACTCTCAAATAAATGGCTATACTTACATAATGCATAAACGCCATTTTACATTTGAAAACTACAAAAGTCAATGTTGTTCTCAACTGCTCAAGTAACAGCCTTATGCCTGAAGTTCTCCGGAATGACGTGACTTAGGTTTATGCTAACTTTGTAAGGGTCGCGCATTTATTTTTTCATGTTCTATGATTATCACTTTGTCCAACTTTTAGACCCTACGAGTGATGTTGAATGGTTTCCATATGCCATTTATTTGGCAATTTTGGCGGTCATCACCTGCCTTTCTCTGAGCTGTGAGGCACTGTCTGAAAGTTTAACTTGTTTGCTAAGGATATTAAGTAACATTCATTTACATACAAATATCTCAAATGGTTTAATCGACACTCATTGAACCTAAAAATTTGTAGATTTTGCAGCTTGGTGTCTTCTCTGAAGCTATGAAAGTGACAAGTCTAAGGAATAACTATGTCGATAACACATATTATTATTCCACGTTGCTGTTGGAGAAGAAAGACAGTTTTGCGAAGGTTTACCACTAAAGGACTGCCTCTTTATCGAACGCTGTCAACCAAAGGGAATTCATTACATTTAATTCGCTACGCTACAGCTTCAGTAATTCCAAATATCTGGCTTGTCCTCTCTCAGCAGACATTGGATGACCTTTGATTAATGTTAAGACATTCGTTCTTGTGCTTTCACTCGAAAATTGGAATCCGGCTCGTTCACTGTTTTATTCTAACATTTCAAAAAGTTTTACAGCCTGCAAAGGTTTTACAAAATGCCAGACAGTTTCTTGCTGTGACGATTTATCAGATGCCATGAACTAACATTCATAAAACATATTACATTTGTAAACCTAGTCTTTATGATGATTTTTATCAGCTCTGGCTTTGGTGCACGAGAGAGGCCATAGAAGGTATACCAACGTGTTGTTCTGTATTTTCGCCCTAAGGGACCATAAACGGAAATGTAGAATCATTTCGTAAATTCGAACAGGAGTCTTAACATATATGTCAACTGAACGTTGTGTATATATACATGCGAACTGTACGTATTACTGGCCAAGAACGACTGTCCTTTCTAAGGGTTTTACATCGTTACTACTTGGTGTTCAGAGTGTGGAAGTCACATCTCTGTAATCCCTCAATCAACTCGAGATCACCCGGCACTCACTCTCTTGTGCTCATTCAAGGAGCACAAATTGGAAAATCAGAAAATACTCTATGAAAATGCATTATGTGCAGTTGACTTGGGTTCGATGAAACAGGCTAGTATGGAAGAACTATCACATCTGCACAAAATAGCAGTACAAACACATTCCATATTGTTACCCGTATTAAAATAAGAAGCACCCCTAATGTTCGATGATAGCACCTTCGGTTTACCTCAAGTTACCACAGCAACACATGACCCGCCAAAAGTATTAAAGGGGACATATATATATATATATATATATATATATATATATATATATATATATATATATTTATATATATATATATATATATATATATATATATATATATATATATATATATATATAATACACAAACTTGAGAAAAGTAAAAATACTGGTGACCAACAAGACTGAAAATTCTATTCGAATATATTTCTATTCCTTCTGGGATCTTCGTCAGCGAATATATCTGGAAATTTACAGCGAACGTAAAGAACGAAAATGTACATTTTCATTTACATTTGTTGTGCATTTCCAGTTATATTCTCTGACGAAGATCCCACGAGGGATCAAAATATATTCGTAAGGAACTTTCAATATTGTTGGTCACCAGTATTATTATTATTATTTTTTTCTCAATATATATATATATATATATATTATATGTTAACGGAGATACTGTATAGCATCAGTGCTACGAGAATAAATGGCAGGATCTCGAAAGAGATACATAACAGCAGTAAAGGCTTGAAATTTGGTGAATAAAACAGCCATGAAAGGTTTTTGCAAAGCTTTCGAGCAATACTAGCTCTTCTTCAGTGCTTGATCACGATATAGCCTACATATTTATATATATATATATATATATTGTTATTTTATATATATATACATATTATATAAAGTATTTTTACTACAATGTTGGGTTCCTAACTGTGTGTAAGGTTACTTCATTCTACCAATACACAAATGTCCTTCGTTTGCTTACATTTAATATCTAATTTTTGGTAGCGTTAACAAAAGACCCTTACGGCGTTTCATATTGTTTTCATGATATCATATAGAAGTACTACATTTTTAAAGATTCGGTCGCAATCTTCTATTGTAGGTAGCCTACACACAGTTTTTTAAGCAAACGTATGCCGTTTCTCTGGCGCCTGCCAGTACGAACGCCGCAAGGGTAACTTTTAATATTTATATGGTGGGAATCTCCGTGTCGTATAAAATTACGAGTTAAATAACACACATTAACATGTGTTGGGTTGTGATGCGGTATCATATGTCCCTGGTGTATGGAATATGCATTTGCTGTGAATTCTGCATGAGAAACCATAGGGCCTTCATATCCTTTGAACAGTACTGCAGTCTACTGTGGAAAGCGAAAAGGGTATATGTGTTTGAATCAAGCTATACTGTGCGCTAATTTTTGGTAAAAGATGCGGATGAATTGAACGGCACTACATTTTGAAATGAAATTGGTACTTTAGATGCTATTTACTTGTTACACCAATCGCATTCAATTATAAGTATGAATAGATGTGAAATACAAACTGCCCATCAGTAGCTTTTATGTGTAAAATGTGGATTTAATAGAAGAGAGAATATATCGGTACCCCCCTCATTAAATACCGATAATAAAGAATTTATCAGTTGTAAAGGCAGGTTTGTTCTGTTTTGTTTTTGAATTTTTATTTGTTTGTGTTACTCATTATTTGAAAAGAGTTCCAAAGTTGCCCTGTGTAAGATCGAAGTGGAAAAATGAACTTTAAGCCTTTGTCACATTAATTTCGTACGTTTGTATTCAGGTTGAAGGATACATGTTTAGAAGCACACAAACAACATACAGTTTAGTGTACATTTCGTACTGCTCAGCGATGTGCTAAATATGGAGGTAATACCAGAATCTCAAAGAAAATAGTCACCTCAGTTTGCCAGTATTAAGTGAAATGCCATATCGTCATATAATACTTTGTCAAGAATACTGATTATATCGTTGCATCGCCTGATCCTATGATTGATTCACTCTCTGAGAGTTTTCTTAGCTGATAAGCGGAGTAACATCATGCTGTAAAACCTGTGTGTGTTTGTGTGTGAATGTTCCGAAGGCTGGTGTATAACTAAAAAGAACACTTACTATAACGTTTTACTGTTTGCTCTTCCCTGCTTCAATTCGTCCAACTTTTGACGTCACTAACCTATTCACAAAATGAGCGAAAGCTTTAATTAATTATATAGAATGGCCAATTGCAAGAAATAAGTCACATATATCAACCTACCCCGTAAGTAAAGATTAAATAGAACGGGACTGATTGGGCTGGGATGCTAAAAACAACACCATAAAGACTTTTAAACGCCGAAAGAATTTAAGTGCAATTAACGCAAATAGATTTGATCATTAAATTCATCTAATTTTGTTTTAGGTTTTAATTGTTTGAAGCCTCTGTCTCATAAGACCCACCTAAAGCAAACCTTAATTAAGTGTACAGTAGGCTTAATGTGGAATGAAAGCAGAAAGTTGCAAAAAACAAATAGTCAAGGAATTAAAAGTGAAAGATGTCAGAACTAATGTCCATCAATCGATACGCCCAAAGAATGCTGTTCAGTCGCCTCGGAGATCGTGTAACTGTATAGGAAATTCGTTCCCACGGAAACAGTAACAGCACTAAATTTTTGCTAACTTTAGAAGTTTCAAAAAGTGAATTTGTTTTAACTTTTAAGTGCCCTTAAAATGGCGTATACATGTGATAAAAGTTTACGCCTGCAATTCTTCTGTGTTCAACATTCATGCTCTCCCAGATGTGAAATTTAGCTGCAAACTTTGCGAGGTGAATAAAGGAATCTTACACTTACGAACAATGAGACTATTGTGTTTTATTTACAAGAAAATATTAAAAAAATTAAGCAAGCCATTTCAGAGTTGCTACTGCATCCTGCGCATGTGAAATCTTTCTAGATCATAACGGCATACGACGCAATCATATGTCACATGTTGTGCATAGGTTTTGGATTGTTTATTACTCGTAGTTACAGTAACGATCACGCATTTGGGCAAAATATCCTCCTGACCCTAGACCTGTGATACGCAACTGAAACTCTGAATTGCCTTATTCCCTAAGGATGAAAATTACAACAGTTTATTTATATAAGCTCATGAGGAATGAGGAAAATACTGTCTTAAAAAAGTATAGAGAAAATAATTGTGTCAATCATCAAGGTCAAGCAAAATTAGAGGGTTGGATTCGTTTCCTTTCTCTCTTTAACGACACTCTTCAGTAAGAGTATATGAGAGTCTTCATATTTACAAACAAATAACATCATGGCTGGTTGGCAAAAGATTTGATGAGGAGAACTTACACAGTCGCAACAATGAAAATATAGACTCTAATGATAGTCTTCTTCCGGGTGTAATCGCGCCAGCGTTCAGACGCACCAAGCGTTAGATGCAGGCTTTAATTGTATCCCTGCGCATGCTCTATGTCAACCATTGTCTACAAAGACATCACCGTGAAGGGTCTCATAATTCCTTTTCATTAAACGTCAACGCGCTTCTGTTTGTCATTCTGGTCGTCATGGAGCATGCGCAGAAGGTGCGTTAGCCGTCAAGTCGCGCACAGCAGGACCTTAGAAACAAAACGCATTACAATGCATGTTTGGTTTTCAAAATGGCTAGTAAATAGAGATACGCCCAATAAAGGTGATTTGCGGTGAAAATCTCTATATTAATGGATGTTTTTTAACAGTTATTTTTGTACCTTTTTGGGTGTTATGGCCTGTCACCCTTTTCGTTCAAGGCGTTTTCTGTAGAACTTTCGTCGACATTACAGTCTAAAACATTGCGAGGGCGTCATTTAAATCACCAGTCAATGATATATCACATGTAGGCCTAAGTGTACGGTACTGTTCCGTCGTTGCCAATCCATCTGCATATTTGCTAATTACATTAATGATAAGTGGGTAAAATTAAACATTTCAGAGCAGTTGTCGCCAGTCTATGAAATCCATCATATCTGTCGTTGATATAATTTGTGTTTGCCTATCGAAGAAAACCGATGTTCCATGGCAAACACATGGTGATTTATCACACATACGTATGGTTCATAATTCCTGTGACAGATTATAAACACAGAATATCTAAAACATGGATTGATATGCTTTCAGTGAAATAACCGAAAAGAATGAAAATATTATACCATACATAATTTGATTATTACTGTGAACCAAAAATAAAAATAAACATTTACCTTAAATTATACTCTATATCTCAAAGAAGAAGAAGGGATTGTCTTTGGCTACGATAATTCTTAGTAGATGTAGCCATTCCTGATTTAACATGGCATGCTTTTTACACGCCTCTTTTGCTTTTTTGTTTTGAGAAAATGCCGAAAACTCATTTTCTTACACAAAACTTAAGGTCTAAGGATAGCTCATTTATTAATCATGTTTTTAACTTCAACACGTCCCTTTTCTTAACCTTGTAAAAAAGTATCGTAGATAACTTCTGTTTTAACTTTGTCAAGTGAAGATCTATCTAAAATCTCACAAACATCTGTTTACAAAAATCCCGTCAAGTTGCTTGGAGTCAATGTTCGCGGACGAGCCTAACTTATGCCTAACTCGGAAGTGGAGAATAAAGGGCCTTACACAAGTGATGCTTTGTTGCATTTTCATGACCTCTTGTCTTTCTTTGCCCATCAAAACCTCTTTGGGGTAGATTCGGTTTTCCTCTAAGTGTACGCCCCTGGGAATTGCTGAGGATGATGAAGAGCAATTAGAATTCCTCCATTTTGGTGCTCAAGATCTGAGTGGCTTTACGTGTCGAAGAAAAAATCTAGCCCGATCAACAACCGGACAAGAATGCTAGCGAATTAGAATTCTTCTTAGCACCTTCGTTTAGACACTCACTGCTTTACCAAAGAATAACTCATGCACTACGGCAACGCACATAGCCTCAGTTGTACATGTTAAAATTACCATTCTGCTCATATCATGCTAGTCACGTATACATTCCATTTTTGCTATAGTCAGTCATATATGGAGCATTGCAATAGGGTGAGATATCAGCATTTCATAATTAACATGTTATTACTTGAAAAACAAATATCTTTGGTGAGATGTATTATCAAGTGCCTGTATATGGTTACAACTATAATGAACTCATTCTAACAGTAAGGTTGCACAAGTTTCGATTTTGTTTCCAATGCTCCATCGATGAAGCCTACTTATCACGTAAGAAAATACATGCAAATACATAAGATATTTTAGAAGCAATAGAGTTGGCTTCAATCGGAGGAATGACTTAACTTATGGCAATTGTAAGAAAACGAAACAACTCTATGACTCTGTATGACATCAAATTATCCAAAAATGGACAGCGAACAATTTGAACTAATTCAAATCACATGTTTGCTGATTGTAAGTAAGTTTAACTTTACCCTTTTGTTCTTTAATTATTTCAAAACACAATATATATTGGTTCTAAGCAAAGGATTGCTGATCGATTAATGTTTTTACTTCTCACAAATTTACGACAAAACCACGCATATATAAATATGTTTGAATATTAAACGTTTATCTAAGCATTGACTCAGACCCTTAAACACCTTCCGTGTCGCCTGTAGATGAAAAGCTGTAATTGTCGCTTGATATAGACATAGAGTGTTGATGAAGCGTGAAGCAAAGTCCATTCAAAGTTAACATATAAGGTATCAGATCTAACCTAATGTGTCCTGATGATACATCTTATCCGATGAAACATTGTTGCTTAACATGAATAATTTGATAGGAACTTCTTTTTGCAATAGTTGCGTCCAAACAGCTGTCAATAAATCTCTAAGAGGAGAAAGTATATTTCCTAATTATTGAATTATGTTGACCAACACTGGATGATAGAAAAAGGTCAGACTAAATTAAGCAGGATTAAAGAAACGTAAATAGGATAACGCAGTTTAAGTTTACTGTTTATAGAACTACCATGACACCTGTGGCTTCTATTGGAAAATCTCTTCAACCGTTCCTTCACTACAGATGACTAGTTTTTTGGCTCGGTGCATTATCCTGTGATAGTTGATAAGCATAATCAATTATTTTCAGAGCGAAAGCTTTACATATTCATCGCCTAGTGGTACCTCCTGAAAGGAAACGGACATTTTTGCTCTCGACCTGTCAGGAAAGGCCCCCAGGCTTCCTCAGCTGTCGATGTCTCAATGAGATGAGCACTTAACCCACTTATTGATTGCCTGGCTTGTCTTTTAAGGCTCTCGATGTTATTACGTGGTCTGTCTTCTGTAATTGTTGCAAACCCATACCCTGTTGAGTTCCTTGTCAGAGAGTAAAGGTGTTTAACCGATCGGGAAACCCAAAGTAGCTACATGCTAGTAACACTAAGAAATCAGATGATATCCCCAATACCAACCTAAAAACCACAGCTTGTTAAAATTTTGAAACTTGGATTTTAATAAGAAGTAAGTAGTAAAATAAAAATAATTCTAAAGTTTGAACTTAAAATGTTTAGTGCATTTCATCTGACAGAAACTTCCTATGTTAATTAATGTCTTTTATGACCAACTGCTAAAGATAGCAATCCGGCAATTATGGTGGTGTACGCAACAGCACAAGTAAATTAGTGGAGATGGAAAAATAATTCCAGAAGCCCCTAAGACTACAGTGCTTTGATAGCCTTCACTCGGATAGTGTACAGGTCTGTTGCAACCCCCTAGTACGAGGGAGTTGATACAATGGATACGGAAGCGAAACATTGGGCAACACCCGTCGCATAACTAAGTGACACTCACAAAGAAATAGGCTACATTTGCCTAATAAAGCGTTGACGATGACTTCGATCTTTATTTGGAACTTTTCCTCTTACAGCATAAATGAAACCTATAATAAATGCCCAATACGAGTGGACGCCCATCAGTCTTTCAGCCGCCAAAATTGTGTAAATTCTCCTAACCCTTAAAAGCCCTTTCGCTGCTTTCTACCCGTGCCATTCCTGACTTTCCTTTCAAATGTTCACATAGAGTAACAATACTTAGGATATACTTAACATTGTGACCTTTGTTCTTTCAACGAATTGAAGTAACCTTAGATACATCTGCTGCGACAGTGCCATTTTTGGATACAACAGCACGTTCCCCGAAGAGTAGCCCCAGCCACAATATTTCAATGCAGAGCTGACAATTAGCATCTCTTATGATTTTCACAAGTCCCTGTCAAGCTTCTGTTGAGGTTTTTGACTATATGCTGATTAAGATTTCATGTGCTCTGACGCATGTATAGATATACAATCTTGACAGGAGTAATAATGTGAACATTGAAGTAGACCGTTCCCAGGGATTCTGTCGCTGTCATATTGTGCACTCATAAGTCAAACTTCAAAATGATACGTACTGAACAGTAGACTCCCCTTGCCACAGATAAAAGTATATACATATGGTGACATTACTTTCTCTCTCTCGCTCTCTTGCTGTCTCTCATTGCTCTCTATTCGTTATGTGCTGATGCTGATTCTTTGCGAATAATCAAGCAAAGATTTGATACAACGTCCTAAGTAAACATTCCTTCAGAAACTGAACCTTTTAAAATTATTTCTTCCTATGGTTTACAGGGAACACTGGAAATAGGAAGAAAGATGCAAAGGCTTTCCAATTACTTCAATTTCTTCAGTCCTTACACCTAGATGTTACTTTTAGACCCTTACCACTGATAATAGCCGGGTATGAAGGAAAGAAAATTCAGAGACGTTCTTACATCTGAATGGGTTGTTTGAGCCCGTTGGGATTATGTAGATTAAAGTGAATTCGAGCAGAGTGGAGTGTTTGATTTGGCTGGGAGGGAACAGCGATGACACGAAACTTGAAAAATTAGATTGTAAACCAAAATTGGTCAATACTAATTTTTCACCTGAATAATTGTCTTCACCTTGGCTGATATTCTTTCAGTGTGTACACGTCAACGTTTTGAATTATAGGTTTCTTCTGTGAATGTAAAACTTGCTCTGTGTGTGGTCGTGTACTTAGTAGTTAAGATATTTTTTGTGGCTAAGATACGCAGATATTTGCGTACATTGCACAAGCCCTTAACTACAGTGCATGCATGTATTCATTCGTTCGTTCGTTCATTCACCCGTCCGTTGGTCATTCGGTCCTTCGTTCTTTCGTCCATTTATATAAGAGATGGCTTCTGGGCGAAAACCCTCTCCTCACTAGTCTCACCCCGCCAGTCGCCCCAAATAGAAATTCAAGTGTGGAAAACAAATCGTTTCAGTATATGAAGCCTCATGAAACAGTTGAGTCCCCAGATCCCCCTTGAAAATTTTTCTGCTTATCCCACTGTCCCCCTCCAGACTTGAAGGTAAATTGCTGAGGAAATGTCAAGTGACTTTACAATGGCAATTTTCAACAACTTTCCGAAAGTAATATATTACAACACCCAGTTTTGCTAAGTATGTATGCTACGTATGTACAACTTCAGAAACAAATTGCTTACCCAGGTAGACGAAATTTACTCCTGGGGTAAATTTGCCAAAGGTTAAAAAATGTTGTTCAGGAGTACCACAGACACAGTTATCATCAGACAGTGTTGCGGTGAGGCTAGTTGTAATACGTTCATCGGAATCGCTCACGGGTTCATGGGATTCATAAGATGATGAGCTGTGGGTGTTAAATTGATGTGTCATTGATTTCTAGTGCTGTCGGTAGGTGCAGAGAGAAGTACACCCACTTCACTCACAATTGGAAATTATCTCAGATACATCTGGTAGTAGCATTTGAATGAATTTCACATTGGTAAGCACAATAGGTCTACAATTACTACTTACTGTAAGTTCAATTCGTATAGATCTTATGCACATGACGTCACTGAACAAAAAGTACGTCCTCCAATGGTGGCTAGCGTGTATCATTGCAACATTCACCAACAGATGCAGACAGCTGATTTGTGCACTGGGGAATACGCGCGGAAGTCTACCACGAAATATACGCCGTGCGAGCACGTGCGCTTCATTGTTTGCCTCCAAACTGACGGTCGCGTGACGTTAGTGCGTAAGGTCTATTGAGCCGCTGTTCTAATATACGGTTACCTTTTCCAAATTCGTCACACATAAACCGTAATTATTTCCCCTTAACAAGATAACGAAGCAGAATAAGACTACAAAACCGATTTTGTTGAGTATTTGTGAATAAAAAATACATAGTTCTGCACCATGCCATGTATTTATGACCCATTCGGGGTTGCACATAGATCCGGGAACAAGGATACTATATGGCCGCCATTGAGCCTCAAACTTATCTCTTCATACGTTTTTTCGTATATTATTTTAACTATTAAACCGACCAGTAGCTATTTAAGAATGCTATGAAACACGTTTACCTGCCTTAAACCTTTTTGCATGTTTAGTGTAAGCAACACTACATGAAAATGTCAACAGCCTTCCCCCTTCATTCCAAATTTTGTATGAAAAAGGGCTTGATTCCCCCACTTCCATACGATTGAGACAGATATTTCATAACTAAGCTAAACAGAATAGATGTGAAAGGTCATGAATGTATCTAAAAAAAATTGTAAGAATATAAAAAATGTCCAAATTTTGTTATTATTATACTGGCATAATCCAAAACTTAAAGCTATTTTCAGAAAATATCAGGTAAGTATAAAAAATGCGGCAAACAAATTAATTCCAAATAATATGATAAAATGGATCAATTGAAATATCAGCTTAGTAGAATAAATTTATTCAAAACTTCAGCCTATTCACTTCCACAACGTTTTAAACTTTGTGATGAGATAGATGTCTTCCATCAAACTGATTTCTGCTTAACGTTTGGGTAGAAATCAAATTGATTTTCTTTTACAGAATACGTAGTAGGTGACGGTACTTGTCGAATTTACTTGCACGTTGAAAAGGTATTGCCGTAACTTGTTCGGGCGGTTCTATAGCAAGGCTACCAAACTGAAACATAATATGCCCCAAGCACCACTATCCATAACTGGACGTTGAAGATTGATCTTACAACAAAACTAATGAACGAAAAGAGGAAGATGGAATGCCCAGCAGACTTTCTCACTTCAAGGTGTGCGATGCTGCTGAAAGCCAATTGGTCTATTGGGCTGATAAGTTATAGGATTATCAAACCGTTATGGAAAGGTCAAACTCCAGCTGATAATATTACTCAAATTAGTTTAATAATGAAACCTTATTTTAAATGTTATTAATCTTGAAGGTTTGTGACCAAACAGGAAGATCAAGATGAGATTACCTCATGAATTTAGTTTTGCTCGCAGTACTTTATATTATTTGGTGCATTTGAGTCTCGATGCAATACTGTATACGTGCCTCTACTGCATGAATAAAAATTGAAATATTTCCGTTATGTGCGACTAGTTTTTACTTCCAAACAGTGGAAAGTAAAATGTTTAGCAGTAACTGGCGTCACTTGAGAATTTTAAATTTAGAAAACGTCAACTTGAAATAATAAATGACAAGAGTCAAAATGAAATTGATCTCAATAAATGTTTTACGACACTGAGCTTAGTTGCACAGCTGAACGTTTACAAGAGTTTGTAGAAGGCATTTATGCGGTCAATATGGGGGTTTGATATAAGTCTTTGATAATTCAAAACCAGTGTAACTATAGAAACTTTGAATACATAAAGGAATGGCCGAAAAATATCTGAATTGATGCGAAAGAAGTATTTTGACATGATTATGCACTCTAAAATAGCTGTAGACTATATGGAACGAGCCGGAAACACGTCATATGCTTGACTACATTTGCCCCAAAATTGAATCAACTTGCTTCATTTGTGAATAAAATAAACCAATTTGATTCATGTTTCAGCCAGATCTAATATAATATTTGACTATATTCCAGTTTGTAACCTAATCAGGGGTGTAAGAACAGGGGACACTAAGGAAACGCGCCCACGCTACCTTTCTGAAGCGGGTAAAACGTGCCCCTTTTGAAAGTGAAGAATGTACCTACTACATACATGCATACATGAAGAGTGCCCTTCATATGTTGTGCCCCCACTCTCAACTGTTTGACATATTGCTACTCCCCGGAGCCCAAATGAGCAGTTTTTTTTCATAGAACGTTGTAGAGTGTGAATGATGAATATATTATTGTATCGGTTATTTAATGGCACTAGAAGAGGCAATCCTTTTGCACAGTTCTTGTCATGCAAACAATTACTTCATTGAAAGCATTAAACAACGCTTTCCATGCGTATGACGGTTAAGTGTTGTTAGCTATCACAACATTTAAATCAACCAGGGAGTTGCAACTCCCTGGATAAACTAACCTATTTCTTCTAGTTTGACTATGATAGGGATTTTATTCAAAGACAATTGATAACTGTCTTGCAGGCAATATATAACACCATTATAGATATACACGAATGCAGATTTGGTCCATACAGATAGAATAAACGAAAAACAAGCGAATGTCTTGAGTAGACATGACATGCAGTAATATTTAGCAGTCACGATGACTCCATCATCAGGCAAAATGCGAAATTTACCTTATAATGCATGCAAAGTATATGTAGGCTACAATGTTTATAATGCGACACTGTAGAAAAGCCAAACTTGAATGAATTAATCTACTGCATCGACGTGACGCGGATGTCATTTTGGAGGGCAAACAATGAAGCACACTGAATGCATGACATAAATTTCGCACGCGCGTACAATAGAATTACGAGCTTGTTCGACCTGTACACCAATCACCTGTCTCCATTTGTGTTGGTTCAAGTTGTAATGATACTTGCTTACCTGTGCCTGTGTTCTGTGACGTCAAATGCATTAGGGCTTTAGCAAAAGAGAACACAAGAGAAGGAAAAAAGTATACGAAACAAAATAGGGGATATCACATTTTTACTTCAAAAGATTATTGGGCGGCTCGTGGGGACGTAATGTTCTGACAAGGTAGAGTGGGCCCCCGGAGCTGCGTAACTGACACTGGGTAGCTTTCTGAGAAAGTAAACAGGTAAACAAATGTGCTAATGCTTTATTCATAGCTACTGTAGCTGTTATGAAACAAAGAGTTGGTTTTAAGGGTTAGAGTTAGACTCAGTTTCTAACCAATTGGTTTAAGTCGGGCCGGTCACGGCCTTTTAAGGAATCGCCATCATTATCAGCTATAAAATTGCATTTCATCCCACCGTGGGTTCTAATATTCTCAAGGAAACTGGCTGCTTCAACTCCTATCATTTGAATACTAGCATTCCTTCAAATTGATGCTTTCTCTCATTCAAAAGGCATGGAACACCCGCCCTAACTACAATGGTCGTACGAAGCAGCAGGAATTTAATTATAACGATTTATTCATTTTTGCGTTCGGTCAGTTGACAATCACAATGCATTGAAAATGTAGAAAACTTGATTGAAACAGTAATTAACTCTGCAGCGGTAAACTCTCTATTGTACTATCTAAACATTGTAAGTTCGATGCATAATGATGAATATTTCGTAATATAAAGACTGTGTAGCCAACATTTATTACTGGGATAGTTGCTTCGTCTTTTTTTTTATTTTATGCACAAATAGCCCGGGGACGTCTACAGTAGCATAATATAAGCAGGTACGTCAAATGTGTTTTAATGACGTGGTCATATCGACTGTCTTCTTTATGAAACTCCAGTATTTCTGAGTACCTCTCTAGGCTGCAGTCTCCCCTGTCGCGAACGTGAACAACCCAACGTTTTCTTATCTTCAAAGAGATAGTCTTACCGAGTTTATTGACTAGGTTATTACCTCCTATGTATGTACGAGAGGTGACCGTGAATTACAGCAGTACCGTGGATAGATCACTAAAGGCAAGTTTATTATTGAGGAAGGTGTTATCATTTCGTCTCTTGTGCTCTGCGGCTCGTTTAGGATATACTTCTTATTACTGGTGAATATAGTGAAACTTGTACTACTTCACAAGGAAGAAGCTCGTTAAAGCATGACTTTGTGATGAATTACCGTAGTACGCCCTAGGTTGCTATGAAAATCACCGATGAATTATGCTAATAAAATCTCTCAGCAAGCACCTTAAGATTATTGATAAATTATAAATTGCCGTGAGTAACAAAAATCAAAGCACTTCCTTGAGTGAAAAGTTGAAAGCAAGAGACATCCATTTAAAAATTACCGTACTCCAAGTATTTCAAGGAAATCTAAGAATTGACTTTTGACGACATACGGGTAACGTTATTCTATGTAGCATGTAAACACACAAAACAGGAGCAACTGGCAGAAACCAAATCTCCTACGCCTAATTCACCACTACAACTTGGTTGGCATGTGGAAAGGAGTAAACCTAAATAGCACTCTACTGCAACACTGAGCTTTGTATTATGTAATGGTGAAGTGGTGTGTAGTACTCGCCCCCCCCCCTCCCCATAGTTGAAGGACTTTTCTGGTCTTGAAGTAGGCTTTTGTAATGTAGTATTCAAATGGAATCATACTTGCGAAATATTCTAAAGCAACTGTGAGTACGATTTGACAGTCACAGACAGTCAAGATTTGGAATGATCACTGAAAAGTTCTTGGGTCGTTCTCTGTGTAGGAAAATCACGATTACAACATTTACAGGTGCTTTCCAACCTTAAAGCATTTTGAATGCAACATTGGCACTCACTTCCTAACGTTGAGAAATTGCAATCAAACATTTGCACTGAATAGCCAACGGTTTATCCTATGAGTGTGATAGTCTACTCATCTTAGTTAATGAAACTCCTAGTTACAATTCTATTTTTTCTATTATAACTGATCAAGTTTTAACAAATGTAATCAATAGGCTAAACCTCATTACGCTTTGCATCTCTCATCAAGTTAAACTGGTTGGTGACCCGTGTTTTGTTTCTAATTCATTTGTATATTGTGTTCTTGTTAATAAATGTCTTTCCAATCATCTATTTAAGATATGAACATTTGTTACTTTGAGGTCCAATGCCGTTCCAGTTCGAATTCAATGGCTTCTACAAACACTAAATGACTAACAGCTGTGTATATACAAATATCTTTTACAGGTTCGTCAAATATTTATGAATCATCACTGTTGTTGAAAACCAATGTCATTCCAAAATTTGTTGCGACTCTGTTTATAACTTTAATTTAGCGTCATTATTGTAAATTCAAATAGATAGGAAAACGTTAACTTTAAGGGCAATTCTCGTCATCCCAGACAGTTCCAATTCTCCCAACTAAACAACTTGTAGCTCCTCCCATAAATGCATAAAGCTTCTCCTTGTGCAGACACAAACCTATTTTATTGCACCAGGCCTTGTCCTGGTGGGCTTACAAGGTTATAAAGTGTAAACCAAACACTCTCTGTGCATTGTGTGGAATGTGAGTTACTCTGCATCATTTGAATTTTCAAATTTTGATGTCAATCAAAGGGCAGTAACCAGTTGAGAATTTTGATACCCTCACACTAAAAATATACTTTGGGGTGATAACTGCCTGTCTTCAAGTTTCCCTGCACGACATGGAATTAATTATATCACCTTTGAAGACATTTTTAGTTTACTGCCTTGTCTAAAGTAGAACGCATCTATAATTCATCATAAAAACATGATTATTTACATTATTTGTTATGTTACTGGCCGCCAGGCTGTCCAGTAGTTAAGAGTAAGTTTCCTGTATAGCGAGGATTCTTGAAAAATATAAATATATTTTCTCAAGTCATTTTTAGGGGAAAATACCTGCATAATGTTCTGGAATTGGTTTTCACCAATTTGCTTCTTAATTTCATCTGAGCGTGAAAAATCATATCAATTGTTAATCAGGATCGGTATGAATATTTACTAAGATCTAAAGCTTTGGTAAAATCTCATAGGAATCTAATTGGCATAAAATCGAAGTTTGCATTAGATGACGGGAGAATTCATGGACCAAATCACATACTTATCTGAAAATTTACTCTCGAGACCACCTGTCAGACGCGCAATCACAAGAAAAGAAAACATAACTGCACACGCAATGTTTGCTATGGCACAAGTTGCTTAATTATAAATAACTCTTTAACAACTTGCACTTATTAACATTCCCATATTAACTAGTCTGCTGGAAACACAGTGATTCTATACACAAACAAAGCCTGACACAAGTGGTTACTTTCGTTGGTACGAGATACACAATTGGTCAGGTATCTATAGAGATGTGTTTAATCTAGTGTAGATAAAATGTCAATAAAATTTGATATTACATTATAGGCGTACACTCATATGATGCGATTACAGAGTTCATCAATCGAACGTCCGTGAATCTTCCTGTATCTACGCTTATCATTATATCTTCTAATTAAGATAGACAATAAATGGCGTCCAACTGTAATGTTAAACAAAGCAAATCTGCCTCTTCAGCTGCATACAAAGTATTTTTTTCAAGATTTGTGAAACCCACCTACGAAGGCTACTTTAGATATGAAAGAATGTTTTCTACTTATGTACCAAATTCGTGTGTAGATTGCCCCTGATGTATGTGACATCCAGCACGTGTATGCACTTAGTGACGTCATTGTAGGGTTTTTAGAATGATGTCAATCTTTACAGTGCATAGAAATTACTGATGTATTTACCGAAATCACTCTTAGCAGTAAAATTAACTGCTCAAAAATTGCTGACGGAATAGAATTTAACGGAAGCGTCGTTATATAGGGTCGAGACCAAAGTACAAAGTTAAAGATTTAAATTTTCCAGCCCAATACGGTTAAAGTAGACATCCATATGTACTGACTGTACAAGTAACTCGTTGTGCCATGGATATTCCCGTAGTGTCCATCGGAAGTTTGTCCTCTTAAAACATTTGCCAGTTTCACAAAAAAATGTTATAGCAAGCAAGTTGTAGAAAATATTTCTGCCATCTACTCAAGATATTCCCTTTTTACATTTTAGAAAGATTTCTCCTTAAATTGTCTCTTTACCTAGTGGTAATCACTTCCGGTGTGGTTTATCTTTTTCAGGGGCCATTGCACATAGTTAACTTTCCCGGGAGGCTTCAAATACCGTTTGAAATAAGTTTTCCTTCTTCTTCGTTCCTACCTTATGAAGAACAACACGGATCCACCTTCCTAATTTAGCATTCCCCTGTTTTTTTCCCTTGAAACCCAGATTCAAAATTAATTTGGCGCCTAAGCGTGTCCCCTTAGACAAGCCGAAAACATCTCTAGTGGTTACCAACATCGATCTCCCATGACTTCGTTGCAATTATTTGCCCTCTAAAATGTCCCTGCTCTCGACAAAGGGGAACTCCGTTGAAATACTGTACATCGCCTGTCCCAGTGGGATTCCATAAGCGTGTTAGGTTTACCAATCAAAGGATCCTTCCTTGCTGAATTTTAAAATTTGAGGCTGTACACGGGTAACAGCTAAGGCTCATTCGATGTCTGTATCTACAAGGATGATAATATTTATGGTCAGTTGGTTTCGAAAGTTTGAACAGATCTGGATAGGTATATGAACAGACAAGTAACGAATGTTGTGAAACCCATGCACGTCAGCACGTGAAACCATTTCGATCGTTACACAAAAATATACTGCAAGTAAGTCAAGCGCTCATTACAAATGCACAATAGATAAATTACGGATATTTATTCATAAGTGTCAAAGAAGAGCGCGATGCTTTATATGTAAGAGAGATAGGACTTAAAAGAGATAGACCCAGATATGTCTTAAGAAAAAACTGCTGGAGTGTTCTGGAAGCTGTAAGAGACAGCTCCCTCACCCTAACAGTAGCAACTATTTCTGTCCGATTTAACAAATGAGCACTAGAGATATATGTTGAACATATTAGTTTTTTATTGGGTAAGTGAGAATTCCAGTTAAGGAAAACTACACAAATGTAATGTATTATTGACGTTCTCCATAAAAACAAATTTTGGATGGATCTCCAGTAAAATTTTATACCATTCTTTGTCAGTGAATTTAACAGTCCTAATGAGTCTGCACGGAAAATGCATTACAAATTAGTACAGGAACCTGTGGACAGTAAAAGTCAAAGGAGAAGGTGAGGTTTTTCGTGATATCCAACTCTTTGTTTACACAAGCATATAGCTTTCGTTAACCACTACTGCAGGTACAGCGGCTAAAGTGTGATTCTTCAGTACTTCAGAAAGGATTTATAAAATAAAAGCAATTAGAACCTATCTGATTTTTAAAGCCAGATTTGCATCATACTGCTATTATTTTGGTCCTGAAAATTGACATGTAACTTATAAAAGTAGTCATGCTTTAAGAAGGCCCTTAGCACTCTCACGAGGGGGGTCCTCTTTCAAACCCAGTTATGGATTCGGCAACCTTACCCCAACATACGACCCTACCATTTTCAAAGTCGTGATGACGGGCTTGAAAGAATAATTCATGTAATCTTTATCTTTTTCAGTACAGTGCCAGTCAAGATATTAAATGCAGTCATTTTCCTACACATCTACTATGTAATGCCATAAGCTGGTCATGCGGAAGTTTCGTCAACTGTCGTATATATACTGTGGTAATCGATATTTCCAGCTCCTTTATCGTTTATCAATGATATTTAATCGAACGTAGATTTTATAAAGTACCTGTCACAAATCGAAACTGACCCAGTTTTTGACGAGGTAGTGAATTTATGTAATAAGTACCTTGCTCACTTTACAGACGAATTTTGAAATTCTCCAGCATCTACAACTCCCTCCATTCACTATTGTAAAGACAGCGCGTGTTGTGCAAATGTGTGATGCAATATATTACGTGCCTAGAATGGAAACATATCTATTGTATGCCTTATTCGAATGTTTGCCATGAAGTCCTTTGGAAATTGTAATGCCAATGATTAGTTCAAGCTTATGATTAGTTCAGAAGAGACATCAGTCATTTGGTTGATGTCACGGTCGGCTGCCTCTTATTTTGCATGGGTAATCTTATTTATAAAATGTTTGTTTGGCAAATTGGTGTCGTCATCCAGCGAGTCCCAAAGAAAGTGAAAGTGATCAGTGTCATGGAGTAAAAACTGGGTTGTGTTTGAAAGCAGTCATGTATTACTTAACTGTGCATAGGCGGCGATCCCGGGGCAACAGGGGCATTTCCCCCTCCCCCCAATATTTGAGAAATCGCCCATTGACTTAGATTTTTACACAGTAAATTATTTGAAAATGGTACCATGTCCCCCCAATATTGAGAACAAATCGTCGCCGTTGTAATTGTGATCGGTGTATTTTGCAACCAATTGGCAGCTTTCTTCGGGAGGGGGCAAGGAACGCCTCTTCTTCGAATGATGTTATACATGATTCATCTACAAAGCTTGGAGGTAAAAGTTATGTGTGAATGCAAACCAATCGCAAGATGTCTGCATTATGTAGAAAGAAATATATTCCCGAAGGAAAGCAAATTACAAGCATTTAATACTACATCATAATCGAAATTCATCAGCAATTCAGAAATTTTAAGGTTTTGTTGTTCGTCAACCCTGATAAAAAAAATGATCTGGTTGTTTCGCGTGCATAGTTGACAAGAATTACAGTCAATCTGCTCTTTTATCCATATTCCTTGATGATCATTTTAGTACGTGTCTACTTTTCCTCTTTAACGAGGGTTCACCACTTTCTTCTATTTAACAAATTTTCTTTACCCTTGTTGATTAGACAGAGCAAAATGTCACAAAGTAAGAAATCTAAGTCGTTCAGAACTGAAAAACACTTTTAAAGCTGTATTTAGCTGTTTAGAAACTCATTACAAGGTAAAATTCTTGTTCATAATGATAAAAGCTCTTTGTTATTTTGCATCTTGCATCTATTTAAATTTGATTGGTCGCCATTGAGAGACATAATTACCTTCAAACCAGAAGCTTCTTTTCATCTTTGCTGTAGAAAAATCAAGGACGCAAACACGAGAAAATAGAAAAAGGGCACCTCAATTTTTTCAACCGCGAAATGCGATCGATCTCTGTTAGGTTGCCATTTCCACTATGTATGTAGAAAACTGTATGAGCAGGTGCGCTTAGTTACACGGAAAAACATTAAATTTACCGGGAGACGAATCGGTCGGCAGAGGTGAGGAGGCTAATCATTTTCCCTTTTTTTAATAGAAAGTAACTGTTTTATTTTCCAAAGATGATAAATCAAGAAGCTGTATATCGGTTGAGCATTGCAATGCTTTTAGTGATATAAGGTGCTTTACTGGCGCCTTGCGCAATTTAAATATTTTTATGTCGTTAGCAGTCCAAAGATAGAGCTTAATTTAATTAGCATTCACCAATTCCCTGACGTTTCGTGGGATTTATGGTGGAAATCTTAACGTACGACACGAACTTACCGCTTTCTTGCCCGTAAGTAAAGAAAGGTGTGTAAATTTGCTGTGCCTAAGGCAAAATAGGTGGCTGCAAATATTTTGGCAAGCCAAGATTGAAACTGAAAACAAAGCCTGCGGATTTGACTTCCTTCCGTTAGTTACATTTAAGTAACTCGTTGACCTAATTATAGACCGACATTTTCCCTTATCCTCTGGAGAAAGTTAAGCGTAATCTGGGAAAAAGATTGTATCCAAGTTTTTACTATGTTATATAATAGCGAACTTTTTAGGCATAAGGTAAGGAAAGTGAGGATTAAAATACCATTACGAAACAAAATCAAGTAACTAGGTGAATCACGAAATGATTTGCAGAAAAAAATGCTCTTAACTCATCGTGAATTAGTGTCACCCTGGTAACCTTATTCATAGTGTGACAGTATTTTGTCACTGTAGTATTCAAGAAGAATGTATCAACGTTTCACTTTTTAATGAAATATTAATGTGTTGAAGATCATGAAAGATGTTTGTAAGGGTAATGAGAGGAAGTATGGAAAAATCAGCTCATATATATAAATACAGTTAGAGTAAATTCAGTTACTCCCTTTGAAGACAGTAATTCTGAGTCTTGGAAACAACTGTTTAGTATTCACCTTCAACTAAAATGAAATTAATGATCTAATCTTTGGATATTATTCAAGTTAAAAATATAAATAGCAAGGCACTATGATGACGGTACAAGTAACTGGACTGTTATACGGTATGTAATATTGTATGTGCTAACTAACACCTAAAGTATACATTAGCCATGGGGTGGACTCGAGTGAGAAAGAATTAAACCACAAAATACAACCTGTTTTTTGTGGAAACTATTCTAATATGACTTCCTGCCCTCTGACCCCTGCAATCCCTATTACGACGAAACGTCCCTGAGGCGGGGCCTTGGACCTCACTCCCATAGGGAGGTACTTCTGGCGTCATTTGGGCGTAATAGAGGTTTCCACATGAAGTTTCAATTTGGAATGCTGGCCATCACAATTACGATTACCATTACGATTGCAAAGATTAAAGTCGCTACGAACCACCTGCGAGAGGAAATACGTGCAATAATATGAATGGAGAAATACTATCACTTTGAAGGATTTCAGTGATATCAGTTATTTAGTATGCAAACCCTGACTGTCTGTACTTTACACTGGACACACGCTACAACATCACTCGCCTCATACATTCGTGGTTTTCATGTAATATGATGTTTATGCAGCAGTCCGTGGCTGCAAGGTGTGAGTCCTCGAGATCTGCATGGAGACGTGACAGGAAGCATCTCCTTATCTTGTGGACAGACTTCCTCCCGCCTGTCTCCTTGCTTGATAATGTCTTCTTCAACTTGAAGTGTTGATTCACTCAAGGAGAGGCTACTGTTTATCTCACGTAAAGATGAGCTAATCATGCGACTACGCTATCTAATTTTACTAACTAGGAAGATATAATGCTAGGAGTGGAAATTTAAGTTTGATCAACACCTGAATCAAGAAAATCTCATCGGTTACTTCCCAAATGTTATTTTAAGTTGCCAAAAATACTTAGTTCGGTTTTTTAACATAATTGAAAGCGAAGATAAAACCAGTCACTTAGTTCAGTCCCTTGACCAGATGGCACCTACAACTCATCAAAGAGAAATTTTCGGCGGTAATGTTACCTGTTATCAAATATAGTCCCTATTTGTATAGAGGTCAGTGTAGGCCCCAGGCGCGGATCCAGACATTTCGAAAAAGGGGGGGGGCTGGAAGCCCCCTTGAATATTCTCTTAGATTAACATTATGCTAATTTTTGCGTATTTGTTATTGTTTATGTGGCGAAAAAGAGGGAGCTGAGCCCTGGAAACACCCCCCCCCCCTCCCCTTGGATCCGCGCCTGGACCCAGTTGATGTGAGAAGGGCTCCCGTTGTGGTGTGCATGATCTGCGAATAAATTAGAGTAGAAAGTGAAGGGCATTTTAGGTGCTTTTTGCATGACTCCGCTGTGTACAATCTCATTTTGAGTGGAGCATCTAATACGGTACCTCAAGCATAAGCCTGCCATAAACACTCTAGTAGATGAAAGTTTCAATGGTAATGATGCACAAATTTGAAACTAGCATAAGTCATTCTCGGAGCTTTTATAAAAGGATAGCCTGTGGATGTTGTAGTTCCAAAAGGTCCAGAGCCTCGACAAGGACATGATTTAGAGTGAAGATAAATACAGGAATAATTGGTGTTTCACTACGTAAAGGTTTTCATCAACATGTCAATCTTTACGTAGAACTTGCAAAACAATTTTTCTACCAGTCCTCACTGATTACTTATCAAATGTTGTAATGTGTAATTAACATGGAGGCATTACCAAAAATAGATGAAACGGGTAGTTTGCTTCATTCCGTTGACCAAGTGATACATTTAAAGGAGGAGACGAGAAATACAACCCATATGAAATAGTATTAAAATAAATACGACAATAGTGCTAGGAATGTGATCAGAATAACAGCACTAGATTGGTCTCAACACTATCCCACAGTCTGTAGTATTCATAGCAACGCTATACAACATAATAGAGCTGAAATTAGTACTGTTGATAGTTAAAGTACGTCTTCCCCGATATTTGTTGCCGCATAGTGAAGAACTACTACAGAAAGCGATTTGGTTAAATAATGCAGAAAATGATTAAACCAGTATACTCTAAAATAATGGCTAACTCAAATTCTTTAAGGTATTTGAATTTTCCAGGCAACGGAGTTGATTAACCAAACGTTTTAAGATTAAGAGCCACCAATGAATGATCCGTTGGAGATCTTAGAACATCTACCATTTGCAAGATTTTCTGTTCAACATATGAAATTTCAGAGGTTGCTCATCAGCAATACAAGTGATCATACAGTGCCGAAAATTGCACGAACTGTCAACATTTCTTTTTAGTGCCCTAAATATTTAGGGCATATACGACCATTACAAATGTCCTTGAAATAAAGTTGAACAAATAAAGGATAATGTAGGAAATAGCTTGTAAGTCCCTTCTCACACGCCACAGGCTTGCATATTTAGCTAGAAACATTGACAGTTTGTATGCAGCATAGCAATTGTCGTAAAACTGTGAAATTATTGTGAAATGTAATGTTATGGCAAGTGAGGTCTTTTAAGTCAAAAAGACCGATGCTATGAAATTCTCGTGTTCACAGACATTATGGTAAATTTTCTCAAGATCTAGCCAGATGTTTCCTGCATCAGACCGCATGAACGTACAGTATTTCATTTATCGCAATATCATAAATGAGTACTTAAAGGCAATAGGCAGTCGCCCCAAAGTGGCTTTGAAAAATCAGCAAACTCTTGCAAATATCCTCTTATTTGCCTTACAAGTACCTCTGAAGATGTTATTGAACATAATTATCACAAACAAAAGGTAAAGCAAGAATTTATTCTTCATGAATTTAACAAATAAGTAAAAAAATATTGTCACATGATTGAAAGGCGCCATTCCTGAATTAGTATGACGGGTACGCTAATTTTATTTAGGGGACTGCATTTTCCCTTTAAATACCTTAAATGGCATTTAGCGTATCATGATATTTGACTTGAATCTAGACCAATGCAGTTTCTCTCCCAACGGAACAATTTGCAACGATAGTGCAATTTATAATTGGACTATTGTATCCCAAAAGAGAAGCTGGAAGAGCATTTATTCATGCGTTTGGAGGCGTACCTCCTCTTTCCAAAATTAAAAATTCTCCCACGAACTTCACTTTTAGCCACTCCTCCACTTTACAAAATAGTAGTCTTTGGAACTCTTCAGATAAAGGAATAGGCCAATAACCTTTTGAAATACTAGGATATTACAACGTGTATTTATGGTCATGCAAGATGTACTAAAGAAGCAGAAAACGACAAAATAGGTCTTCTAGGAAAGTTAGAACAACCCATAGTACTTGTACACTATCATAGTGTCTGTGTACTACCTACAGTGTTTATACGGTGGACGCTAGCATTTGAATATCAAGTTTTCTAACGCAGTTTTCTAACATAGTAAATGACGTCAAGATGGCTTCATGTTAACGTCACTGAGCAAGGGATTGAACATGTATGTCCAATAGTAAAGTAAAAGCCAGCAGTCTACATAGCGATGAAACGTTTCCACAAATCCATGAGGTTTATACAGTTGGGAATTTATAGTGACGTCGGCCAAGCAACAGTCCATACCTTCAGTGAGTTAAGATCTTCCGTCAAACATTGTATCAATGTTCGAATCAACACACACTAAACCAACAACCTAGAGCAATCCAATTGGCTTCAGGGTATACCATAGCAAAACAACATGTCAACAGTGCATGTTTTTAACGTTTTTTGAAACAGACGAACTGGCTACTGATTAAATAAATTTACCCAAAGGTCTGACGGAGTTTGTTCAATTCAGTTTGGTGTTCGTTTTAGGACGTTACTCCAACTGGAGATTTGTTCCATTTAGTCCTTCGGAATTGGTCGTGAAGGACATAACAAGTTAAAAAAGATCCCTACAAAATTTTAACATTGCTTCAAATTTTTCAGCATACTTTACGTGGGCCACTATATAGAAAACAAAAGGTCAGAATGTCGTAAGGTTCCAAAACTGTTCATAACTTAGTGCTTATACAAAGTAGAAATGACTGTAGTTAGGCGAACATAACGACTGGAAGAGTAAGGTTGACCTGACCGTAGTCAGGTCATTCATTCCTGCTCAGTGCTACCTTAAGGTTTTGACTCTGTTCTGAACTGTTAAGCATTTCTTTTGTTCCTCCTTTTGTCCTGCCTGTCTGAAGTTGTATTGAATGGGATAAGGCACGTAATAAAGTTTCATTTTGTTTCAACTTTATCTTCTTGTACTGTAGTTTTGTGTAGCATAATGTAAGTTTCTCTAAACCTGTTTAACGTTATACTGGCCACATTTTAAGCTCCATATCAAAAGGTCATACTTTTATATTTAATGGGTATCTGAAACAAAATTGATCCTACCCCCCCCCCATTCACCCTTTTCTCGTACTCTGGTCTTCCCCAAATATGCCTACCACACATGGGTAGCTGTATATCACAAACTTTAAGTGTTAGGACAATATTTAAGACAAACGTACTGCCATTTATCACGAATCACCGGTTACCTTTAGCATTGACACTGCAAACTTGATCTCGTGCTCGAGGTCAGATCCTCCTACCCCAGTCGAGATTAGAAGTCGGAGGATCTGTGCCTACTCTATAGTCTTGATCTCGAGAATAGGATCTTAAGGTACATCCTGACATCCGAGACCTAATCCCTGTCCAGTGTAAAGCGATGGGCTTACCTTGATTCAGTATCGGATCAGATAAGAACCAAATCCAATGTGAACAAGGCCTACCTACTAATAGTCCATGTAAAGACCCCCACACCTGAGTCGAGTCCCATTTCTTTTTCTATGCTGTTGATTTTGAGCATTTTTCTGAAATGTGAATTGAACTTTTATTTGAATCATATATCTCCAAATCGACAACTTCTTTAACAGATGTACGTTTTTCATCAAACCATTTTTTTTTTCATGAAGACGCCCAAGTTGCAAGATTTATTAGCGTGCATAGCTCTGGGCACTTTGCTCAATGCTTCAGAGCAAAATACATGTCATTTGTTTAAGTTTGCGTTGATTAAGAAAGCTTTTATGTTCTTCTCAGATACTTTTGTCCTTATTGATGTTGCAGTATCGATCACGCAAACGGTGGCGACGGGTAATGTGATTTCATCGCAAGCAGAGAGACAGAGGGATACACATTTATTTGGCTGTATTGAACCACGAATTTGTTTGCCGACTGTAAATAGCAAAACTTTGTAAAAAAGCCATTTTGTTTGATCATGTTTTCGAGATATTTCTGTGTAAATGGTGGCTATATATTTGACGCTGTCGTAAAAGAAAAATGGTGGCTATAAGCTACCTTATAATTACTGTTAAATGTTTCAAGAGTCTGTGGAAGAAAAGGATAATTGCATAGTGGCAAGAGAAAGACATACAACCTGTCCAATGGAATAACCGCGTTCTTTGTAGGTAAGGTGGCTAGAAATAGACTGCAAGAAAAGTTAAGATTAGAATGAGAGGTATGTAGAAGGCTGAACCGACACGCGTAAGTCTGATAAATCAAAAGACCTGAAATAGCAGGCATAAGACAAAAGGAGAGGAATGGACGTCACGGTAATGTCCCTGCCTTATGATACTTTTAGAACAATGAGAATTAGACTTACTAGGCTTTGCGCAGTCTATGCCAGGATAATAACAGCAATATCCTATTGGCTTAGTCCATTGGTGTACAAGGCCGGAAGATTTCGCTCCTCCCCTCAGGACAAAATACCTCCATCTTTTCAGGCAAACTATAGGCTATATTACTGTTATTTCTAGAGAATAATATATTTTGCATTGAAATTTCGGTCAGAACTGATATTATATATATGTATATATACGTGTGTGTGTATAGATTTCTTAAGGGGATATGTAAGGGGGTAAAGCTCTCAGAAAGATACTCAAATTTAACCAGGTTCATGGTTACAGATAAGCCATCGGTTTCCTGTGTGAAGTCAACATGAAATCCTGGTCAATGTTTTCTTTGTAAATTAATGACTGACTTGTAATACGGCTTAAATTCCAACATTTTTCAGGTAATGATTAGCCAACCTTTAGTGGTCACTTGAACCAGAAACGGGTGGCTAATTTGTGACCACGATCTTTGTAGAGCGCAAAAGTTTCTGCCCTTATCAGGCATGAAGGATTAGGAAGAGGAGGAGGCCGGGGTTGGGGAAGGGGCTGAGGGAGACAGGGAGGTGTTGTATCCTGATTACCTACATGTAACATTGCGAGTACCAGAAATATTCGTATATGGCTTTGAGGATTGGTTGGAGATTCAAAAATAAAGCCTGAGACTTTTCTCTCCTTTACCTACTTCCATCAATAAATAAAACACATTTTACTAGAGGCTATCGTGCCTAGCCTGTTCAGTCTGTAAAAAATTGTCGAGAAGCACTCCTAAATCTAGAGGCAACGTGGGAAACATATACGCCTTAAAACGACGAAAATCTATTTGAATTTTTAACATCTGTGTCATTTTCCCCCGTTGCCTCACCTATTTTTCCTTTTTCTAAAGCAACTGAAATTCCATTTGCAGCTTAACTTTCTGAAAAATGTGTCATGTCAAATTATCCGATCCCCATACATACTCTTCCGTAGGCTCATCCTGTGTATGTCCCTGGACTCGGGTTCCATATTGCTCGAGGCCTGTTTGAATAATTGATTCCAAGTCTGTCGGCTACAGAGGAAATCATATCCTCTGTCATTTTTTATCAAACAGGTAACTTTAACAATCGTTTGTGGGCAAATGAGTTTTGTGGAATTGAGGATGGGCAGAATTTTTTTCCAGAGACAAAAAGTCGTATGAATATGTTAGTGCTAGTAGAAGCATATTCAGCAATGGTGATATGAAAGGAAATATTGTTACATAGTAAAAAATTTCACAAATTCCCATTGGACACGACGTAGGTGTGACATATTCTAACAGAGGAAGTAGCTTTTTTTTAATTGATTCTACTAGTTCTTATTTTAGAATTAACATTAATTGAAAATGTTTCTCTCTCTTTACTGAAACAACCCGCCTGCCTTCGATCTGGATTTATAGAAGAATATATTTTTCGCCAGTCCTGGTGCTCTTCGTCTATAAAGTGTGACTCATTTTACCTAATAAATATTGTTTGTTCAGACACATCGAGAAGTCTCTCACCTCCAAGAGTTTGCTTTATACTTGGAATTGGAATATTTCAAGTGCGTTGCCTTGTAACTGGGAAAAAAATCTTCATATTTTGACACTTATAAGTATTCTGACACTCGACTACATTTGATTAATAAGATGGACATTTTAACGGAGACTGAAACACCCTGCCCGAAGAGTCCTTTGATGGCTGTGATATTAAGCCTCAAGAAAATTTTAAGAACACTTCTTAGATACTAAATGAGAGACTTTGTAGACATTCGGTTTACGTGAGAAAGGTATAACTCAAGTTAAACTGGACGTCCTCCAACACGATGGCCGATCTTGATCTTCAGTCATTCAAGTAATAAGTTCACCTGTAAAATGCCCCAATCGGATGTGAATTTCAAAAGGTTTCCTTGCCCTCGCCAAATTTAAAAGAGTTGAGCATTCGGGATAATTGAAATTAACATTTCCGCTTGCTTTGCTCCCTTGACTTCAGATTCAATCGTCACTCTCCTTCTAGGGAATAAATAAAAGTCTGCAAAAGATGAGGAGAGTTCGGTCATGATGTGCTTCCCCTTTAAAGAGGCCTCTTATCTCACCCTATCCCTGGAATCACGGGTTGTCACTTCACGGCATTACGAGTTGCCGTTGTATATGATTCAAATCAATCGTATTATGAATGAAGTGACATTTTAACTCCTATCACTGCCGAGATTTCCAAACAGCTGTTGCTTTGCCTATCAGTTCCCTGGATAAGTTTTCTTAACACAGAAGTACATAAACCCGGAGGTATTGTTAGTCCATGAAACCATATAATCGTTCATTCCTTAACAAATTTCTCCAAGATATTGAATCTTTTTACTTTGAGAGGGGATTTTTGTTTCTTTTCAAGAGAGAGATATAGAATATGTAAAATCATTCAAAAAGGCTGATTTAGTTGCAACAGAAGAATTGAGCGATGTTTTTAATTAAGTATTTCTACTGGAGAGCATCGAATTCCCGCCAGCTTGGAAATGGTCGTGAATAAGCCTAGCTAATTTCTTAACAGTAAAATGATTCTTAAAGTGCACAAACGTAAAAATATTTATATGAGAAAAGAATTGCCAACCATATACTGTTGACGTTTGCTGCATGCGAGTTGCTATATACAGATATACAACCTTAGAATCACGTCGGGCAGTTGTGACAGTCAGAAATTTCAATACTAGAGACGGTTGTAGTCTCTCTTATCATTGACGACTGCGTGATGAAGCCTACAAGCATGGTTTTCATGGTGTGAGTTTCAACCAGGTTACGCTGTTGGAGTGGCATCTTTCTAGTTCAACCCCCTGGTTCAACCATCTATCATTCCGTAGGCCTAAGCTTATTTCGTTGAGTAAACGTTTTTCACTTATTCACGGCCAATCATTTCGTTTGTCGCATGTGCATTTACTACATATGATCTTTTGACGGCAGATATTCTTGGAATCACGTCAACTAATTAATAAGTTCCATCCATTCAAAACATTCTTCTCTTCTGAGATATTTCCGTGAAGAGTGCCACTGTATACTTTTCCTTCACCGGACAACTACTAACGATCTCTTCATTCGTCAGAACCTTGCCCACAGTGTCACCGTACAACGGTCCTTCTTTTCTCTCCTGAATCAATTTTGTAACCATGGGGTCTATAATTCTTCAATTGACTATATTTTTGTATTTTCACTAAATTAAAATTAAAAGTTCGTCACTGTACTTTTCGAGGGCGCTGTTAAGACTTTGGAGGAATCTTATTTCCAATGCTGGTTGTAACTTTTAGGGTCATTCTGATCTGTTCTTTGAGTAGGCTGTAATTAAATATAAAGTGCGACAATGAGCAAACTTAAGTACAACGAAAACGACTGGACGTACAATTGCTGATGCAGAGGGCAAGGGAAATCCTCTGTGACCACTGGCCTACTTACGAGAGGAATGACGGGTTGACGTCTCAATACAAAAGCTTTACCCCCCACGAATCTCACACCAGAGTAAGAAATATAGTTTATTTCCAAATATAGTTTACTCCCATAATCGCCAGAAGTACTACGCTGTGCCAGACCTGAAAACTTTATTTGAACAGACAGACCCTTCCCTTATTTTGGACTTTCTCAAGGAAAGTAAACTGTATAGAAATTTTTGACATGACTGCCGCATTTACCTGGACTCTTTGGTGGAATTTGACCCCGCCTTTTTAAGTTTATTTTACCCCAGCATTGCACCTTTTTCTTTTCTAGATGACACTATATAACACAATCTTGTTGGTGTGTCGTAAAATTCCATCTAACTATTTCCAATTTAAACTTTAAATGCAACGCTAAGCCTCCTACCAAACTACCAAATTATCACTTACACATCACTTACACATCCATATAAAATGGTTTACCCTCCCCCCCCCCCCCTCCCCTTCGCATCCTTTCTAGCATATCAAAACTCCTGGCTTCGCCTACTACTTGTTACAGGCGCGTGTATACAACTATTTTTTGCATAACAGTATGTACTAATGCAACTACTGCTGGTGCTAAATGGGACACTTACAGTGTTACTCATACCTGAAGGGCAAGGCAAGTCTTCCGTCACATCGATTCGACATGCAGGCTATAGACCTTTTTTCATTAACATCACGGACGTCATTTTGGAGGGTAAACTATGAAGTACACTGCACGCATGACGTAGACTTTGCACGTGCACATAGTAGACTAGTACACAAATCAGCTGTCTGCATTTGTTGTGGTAAGGCGCAATGACACGGGCTTACCTCCACATGGGCGCAACTTTCTGTTATGCGACGTCATATGCATAAGGTTATATATAGATAGCTGTTTTTATAATACAAAAATCGCTATAAGTCTACAATTGTTATGGTCTTAATATATCTCCTGGAATAAATCCTGATATATTCATTGCACTCTGGTTTTTTTTTTATGCACTTTGACAGTTTGATGGCGCTAAGACGTGATTAATATCGGTATATTACTATACCTTTGCTCGGTTCTGGACAATCGATTGGAAACGTTTAAAATATAAACAGCGAAAGTAATTCAGGCCTATTACACTCTTTTGGGAAAGCATCAGTTCGGCATTTCTGTCTTCCGTATGTGGAGATTACTTAACGTGAAGCACTCATCCAAGCAACAATCACATGTTCTCGCCTCCTCGCGGGTGAGTATTAGGGGTGGGTTCAACTAGGTGTCCTCTTTACCAAGGTGTTGTCGCACTGGAACATCAGTCGCACCTCTTTGATAACACCGTTTCTTTGCATCATTAGTTTGCTTCAAGCCTTCAAGCTTTCGTTTCCCCGCAGGTATGTTTTCACGGCCTTATGCCCTTTACCTCCTTTCGCCCCCTCACGCCCCTTGTTTAAATTTAAAGCAGAACAGCTCAGTAGGACGGAAACTTAAGTTCCTAACATGATTGCAAAAATCTCATTACTGCAAAACTGAATTCAAAACGACGTTGTCACAATGTGCCCCAAACAATTTGTCTGATTCAATGAATATCAAATGAACTTCGAGCAAACGTTCTGGGCTTCCTAATTTCCATTTCCCAAATGTTCGAGCTGCGATTCCACGGAAAAAACCTTCAAGCATATCGTCACCTTGGCGTTTGGGAAGAACACGAGAGCTTTTTGCATTTCTAACGCAGCCTCATCAGTTAGGTTTGCATGAGTGCGACTACATTTATATACGTGTATTAAAGGACCTTGGCTTTTATTCTCAGCTTTAAAAGAACATTTTGAGAAAAAATCTTGCGGGTTGACCAGACATGGGCGACTCAAGCAAAGAAGGATCTTAGTTGTAAAGTTCACAAATATTAACCTCGAATTTACGTCTGAATAATTGCCCAATAGTCTCCCGAGATTCAGATATTCTAAGGGACGAATAAATTTAGTTTCATTATGGTAATATTTCAAACTTAAATGCAGTTATTTTCAAGAGAGGTGATTTGTATTGGGGCACTGCGGGACGCAAAACATACAGTCACAACGATATATACTTACAATAAACGTCTAAATGTACCTAGAAGTATACATCTACATGCACATGTGCGCCTATGTATACATACATTTGTACATACACAAAAGCATGCACATACGTGTACGTACTCCTACACGACAACAAGAACTTATGTCCGTGTGTGCGAGAGTGGAAATCAAGGGGAAAGAGGACATGATCCACTGAGTAATTTTACTTGTGAAAGGGATGCCGTTCCTTCCTTTTTACAATATTTAGTCAACGAATATATATATATATATATATATATATATATATATATATATATATATATATATATATATATATATATATATATATATATATATATATATATATATATATATATATATATACATATACATATACATATACATATACATATATATATATATAATATATATATATATATATATATATATATATATATATATATATATATATATATATATATATATATATATATATATATATATATATTGCTTATATTGGTTATATATACGAAGCGATGTGGCTATTGATGATCACACTCAATAGGCGTTTTCTTCCGTCACGCTTCGCCCGTATCTTTTACCAAATGCATGACAACCTGGTTATTTTCCTTTTATTTTCAAGTTTTTCCGTATATAATATACTTAGAACATATGATAGATTGGGCTAATTATCTCGTTCCATACAGTTATATTTCCCCCAACTAAATTTACGTCGAGCCCCTTCTCCAAATTAAACAAATGTCCGTCTCCTTCGTCGCCCAGAAAAAGCTGAACTAGCATTTTCCGAGTTCAGATCTGCACGAGTCATCATTGACCAATTAAAGTTAAGCTATTGTTTGAATTAATGTAAATCAAAGTCCAGTCACCACTTATAAATAGAGGTAACAAGGGTTCCTAAATTCCGTACCTGCCAACTCCCACAGTTTCACCGCAAATCTCACGGTTTCTGAAATCATCTCATGGCCTTATTTCAGTATTTTCAGATCTTACGTTACAATAGTATCATTCAAACACATAGACACTGAACTACACATCAGACGTGAGCGCTACTTCCCTTTGCCAGTAACTCATGAAACGGGACTGAGATCAAATTGTTAGGGGAGGAAATCATGAATTTCGCTAGGAAAAGACTCCCTCCAAATCCAATGAAATTTATTTAGGCTATTATTCTGCATTTTGTTTTTGTTTTTTGTTTTTTTTTTCAGTTTGCCCTACATCATCAGATCTGGCAACCTTAACGAAAATCGGTACACATGAAAGCCGAACAAGAAAGGCGATAGGTGGGGCTACACATAGGCTAAGCACACGTAGCTTTCAGAGTGAAAAGTCAGTCAATCCCCTGGCCAGTCTATCCCTCCTCTCCTCCTCACCCCCTCTTCTAACATATTTCTAGTATCTGAGGAAACCTTAAAAACTCGTCATGGACGGTACAGGCATATTTGAAATCTGTAAGTTTATGGTACCAATATCCAGATTTTTTTATGAACACCTCAAGGTTTTAAGTTTTAGAAGTTGGTCTGTGAAAATGGTTTGAGCTATGCAACAGCCCCGTTGACCTTTAATTGATTACTTACACACGGCGACATGTCCTTCAATCTAGTTCCTTCCGTCGTAAGTGTGAATATTCACACTGCGAGGACCAAACCCCGCAATTGCGATGTATCTTTCTCAAGGATTCATTTAATCTTGTCTCTCTCTCTATACATGAAATATTAATTATTCTACCCCGAGAGGTCTAAGAGGGTTATTTCGTATTTTATAGTGCAGTTAATCACCACATTTTAATTGTCTGTGGAAATGTTATGGTCATACCTGCCTTTTTTATATAAAAAGCATGAGAAATATTTGAAAAAATAGTCGCAATTCCCATCAAAATCCAGCAAATTAGTGGCCATTTTACGAGAAGATTACTGTATTTGCACTTCCATTATGAATAACCATGATTATATATGCAAATTTGTGACGTGGAAAGAGGGACTCATGAGTTATGTGTTATGTTATTATTTGTTTGTTTAACCCTCATTCCAATGACAAATGTTATGTTGGAATACCCTGAGGGGTTTACTGTGAAAGTAACTATTGACTACTTTGAAAATGTCCACATTAAATACCAAACAAGGAATTTGCTGAGAAGTAATTAAGGGATAATTTATAAAGGATAAACAAAAGAAATACAGACCCTGTGCAACACAAGCCAGTGAGCCACAACTGGAAAAAAGGCCGTGGTCGTCTCGACTTGAACCAATTGGTTGGAAACTGGGACGTTAAACCTCATCTAACTAGCTAACTAACTAACTGTGCAACACTCCACGTCACAATTCTTGTGTAGCTAAAAACAAATCTCAAAACAGTTAAACTTTGAAGAGGTATATCTTGAATACCGTAAATGGTATTCAAATAATTCTAACGAATGTTGACGAATACATGTATTGGGTGTCAATCGGGGACACATGTTTTTAACAGTGAAAATGTGGATATCCCCACTTGGAGGTGTATCCACACTTGACAAGGGAAAACAAAAGCTTATGTCCCCGATTAACAAGTATTACGCGCATACACACCGCACACAAACACCCACACACACACACAAACACACACATGCACCAACACATGGTGTGTTTCCTAATGATAGGTTCACGACATGGGAAACGGGGAAAATACGAAAATGCTTCAAACTTACTGGGGCACATCTTTGAAAGATGCAAAATCCATTTTCATGGCAAATTTTGCATTTGGCAATTGGGGATATCCCCACTTGCAGATGTATCCACACTTTCTCGAGGAAAAAAGGCTGTTGTCCCCGATTTACACCAGTTACATACGCCATCATTGTTAAAAAAACAGCTGTCTTGGTTTCATGTCTACAGACCTTTGAATGACCAGCCGAATTCAAATGCAAACCACGCTCAGTATTCTCATCAGTCATTTTGTCATGTGTCCATGGAATAACTAATACAGCAATAAATAGTAAAAATGCTACGAGTTACTAGAAAAATTGACATGGAGTGCGTTAAAAGTACTTGTAATACAGTGAGCCCGTGGTAAGTGACATACTTTGGACGTATCGCGGATAAAGAGTAAGACAGAGAGATGTTCCGAAGCTGGAATGCTGTTGATAGTATTAATACCGAATAACGAATGTTGTTGATGGTATTAATACCAAAGAGTAAACATTGACGGTTTTAATACCAGAATGTAAAAGTTGTTGATGGTATTAATACCCAAAAATGAACGTTCTTGATTGTTCATTCCTCGGCATCTAAACCATCAACAACGTTCATTTTCGTCGGTATCTAAACCATGTTGTAGATAGTATCAGTACCGAATAATGAATGTTGTTGGTTGCATAAATGCCGAAAAATTAATGTTGTTGGTAATTAAAGAGTGTATGTTTTTGATGGTGTTTGTGCTGACGAAATGTTTCTCATGGCACT
Source organism: Holothuria leucospilota (assembly GCA_029531755.1). Lineage (NCBI taxonomy): Eukaryota > Metazoa > Echinodermata > Holothuroidea > Aspidochirotida > Holothuriidae > Holothuria > Holothuria leucospilota. The sequence continues at coordinate 38,588,445 of CM055980.1, read as the reverse complement.
AATGTAAAAGAATGAATGTTTTTGGTGCCATGAATGCCGAAGAATGGATATTGTTGATGTTACCAAAAGCCGAAGTATGAATGTTGTTCTAGGAGAGTTGGAGAATGAATGTTGTTGGTGGCATCAATACTCAAGAATCATTGTTGATCGTTCACCGCAGTTGTTCTGTGAATTTCTGTTTGTCGCTTTTCAGAAGAAAAGCGCCTTTGCTTGGCAAGAGTATTGACATAAACTGATAAATCAAAACAATTCTAATCGATTAAAGTGACGTAAATTTGAGAGAATCTGACTAAAACAGAATGTTTTATACATTTCCAAGACACTAATAAGCCTCCCAAATTCTCTAAAAGGGTGTCCTTGTTCGTGTCCTTCGTCCGCCTTCTATTCATTAGTTTTTTTCTAACCTAGTACTTCTTAATCTTAAAAGTTCGGATGCATCATCGGAACATTGTATTTTATGTCGATTCATGATAGGGTAAGATTCCAAAGTGGTCACATATTCAGCGATAATGTGGCAGAAGTCAATCTTTTTCACAATAAAAGTGGCATTGCTCTATCCTTGATGTGTCTGGTAACAGTTTAAGATGGGAGACTAAGTGGCATATGTGACACACTATGGGGCAGTACAGGTTGTTAATGAGGTGAAAAAAGATGGGATTACAGTTCGCCCAGACAAATAGATCGTTTACTACGTCACGTTTCTTATAGCAACGAAAAGCCGTCATGATAGAAAAGGCATAAGGTGCAAATGTAAGGCGTATACACAGATTGACTAGACAATGGAAATAGGTCTTAGGCAAAGGTATGGATACAACATACCTTACATACGCACTACTACCAATGCGCACGTGGGTAGTGTATGGAACACATAATGCCTTATAAGTATTTTTGAACATGGGGACTGGAACAAGACATGACATCCCTTAAAATGAAAGAGGAATTGGCGTCCCTAAAATGGTCAACTCTTTTACTCTTCCTGTCCCAGGTTGCCTAGAAGTGACCATTCTCAACCGAACCATGACACACACTACAGTTGAGGTGAGGCAGGAAGCTTTGAGACACAATCCACCTCGGCTTAATTGACACAAACCAGTTCTCAGTAACAAACTTCAGAGCCCCAGAGCCCCTTGCATTTGCAATTATCCACAAAAACACAACAGGAAGTTGTCACTGCAACCTACAATTTGGTTCCCATTGTAGAGTATACGTCAACCTTTAACTATGGGTGCCAGTACTGTTAGTCCTGACAAGTTCACTATGCTATTGTTTGCAACCTATGGAGAAAGAAATCATTGCGTTTCAATAAAAGCGGCCTTAGGCTGGTTGGTAACATAGCACACCCCACTTCGACACTTAGAATGGTAGAGTCTGAAGTGCAGCTTTTTAGAGCAGTCAATACAGTATGGGACTTTCTTTGAAAAAAGAAAGCATAAATTAGAATTTAAAATAAAGTTTAGCTTTGGTGAAGTAAAGGCTACGGAGATTTTTCGAAGTATATAGCAGGTTGGTACTGAATTTTCAGCAAAGGTCGTCAAATGACACCTTGAAAAAGGGGTATTTAAATGTTTGATTTGAAATTATTACGGTGTCTCGAGAATGTAAAGCCAGTGGATGGGGCGTTATTGAGCATTCCTCCGAGTGAGATATCTTACCCACCACTTGTCCTCCAGTCGCTATTGCTCCTTATAATCCTTCTCCCCTTTCCCCCATCCCTAACACTTTCAAAACCTTGGTGTTAACAGCTAAGTAATTGCAAAATGCTGTCTATTAAATCGAGACCGTGGTAATTTTTGGATCACTTTGCAAAGTGATTGCATACTTGTTTCTCTTCTTACTTTTAAGGTAGGCTGTTTTACTAATTCATTCCAACTTTCCTTGGATGACCTACTTTTACTTAAAAATAATTTCTTTCAAATTCTTTGACCTCATTACCCGAATTTAATGTGGATGAAGTTGTGGGGAGAGTGGAATGAAATGATAATTATCCAATAATCACGCCATAATTTGCATTAATTGCAGATTTCTCTCTTTTCAATTTATCCCTCACAGTTTCTTCATCAGTTGTGATTCTAGCATCGGTTTGTGGTGCCGCCATTCTCGCAGCGTTGGTGTTTCTCCTTTATCGAGTCTACAGGCGACGATGCAGAGGAAGGTCAAAGTACGAGAGGTTAGGAGGCATCGGTCGAGGAGTAAATTTCAAAATGCCGCCCCCACCATCCGTCCAAATAGACGGCAAAAGTTTGTCTACTCCATCTGTCAGGTGAGGTTTACCTTCAGTCACTACGCACAGGGTCCGGCGGTATACCGTTATATGTTTTTCGTGATACCGCTACATCCTAACTACGCGTCAAAAAGGCACCATACTTTTACGTAGTTCACCAATAATGTTTTTCCACTTAGACGCTACACCTAACGGTCGGTTTACGGCTCCAAATCCTTGCAGATATTTTCAAAAGGTATACACTGCTCTTCATATGAAAGTTTATAGGCCTGTTCAAATTTGTATGTATTCCATGACCATTGATTGTTGAGCTACGAGAGCATTTGAACTGGATAGTGGGTTCCCTGGATGACGCTTCACTCAAAACATGACTTTGCAAAGCGGAAGGATATAATACAGAAGAGTCCATTGTAAAACACTTTTCCCCGAGCTTTCCGTAGGGAATACTTCACAATTCATTTGATACTTCTAATTCAAACAGTATGCACATTCCATCAGCAACAGTGCCTCCACTGAGCAAAAGGTAACGACAAAATTCGTCAGGAAATTCATTCCGAGGAGTGTTGGTGCTACCTCAATATTTCGACCACCGTCGACGGCTAAAGGTCTTCAATACTTTACACTGTAGTTTACATGTGCTCAAGAGTGGCTATGTCACCCTGACACTGGTACGATTTTTGTCCGCGTAACGCGCACTTCAGCGTGTCAATGATTAAAGTCTTCGTAAACGAGCGTGAGGAGTGTGTGAAGGATGCGGGGGTGCATGCCATGTCGTAGAGAGAATTTTGAAATTTTCCAAAATTCGGCACGCATCAATTTTCGTACCATGTGCGTGCCCCTCGCGTAAACCATGCGTGAACACTGCGCGAACTCGGCGCCGACGGTGCGTGCCAATGCGTGTCAAGGCGTATCATGGGAATCAACTACACACCATGCCACGCATTGTTCCCAAACTGTTCATGTTGTTGGCGCACAAGTTCACGCATTCGAGCGTGTCGCGGAGTGGTCGTGCGGTCAATAGACCTTATGAATATGATGTCACAATGGAGAAAGTGTTCCCTTTTTTGGAGGAAAATGGCGGAAAAGCGCGTATCATTGCAAGTTACACCAATAAATCCAAACAGCTGATTTGTCAACCAATGGCATACGCGCGTAACTCTACTACACGTGCGGCGAAATCCACGCTGTTCGTGCACGTGTGCTTCATTTTTTCACCCAAAATGACGTCAGTGTGATGTCAGTGCATAAGGTCTATTGCAGTGACGAAGCGTATCTTTACGAACTGTGTAAGTTGTTTTCGTGAATACCACATAAAGTGGGTATGACACGGCCAAAGCACGTTTCTCAGTAAATATTCTTTGGGTACAGCTTGAAATGAAGCGAATGTTTTCCCGACTAAACTACGTCTATAAACACAGTAATACGACCTTGTGAATTCCCAGTTACAGGCCAGACTCAGCCCATCTGAAATCCGAAAGCGAAAAAACGTATGTGAGAGCGTCTCAAGATCGTGACGTCATTGGAGGCACGGTTAGTAACACTGTACCAGCCAGCTCACCCATCGTTCTACACATCGAATCATGCGCATGCTAAAGCGTGTTAGCGGGTACATCTTTGCAAACACCTGTACTACGATACTACAGCAGCGCGCGTGACCAGTGACCACATTGTGAACCATGGGCGGCTCTAAGAAATTTTGTTTGGCGGGGGGGGGCAAACTCAAGTTCGTATTCAGGGAGGTTCGGAAGACCCCCCAGCAATATTAATGGTCAGCTCCGGATAGTACAATAGCCTCAATAGGAGTATGCATAGGCGTAGGGGCCCCAAGTTGATGGGGGGGGGGGGCGGGGCTGTAACGATCTGCCCGAAAAATAGAAACAAAAATTTCCCCGGGTTTGCGCGCGTTCAAAATGTTAATGTACATATCATATAGGCATGCATCCGTTATCACAACGCATGACAAATACATACAATAAATTGCCACGTTACTACCTATTCCATATTAGTGATAATTCTTAGGGAAGGCGTTGCAATAATGATAACAATAATCAGTGGTGTCGCCAAGATTTCTCTAATGGGGGTGGGGCAGGCACTATGTTGTGTGATCGCCGGCCTGGGGCGGGGGCTAAGGGGAGGGGATGTCCCCCTCCCCTTTGAAAATTTTTTGAACAATTAGTTGTCCATACATGCAATCTGGTGCCACATATGCTACCTTTGAAGTAAAATTTGTGTTAAAAAATTTACCCTACGTATTTTAGGTACTTAAAGAAAAAATAGGCATCACCCCTTACCCTTTGAAAATTTTTGAAAAATTAGGTGTCCTTACATGCAATCTGGTGCCACATATGCTACCTTTGAAGTAGAATTTTGTTTTATTTTAGGTACTAAAAATCGACGTTAGTGACGGGGGCATGGCCTAATGGATCCTCAAATACACCACTGATAATCATAATATATGAGTTTAACCATTAAAAGACACACTGGTGAATTAATACCGAATATATAGGTGATGGTGAAATCCAAATCAGAACTATATTTTAATTACCAAGGAAGATTTTTAAATAAAGTATCGATTTCCTTTAAGCTACATTATTGCATTATTTTTCTTTCAGTGGGTGCCCGAAAAATTCTCAGAATATTGCCCGAATTTTCACAAAAATATTTTGTTGAGGGAGCTGCAGCTCCCCCCCCCCCCGCCTTCTACGCCATGGGAGCATGGTAATTATTATGTATTAGAGCGATGCCTCATGTACCGTAGTTTTCAAAAGCTCTTCAAAAACCATTTCAGGCAGTTAGTCATGAGCTGACTACTTCAAAAATAAATACAACCATATCAGCCGATTGCTACCGTACTACCATAGGGGTGGATAAGAGGCAGGTGAAATGGGTAAGGCGGCTTGATCCATTTGTATAAAATGAGCCCCACCTTTAAATATTTTATTGTTTCTTTAATTGTGTCATAATATGTTTCAGCTTTGCCAAGAAGCCATAAAATGTTGGTTTTCTGGATTGTTCCCTTAAACTAACGAAAATTTCGAGCATGAAGACACTTGAAAACGATGAAATGATAGAACTAGTATTTTGGATCTCAGTACCGTTCCGAACCAAATTTTTTTTAAGGGGGAGGGGAATTCCCCCTAACTCAGAACGACGTCTCATCCTATATACAAATAGCTAGACCACTAGTCAAAAGTCTCATCACACTGAGCTTAGATTGACTGTTTGGTGTGTTTATTTTAAATCAATTGAAACGGTATACTTTAGCACAGAGGTGGAGAACCTTTTGCTTATAACAGGCCATTTGACAGTCATAAGACCGCTCGTGGGCCAACGGCGCTGTCAATTTGGACAAGGAAAGGGAAACCTCTCCTTCTATGGAAAACACAATTCTTTTAGACTACATGCCCGTTACAACTTTTTGTAGACAGATACCTATGCTAATCTGGCCAGGTGACACCCGGGCAAAACTGCTTTTAGTCGTGGATGATAATCAACACGACTAATGGGTTGTGTATCTAGTGACCCCGAAAGCTCTGAAGTGTCTGCAAAACTATGGACATTTAACTCCAGCATTACCGTTACACTCTGTAAATGACATTATGATGCCTAAGCTAGTCAGATTACAAATCACAGCGTGATCATTTGTTTTGATTGATTACCTTAGCTCGCACTAACGGCAGGTCCATTTGTGATGTCTGAAGTATATTTAGTTTCAAACAAGCAACTGAGAAAACGCGAGCGAAGCGCGCCGAAAAAATGTCGTTTTGAAAGCACTTTATTAATGTTTAACCTTCGCATTGCATTGGAAAGTTATTCACTTCTTTAATTTTAAGCCCACTCAAGGAAATGGGAGGGCCTAACCCATCTCGAATTACATGTGTTTTTTTATTTATTATTTTTATTTTTGGAAAATTGAAGACCATGCTTTGCAAACTTTTGGGGGGCAAGTGCCCCCCCCCGTGCCCCTATGGCGAGCCGCTAATGTTGTGAACTATGCGTCGTTGCTTACCATTTACAATAACAACGTTACTGAACAGCTCACTGAGTATGGACTGTCTATACATGTTCATAGCTGTTCTGTGCAGCGCGCCCGGACCGCGTCATTTTTTTCAAAAAACAAAGCTGTTTATTATATGCAGGGAAGCTAAACCACGGGCGCATATGCACGCCAACATATTGGCCAATGATATGCTTCGAAGCTCCTAACATGGTCCGCGCTTTGCGCTCTGTATGTTGGGCGGGTATTTTGATGTAATCCTTTTCATGAAGTTGCTGAGATATGATAACTTTACCAAGCGTTACGTTAGTCCACATCTAGATGCGCGTCCTTAATAGCGCAGTGTTTGTGCCTCCAATTGCGTCATAAAAGTCATGTGATCTGTTGCGGCATTTTTCGAAATTGCATTTTGAACGCTTTTCTTCAAATTTCATTTATGACGAATGGTACCGGTTTTAACTGTGTGTGAGATTATATTTATAGAATGCTGTATTCGATCTTGCAATACACAAAAGTTATTTTGGCCGTGTCATGCCCACTTTAAGAAAGTTCTTAGGCAGTGTGTAAGTATTTTGACTTACGCAAGAACTTACGCAAATGTTAGTGAATCCGTCTCCCCAGGACTATAAATGTTTCATCCGCAACTGCTCTTAATCGAATGATTTGTTTCTTAGTTTCCCACATCACATTGTTTGCAGAGGTGGTGACCATTCTTTTGTCTAACAATGGAGCTGGGACGCGTTTCCAAATTAGCGAGTTCTATATTACAGGCTAAGGCCGCGGTCACACTACAACGAAATCGGATCGGATTCCGATCCGATTTTTGGGAGTTTTTTATTAAAATCTTCTCCATCTCTGGTCAGAAAGAGCCCAAAATTTGCCAACCAGTGTAAATATATGATTTGCATCAGAGGTCTATGAAAATAAAATGTTAACTGATTTTTTCGTGACGTCACACCGACAAACAGCTTTTATCGGACACGCGTAGTCCGATAAAAGCTGTCTGTCCATGTGACGTCACGAAATAATTCGTATAAATTTAATTTTCGTATTCCTGCAATAAAAATCATATAATTACACAGGCTGGCAAATTTGGGGTTCTTTCCGACCCGAAATGGAGAAGATTTTAATAAAAACTCACAAAAATCGGATCGGAATCCTATCCGAATTCGTTGTAGTGTGACCGCGGCTTAAGGCTTACAATGCATTCTGGGAGTTTTGCTGTACCAGCAGATACAAGTCGCGCTTTTCCTCGCCTAGCTTCACACTCGTCGAAATCTGTTTTCTTTTTTTGCTAAAAAGAAACTTTAGGCTGTCCCATTCAGCTTTTTCAGTTTAAGTTTAAGAGGTTTACTATTAAAATAGTATTTTTCTTCAGAACTTATTTATCTTTATCCTTACCTTACCGTAATATTGTGTGTGCTGATACAAAGTACTTCAGGACAATCTCTGTCCTTAGTAAAGCAAAAGTTACTTTAAACCTTTGCAGTTTTGCAGCATGCATTGCGTTTCTGCAGTGTCTAACTCGCTATTAAATTTATCATGTTTAAATGTCAGTCTCACTTCATTTGACCCTCTTTATGTCATGCTTTATAACCTGCTTTTTAAATGTGTGTATTCAAATGTGTATACAAATACCCATGATTTCAGAAATACAATTATTATGAGCAGCAGTTTTCAAATAATACAACGATGTCTAAAATTAAGTAGGCCTGGACCAGGAGCAAGTCCAACCCACGTTTTACATCCTGGTCTTGCAGACTTTGGAAAACCAGGTGTCGTCAAAACCATGTGCCATTATTCAAATACCAGGTGCCTTGTTTAAAATTGCGAAAGATTGAAAATTCAAATTCTGCATGGTGTTTGACATCATGACAATGTACCCCCATTACTGTTAGGAATACAAGTTACAACTTTACAATACAAGTTTTATATTGTGCGAACTTGTGAAATAAGCTCATCTCACAGTTTTGTACACAAATCAAGGATAATGCTCACCCTCTGATGAAATACCAACTTCAATTTTGTATATAAAAAATTGGTCCGGTGTAAATGACCAGTCACGAAAATTAGGTGTCATATATAATATTTTTGAAGCAAACCAGGCGCATACTTTGGGAAACCATGTCGTAAAGCTTTCTGGTGCCTACTTAATATAAGACTCTGACAAGAATACGCAGTTCTTCAGAGAAGATGTTGAAAAAGACACAAAAGATACAAAGACATTTTGAGATATTAACTGAGGATGAGTTTTAAGATTAGACTTTCTGCAAGTCCTTTATGTGTAAAATAAGCTCTTTTCTTGTCAATCACAAGAACTTTAATATTTTAACACCAAAATAGGCAGCTGTTTGTCGCCTGATCCTTTGAATTTTGCTCTCCTTTCTTGCATCCTACTAAAGCTTAACATATTTTCTACTTTAATGAAAGTAAAAAACCATCCGCTTCGAAAAGTTCTTTGTCAGAGAGTTATCACAAATAGTTTCTGAAAGAAAGTTGATGTTGGATCACTTTTCCTCCAGTATGAAGGCTGTTCCGTTCACATTGCCTCCTGCCCCAGTACAACGAGAGCGAATAGGGGGTTTCACATTTCCGCCGCCATCTTCTCCGAGTAAAGAAGCCCTTGATCAACCTCTAGGATGGAACAGCGAAAGGCGAGCATCTTACACTGGTGCACCACACTTAGCAACAGGTATGTCATGTTTCGATTATTAACATTCATATTTTTAAGTTGAATTAAAACATCAAAGACCGCCCATTGTTAGACATGACACAAGCAGAGAAATGAAGACAAAATGCACGCTCTCGTGGTCTTGTTAGTAACCCCATTTAGTTGCTACCCAATTGGTCATTAGCATCTCCCAGAAATTTGAGTTACATTTACCTTACACAATTACAGCCCTTCGTAATTTCACAGACTAAATTATTTAAACCGTGCTAATTGCCATTTAAAAAGAACTGTTATGAACAATTTGCTTCAACGTTCAAGCTTCATAAACAGTCATAGAAACGGCTGATAAACGACTATTTGAGCTAAGTAAAATGGCTGTGTGGCGGAGACATTTTGATTCATTATCTTTCCAAGGATTTTGATTCAGTAGGACGAACGGAACTTTCAGTTTATTCCCTAATGAATAATGTTTCAGAAGGGCCATTTTTGCATAGAAGATGACATTATTGCATTGGTTCAGTGGCGAATTGGAAGGGGTTCTGCTTTTTGAACATCCACCTCCCAAGAGGTTGTCAGTCAAAATTTTAAATTGCTGAGGTGCTTTTAAGCTACAGTTTTTCAACGAGGTACCCAGGTAGGGGGAGGGTTGTTTACTAGGAAGAAACAATACCAGGAGGATGCCATTTCCTGCTACGTAAGAACACGTTGCACCAATCGTTACAATTGACAAGTAACGCCATACCCCATTAAAAGTTAGAGTAGAGTGACTGACTGTTCACTTCGGTGATTTGCTATGTGAATGCGCTGACATTGACATCATAAAAATGTAAAAAATGTAAAAAGTTTTTCTCAGCTATCGCCTTCGTCTTCGTGAAAACTTGCAGTATTCAAGTATATCTAGTACACATACAATTTTACTTACCTAAGTAGTGTTTCCACTTTCCCAAGCGAAATTTTAGGAAATGTCGGTGATCTTCTGATAATTATCGGCCAAGGGAATATATACAGTGGATCTCGATCATATTTCACTTTTGTCTTTATATTCGCCAGTGAGAATATAACAAGTAGTAGGGCTAGACGTTCTTGAGAATATCAAGAAGTTGTTAAAAATCGAATTCAGGAAATATGGGGCCATACTTCAGGATTTTTTGTATCCTTTAAAATATACTTCTGGGCTATATACAGCGTAAAGTACAAATATTAAATGTGAATTGACCAAATCATGCATGATACGTAGTCAGTCAATCAGATAGGTAACTTCATTTTGTGACAATCGAGCTTTAATGGTACCAAACATATAGATAGACCATGGATAATTTAGCTTACTTCTCGACGTGGTATTAGATGGAGATACATAGGAAAAATTTTCTTTGAACTCCGCTGTAATGCCGACAATAATCTATTTGTATACTGCTCTTGAAAACTCTATGCTCCCAGCTCGAAGCTCCCAGGCACTAAAGGGCAAACCACACACGCAGTAAACGTACTTACAGCACACGCGCATGGACAGATCCACAGATACTACTGTGACACAATGAACGCGTGGCCTTCAGAACCAAGGAGAAGCGTGATCACGTGACGTCTGTGAAATCCTTCTTCAGGAAAATTCTGCCCATTTCCCTGCCATTGCCAGTCGCTAAGGTCAAAAACTAAGTTTAATGTAGAAAATAACAAGTTTGGTTCCATTCAAGACCATAGTCAAGTGGACCAGGAGAGGCGCCCCCTAAATACCCCCAAATTTTTTGGAGAACAAACATTACTATTGCCAAATACATCTTAATATATCTCGCCCCCTGGAAATTCTCACCCCCTGGAAATTCTCACCCCGTTCAACACATTGCCTGGCTACAGGCCCTGTTCAATGTCACATGTTAAGTACACCTTCTGCAACTTGTGATACAATGCGAAAATTTATCATAATCAAACAACGAAGTTTGGCCACATACATCTTTCCCCTATTTGCATATAGCCACATTGTTAGTTTAGTGCAAGCATAGCTTGGTTCCGTGGCATGAAACAGTCGTTTTGTATAAATTTAACATCGATTTTCACTTGAATATCGGCAACTAGCTAAACATCAAAGCTTTGTACTATATTTTCCTTTTGTTAAGGAGGCATTGAGTATGGACGAGGTTGAAGTAGAATATAGAAAAAATTCAGTGTCGTTAAGTTCAATGATAACTTGTTTACCTTTTCTGGATACGCTGAGGTGGGTCAAATAGGATTAGCATAACTTCAAGTTTTTCGACGTGACACCATATTTTACTTACTAGCCCCTGAATGTGCGGATCGATCACGGTGCATAAATTAGCATGTAAGAGGTCATTAAAGTGCAATCACAAGGCAAAATAACACAAGCTTGTTTTCACAAAGCCTTTGGGTAATTTCATGTAAGTATCAAGCACTGTGTCATTACTACGGTTGGCTTTGAAACCCCGTTACAAGCGCCTTATTTTTTGTAACTTAGTTACCTGCAATATAGGCTTCTAGTTCGTTTTCCTAAATTAAAGTTACATTATGTGAATGTTAATAGTATTTTTAAAATGTGTGCACGCTGCTTGTGTATTCAAGAGCAATTCTGCGCCATTAATTCTACAACCGTGATGGGTCTGCCATAACAATCCTACGTCCGCTGATTGTAAGTCAAAGAGTCACGTGACAGTGCATGTTATTTTAGCAAACCTCCTGTGTCATTTCTCAAGCCTTTATTTTAATTTGATGGGCTTTACAAGACTTTCTAATATTCGTGGTTCTTAAAGTTTCCTACAGTGCTTCCATTTTTACGTTGGCTGAGGCCAATTACGACTGTAGTCCAATTACTTCCATTACAAGCAATTTAATTAGTTTCTCACATTATTGAAACAGATAAAATCACCTTCAAATTAACTAGCCTGGCGTAAGATCAATTTGGTCCACATTTCTACTTCAACAATTAATCTAAATGTTTTGCGAACACATGACAGAACTGTCATTCATGTTCCTTCAGAAATCAATAAACCCAAGTGGTACTAATTTCCGACACGGCAATCTACTATTTATAGCACATAAGGTTTGATTATCATTAAACAGAGAACTCGTCATGACAGACGGCCAGAATGGCATGACTGCTTCAGGGACGACATGCTCTATATTAACTTTAACTGCAGAGGGGAGGTAGTGCAATTGATTTGCCAGATGAGAGGATGGGCCCCGACTGGGGGCAATTCTTTTCATTAGGTCCTCTCCATCTGTCCTGTATATTGCCTCATATTTTGGAGGGACGGGGGGCTAATCCGGCTTCTTCGACGAAATAGCCAATTCTCCTCGACAGTGTGAGGGTGGGTGGCAGTTTCCCCGATGGGGGGACGCCCTCCCCCCCCCCAACTGGTTCCGCCCTTTTGACTATATCCAGCAGGTTTGAAATGATGTCCACGGTATGAAAGACAAGCTACATATCAACTTCAGAGATACCACATTCAGAAAAAAAAACCTTTAAGGTGGTTGTATTTATGTTTTGGAATGTAAATGTTTTTGTACTCACACCTCAGAGTTAAAATATCTTGATTACATGCTTTCATTTCGTCAAATTAAAGTTCACACAGTGGCTTTCCTGAGGTCCATGCCTCATGAGAGAAAAGACTTAATTGGAATCAAGTGAATTTAACACTCTAAAGGAATGGTTTAAGTAAGTATTTATATTTAATATGTGAAGAAGGAACTGAATCTATGAACTCTGGTGTAATTTTCTCAGTTCTGATCTTTACTTCTTGAGATATTAGTAGATTAATTTAAGATACATCTGTTTCCTAAAGTAAACTCGAAACATGCAACAGCGACTTCATCTCCTCACATTGATGAGAGATGTTTTATTTTCTTTGTTTTAAATTTGTTGCTTTGTCCTTGAAAGACATAGGGATACGATTTTTTTCCATTAAGTGTGTGGCGGTTGCAAGAATCCGATATTTCTCATGCATTCACATTACCAAAGCATGAGATTGTGGGAGAAGAAATTTGTTTGAAAAGTTTAAAGAAAAAGAAAACAATTTTGATTAATGTGAGGTTTAGATGCCATGTGTGTTTGCCTTAAGTTCACCTTTGTGTGGAAAATATGACAATTTCATCTACTAATATCTCGACAACCAAAAATATGAAATGGATGATGCACATTTCACCTTCACCAGAGAAGTTAAATTAATTATTCCTCTAAAAGATGAAACTAAAATTGAAGGAAGGGTTTAGTCTTGAATCAAGTTGAAACATGTAAAGGAGTATTCAGCATTCATGGTGCAACTTGCACTGAAATCTCGAAGTGAACTTGAAGCAAGCACATGTGACATCATAACTTCACGTTAGTGATCTCTCTTTTGTTTTCTCTTAAAATTTACAACCACTTTTCCCCTCCTTAATCTAATGCTCTCGTAAGGTAAATGCATAAGAGACATAGGAATTTTACAAACTTAACATTCCCCATGGGAAGTTCAAATCCCTATAAACTTTAAGTCAAAACACCAGATTGGCAAGCAAAGAAAACAAAACATTGCTCATCAATGTGAAGAGATGATATAACCCTTGTTTGCTTCATGCTCAAATTTGGTCACAAATGTATTAATTACATTCACTCACAAAACGTCCGGATAAAATTTGACCCTAATCCGGATCCCAGGGGCACCTACCCAAATCCGGGTCATTTGCAGTAATCAAATCCTGATAAAAATAATCCAATCCGGATCATTTTTTATCCATATCTGATTAAATTATTGATCCGGACTCGAGTAGGTGCCCCTCCGCTCCGGACTGGGATCAAATTTTATCAGGATGTTTTTACAGTGTTTGCTGATATCTCGAGAACTACAAGTCTGATCTGGATGAAAATTTCACCAAAATGCTTAGACTGAGTGTCTCTTTTACAAATCAAAACGATATTTTTACTAAAACCTTCCTTTAAGCTTAAACCCTTCTTTCAAGTAGACTTAAACGTGTATGTGTTTACTTCATTTCTTTTTTCTTTTTTTTTTTTTGCATATCATGTCATTGAAATTATGAGTAAAAAGATATCGCAACGTTTGTAAATTTAAATAGCTCCTCTCTGACGTATTCTTCGAGAAATAATCGACCTACTTTCATGGGCTCCACCTCTGGACCCGCGAGCAGGGTCTTTAAAAAGTGTACATGAATATTATGAATGTAATGAATAGTCCACACACGATCGTAAAACTGAGATTATTCTTCGTGCATTGCCAGTTTCTAATCTGAAAGAAACGATGTTGACAAAGGGAGATAATTTACGATATAATAAGTGATATGTTCATTCTATTTGATGACTCATCTCGTCGAGACTGAATAATCAGGGGGGATGAGTATGTCGTAAAACTTTAATTTGTTTAGAAAAATGAAATGATCGTGATGTTGTGCTAAATGTGCTATGTGAGGTTTCTATTTCTGGTTTCGAGGAAAGAGAAACTTATGTAGTTATGATGCAGTCTGCAGTTCTGTGTATGTGATAGTTTTTGCGTGTGTGTATGTGTGAGTGTTCTGACGGTTACAAAGTTGAGGACTACACGATATCTCAAGGGGGCACACTTCGAAGGTGTGGTTCTTGGTGGGTAGATGTTCCCTCATTAAGAAAAGAATCCTGTTTTGGTGAAGGTAAAATGGAACTTGTGGTCAATATCAAACTGCTAAACCTTTAAACAGCAATGACTCTGAAATCTTTGAACATTTTATCTAATAAAATCCAAATCCTATACCCCATGTGTTTTAATTCAAGTTTGAAGAAATAACAGCATTTTGCTATGGTAACCAAGGGCGGCAATCTGTTCAACTTATTGGGGGACACCTGCGTTGAGTGAACACTTTGCGCCTCCGACAAGTCGTACAGGGAACCACCATAGGTCCCCTGCTGGGGTCCAGGGGCTTCGCTCCTGGAAGCCATGCAATTTGGTACATTCTAGAGGATACAGAGGATACACATATTTCTGATCTAAAGTACTCCCCAGCTGCAATTAAAAGGCTAATATCACAATTATTCAAATCGAAAATGTGTGAAAACAACATTTATTTTTTCTGCATACCTCTAAATATTGGGGGGACGTTTGATATTATATCCCTTCCACTTAAAATATTGAGGGGTACATGTCCCCCTGTCCCCCGTGATCGCCGCCCATGATGGTAACCATTTATGTATGTGACTTTTATACTCTACAGGAGCTGGTCACAATGAAAGGAGAAGTTCGCTAATAGATGACGGAGGTACTCGTCGAGACAGTGTTGGTACAGTCAGTTTAGGAAGTTGTGACTCAGACGGTGGTTCACCAACTCATGGCAACGGATCACTTATTCCAAGAAACGAATCACGAAGACCCTCTCTTGTAGAAGTTCCCCAAGGTAATGATTTTGTCTCCCACATACGTCTGATGACGTCACAATTAGAGTGATCATCATTAAGGACAGTGCCCTCATTTTCTTGCTTCTTTTCGTCTTGGTGACCTACTATAAATTAAATTAGTCGAAGCAAATATATTTATCACTTAAAGGACAAGTTGTAGAGCTAAATGGTGCACCCCACAATTAAAGACTAAATGTTCTCATCCAAAAACGCATTTAAGATAACATTTCTTTTTGATTGGTCACCTTACTTGACCTGAAAAGAGGGCAATTTCAAGTTAAAAACATGCATGTAAACCAGTGTGATTGGTCAATGAAAGTACAGATTAGTGACATTAAGATAGTACTGGGGGTAGCTTATAGTACACAGAGATGCTATTATGACATTCAGATTATCTAATTATACAACGAGGTATAAAGTAGATTGTTTGGAAAGGGTCACACAATTTTTGTAGTGCACTCAGTAGAAAGATATTGGCCATGGGCAACGAAAATACCAAAGATTATTTGTTCAGTGAGATAGAGAAGGGGTTGAAAAGGAAACTTTTTTAGGAGAATTCAGACTGTTTGCACAATTAGAGATTGCTTTGGCAAAATCTGTATTCCTTTTAGTCTTTGCCACCAGTTATCACAAACGCTACCCCAACCTTCCCCACTCCTCACCCCCCCCCCCCAAAAAAAAAAAAACTCAGTAAGTTTGCCTACCAATCAGGATTGATAGAATTAACTAGGGCAACTCCCTGATTTAACACACTCTACAAACTGTTGGGTACTTTTTTACCAAGGTTGGTCACGCATTCCTGCTAAACTCCTGGGCCAAAAAACACCCAAGTTGCTCAAAAATACCCTTTGCTTGGTAAAATTTACCCTGTATGGGTAATTTTGACCAGCTTGGTTACTTGAGAACAAATTCCAAGCACTCTTTGGTCTAAGCAAAGATATAAATTGGAAAAAACGGATATGTCCAGGTCTACTTGCTCGATCTCTGCCATTTTTCTTGTTGGTAATTAAATGGTTTGCAGCATGAAATAATATACATACATGGATACCAACCACAGCAATCAATGCTAAATAATAGACGTGTGCTCCATACTAAGAAAATATACTAGGTTGCCTTTGCATGTGTTTTACTTTATTTCTGGTGTATCAGTCTCCACAGATTTATTATATACATTTATATCGATTGTTTATATCTATATGTATGTCGTTACATTATTCATATATATCCAATGTGCAATATGTTTATGTCAAAAATAGATTCTATACTCCTATACCTGCAATGCTGTTTTGTAGAAGTGACAACCTTATGGAGACGACGCAGAAATATAGGGCAGAAAGTGTGAATTTGACATGCCCACCGTCCTGTTTAGCGAACTGCCCACAAAAGCAAGCACGCATCAGAGCAATATTGTTAGAATAGCATAGCATGGCGTGAGCTTGGTATACGCCCATACATATATATATATATATATATATATATATGTCAAGAAACAAGGGGTAGTAGGGCGGCGGGATTCGGAGCGCAATGATTGGTATTGGGGGCGAATGTTTCGGACACTCCTGTGTCCTTCAGCGTGGCAACGGGTGTATCGGGGTCGGGACAGAGCAATAGCAAAATTTTTATTTTTTAACTTTAAATTTTTGTTTTGACCGATACATTTGTTGTTACGCTGACGAAGGACACAGGAGTGTCCGAAATATTCGTTTTTAATATAAACTGTTGCGCTCTGAATCTCGTCGTCTTATCATTTTTTGTTTTCTTGATACTTGAAATAGAGCATACGTGGAACTCACTATTATATATATATATATATATATATACATATGTATATATATATACATATGTATATATATATATATGTATATATATATATGTATATTTCTGTTAATACCCTATTGGGGAGACAAATTGTAGTTATAATTGGTATATTAAGGAGACATTTTCACTAGGGAGACAAATTCACGTCTCCCTAATTCTTTGCACCATTATTTTAACCCCTTCTCTACATTCTTTCTAAAAGATTTTTATTTCTATGGTAGCGTATTAGCGCCCTCTTTATTATGCCACTGTGTAAGCTGCATAAATACATCATAGGTGCTATTATTTACCATAGAAATACAGGTGTGTCATGTGCTGCATGTAATTTATATGTATTATAGGGAGACAAATAAGTATTGCGAAATACTTTATAATATTTTGTTTATTTAATTAAACCTTGTGTGTAAAAGATACAGTTAAAACAAACGTACCATATGTTAAAGGCATTCATTAAGAATTATTGGTATTTTTGTGTAAATATTTGTATGCTTAGATAAGGAATTATATTAAATTTCATGAATATAACCGATTGTCTCCCTAAGGAAGTATTTTATCCCAACGTCTCCCAAATGTTTAATTAGTGTTATATATATATATATAAATATATGTATATATATATTGATATATATATATATATATATATATATATATATATATATATATATAT
This sequence comes from Holothuria leucospilota, assembly GCA_029531755.1. Classification (NCBI taxonomy): domain Eukaryota; kingdom Metazoa; phylum Echinodermata; class Holothuroidea; order Aspidochirotida; family Holothuriidae; genus Holothuria; species Holothuria leucospilota. The sequence continues at coordinate 38,570,707 of CM055980.1, read as the reverse complement.
ATATATATATATATATATATATATATATATATATATTGAAAGGTTGTGACTATAGGGTACTACAAGGCAGCTTGTAGTAGCTAAAGCTGTCTTGTAGTTAAGGAATAAATCGCATTTGGCGGACAATTATTGGTGAATAAAAAGTCGAGCCTCCAAATTTGGCAAAATAACGGACGAGGCGCAACCTAGTCCGTTATTTTGCAAATTTGGAGTCGAGACGGTTTAGGAGATAATAATAGTCCGACAAATGTGGTTTATTCCTATTCTACCACCGAAAATGTATGAAAAACCCCATTTTTATCAGTGTTAACGTTTACTGACTGTTTGTTGTGGAATAATAAGTCAGTGTTCGGTCAATCAGAATGCAGGATTCTCAATAACGGATGGCTAGAGGTGGTAGAATACCCTATAGTCACAACCTTTCAATATTTAAGCTCCTTTATAGGTTGAGCACTCTACCATTGACTGGTTGACTTTATTAAGAATATATATATATATATATATATATATATATATATATATATATATATATATATATATATATATATATATACAATAATATAGACATACATATGATGTCACAGAGCAGAAAGTACTCCCTCGTTTGGAGGAAAAGCGCGTATCATTGCAAGTTACACCATTAAATGCAGACAGCTGATTTGTCAACCGATCGTAGACGCGTAAGTCTACTACACCCGCGTGCGAAATCTACACCGTAAGTGCACGTGTACTTCATTGTTTTCCTCCAGAAATGACGTTAGTGTAACGTCAATGCATAAGGTCTATTCGGAATGTTTGAAGCGCACTTCTGCTCCCAGGCAACTCTTTGATGTCCCCCTAGAGAAAAGAACACGCTTATTGCTTCTCCTGTAGATAGTTCTCACGTGACATCATAGGAGCTTTTCACGTGTGTTGTTTCAGCCATGTCTGAGGGCAACCCCGGCATGTGTGTACAGGCTTGCCCTCAGACATGGCGGTTGCTAACCCCTAGCTGTGACGTCACTGAGAACTATCTATATAACCGAGTAAGAAATAACACGCGTTTTTTGAAAGACCATGGTAACTAAAACCTACCAGAAATTATGTTTATGACTCGTTCATGTCTATCACAGAGACATCCTAAGTTTTAGCTAAAGCTCAGGATTTCTCTGGTTACAAACAAATGACATCACGGCTGGTTGGCAAATTTAGTTGATAAGTACATTCTTACATGAATGAACAGTAGATTCTAATTCGTCTACTTTCTGCGTGCAATCGATCGCGCGGGCGTCTACGCGCGTAACCTAATATGCAGTACATTCTTGCGCATGCTCTATGCCAATCAGTACTTACATGGTGGGTCACCGTGAATGGTCTAATCTGGACTTCAAGTCAGTCTTTGCGTGCTCATTTTTTGTGAGGAACACCGAGAGAGGAAATTAACTTTTTCGTATAGATATAATGTTTTGAAGATTGATGCCCTCCTAGTTTTAACGATTTTTCCGAATTAACAAGTACTTATACTTGATGCAATCATCTGTATGTTTCTTGTCAATAGATTCATTTATGTTGACAAACACATGACATCTGCAGCTGTAGGCAAAAGAGTCGATAAGGCGCACTTACACTGTCGTCACAATGAAAAGTAAATTCTTATTCGTCTGCTCTCTGTGTGCAATCGCCCAAGCGTTTAAACGCGCACCATCTAACATGCACGCATATGTTCTTGCTCATGTTCTATGCCAACCAGTACCCAGAGAAATCCTAAGCTTTGAAGCTTAGGATTTCTCTGCCAGTGCCTACAGTGACGTAATCGTGAATGGTTAGCATTTCCGCCACGATATTTCGATCCATGAGGGTCAATTCTTTACTTGTGCTACAGTCACACGGTCAAATACGTACGCTGCGGATTTTTTATCCGTAGGTGCTGACTGCGGAAGAAATACGGATAGTTTACGGAGAGTTACGTATATTAAGGATAATTACGGATGCACTGCGGATTTTTTACGGATTTTTTATCCGCAGGAAATTAAAAAAATATTTTGAGATTTTCAAAATATTTCTGCGGATCCTGGCGGATGCTGCGGATTCTGCGGATTAATTACGGATCCATTACGGATAGATACGGATTCTGCGGATTTTTTACTGACAAAAATCCGCAGCGTCCGCAAGATCCGTATATGACCGTGTGACTGTAGCACAGTTTGAAACCTACATTTGTGATAACTTTGGTTTATGTATATATTTATATACTATTTAAGGCGCAAATGTTGCAGAATTACACTTAAAATTAAACCAATATCCGCCCAATTTTGGATCCTTTATGAATTTCTCGTGTCGCATATTGACAACGCGTTGACGTTCAAACAAAATCAACAACGCATTCGTATATACGTGATTTCTTATATAACTGCTACAATTAGCAAGTTCTGTCGCTGTGTAGTTGCTTACAACTGTGTCAGAATGCAAGATCACGTTATCATGATTTCCCTATCAAATTTTTCTGCAGAAGTGAGAAATAATGCAATGCCGTTGGGACGGTAGCGGGCATCACGTATCATATTATAATGGCTGGGTATTTTTCGTTGTCCTTATTTAAAAGTCATTTTTTTTAAGATCTGTTGTTTTCATGTCAAACAACATTTGGAAAACAGTATATACTTTTATTCTTCTTCAGGGGCGTTTGTGCTTGGGGGTTTAAATCCAGAACTTTACAAAATACAAGATGAAGAGGAGGAATCAGACTTTCCTGATGATCATATCGGCAGAATATGGTTTGCTGTCGAATATGAATTGGAGTCTGAACGACTGGTCGTGTCCTTGATTAAAGCTAGGAATCTTCCAAGTCGAACATTAGGAGTCGCTAATCAGTGCGACCCTCTCGTTAAGGTGTTCCTTCTACCTGAAGAAAGACGACATTTGCAGTCCAAAGTCAAAAGGAAAACAGCCAATCCTAAATTTGACGAAAGTTTCGTCTTCCAGGTATGTTGAACTTACACTCTAAAAACGTCCGGTTCAAATTGAACCGAAAAGGGATCAGATGTACGCTTAATTAACCGAGAAAGGATCAAATATTTAACTAGTTTCGGTTCAAAACTTACCATTTTCTGTTCAAAATGAATCATATCTAGTCAAATATTTGACTAGATTTTGGTTCAGTGTCCAAATGAACGGATTCGGTTCAAATCTGAACCGGACGTTTTTTTAGAGTGTAGGTTTGTGTATTCCATATTCCATGTTGCCGTTGTGCCTTCTAGGTAGTTATTTTTAAGGACCCAGTTATCAACTTAGTACTTACCGTGGTATATTTAAAATGATTCCAGAATTGAGGGGCACTTATTCTATGACATTACGCAAACCATGGCTTCTACATTATAACTGCAAGTAGAGTGGCTGACTAACTGAACAATTTAGACCAAATTTCATAGGGAATAGGAGGCTGTTAGTGGCTGGGCCTGAACGTTTTGGCTTTCGTCCTGGGGAAGGTTGTAAGGGGAGGAGAATCCCCCAAGCCTCTCCTTTGGAATTTTTTTGAATATTTGAGTGGCCTTAGATGAAAGGTGAGTGCTACATTCTGTGAGTTTCTGAAGTGAACTCATTGAAAATTTTCATATTTAATGGAAAACGTTTGATATGTTTCGCACAGGGTACAAATGAAGATTTTCGTCCTTGAAAATGCGGGGTGGAAATATACTTTAGCCCCTTCATTTTGACTGAGGGCGCTCCCAAGGCCTGTGACAAATTTTGCTGAATTCTTTTCACTGGAAAAGTCAGCGCAAATGAAAAAAGCCATGTTTATGTATGCAAAAATACCTCATTTTGTCCTGGCCGGGGATCGAGCCGAGAACAACTAGATTGTTACTCTTTATTGCTTCTAACTCTTACCGCCTTCTTGGTTCTGGCACAACACTGATAATTATTGTAACTGGATGTCTCACAACCAAATCTAGGGTTAAGACAGTTGCTTTTCTTAATATTTGTTTATATTAGTAATGTTATCAAGAAGGTTTTGAGATTAAAATAAGTAAATTGCTCTCTCTCTCTCTCATCCATGACAAAGTGGAAAATCTTTGGCTGCATTGGGGCATGGGAAGACATTTCACAAGGGCAAATGGCGTTGTCATGAAATGTTTCCATATTAGCAAACAATCATTTCAAGTATTTTGCCCTGAAAAACGACACTTTTTATCGGCATCGGCACCTTTTTTTTCTCCGAGGTGGGGGTTGGGGGATAGGGCTGCTCTCAGACGCCCGCCTCTTAAGGGTATATGTCTTGGGAAAATTGTCGACTATAGCAATTGCCTAATCAATTCGTCAATGTGTCGTGCGCTTTACCGTCTTGGAGGAAAATCTACTTTTCCGATTAAGAAGGCCTGCCTTAAGGAAACAGCCAAACTGAGCCAAAATATTGAATAAGGTATCCTTACGAAAGCTTGTTCGCTTGGGGGTCAACAGGTGGAGGACAGGGGGACATTTCCCCGTCCATTTTTGAAAGTGGAGGGGATATCATATCTTTTGTCTCCCTCACTTTTTCCAGAAATTTTACAAATATTGTTTTTACAATAGGCTATAGCTGATTCGAGGGTATTAAACTCCAAAATGGTGGAAACAGTCAGTTAATGGATTAAAGCCGTGGAAAATGTTTCAGGTTGCACCACAGATCACCTGAAATCCAAATTTTTCCGGGGCCCTTAATCGGGACCCGGATCTTTCATTAATGGGGCTTCGCGATTTGCGCTTAAATTATTTTTGGTCAGGGTTATGTCTCCCCTACTTTTAAGGAGCTTTAACGCCTTTGTTTAGCTTTTAGGGGTTTTCCCATCTGTTGTAGATAAAAGCTCAGTGAAGAATGGATGACCTGGATTTGACTGATAAGTTTACTTATTTAAAGACTTGACTTCCCAATGACTGGCCTGTGGCTAAGTATGGCACTCACAGATGTTCAGATATTTCTAGGTGTGTCGACCAAGTTGTACTGAACAGACATGCTCATACGGGGAGGACACCCATCTTCATGTTGCCCTTGCGTGACAGGTTTAAGTTAAGGTGGTTCGAGGGTAAGAGGTTCGGGGTTCGATTAGGGATAGGATAAGGTTGCCATTTGAAAAAGTTGTCATCAAAGTAATATTCACACGGATGCCAAGCGAATAAGAACTCTTTACATCTATTAGGGGTTTGTAGATGATGTCCTCTCGCTAACTACATGTGGGTGTTGACCGTTGCACTGATGTATTCATTGCCGATACGACTAGCATTCCAAGTATTTCCTTATCTTAATTCAAATCACAACAACACTACTGAAATTTAAAGGCTAATTTGACAACGGTCTGCAGGCTGTTTCCATAATTTTGCCAGTAATGCTTCCTCGGGTCCTCTTTAATGTTATAGTTAAACTCACCGTACACTCTAAATTAAACTTTATGTAGCAGTTGTTAAAATATTTAGTACGATACTGACACCAAGCAGTCTTTTGAAACCGAAGTATTCTACACGTGTCGCTCTGCCTTCGCCTTCCTCTCGTCATTACCCCGTTTACAATCATCTGGGAGCTATTTCCTAAGCAGTGAACTTTAATTTGATTTGCCAGATTCTCCACGTCGATGTCTTCAATGCATAATATCGATAAAAGATCCAACTTACTCTTTGACCCACTTTACGAGAAAATGTTACAAGCGTACACTGACTTGTATCATTTGATAAAATGCCAGAAGATGTTAGCCCGCGGACCGGACGCTGTTTGCTCAAACACTTTAGCATGGCTTTGTTGGAATATGTATTACTAACAAGTATTACAACCTACAGCTTGCTACGTAGTGATATGATTGGTCAAGGGATATGCCGCCGTATTTCTTACATTTTCAGCCTACGAGAAAAAAAAAACTCGCATGCCGTACAGCCTACAATACGTAGGCAAACAAGAGGTAAAATAGTCATGCTTTGTAGAGACACGTATATATCCTGACCGAATCTAACCTGTAAAAATAATTATATTTCGTCAAAACACTCAATATTAGATTAATTATTAGACCAGGAGGGATAATCGAAATGCTTGTAGCTCTGTTTCGTGTAAGTTTTATGGAATGGTCATCATTATAAACAATAGCTGTTACAATCAACATGTTTTTATCCTTTTTAATTTTGTACTATTTTTTATCTAAAATATTAACGCCTGCAGCCACGTATGGTTGGTACGTTCAGGGCCGTCTTATCGCATAGGCACATTGGGCAGTTGTCAGGGGATGCAATGTTAGGGTCCCGAGATTTGTCCCGAGATTTGACTTAAACAATTTAAATCACGGTCTGTATTATTAAATTTCAGCGGCGTTAATGTAAATTCTGTATGCAAAAAATGTTGGATGTGCAGGGGCTAACTGACTTTTAAATGATTTCTGGACAGCCAGCCACGTCAACAGCTTTTCAGTTCGTCACCTGGCAGGGCCCGCAAAGTAGCAGTACAGAATTACAAGTACCTCATAATGGTTTATAAACGTGATTTTACAAGACGAAATTATCTTATTTGATTTCAGACTTTTGGACATTGAAATTTACAAGTCATGAGTTCTAAGAATAATGTCATGTTCAGATGCGACTCGCAGAATCCGGGAAGTGTCACTTCTGACTATTTGGGGAGTATTTTTAGCTTAACATCACGGTTCCCTACCGGTCAATAAACTTTGCGCTACGCTAAGATAGTGTCACACATATCTAGCCCACTGAGAATAATCTCGCCCGTTCAAGACCTAGGCTGGCTATGGTACTAGGGGATCCCAACACAGTGCTTTGCCCCCGGGGCCTCGAATAGCCCAAAGAAGGCCCTGGCAAACGAGTTTAGATATTACGCAACCTTATAGGCAGTTCGCATTTTTTTAACACAAAATGTCAATACTACATGACTTTCAGAACATATGGACATGTTAAAGGGGATATTACTTTCTCCTTGACAACGTTTTGAAATAAGCAATGTCATCGCGCCCTCACTCATCATTTATAGCTTGTAAGAAACCTTCCTCCCACATATGATTCCCGAGGGTATAATCAAAGTATTGCTCATTTTATCAGCTTTCCGACCTTCAAAGTTAATGAATAAAGTTGTAACTTTTGTCTGCGTCTACTTTTTACTACAATACGAGGGATTCTAAATTTCAAATGACAAGTGTGAGCTCACTGGTAATTGATTGATTGATTGGTTAATTGACGACAGTTGGACAGACCAAATATCTTGGACCTCTTTGGTATCAAGTTAACAGTATAACAACTTTAGCATACCCCGAAGGAAAGAAAGAAGACGGTAGTTTTTATAATACGAGGAAGTTTTTTCATTAAGGTCTGATTGAAAGTAAGAGGGGATATATTTCTTCAAGTCTCCCTTATCTAACTATATTTCCTAAGGCAAAGAGTTTTATGTTGTTTCCAGATAGGTTGACATCAACAGAACCGTTTTTTGTACCAAACAATAATAATGATATCAAGAAAAGAAGGAAATCTCACGAAATTTATGGAAAACTATTACTCTCTTTGATTTACATTTCACTTATTATAAATGACTAGAAAACAGTCTGATTCAGTTGAATTATGAACAAACATATCGCGGGAACACGTTGCGGTAAGAGTTACCCGTTTACGATGCTGGTTACAACAGTACTGAGGTCAGAAATCAGAACCTCCATTACGGGGAGATTTCATGGTTTGGAGAAAGGAAAAGTCTTTCTTTGGGACAGAGAGTCATTGATGGTCTACCCCCACCGGAGGGAAATCCTTTATCTAGATGTGAGAGATCCGTACATACAATTTCGCGTGTTGTGGGAAGTTTACAGTCATAATTAGGACAAAAAGTGCTAATCATTTCAATGACATCATCAATAAATGCAAAAATAACAACTTTAGAATACAACATCAGTCTGCAAACTACACGAGTTGGGCTTGGGCCTACTTGGCGCCCACCTGGACTCCCATCTGCCGTCCAGTACTTGGTCCTCCTTTTTAAAACGTTGGCAAACTGTATTTGTATATTGTTTGCTAAAATATTATACAGTTTACGTACACAATTTAATATAATTTTAAATATTATATATTTGATTATTTATGTAATATATTGTAAATATTTTATTACTTAAGTTTATAATCATTACATAACTTATATTGTAGTTTTATATTCTTCAGAATATAAAGTTAACGTAAAATATATTGAAAGGAGACGAGTGAAATACAGCTTGCAAAAGCTGGAAAGTGCCATTTCGTGCAAGTGCGGGCATTCTGACCCACACATTTTATGGTGCGATTTCTTTTGGATTAAGGCCTTAGGCGTCTCCCTGCAAAAATCCCTAGATCTGTCCCTGCTAAGCAGCTAGGGGCTTTTAAATAACTCCGCAATCCTACCGTACGGACTTTTCAAGTATTATTTCGTACTAGTAGGAATATGAGTCACGTAATCCCATGCATGTTTGTAGTAATTATTCTACCACAGGGATACCATAGCTCACAGTGTTTTAATATGTGTTATGTTTTTTAGCCGCAATAGAACTGTTTATACACGTGACTGTTTTCAATCCGCCCCTCTTTCCTTAAGGAGGATGTTTTCCAACGTAGCAGGCTGTATGGCGGTCAGTTTGCTGGGAAGCCTTACAGAGGGGATGAGAAAGCAGAATCCACTCAATAGACCGAAACTTGTATGGCTAATTTATGTTTTTCAATATATATGCCTAAGTTCTGGGCAGTTTTAAAACATACTTCTTTAGGGGAGGCGTTACATGAATGACTAGACAATTGTTGTATTGATTGAATGGTCATTTTTAATGGTCATTTTTATTTCCCAGGTAACCTTTAAAGCTCTTCAACAGCGTACTCTGAGGCTATCGGTGTTTGACGTGGACAGGTCCAAAAAACACAGGCTGATTGGACACGCCATGTATCCACTGAAGGACCTAGATTACGAAACCCACCAGAAAGTGGTCATGTGGCTGGACCTCGAAAAGGAGGTTAACGAGGTAAGAATTGATGACCCCAATATCACCAGGATAATGTTGAATTAAATACAGAAAGGTCTCTTCCCCTTCTACATATCTATCTCTTCAATGGCAACACTTTTTGAGAAAAATCCTTCGGGCTATCTCCACTACAGACGAAAAGCTGAAAATTCTCCCAATAGGAGTTACGACCCCGAAATGGTTAAATCTTCAGGAGAGACACTCAAACAGCTCTGAATTCTTGCACGGGCTACTGTTTTGTGAATAAATTATGCTCTACATGAACTGGACGGCCTATGGGACCCTGCAGGAATTTAGAAAGGGGGTCCACCGAGGGCCGAAGGCACGATTGAACAGCGAAGCGTCGATGGGGGAGGATTTGGGAGGAGGTGACCCAATCCCGACATGGGGACTTTTTGAAAAATATTCATGAACTTGTACAATTTGGTGAATCTTACAACGTAGATAACAGACAATAAAATGGTTGTAATTATGTCGCATTCAGAAGCAGAGTCAGCATGATTTCAGTAATAGCTCCAGTGGCGCCGCCAGGATGTTTGGGGTTACCACAGAAGGTGATGTCGTAATCTCAACTCAGATAAACCCAGAGTGTCGTTGTAAGTGTGCATTTACATATGTACGCAACTTTGCACCGGTTGGACCCTTTCCTTGTCACCTAGTGCGGAGGTGCCGTCCCGGCGGAGGGACCTAATGGGAGGGGGGGGGGGCTCTTTGAGAAGTATATTTGTTCGTCAAAGGTAGCTTAGATGCAAAATGGTGTTATTTTTGGCAAAGTTTCAAACTGATCGTGTGTTTAAAATTCTCATACTTTAGTTATTTTGTTAATTTTTTGTTGGAGGTAAGGGAAGGGTGTGGTGTCTTAGCGAACGGAGTAAATCTCCTCACACTGAGAAATTTTTGTTTACGTAAGGTGGTTTAAATGGTAATGGTGCTATCTTTGGCAAAGCTTTGAACTGATTGCATGTTTATGAATTACCGTTCTTTAGTGATATTGCCTGCGGCATGGCACTCCTCCAATGCCGGTGCCTTGAGACCGGCTTAGGGCCTCCTGGAAGTTTTGGAGGCCTCCTGGAAAGGAGGGCCTCCTGGAAAATGAGGACGTTAGTATGGTGCTTTTAACTGACATTCAAATGACACTACAGGGGAGCTAATGGCACTTCACAAAAAAACTCAGTTTTACTAATTTTGAACGAGAATCCAAAATGAACAGCTTCCACAGGGGAATGATCGTGAAGAGAAAAAATCTTGAAGGCCTACATCACCCTACAAATGTTGCTCATAATGTGAGACTGACACATAATAGCCTCTTGACGGATGCAAGCGTAAGGCTAGACTTGTACTGTACCTCTTGTTTTCGGAAAATAGTTCTCGCTAAAATAATTCCATGCATTATAGACTCCTTATAATGTTTATCAGGCATGGAGTGTAAACCGTGGCAATTATGCGCGAAGCGCGCCGAAATTTCCCATAAGAATTGTGATAAAACCTTTATCAATACCTTTGAGAAAATATGTCTGAGATATGACAGAAGGATAAAGCGTGCGGAGCACGCGTAAATTATGGGAGGTTCAATAATGAAACATGTTTGTTAGATAACAAGTTTTGTTTACGCTACTGTGTTGGAGAATGCTTGTACGTGTTGGGTATCCCAGGGTACTCAGGTCTAGTTCTTCCCGTACACTTAGTTCCCTCACAGCTCCCTGGTTCCCTGAACCAGGCCTTTCTAGCTCACTACTCTATTTCTGACCGGACATTACTGTGGCAGTTTCCACATACGCCTATGCGCCTGTATGAACTTAACCATCTGTCATTATTGACCAACACTGCCATAGGCGTAGGAAGTTGTTCTCGAATGAGGGGCTGAACTTGCTTCGGACCGCCCTCCTGGGGTAGGGGTATAAGGGGAGTGGGAAATTTTGGAATATTTGAGGGTCCTTAGATGCAATTTGGTGCCACATATTGGTCAAATTTTAAGGAAAATTACTTTAAATGTTGATATTTTTACAGAGAAAACAATAAAGGGGTTTTTGTCCTTGAATTGAGGGGGTGGGCGGAAGTATGCTTCCGCCCACCACACTCATCACTAGGGGGCTTTAGCCCCCACCTCGCTCCCTACTCATATGAGCACTGCAGTGTTCTGTCCAGCATACAATGGTGTGGGCGTCCTATAGCACCAAGATTAACAGCTTGATGAAATGTAGAAAAATAAAACAGGATCGCTGGAGAAATCATTACTTTTGATATTTTTAGGAGTACTGAGTGCGAGTATTCTTAGGGTGTCATTAACACATAAAAGATCCATACGGATCAATAATTGGTAAGTATATGTGACCCTGAAAATCATTGAGAGTTGTCAAAACTTTTTTGAAGAAGAGGTAGCCCAATTTTATAGTGATATTTATAGCTGACCTAATGTTGAATGCCACAAAGGGACCCAAATACTCGGTCAGCACACTACGGATTAGTGTTGTGTATGCTACACCAGCCTGGAGATGTTGCGAATGGAGACCCAACAGCTGCCCTTTCTTTGAAAATAAGCGGTTTGAGGTTTGCCTATACTAAACTCCCAATTTAATTGTCTTGCTCTTTCTTGAAAAACTTGTATGACATTAAAAGGATTAAGAAGTGACGACAATGGTTCTTGTTGCCTGCCAGATCTCTAGGAGCTCTTGGCTGATTTCCCCCGTAACTGCAGCATTGCCAGTTGTAAAGGAAAATAATGATCATTTCTTTTCACTAGGCTGCATTTTGTAAAAAAGTTAAAAAGTTTCCAATAACTTTTTGAAAATGCATAAAAATTTAACTTATATCAGGAACAAACCGGAAACTTTTCAAATTTAACCACCAAACGTTAGCTTCACCTACCTCTACAAAAAGATATCTTGATAACTTATAGAAAAAACTAGAATGATAAAAGAATTGTATTTACAGTCGTTTAAATTAGAAAGGTGACGAAAGTTGTACCCATGTCGTACTCACAATACAAATCTAACTTGTAATCATACTCATGACATTGTACTCACACTACAAGTCTGGCTTGTACTCAAACTCATGACATTGTACTCACACTACAAGTCTAGCTTGTACTCATACTCATGACATTGTACTCACACTACAAGTCTGGCTTGTACTCATACTCATGACATTGCACTCTCACTACAAGTCTGGCTTGTACTCATACTCATGACCGTGCTCACATCAAAAATTTCACAATGAACAGAATTTGTTCGCCCTGAAACTTTTCCTACTTTTCAAAAATCTTGAAATGAATTTTGTCCTAAAAGTAAGCGACTGTGCCACGGACATCACCCATTTTTGTCTTTTTTTGTGGGGGGTTGGGGGTGGCAGGGCCTGCCGCTCCCACCTCCACCTCATGCGTTTACGCATATCTGGAAAGAAAAAAAGAGTCCAAAGTAGCAGCCATAGACTTATATAAACAGAGAAAGGCTCAATTTGATTTTAAAACCATCGTAGACAATGCCTCAAGTTTTCAAAATCTTTTAGGTTTTGGCACTTGCAAAGCCACAGTTACTAGTAATGTGAAGATTTTTGGACAGGTTTCATACAAACGTGGCTCTCTAACAATGATAGATTTTTATTTATCACTGACATTTTCTATCTCCATCTATATATTTCCATTAAAGTCAGGAAGACTTGTTAATTACGTAGGTGACTGATCAAAATATTTAAAAATATTCATTTAATTATTCTGCAAAATTTGATTTGTTGATTATAATTAGATTTTTGTCGGAGAGCAGCAGTTATGAAATCTAAAAAGTGACACCATTTTAAAAAAGTGATAAAATGAGATATTTTTACCGGGCTAGATATTCAACTTAAAAGATAACGTTTTAAAGACATTGCAATTGAAAAAGTGAATTGACAAAAGATCGCGGAATATAACAGCCTCGTTCACATTATATTAATTATTTTTAGAAGACATTGTGAATTTTTTTAGTGAAACTTCATGAAAAGAAAGAACTCAATAGTCGCCAGACATGAGCTATTTCCGTTTAGTTGTGGTTTTAATTGCCTGATGATAGATATCCCGCATACGTAGTATGATGTGTTGTGGTTGATAGTTAACTGTACAATTAAGATTACATCCTTAGATATAAAAGGTTAGCCAGAATGATAACGTCAGTGCGAAAGACTGTCAAAATTTGAAGCCTGCATGGGGGGTCACCTGGGATGTTCCACTTGCTCAAGTCTTCAACACGTAGCATGGTGTGGAGTTGATTTGACCGTCCAGTAAATTCCATCGAAAGCTCTTCATAGCTTAACTTTTAAAATGAAACAGAGATACATGAAGCACAAACATTTGAAAAAGGCAGGGAGGTGATATTAGTCTAATATCACCTTCTTGGACAAAGACTGCAACCGGTAGTATGACTATCGTTAGGTTTGTGTACTGCGTATGTACAGTAGTAGACACTGCGCTGTCAAGAAAAGAATCGGCTTCTTGATAGCCTTGGATATATATATATATATATATATATATATATATATATATATATATATATATATATATATATATATCCAATCAAGCGTTTAATCGTTTACAACGAACGCCTACGCGCACAGACTGGAGACAACTTGAACAAGTGGAACACGGCACGTGACCTATCTTAGCTACCCTGCTTTCGAAGGGTGGCTTGAACGGGTATATCCTCTGGTAAAACTGTGATTGCATTAACCAATGGGCCTACCTCGGTGTAAATTCTATTTTACAAACCACAGTATTGTAAGTGGTCACAAAATGGGGTTTAATAAGTCTTAGTATTCGTCTCTGTTTCAACGACTTGACGTCACCTTAGGGTTTGTATCCATGGCATGGCTCAGAGGGGACACGTACAGAGAGGACTGTACATGTAGTGCGAGTACAGAGTTTCGGGAAAGAGTAAAAGTTTTTGAGTTTACAACGAACGCCTACGGGCAGAGAATGGATTCAGTTTGACTTGAAATAGTGGAACACGACACGGCACGTGACCTACTAAGTATGAGAATGAGTACAAAGTCCTGACGGGGAAAGTGTGATTGTTAGATTCTGAGTACGAGTACCAGAAGGCTACACAGCCATGAGTATGAATACAGGAAATGGACTTGAATACGAGAACGAGTACCTACCCGAGCACTACACCGTTAGGGAGAGAGAAATCGAAAGTGTGATCTAGAGGGACTATGAAAGTCCCAGTTGGGGTTATGGGACTTATGAAGGGGCTGATAGGGTCCAGGGACAAATCTCTGTTTATAGCTGAGAGCTCAGACACCGAGGCCAGTGGATTTACTTTTGGAGGTAGGAGGTACACGTAAAAACACTTTTATACTTGTGTATATGCGGATTTGAAATTACCCTCAGTGTGAGAGTGAGGAGATTGCATTCAATGAGGGTTTGATGTCCGAAGCACGTAGGTTTCTTATTTCCCCATCCTGAAACAAATATGATTTACGTAAAAGCGTATTAAGCACATTATTTTGGTCCGTATTTTCATACTGGTTTCCTTTTTTTCTCTAGACAACCTCCGAAATGGGGGATATCCACTTTTCTCTGAATTATAACAACACCGTGGAAAGACTTACCGTTGTTGTACTAGAAGCAAAAGGACTTAAAATGCTGGAAGGTTTCCAACATGTTGGTAAGTTGAACTTAAATTTGGCAATGGGACAAATAATGTGACTTTAAATTTTGTAATGTTTCAAGTAAAGTGTCTTTAAATTTGGCAAATTATGTGTCTTAAAATATGATAATCATACTAATATGTTTTAAATTTAGCAATGATGCAAATCATGTGTCTTGAAATGTGATAATCTTACAAACGTGTCCTTTAGATTTGGCAATTATTGGCAATGGTGCAAATTATACCTTCAAATATGGCAATTGTACAATCAGGGAGTTCCTTGCTAGTTGCCAGGTACAACCAGGTAGTGTTATACGAATAACAACTCCTTGGTACAACGATTATACAGTGTCATACCACCCAAGTGTGGGACTCAATGGGATTTAATTCCATTAATTAAAATAGGTAGGCGGTAGCATTATCTCATACTACGTAGTCCCTTGTTTCAAAAGTTTTTAATTTTATGCGCTCTTAACGGACATTGTGTCTTATAGTAAACAAATAGCACCCTCGTGCTGTTGGGTGGGATTATTAAAGACCGCAGATACTTTGTAGTACTGCTCTGTTAGGTTTCTAAAACCTAACAGAGTTTTTCCCTTTTTTCTGGGCTCGAATTTTCCCGGAATTGAAGGTCCCGAAATCGGAATTGCCGTGGAATGGGTTGCAACTGGACTCGCACTCGGTGGCGATTCCAGCTAAGTCCAGCGCTTTTGTATGATGGCCACTCATAGGTATGGTCCCTAATCAACTAAACTATTGGGAGGGCCTGTCAAACCATATTGCCAGAAAATAACCTCAGTAATGAAATGAACACATAAAATGTTGGCCATGTGAAGGGCAGGCTACACAGTCACTGACTAAACTCGAGCCGAACTCGGAATTAGCCCGGAACTGAGGCCAATGGAATAGGAATTGGGCTCGGACTCTATTAGTCAGGTGAATTCGGATACAGCCCTTTAGCAATGCCAGCCAACCAGTGCTTTTAATGCTGAAAAAAGAAGAAAGAAGATAATTTCATGATTGCAAATGATGTCGGCCATCCAGGCAGAACACAGCAACAATTCAAACTGAACAAACATGAAAGATTTAAAAACTCTACACCTGTTTCTTAAGAAGTTCACGTCAAAATCACATCACCACCCAGACTGATTCTGGAGGCGCTCTATCAAGGACCTCTGATGGGCAAGTGATGTCACAGGACTGTCGAACTTGAAGAGTTCTGTCTAATTGTACTGATGACGGAATTAGTGTAGGCGTTCCCTGTAGTGCGTCATAGGCTGCCAAGTAAGTGAAAGTTGAAAAAAATGATCGAAATTGTTTAACACCCATGTAGGCTTGCTTGTCGGTGCGATACATTTTCACACTGTAAAATTTAAATGCTCTTTTCCTCAGTTTGTTATCATTCAAACGTGACACTTTGGCTTCACGATCAGAACCGGTGCTATATACGTCGTTATTCCAGTGTCACAGAGAATAACTATAGACTTGCGCTAAATTTGAAGCCTACATACAGGTTGGGGTCACGTGAGGGGTTCCACTTGCTTAAGACCGCGAGAAACGTAACCGTTATTATTCACTGTGGATTTTCAGAGAGGATAACCGAAAAGCGTTAGTTAGTGTTAGTTTGGAGTACAGTTATCAGGTTATAAGCTTCGAGTACGTTGAACGCACGATGAACTGACATTTTACATGAAGTGCAAGAATTTGGATTCGTTGGTTTTCTTTCTGCGTGTATAAACCGTTAATAAACAGTGCAGTGCGTTCAGCCTGGAACCAATCTCCCTAGACAGCCATGCATGGGAATGCAGGTCGCAGTGCACAGTGAACGTATGATCAAGCGTTTACTGCGAACGCGAACGCCCTTACTGGAATACGACTTGAACAACTGAACAAGTGGAACCAGGTACCTAGCCTTTCTTGGCTGCTTCAATTTCACAGACTACGATGAGCGTTCGACCTTATACTAAAAGTCTTCATCCACTGTTGCAAAAGTATACTAGTTGCATTCTAGTTGAAATTCTACACACGTGATATCGTTTAGCTTATACATTCTTACCATTGATGCAGTTCGACTACACCCTGTACTGATTGCACAAAAAGCTCTTTTACAAACTCCACCATTCTATTGTCAAATGTGGGGTTATATCACGTTGCTAGGCCCATTGTCTAAGGCCGTCTCAAATCCAAGGAGCTCTGAAATCATTTTGAAATGCATTTGTTTGGAACATGTGTCTTCGAGTTCACTGCTAGTCCGTACACCCAAAGGCAAACGCAAAAGAAGCTAAGTAACAGGTGACAGTTTAAAACTGGCAAATTCGTCATGAAAGAGAAAAGCTTCACTCGTACCGCTGACATGTAACTTTAGTCTGGATCTGATTTTAATTTAACAAGTAATCATGGGCGTCCGCAGAAAAAAATTCAGGGAGGGGCACAAATTTTTGCAAAATTTTTTAGGGGGGAAAAAGCTCCTCGCAAGCATGGGTTGGCGCGGAGCGCAAGAAAATTTTGGCCCCCAAAGCCTCCCACATCGCTGGAAATGGCACTTCTAAAGCCTATCTACTGCATATAAATAGGGTTAACACTGAGTGAACTGTGAAGAAATGTTGATGTTAATTTTTCTTCGTTTTTTCTTTATTTTTTCTTCGTTTTTTCAAATTTTTGATTTTCCAGGGGAGGGCAAGTGCCCCCCCCCCTTGCCCCTACCTGCGGACGCCCATGCAAGTAATGTCGTAAAGACATTTTACTCAGGTAAAACTTTCATTCAATTACTTTATTACGTTCTCGAAATATTTCCTGTGGTGAACTTGAAACATGCATGTGTGGTATTATGACGTCGCATTGATGACCACTGAACTAAGATACCATGGAAAGATAACTAATCGAAAAAAGTGTCGTCGCCGAATCGCCATTTTACTAAGACCAAATACTCGTTTGTCATTTCTAACGGTTTATAAAGTTCGACGTAAGTTGTCCGTAATTGTTCACTTTAAATGATAGTGGACGTAGATATTTTGTGGCCTAGTTTTGAAGCGCTTGGGTTTATAAGGCAAACTATAACTTAAGCTTCGACGCAGAAGCAACTAGTGAACGCCTGGACAGCGACTACATGGGCTTCCCAAAATGGCTGCCCCAAGTGCATCTCAGCTTTAACTCTTTTAGGTTTAGTTTCGTTTAGTCAGTGCTGCTCTTAGACTAGGAGAAGCGAATCAGAAGTAAAAAGTGTTCACCTAATATCAATGACTTCATGACTTTGGTGTTTGCTCTCTTTACGGTCTTTGTTCCCCAACTTTTGCTTTTATATCTCTAGACGGCTACGTCAAAGTGAGTTTGATGAGTGCAAGTAAGGTTATCAAAGCCAAGAAGACAGAGGTTGTGAAGAAAGAATCAAATCCAACATTCAACGAATCATTCCAATTTAAAGTGCCATCCGATAGCTTGGATACTATAAGTATTTGCGTAGCTGTTATGCAGCACGCACCTGGAGTAAAAGGTAGGTACTTCAACCAAGGTCAGTTTCATTTCCCTCTCCAAAATGTCGAGGATGAGAGAGGTCAACCTTGGAGGCCTTTCGGTTCTCACTTATTAAGTTTACTTAACAGTGAGTTTTACTGTTTCTGTTCATTACAATGACGGGAGGCTCTCACAGGAATTCTACATATTCCTATAAAAGACAGACATTTATCATTCGAACTTGAGGTGCATTTAGGGAAACACCATCAAACTTTATAATTGGTCACCCTTCTTTGATTGACATGAAAAAGATGGTTAATTCAAACTGTGGCAAACGATGATAGGCTACTCTGATTGGTCAATGGCATTGACAGATAAATCAGATCAGAGAGCTGAAAGTTGCACACAATAGCTCATTGTAAACTCTATACAGAACGGCAACAGTGACTTCACATTCTCGAACTGCAAAAAGAGTGTAAACTAGATTTTGTGGAAAGGGTTGAAAATCTTTTGTAATGTTTAATAAAAATTGGATTGACCACGAGCAATAAAGCTGTTCAGCAGGAGGTGTTTTGACAGTTGATATTGGGGGAGAGGCCAGAAGTAAACTTCACTGGAAGAACATGAACCATTTGGGATGAGACTAGTGGTCCTTTGTTAATATGTTATTCACCCCAGATGCAGGGGTCGTGTACTTTGTCAACTTTAGAATAGTGAAGGCCATATGTAAAGAAAAATATTGCCTTTGCGGTACAGAAACAATTACCAAGTGACTGTGGTGGAAACCATGAACTGACAAATAAAGAATGAAAGGCAACTCAAAGTAAGGTAGCTAGGTATAACGTTATTTTCAAGAAATAAGTTTCTTTTTGAAAGAAATCACAGTTGTGAAGCTCATGAAATAATTATTCACCCAAAACTTAACTTTTGAATAATGCAACATTCACGTCTCTCACAACTTGGAAAAGTTTTGGCAAGCAAAGGTATTGCCAGAGTCACTGGTAAGACTGACTGGTTTAAAAATGATAAGGGCTATATTATATCTGTATCATGCTGATACAATTTAAACACAGTATTTCCTTTTAGGTCGAGTGGGAACCGTGGGTGGGGTTATTTTAGCATCATTGCACTCACTGTTCGTAAGGTACTTTTAATCTGGGATATCCTAAATTAATCACAGGGCTAAGGGAGCATTTCTTCAAGGGGGAAGAGGATTCGAAAAATGATTCGGACCCTGACAAAATAAAAAAAAATTGAGATGAATTCAAAATGTTATTCCCCTCTTTTCTTTTGCAATACATAACCAAGTTTACAGGGTCAAGGACCCCGCTCCGCCAGTCCATATGCATACGGACTAGGGAGATGGATACTTCAGACTCCCCCAGAGTCGGGGCAAAACTAATTTCTTGGGCAGGTTACAGGAAAAACTCGGGGCAAGATTCCTTGCTTATAGCCTACAAGTTTTCTCGGGCAAAATACTTGTTAACCACCCTTCCTCAGTTCTTAAAATATCCAGTATGCCTGTCCTTCCGTCTTATCCACCCTTAGTGAGATAGTCAGAGCCACTGCACTAGTTCCTCCGCGTGTTCTACTGTTAAGAGTGGTTTCATGGTCAGTGACAAATCCAAAAATTTTTCAATGGACCCAGTCTCAACAGAGAGACCCCTCGATGGACCAAAGTGCTATCCCGATCTGAGCCCCACCGTAGGTGTGACTGAGGTGACAAGATTTGGCATCCAAAACGACGTTAACTGCAGGAATCACACACAAAAACTTAAATATGTCAGAGCACTTATTCGTGGAAAGTGCATGGGCGCCAGTATGGAGATCGAGAATTATTCCAAATCATAAGCGAAGGAAGCTCTTCTAAGTTGGGGGTCGAAGGTACTTCCGAACAGCCGTCTTGGGGAGGGGTCTTTTTTATTATTTTTTAACATTTGAGGGTCCTTAGATGGAATTGGGTGTGACCTACTGTGTAATTTTTAAGGGAAATTACTGCAGAGTTTTGTCATTTTTTATAGGAGGGAACAAATAAGGGGTTTTCGAACTCGAATTATTGAGAAGCGGAAGCATACTTCCGCCCTACCACATTTTTGACTGCCTACCAAATTTTGACTGGGGCTTTGACCCCCAAGCCCACCCCACCCAGCTTTCTACTCCTCTGCAAACACCTCATAGATTGCGCTGCAAGAAATCGCACCCTACCACAAACATCAATCCAGCTGTGTTTCTACCAAGTGAGGGAAACCAGTATGATGTAAAGGCCATTGAGCCGCCCACGTCAACTTTTCTTCGACTTTGGGAGAATATTTACAGTTTCTATGAACCTTTACTTATTAGTATCTGGAAATCATCCTTATGCCTTCGATGTTGCAGTATTCGGAATTTTTAGCTCAACTGCCACGATTACACTGGATATGTAGCTACATCTTGAAATACACGCCTTAAAGGGGGGATCACAATGGCCGCTGCGCTGCACCGCGTTTGGAAAAAGATAAACATAAGGAACTACTTATAGGTGGTCACACCGGCACTGCCCCGCGAAAGTGTGTTCGACCCTTTTGTATCCATTGTGTTTAATTTTTTTCCAAGCACAGCGCAGCGCGGGTCGGCGTCCGATATGTTCCCCCTTTAAAGGGAAAGTGCAGTCACCCCAGTTAAAGTAATCTATCTTGGTGTCCTAATTCATGTATGGTTCTTTCTAATCATGTGACAATATGTTTGTTACTAAATTGTAAAATTCATGGAGAACTCTTTGCTTTACATTGTGTTTGTAATATTTATGTTCAAAAACATCTTCAAGGGTACTGGCAAATAAGAGTAGATTTGTCAGTGCCTGCTGATTTTTTAAAACAAATTTGGGGCGGCTGTTTAAAGGTCAAAAGAAGTCGCCCCAAACTTATTTTGAAACAATACCTAAATGTCATAAATTTCTTCTTATTTTTCTTCCAAGTATCTTTCATAATATTTTAGGACATAAATATTGCATATTCATGGTAAACCAAGCAGTTGCTCCTTGTAAATTTTACAATTGAGTGAGAAAAATACTGTCACATGATTCTCAAGAGCCATTCAGGAAATAGGATAGTCTACTATACAATTCTTTATTGGGGTGACTGCATTCTCCCTTTAAACCTTTTAAAGTGGTGCTCAGATGACTCCCTGCCGTGAAAGACAAACACAGTCCAGTTCGTTGTGTCACTTTCGCTATCAGTTTCAAAGCGTTGTCAAATCGCAAATATTAAACGTCATTTAACTGCTTTAGGCAGTTTCCAATGGCAAATCGAGAAGGGGGGGGGGCTATATGAAGACTTAAACTTCACACCCGTGTGAGTGACACCCAGACCGCCATCCACATCCAAACATTAGTTTTAGTTAAAGATTCCGTTGTGTTACACTAGTGATAACTATTTCACATTACACATATCTTCTCAGTTATGAATTTATTTTGTCAGCTATTGACAGACAGTCACACCAGTGTATTATAGCCTGTGGGACAGCCACGGGGGAGTGGGGTTACAAGACTTTCATCTTCGTACAATAGCTGTGCGTCCCCAAAAACCCTCCTCCTTTCTGTGGGAAACTTGAGAATGAAAAGTAATATCTCTTCCCCATTTACGTTATACAAGAAAGCCATTAGACGAAAATACATTTAAAAGGGTCATCATGCTAACATCTCCCCTTAAATGGTCCATAATCCCTCTCACGCGCCGTGGCTTACACATAACACATACAAACCGTTCTGGATTTTGCTTGATGATTTTTGACGGTTACACAGAAAGTATAATACAAGTAGGATCCCGGGTATATCGAACGACAACATTCGGTATACCGCAATCCGAATACCGAAAATACCGCTTTACGGTTAAATCTAGTTTACAAAAACTACTGTTGTTTGTTGTAAATCTTTGCTACATTATTTCACAGGTGATAAACAAATCGGTCGGGTCGTGGTTGGTCCATTCATGTATGCACGTGGTAAGGAACTGGAGCACTGGAACGAAATGGTCAGTAGAATGAAGGAATCTGTAGCCCAATGGCACTCTCTGACGTAATTGATGACGTCATATGGACTCCTTGCAAAAGACAGAGGCGCTGTGATTTCACCTGCACATGTGATTCTCATAAGTAAGGGAAGTTTAATCTAAGGACCTGAAAACGAAGAGTAGGAATTGTGAGATGAAAAGAACCCCTTCGAGGGCATGATGTCCTACCTAAGGAGTTTTATAAAAGGTAGAAATTTAAATGACAATAAGTAACGTCATCACGGTAAATGCAATTCTTGAAAGTTTTATAGAAAAACGGTAACAGAAAGGCGTTAAGAAGAAATACTATTTTTAATGGACATGAGTGGTGCTGGTGCGGGGAAAAGGTCAGCAAATTGAGGAATAAACCTAGAAACTGCAAAGAGGACGCGCCAGAAGAGGTATTATTACTTTCCTAAAGAAAAGACAGTATGTTTTATCTGGAAAGTTACACAAAGATACTAATAAGCTATGGATCTTTACTATCGACCTATACATGCAAATTTTCTATTAATGTTTCTTACGAACAATTTGATCAAGGAGAGGTTATTTTCTGTGAATAAAATTGTCGCATATTCGTCTGGTTGATTACGCCCTGGCAAGTGCTTCCAATTTTGTTTTGTTTGTATTTCTGCAAAACAGCGCGACAGTTTTATTCACTTCTCTGAAAGGTGGCAAATAACTTTTTGATTCTAGGCGAAAATCGACTGAAACGAAAACTTGTTCAATAGGACCATTTCTGTCAATACGTTGCTATGACCTGTAATCCACGGGCGCCGGAAGCAGTTTTGCGGGGGACAGAGTGCTTACAGGGACGTTTGATCTCTCAAAACAACACTTCTTATGATTGTGTATGACATATACGAGTTTATAGTAGCCGGAACATGTTTTCTGACATGGTAAACTTCTGATATCGTAAATTGATTCACCTTGGTAGCTTGTGTCAAACGTGGGCCTGTTCTAACTTACTTATTCTAACAATAGGTTTAACAAGACAAACCATGGTCTTCTTTCAGAACAGATTTATCTAATTAATATTAATGACATTAAATATGCATAAAATGCCTCTTATTTTGAGTATTCATAATGACGTAATGCAAATATGAATTTTAATAGCATACAATATTTACACAAATCTGCAAGGAACTCTTGCGTAACTTCGAGAACGTTGGTCAGCGAATGCAGCCAAGGTAGGCACAGTAGTTAAAAACGTCCGCCAGCTGGCGGGCTTACAATAGATGTGATTTTAAAAAACAGCAGATAGCCCCAATGACCTCGTGCTTCCGGCGTCCCTGCTGAAATCGCCTCTTAGGCCAGTATCAATCAAAGGTGGTTTTTAAATGGAAAATGGTCAAAACAACGTCGATTAGTCATATGATACATCACTTTGATTTTATTTAGTCAAAACAGTATCCCATATGACTGAATAACATGATTTTACCAATTTACTTCACTAGCCGCGCACTACACTACTCAATTGCACTGTTGTGACATAGTTTAATTTGGTTGGACGAGGCAGCACCATGGTATATGGCACCCCTCTCTCGAATTCATACGCAATTTCTGGTATCTGATTTGTCAAATTGCTTCAACTTACGACTGGGAAAACCAGTATTTTCGTTTTTTGCGACCTAAGGCGACGCAACTTGAGGGCCGTTAAATTGCCAGGCGCAGTCGAAGACCTACCCATCATTCTTGGCAACGCAACGGTCGAGTTGAGTTGCGTCGCGCAAAGTCGTATAATGTGCGGCTAGCTTAAAGAGCCGCATGTACTATGTGTAGGAAACAAATGAATTTTGTAAAGCAATCATGCAAAATATATTTAGTAGATTAGGATAGAATCAAGAAATGCTAAGATGAGATCGACCTGTATGTGCGTGTGTGAAAGACAAAACAGGTAAAATAGACCATCCAAAGTATATTATATATAGTATTCTTTTCGCTATGGAGCGACATGTACCTTTAATAATAGCCTAACGAGAGTTACGTAACGTCATCAACTGTAACACATCTGCGCTGGCGCATATTTTGTCATAATATGATGATACACCAAGATAAATAGCGTGTTCTTTGCAGAGTTTAAACCAGTTTCATCCACCTTACTTTTTTAATAGCAACTCAAAAGCCGCAATGTTTGTAAAATGCGGCAGGCCCAGTTGTACACGTGTAACCGTAGACTAACCAGGGAAGTGGTATTAGACGGAGATACATCGGAGAAAACCTCTTTGCTCTCTACTTCTTGCCGACTATAATCTTTTTCATTTTCTCTCTTGAAATTTCAATAAGCTTAATCGATCTTAACAAATAACCGTGCTCACGACCAAGTCGCGTCTGCCAAACCTTTAGGTACACGTCAGAACATTAAACCCACTCCCTTACCATTGCCAGTCGCTTGTGTAGCAAACTAATTTGAAGATTCGACGCTTTTCGACGCTTTTCGACGCTTTTCGACGCTTTTCGACGCTTTTCGACGCTTTTTGACAAATTGCCAGTTTTTGTCATAGCCACGTTCTGAACAACAGAAAGCCACCTACAACTAGCGAGCCTATGCGCGAATTGATCAAAATAAGTCATTAAAATTTAGACTTATACCCTTTTTGCTCATTTGCACAGAACAATAGTACTTGTCTTCTGCGCGCACCTGTTTGTTTGATGGCAATAAACTGATAAACAGTCATTTTTTATTCAAGTACATTAATTTGCTCCTGACTCGGAAACTATTTAGACAAAGCCCTGCTGCCTGTCAAGTCCCTTTGTTAGGATAGATTTGGCAAGGATGAGGTTGCCCTAGGTAGTACCACACAAAAGAGTTCAATACTATTAAATGCAATGATCCCTCATTATAAAATGTTCTCCACTCACTGAAGAGGATCAAACTGGATTAGCATAAAATAAAAGTTTTGCAATGTACCTCCAGCTAATATCACCTCCCTGGACTAAACAACGAATAAATGTAAGGCAGCCGTGCTACTGTCATGAACACAACTTACCGGCAGTTACAAACTAGAACGTGTACAAGCTCACAACGTAGTCTTTTTTAATATGGCGGCGGAAATCAAATATAACATCATGTGAAACGGGTCCATCGACAAAGCAGCAGACATCTCACATAAAGAGAGAAAAATCAGATCGACTTGCGACAGAACATCAATTCTGCTTTCCTTTTTGTGAATGCAAGCCACAAAAACTGATAATGTGCAAAAATTTTTGTTTTAAATTTGCAAAATTTCCAGCTTTTGAGCTCTTAGAGGTTGTTTACTTCTGCAGTACTTGTTATTTCTCTATGTTAACTTTTTGTTGTATCGTGAGTTCGCAACTTCGCATAACGGTGACGTCATTAATGAACGGCCGTGTTTAATATGCTTCACACCTTGTAACCCTTTTCTTTCGGCTTTTAATGAATCTTCTCCATAAAAAACAGTTCTTGAAATATATGTGTAGGGTCTCATCTAGATTAAAAGTAAAATTGTGATCGGGAAAACCAGAACCCAATTTCCGCGTATTACAAATTAAACTGGTATACACCCAAACCTCTGCATGATAGTGCGAAATAATTAGGGAATAATCCCTTTTTGTAAACTTATACTGACTGCTTGAGGGAGCTATTCAATAGCTTTTTGGCCTGCTAAGGCTGTGTCGGGTATTCGTAAATGGCACTGCATACTGTATAGTCTTCGAAACCTGGGGATGGTGGCTGAAGCCCTCAATTATTTTTATTTTTTTTTTAAATTATCATTAACTGTGTCTTCGAAAGGCTAAAATATCCCTAAAAATACTAAAACTCTAGCAGCTAAGTGGTTCACCCCAGCTTAGAGACCTTTTGACGGTCCTAAACTGGTCGAAAGGAGTCCACAAGCTAGTCAAACCAAGTCATAAAAAGTTACTTACCTGGTCTTATTGAGCATGCACCATTGCATGTAATAAGGGCAATTATCCTTTACTGCAATAAAAATCAGCTATTACATGTTCATGGTAAGGCATCGTAGCCTTATACATTATAATTGGTAATACTCTGTCTATTCAACGGAATGTTACAACATAATATTTCCAGGGCGTAGTAAGGCAAGATTCTATGGGTTAAAGCGAGCCCCCATTCATCCCTCAAGTATTACCTCATACATTTTTTGGAACTTTGCACCGCAGGACCACCATCCCCTCAGACTGGTCCAGCAAGGGGCCAATGCATGGTCTTTAAAAGGTGGGGAACATGTCCCCCACTTTTGAAAGTGGAGGGAATTATCCCTCACATTTTCCACAACCCTAACGCAATAGTAGGCAATAGCAGGCAATGTCTGATTCCATAGCATATGATATAGCTGATTCCATGAGATCAAACTCGAAAATGGTGGAAACAACCATTGTTTAATGGATTAAAATCGTAGGAAATGCCTCAGATTACACAACAGATCATCTGGTCGCATCCATATTTTTTCAGGTCCCTTATGTGAGCCCCGAATGATGAATCGATCTCTTTTGATGCTACACTATCAGCGCTTGAAGTTGTTCTAGTTCATGTCATGCCCCCACCAACCCCTTCTTTTAGAAGTTTAACGCTCATGGATCAGGGGCAAAGTCGCTACCGTGTTCTCAAAGCCTGATTTTGGAATTTTCCTCCTATGCCCAATACATCGAGTTTCATCTCTGCAGATCCACCCATGGGGCTAATACGTGGACCAGGTGGTAGCTCCATGATCCAGCTACTGGGCAACTTAAATCATGGAGCTACCCTTCTTAAATGAAGTGTTCTTCAATCATTAAGTGTACAACCCTATTAGCTGTGTTGATGATTATCCTAAGCTAAAAGCACTTTGTCGGGTGTCACGTGACCAAATTAGGCTGTACTGGGATGAAGGCTTCTCCATGCAAAATGGGACAAACTTTTTCTCAACACTATGAACTAAAAAAAGGCATTGCCCACAGTTGGTCACGTTTATGGATTAGTTAGATAATTTTTAATCATTTTCACCCCACTTGGGTATCTGTCTACCTACAAAGAGCTGTAATAGAAATGCTACACGTTAAGTATTTCATTCGCTGTAATTACTTCATCCCATAGAAAAACAAGGCTAATTTGAAGTTAATACTGATGAAATAGTGAAAACTATATAAAAAAATCATTTGGAAGAACACTGCTTCCACTAACGACTTGAAATATTCCTTCTTATTTATTTTTGGAATTTATGATAACCAAACGGCATTCTTCTGTCAACAGATTTTTGGATTGGGTAACATAGTAAAAATTATTACATGGGAACATGAAATATAAGATATTTCATACGTTTTCTTCAACAATTCCTTCAATCCCATTTTCTTAAGCTTGGCTTACGCATTAAAAAGTTGGTTGTAAAATTGTAGTAATGGTCAACTCGTAACAGATCGCAGAAAAGTTTGTGCGAGATGTTGCAAGTGTTCTGAGGCACTTACGTGTTGTTACGAGCTGTTTAATGGCAGGGAGGTCTATAAAAAAGAAAACCCCTTCCTGCTACTAGCGTGTTACCAGTTGACACTAGGAGTTTATCCGAAGTAAGGATTCGTAAGGGATCGCATCTTCGTCACGTGTGCTCGTCCAAGACTCACATGGAAATCGCACTGTTTGTAACAGCATCTCGTATTCACTCTAATAACTCGTATACACTCGAACGGAATTTGCAACCGAGCCCTTACGAAGTCGTAAGAGTTGTTTTAAGTCCTCTTTAGGCACTAAAGAGCCTTAATCGAGCGTATAAGACTTCATAAGAGACTGGGGAGTGGGGATTCTTGTGGATTCGTTGGACCCGTTCAAGCATTTCTACAATCACAAGAGAAACGCTGTCTGGTGTTGAGACCAGCAAGGAATGTATTGGTTATGTGAGTAGTAGATAGTTGTCTCTAGTTGGTCATTCGCATCAACCGCCACGAACTCGCAACGCACTCGCAAGTATCACGTCAGTTCAGTGACAGTTACGTCTAATTTCGTAATTGACATACTCAACGGCTTTTGAGAAAATTTCAGTAACACCTTGGTTCAATTCCTGTTACATTATTAGGTTACACGCACATTTACTGGGCAAAGAACACGCTATAGATATAGTAAACATTAATAAACTATTGACGTCATTTATTAAAAAAAAACGAAATATGGTCTTATTCGGATAAAAGATTCAATTCAAGCTCCAAAACTTCTCCGATTTTTGTCACGTACCCGTGTGTTCATTCGTGTTTGTAGCATATCCGTATAGTGACCCTTTGTTGTAATTCTCTAAACTTTAAAACCATTAAAAAAATCTTCGACAAAAGACAACCCGATTGGCATTGATTAGAGAAATTTATTCATTGTAAAGCTGTGATTTTAGTGTTTATATTTATTGTACAAAGGAGGATAAATTTATGTTAAATAAAGAAATATTATTGAGTTTCTTTCTTCTGGTTTTCGTTGTTATTTTTAAAATCCTGTAACGAGTAAAGAACAAACCACCTTTAGCCTAACAGATGCTTTAACGGGAGGACTCCGACGGGGGGGGGGGGGGCACTTTTGTGTTGGACATTGAGGTATTGTGCATTTATAATGATGTATTGTTAAATGTGTATGTATAAATATTCACACCATGACCGGATCATCCCCCCCCCCGAACAATGTCGACTTCGGATAACCCCTCAGGCAATGTCACCACCAGAAAATTTTAATCTTCCTGGATGTGAGTTGTCCGGAAAAATGGTCCGGGTGGGAAATGTCCGGGGATAAAAATTGAAACGAAGGAGTTAAAAATATCCAGAGGGAAGAGGAGGGGGTTATCCTGCCGTGGGAATTAAACCATTTAAAACTTATGCGTATACGTATACATATACGTACACCTGTATGTACAGCAAAAACCCATTTATCCGAAAACATTGGACCTGGAAGGTAGTATGGATAACGGAAAAATTAGGATAAACGAGGTTTCAAGTTTTGGTTTCAGGTACAGTACCATGTTTTCCTAAGGTCTGCTGTCCTTATTTTTAGGTACGAAGCTCACGATACTAATTTTTTAGATTTAGTAAAACTATGGCTCTTATGCTGTCCTAACGTATATTATATGCGGGATATCGAGCCTATACTGACTCTTGGCTCCCAGGATAAATTTCAAAACAAACGTGTACAATTTTTCTTAAATTTGACAGAGTTACAAATTGTTGTCTATGTTCAGAGGCTTACTGTTTTAGTCATCGTAACATCTAACCCTGACTGCGTAAAAGCCCCAAGAAAAATGCATGTATTTCTGCTGAAATTTTCCTTGAAATTTGTCTGGTAATGCATTGATGACTTGGTGGATACTACCTTAATTGTGTTGAATTTTTGTCTGGAAAAATCTCAAGGCCAGTTCGGATAAACAGGGTTTAGAATAAACGGGGTTTTCTGTATTGATAAGGGTATATGGTTGACATGCACTCGGCGGAAGCTGCGAGCTCAAGGCGCATAAATAAACCTTTTAATATGACCATCACATGGTGGCACTTCCACCCGAGGACCCCATTTAAAGTCTCTATAATAGAATTTAAAGGGGTTTATTGTTTAGCATAGTGCCAACATGGCACCTACAGAAAATAGCTTCATTAAACTATTCAGGACCCACCAATAAACTCTGGCTTTAGCTTCAGTACCCACGAATTACAAGTCAAAAATGTTGTAACACTTGAAAAATTAATCTTTGGAGTGAAAAATAATCATTAGAATTGACCATGTCTGTCCTGTTGTCTTGGAAAGAGATACAGATGGGCAGCCATAGATGTTGTGTTGAACAAAATACCAGCGCTTTACACAAGAGTCCAGGGTTCGAAATTAGCACTCGCCCGCTGGCCATTTGCGACTGAAAACATCGGCGGGCTTGTGAAAAAAATCTGATAAAATGAAAAAAATTTGATAATCAGACGTATTAATCATTAAAATGATCTCAGTTCCAGCTCAAATATATACCAGCTGTCACGATTTGTTTCGTTATTTACTAGGCCGACTCATTTTCCCATTGAGGATACTGCCAGTCCTTATGTACCAATGGGACTGACTATAAATATGACATCATTCTCAACACAACCTTATCCCGTTTCTACATTTTCAAACTCCCTGAGTTAGATTCTCCGTTTCTACATTTTCAAACTCCCTGAATTAGATTCTCCGTATTCTACTTATTCAAAAGTCTATTCGCATTCCCCTTCGTGCTGCCTGTCAACTGTATTCATTGTTGTTCATCTTCCTGAAGTTTTTCATATTGACCGGGAAATAGCATCGAAGCTTTCAGCGAGCTTGGACCATTTGGATTATTTATTTATTTATTTATTTATTTATTTATTTATTTATTTATTTATTTATTTATTTATTTATTTATTTATTTATTTATTTATTTATTTATTGATTGATTGATTGATTGATTGATTGATTGATTGATTGATTGATTGATTGATTCATTCATTCATTCATTCATTCATTCATTCATTCATTCATTCATTCATTCATTCATTCATTCATTCATTCATTCATTCATTCATTCATTCATTCATTCATTCATTCATTCATTCATTCATTCATTCATTCATTCATTCATTCATTCATTCATTCATTTTTTGGGTTATCTCACATAAATAAAGACAAGTACATGTACTGTGTATTTATTTATTCATAGTTAGAATTTACTAAGAATAGGAGCCACCAAGTGGTTGCCTCAAGATGAATGAAGTCAGTGAATACACATCAAATGTTAACGGGCATCTTCATAAGGAAGTATTGAATAAAACATATTTTTATTTCCCTTTTTGAATATGAAAATAGGCGGGCTAGTGAAAATAGCTTGCGGACTACCCAGAATTTTGGATCACTAGTCCGGCTGGCGAGTGAAAGAGTTAAGGGAAACTCCTGAAGACTATGCAAAGAGAGGCATATGGACACCACGAGAGACTTGACCAAGTTTAAATATTCACGGGCTTTATACTTGGTATCGCATTTCTTTGTGTGAGAACCTGGCCCTTTGAAAATAGAATTACCCAGAAAAGTTTGAATTTCCTTTTATTGTGTACCTCGAAATCATGTTTTTAAAAATTATGGATTTTTTTTTGCTCCGTGAAAGTAGCAAAAGCCCTTAAGGTACAGTTTTTCATTACCCCAGATACATTTTGCAGTCTAGGCACTTAAAATCATTACTGGGGATCACACTGTGCAGATCTGTGAAATGTGAGGTGTACGTCTAGCCACCATTACATCCAGTAGTGTACTCTGAACAATATGGCTTTGGATAAAAACTACATTACACGCAGTAGTGTACTCTGGACAACATGGCTTTGGGCAAAAACTACATTACATCCAGTAGTGTACGCTGGACAATATGGCTTTGGATAAAAACTACATTACACGCAGTCAGTAGTGTACTCTGGACAACATGGCTTTGGGCAAAAACTACATTACATCCAGTAGTGCAATCTGGACAATATGGCTTTGGATAAAAACTACATTACACGCAGTCAGTAGTGTACTCTGGACAACATGGCTTTGGGCAAAAACTACATTACACCCAGTAGTGTACGCTGGACAATATGGCTTTGGATAAAAACTACATTACACGCAGTCAGTAGTGTTCTCTGGACAACATGGCTTTGGGCAAAAACTACATTACACCCAGTAGTGTACGCTGGACAATATGGCTTTGGGTAAAAACTACATTACATGCAGTAGTGTACTCTGGACAATTTGGCTTTGGATAAAAACTACATTACACCCAGTAGTGTACTCTGGACAATATGGCTTTGGACAAAAACTACATTACACCCAGTAGTGTACTCTGGACAATATGGCTTTGGGCAAAAAACTACATCTGGAACTAGGTCTTTGAATGGGAAGTGTAAGAGAATGTTATTTTCATTTTTAATTTGAAGGAGGGGTCATTCAAGAGGTAAACTAATTAGTTGAGAAATTCTGACTGCCTGGGAGGAAAAAAGGTTGGTCTTTATAGTTACAAGGTAATGACACTTTGTGATGATATTTGCAACAAGTGTTACTCTCGACTTTTATCTCTTGCTTACGCACGGTATATGGACGGTACGTAGATGTAGTATCGGGAGGCTAAATCCCCCAGAAAAAATATATGGGGGCTAAAGTATGCTTTTGCCCCACTTGTCTAGCAGGAAAACCCTTTATTTGCCGTCCGTGAAATTTATAATTCTCAAGAAAATAGCAAACTGTTTCAATAAATGTACAAAATTTAACATCAAAGGACCCTCTCATACTCAATCATTTTGTCCTTAAACCCTTCCCCTTAGACGGCAATCCAAAACGTTCCCCTTCCTCATCCCCAGTTGAGATCAGGTTTCTACTCCTATGGGACGGCATACTTTAAACTGACGCATGTTTGTTTCGACAGGGAGCTGTTATGAAACTCTCGTTTCAGTCAACCAATGTCGTAAGCAAAGAAATGTCGTGCAGGTTATAGCTATGATTCAGATATTACCGAGAGCCAGACGAAACAAGAAATCAAAAACCGTTTTTGCTTCAAGACAGTGTTCTCCTTGAAATTTGCATGTGAATCGAAGGAGCGGAAGTAAACCGAGGCCTAGGCCATGGTTTGGGTATCCACATGATTTGCCAGGAACGGAACAAGACTATTCTTGAGTTGCATTTCATCGAAAACCATTGGATCAAATGATAAAAGGCTTTATATTCTAGGGAAAGATTTAACCAGCTGTCCTAATGCGTTACTAAATGGCGCCGATCCATGATAATTTGGATTATTTATGCATAAAGACAATAATCAAGACTGTGCACATGACAGAGACATGCTCAGGGCATGCAAGTACTGTCCTGGGTGTGCTTACTTTTGTGTAAAGGAGGTTTAGCCTTCAGTCTAGGCAAAGAGCTTTCTTCTTTATAGAAAATTTTCACGGAAAATTTTGTTGTCAAATTCAAAATCAATAGTCTGCAAAACGATGAAAGCATGAACTTAGTTCTTGAAATTTGGAGGGCAATATTTACTAAAAAGACACTTTACTGTGGCACATATAGATGAAATACACAAAATAAAATCATACGGTGAATCAGTTGGACATTTTTACTGACATTTACTCAGTATTGACTGAATCACTGAAATGAGTGACGTACGTCAGTACCGTTCTTGGCCACGCTTGCTCCCTTCCCTAGTAATGGTGCATGCCGTTACTGGACGTCAAATTCCTATGACGTATTTCACAGTCAGTCACTACGAAAGGAATTCCAAACAAAGAAAACTTTCTATTATAAAAACAAAATAAAACAAAATAGAACGCCTACAGTGAACTAATGAGTCACTAAAAGTCCTATGTTACAGTTTACATCTCAACATACACATTTCATGTGTCGATGATCGTTAGACTGGTGGGATTAACTTCTCAAACTCTTTAGCGTACGGTATACATTTTGTTGAATTTTTTTTACTTAAGATACACTTTTCAGGTTAAACTTTCAACTAAATACTATACCCTTTCGTTATTAAACCATTTTAACGTACATTTACTGCAGTCTGTAAAGTGTAATTTCCATAATAACCCAGTTCCTTATTCCTCTCTTATCTGAGGACATGAATCATTTTTAAAATTTTAACTTCGTTTTTTTCAAACGTTGAAATGAGTCTGTGATACAACTGAAAGAAAAAAGAGAAACGTTTGTAGGAATTTGCGGGCAGTTTGACTTGGTAAGTATTCTCTTGTCTCCGCTCAATCTTATCTCCTTACAGAAGAGCTACGTACGATATGATAGTAGACTACATATCTTTAGTCGTTGATAACGATATCGTCGTGAACGTTTCCCGTAATAGTATTCATAAAATAACTCGTTGAGTGGAGGGACGTGGTTTTGCACAGAAAGCTCAGACTTACCAACCTTTTTATTCTCCCCGTCAGGGATTTATCCCGGAATACAAATTTCAAGGACACAGTGACCGAAATAAAAACGAATCCTTCTTCTTGCTGGCTTCAGTATTGATCGTAAACTTGATGGTAACATAATTGAGACATTTGAGACTTTAAAGTGTACGTAACGTCTAAAGGCGTTAAAGGCCAAGTATAGTCCTATAGAGCTATGAAAGTTGAACACAGTTCAACTTTGAGCTATGCCCTTTATTGGCCCAGAAGAGCAAGGGATGACTATATATGGTTCTTGTAGCTTTACAGCGCTTGAAAATTTGGAAGTAAAAAACGGCCTTTATACTTCCAAATTTTCACCCGCT
Organism: Holothuria leucospilota; assembly: GCA_029531755.1. Lineage (NCBI taxonomy): Eukaryota > Metazoa > Echinodermata > Holothuroidea > Aspidochirotida > Holothuriidae > Holothuria > Holothuria leucospilota. The sequence goes on along the minus strand of CM055980.1, from coordinate 38,536,454 downwards.
ATAAACTGCTATAAGAACCATATACGGTCATCCCATGCTCTTTCGGACCAATCACGGACATAGCTCAGTTTTCAACTTTCATAGCTTTATTGTGCTATGCTGAAGTATGAAATCTACTATAGTGACAACAAAAATTGTTGTACAATCTGAAATTTCAGATTGAATAAAATATCTTCAACATTTATATCACTCCACAGAAATGTCCTGAGAGGTCTGGATGAGAACTAAACCAATGATCTTCTTTTTTTCGCTTTTTAACAAATATTTCCGTTCCTTCTGGACACCATCACAAGTGTTTTGACTGAACAAAAGTACTATGAAATAAAATCATACGCTCCTAATTTTATACCCAGCGTTGACGGAGAAACTTAACCAATCATTCAATCTTAAAAACTACAATCCAATTAAAGTTGGCAATATTTAAATCTGAACACACTTTTTTTTTCTGAATCCCAGTGACAGATGCCGAAGGGCGAAAACCAAACAATACCCCCATAGGTGTTCTGCTTCCTTTTCGTGAATAACCTCTCAACCTTTAGACCTCTACACATAATCTTACCCAACATGCCAAGAACAAATCCGTCATATCGGCAAACAAGCTGATTTTACAGCAAGAAAGAGATGTCAAACAAATATTTCAAACCCGAAGACAGCAAACCCTGCATAGCCAAATTAAAAATTGGTAATGCCTTAATGCATCTTGACATATCTCACTCAAAACAGTTTCTACCCTCGGAATTTATCTCATCCCCTTCACTACGTGCCTTGTCTTGCTACGTGACGGGCCTGATCGGAATACTATTTCGGTTGAGAAGACCAAAACATGTCAAAAGTTTATCAACTAGCTGCAGGGCCATATACTGGTGTGGCAGATGAATTTCTCCTTAAAACTATTACATCTATACAACAACTATAACTATATAGTGATCAACAACAGCTATAAAATCTTTGCCGTGAAGCGTTCTCATTTAGGGGCCGTCGAGTGGCATGCAGAGGGGTCTATTCTAGCTAATGTGTTTCACATGTGGGGAGGTTCAACTCGATGTACATGGGTTTCTCTCCGGGTACTCTGGCTTTCTCCCCACTTGGTAATCAGCTTGCCATCAAAATCGGTGGCCCAGCCGACAAAGTCGGTTGCCCCCCCCCCCCCACTTAAGCAACCTCGGGTGGACGAGTTGACTAACCGACTTTGCTTTTGCGTCCTCATCTCTAAAGTCCCCTCAGCCCCCTGGCGAAGAGCAGAGGGGAGAAAGCAAACGTTACTCACGAAGGAATTCTGTTCCCCAAAGGAGCCACGTCCCCGAACGACATTAACGACATTTGCAGTTGTGTATATTATTCAAAACTGATGATTATCTTTATTCATAGGACGTATTCCTTCAATACGTTAGTAATTACAGATAAGTATGCATGCATATAATTGACTCCGGTCGGTGAAGAACTTCAATGGAGGTTTTCATTACCTCTTTCTGCTCGTTCGGCAATGTAAAGGTTTTTCGATTTCAGCGTAAATTATACCTAACTGTTAGACTTCTATATGCCTCACAGGCGCATCATACAATCCAGTCAAAAATGTGGGAGCTGAAGTATGCTTCCCCCCAAGATCCAAGGGCAAAACCCCCTTATTTGTCTCTTCTGTAAGAAATTTGCAGTAATTTTCCTTAAAGTTTGTCCAAAATGTTGCACCAAATTGCATCTGAGGACCCTCAAATACCCAAAAATTTTCTAATGGGGAGGGGGACACTCCCTTCCCTTAGACCCCTCTCCCATGATGGCGATCCGAAACAAGGTTCAACTCCCCAGTCTCGAAAAGCTTCCTACGCCTATGATACAATCTACCTGACTGCATATAACATCAATCTTCAGACCGCCCCCCCCCCTCCCTTGCAAAAAATGAAATGAACTCCTGTGATGGATCCATCCAAATGCCCCTGCAAAGTTATGTGTCTCAAAACACCCCTTCCCCGAAAAATGACGAGCTGGCTACGTGCCCCATTCGAAGCGCCCGAAAATACACTGGCAGAAGAATGTCTCAAGTTGTGATTGGCTCGCTTTATTTGAATGACAGAACTTAAGTAAAATCCAAACTATGTCTAGCCCTATGATTGGTCAATGCTGACTAACTGTGCAATTGCAAACTACAGTGAGGTAAACTTGGAATTAAAAGGTGTAAATAGACCACCCGAAATCGAAGTCGTTTTAGGTCAGTGGTCTGGGTGTTCTCTCACTAAAGTCCCCTCGACTCTCTGACAAAGAGCAAAGGAGCGAAACAAATGTTTTTCCCCGAAGGAGTTTTCCTCCTCAAAGGATCTACGTACCCGAGGGGACAACAAAATTACCTTACAAACTCTTGACTGTCAGATCTCTATATCATGGGTCTGTCATGCGTGGTCCCGTTCTAGCTGGCTGAAAAAAACAGATACTACACAAGATCGGGCTACTGTACGGTTTAGGTGGTCTGACTTATCATGAGACCCTACATTATTTCGGTCGTGAGTCTGCCTGTTTTTGGAACCTAACTACGGATGATTCAATTGGTATCATTGCAAGGCACCCTTATCATATTCCCAACCTAACAAAAACGACAAACCGTATACTTAGGTAGTAAAGTCTCTGTGTATACCAGAGAAACCCTACCAAAGAACCCCAAAATGCCCCGCTCATTTGTTACTAGATTTATTCTCTTTTAACTTGTATATCATGGAGAAGAACTCATTAACTATAAACCCTTTAGCTGCGGTTTCATTCCCAGCCGAGAAACCTTGCTTCGGCTACCGTTTTTTTTTTTTTTTCGGGTTGGTCTCTGGTGGTATGAGAGCTTCGTCGGTTGGGTGATTTAGTTTACCCCCTCCTGCAAACCGATGCCGATTTGGTCTTGGGTGGTCTGAGTACGATGCTAGATTGGCTTTGGGTGGTTCTCATTGGATGTGTCCAAAGTGACGATGGGTGGTCTGGACATCATACCCGGACAACTGACAAACATACTTGGAATCACTGTGATGGAGCTTACTGAGGTTCGTAGGGAAAGACAGGTCAGAATTAGCTTTCAGTGCTGTTCAATGTCCGCTAGAGTTATTTGTGAATCATACTGACATCGCATTCGCTGAGACTTCTGCCCCGATTACACCCATCCAAAATCCAACAACCCCCTCCCGGCCAAATAGGCCTTGAGAGACTAACTTGTGGGATGATCTGCGTCCTCAATAATTACGTAACGATAAATTTAGTCAGATACAACGGTAACCAAAACTCCAAAAGAGAAATATTTACTTCATACTTAAGCCTTTTCTCAATACTATCAATTATTCAATAGGTGCACCATGTCTCCCACCCAATCCTCACAATTCGGACATCTCAAGTATGCTGTTAGGTGTATGGGATGTCTCCTCAAGGTTTCCCAATAACAGACGTGGCTTCATGTGAAGAGGTAAGGGTATCAATTATAGTTGTATACTACCTGATCTTCAATTTCGTTTAGAACCGAAAGTCAAGCACGTCGCCGATTTTGCTTCATTTTGAAATGGCCGTCAGCAAAGGAGCAAACACTTACAACCGACAAAACTGGGAAGATGCGGTATTATTCCTCTTTCTCTTTTCACTTCACAAAATAATTTGTAAAGTAATGGGTTACTTGAGTGAAACGTCAGCAGTTCGCATTACCACCTTGAAAATGTTACTTGTTAGGCAACACAATAACACCTTTAGTGTAGTGTTAGTGTAGCACCAGATGCACGAGACATTTTCATTGGCATCAGGTACCGTATTCACCTAGCCTAATCATCTTTTTATGATAATTTTTGGGCTTTTTTGTACTGTGATATTGGTAGACCATGGCACTTGTTTAATTAAGTCATAATTCTTTTCGGCAGGGAGACACTTGTTCAATATTAAGCAAAATATTGCAATTTTTATGTTGGTGAAGGCTAGCCTAACTTTTACTCCTGAGTCCTAGGTTAGCATTAACAGTTAGGCCTTAACTTAGTAACATACAAAGCTAGCATATGTCACCTTTACATTTCTTCTCCTTACTTCCCCCCCCCCCCCCCCAGAAAAATGGTGTTTTCCGCCCTCAAAATTTTGGGATGAAAAACAGTTTCGGGGTGCGGAAAGTAACGACCTGTAATGGAATACGTAGCCTATGTAGCCTACAGTGCAAAATGAAGATTTTATGAACTTAACTTTTAACATCAAAGTTGGAAGGTGGGTGATATTGACAAGAATACCTGTGCCTGCAAGATTTTCTCATGGCTTTTAGGCATGGATTTTGTGCCATCAAAATTTTCTCATGGCCAATGGACTAGTGTTTGCACTGGGTCCAAACTTCGGAACCAGGTACCCAAAGTCGATGGTTGGTCGGGTACCCAGGTACCCGTAAATATAACTTCCGTTAAGCTACGAGTTCGTTGTAAAGTCATAAGAAGAAATTTTGCTTTGCACGTTGATATAATATAACACCAACGTATCTTACTGTACGTACGGGCATGACAAGTGTTCTTAGGCGTGTGCATGGTAAATTTTGCAAGAAAAAAGTAACATGTTAGGTGTTCTGTCACACGTGCAATCTATGTTACTGTAGTGAAACTTTGGATCTGGGTAGCAGTTTCAGAACCGGGTCTTCACATTGTTGGTCGGGTACCCGTGTACCTGGTGCAAACACTACAATGGACACCCAGGGTGCATTCCATGCACTCCGATCTGAAGATCTTTGGCGAGGAGTTGGCATTTTCCTTATGTTTTCTATTGTTTTTCTTGGCGTAACTTCAGCGTGGACCTGACATGGAATGCACTGACGTTGGATGGATATGGATTCTGTGCCCGCAAGATATTTTCTCTTGGCTAATGAACACAGATGCCCTGCCAGTAAGATTCATCATGACTAATACAATAAAATCCCATTTATCCCAACACATTGGGACCGAAGGTAGTTCGGATAACGAAAGAATTTGGATAAATGGGGTTTCAAGCAGAGTTGTTGCCTCATGTAGGGTACACTGGGCCCATAAGACAGTGTGTCAACACATTTCCAGAATAATTCCAAAAAGGCTAAAAATTGCAGACAAAATCCCCCAAAATATTTTCTTTTTTTTTGTGACCAATGATATGACAAATAAATTTTAAGACTTCTAAAACAGAGAGACTTTATTCCTAAAATTCAAGCCTTTGCTCTTCTGAATGACCAATGCTTTCAGTACACTAAATGAGTGTGTGGCTGAAGAAAACCTGTAACGATGTGGAGAGGAACCTAGAGTATAAATTCTACATAAATTTCCGAAAATGGTAGAGACGCATGTGTAGGAGACTCTCAAAAAGCAATTCAGATTGTTTTTGTAGGGTCTACTATTGTTATTTTTAGGTATGAAGCTCACGACATTACTGACTTTTCATATTTAGTGAAACTATGACCTACGCTAGCCTAATGTATTTTTGTATAAGAGGATATTGAGCCTATACCGACTCATAGCTCCTAACGAGAATTTCAAAGCAAATACGTACAATATTTCTTCCAAATTTGACAAAGATATAATGTGATTGTTTTTTCTATGTCCACATGTCGGAGTCATAGTGACTTTTGAAGTCTCGAGAAAAATTAATGCATTTCTGCCAAAATTTACATTGAATTTTGCCTTGTAAAGCATGAAAACTTGGTGGATACTTCCGTAATTCAGTGATCTGCCGCTGCCGGTCGGCGCCGGTCGGGCCCGACCAGGACGCAGCATTGCCGACCGCCACAATCTGCCACACTAACTTTTCCGACCGGCACTTATTCCTTATAAGAAACCAAATAAAATAGCCACGTGGTCGAAGGATCGACTGAAAAGAAACTGTTTGTTGGTCATAATTTGAGTCTGGATGAAATCCAGTTCATAATTGTCCGTAATATCCAAAACACACCTCGTGAAAATACTATAATTTTGCATTCCAGAGCAATGACTCGATGCTTGATCGTCGCGCTGTATTTCAGTGATCAAAAGAAGCGATGTACAGGCAACCAGCATGCCAAAAGTATGTTTTTTTTTATTGAAGTACGTACGACCACGAACCTAAGCAGGGCTTACAAAATCCTATGCGCCGGGTGCCTGGGAATCCTTATTCCAATGTTCGGGATTGAAACTTCATGATTTAAAAGCCCGTCACGCTACTGCCATGAATATTGCAAGCCCTTGGTAGGCCCTCCACTTAGCGAATGGGAACTATAAGGAGTAAAATGATGTTGCCATACCCCTTGCCCATTGTGTTTCTTCTTAGTTTACACTCAGAATTATAGCCACATTCGCTAACAAAAGGAACGGTAAAACAGAGACCATCAAAGCAAGTGCTTGGCATACATAAGAGTGTAGGCTATCACGAGTAATAGTTTCTTACAGCAGTACGCAAAGCATACACGTACTAAATATCCGTACGTACATATGTTCAATACTTTGCGTAAATCAATTGTGCTTTTACTGTACCACGGCCATACCTCAGCTAGCACATGTGTATACGAGTGTAACAAACTGTCATGCACAGCCACCTCACTGGGCTACTTTTCAGGTATTGTAATTGCGTAAATCATAAATGCACAAAGCACAATTTACACCATACGAATTAATATCAGTGTTTCCCCTGGTAGCCTACTTAATTTACGAGACGGCTGCCTTGCTGCTTTTTTGCGACTACCTCGCCTTAAAATTACCGCCTCTTACTTTTTCTACCTTGAAAATTACTTGGAAGGCACGGACTAGATCTTTCCCTAGCTTACACATGGAGAACGTTTTCATGTTGACAATGAAACCATACAGAACTCCTGAAACATTTCCCATGCTTTTGCAATTGCCTCTAAACAACTTGAATTTGCACCCAAGTTCTAAATTGGCCAAAAATATCCTCCGAAATCTAAGTGGTGGGAAAAACTCTCGTAACAAGAATTAATTTGAGGAAGACTCTTGAAAAAGTGACAAGAAATATCGGTAAGAAAGTGTATAATTACAGCCCGCAATCAACGAATTACGTTTTGTTTTGCCAATACATAGATGCAGTCGTAAAAGAATGATTGTGATTGGCTACAGTCCAAGGCTCCAAACTGAAGCATGGACAGTAAGTGAAACCATCAGACCTCGATAAAAGTGTTGACCGTATCAATTTGAATTGACTTCAAAAATGACTTAAATTGATACTATTTTAGAGACAGTTTTGGCACATGGTTAATTATGGAAACAAATTCTATTTTAATCCAAAAAGGAAAGGATTTCAGTCCCGAACAGTGGTTCGACCCCTAAAGCAAGCTACAGTCCTGTCCATACACTTTGTACTGTGTAAAGCACAGGTAGCATATTTGATCGTCAGAAGAATAAAAAATAGCCCAAATCATTAAAAATGCCAAAAACATTTCCCTGACATGTGCAAAAGACCCCAAAACAACAATTCGCATGATAATCGCAAGCTCTAGTCAAACAGGTTTTTCTCTACCGGGTGTCTTTCTTCATAGTGTCTTAGCACATTGGCTGTTGCCTAACGTGTAATATGTGTATACTGAGAACCTAGCCTTACACATGTGTAATTTGTAGGAGTCCCCTTACAAGTTGAGCTACATTGCCAAGAACTTTGATAAAATTTCGTTCCAAAGTGCTTAAAAATATTTAATGTGTTCCAGAAAAGGTTGTTTAACATAGAAGGGGTGATATACTGACAGGGTGGCTTTTTTTCTTGTGAAAATGACTTTCATGAAATTTTAATTTTATTACCATATATATAACTGTCACGTGGAACAAACTCATGTCTCCAAGTCCATTCAAATGCAATAGAGTTGCTGCAACCTATCCCACTCTTAATTAAAGATGTGTCCAAAGCCATGAGAGGAGTATGAAAAGAGTCGTGGCCCCTACCCCACCCCTTCCCCCACAAAAAGGACCCTCACATCAGTACTATGCCATGCATGATTCCAATTAGTTGATCCAAGGGCAACCACAGTATACATTAGTTCAGTGTTAAAAACGAATACCATAAAAGAAGAAAATATAAATCTGGACAGCAAAAAGAAGAAAGGAAACAATACAAGGCAAATAATTTCATATTTTTTCGCAAGCATACAGTACATCATGCTTTTGAATTCTTACAATTGTTATAGACTCACAAGAAAATTATTATGATAAAAGTAAGTTTGGAGATATTGCCCAAACTTGGCCTCACTAGTTACGGCATGAAATTGCTTCAAATAAAAAACAGCTAGAGCAAACTTTGAAGTAATAACAATAAAAGGTGACATCTTGTTTTTTCTGCATCTGATATATATTACAATTTTTCACAGATTTTTTTTTTTTTTGATAATTTGAGAAATTTTAACAACATGAGATCCCTTCTTCAAGGCCGTGTACAGACAGCTTAAAACACTCGTGAAGTGCCGTTTCCGGCCATCTGGGGGTCTGTAAATTCCAAAATTTTTCTTGTACGCTCCGCGCCAACCGATGGTGGCGCTCCGCTTAGATAGTCCTGCCGGCACTCAAATCATCCTGGGCAGAACCCTGGTAATTGTGTTGACTATTAGCCTACTGTTGTTAAATCTGACTGCTAGTTCGGATAAACGGGGTTTTGGATAAACAGGTTCAGATAAAGTGGGGTTTTACTGTAGTATAGGCATAGTTATAAGATTTGAGACATGGGTGGGTGGGAATGGGGGTGTATAAGTTTTTCTTACTGGCAGCATTTTAAAGATATACTGAATGGGATAATTTAGAGCAGTATGGCACAGAGGAATGTTAAGAATATGAGAAATGGGGGGTGTCATTTTATTACCATACCATACATCCTGAACAGTAGTCTTCGTACAGTACTACCTGTATTAATGCTATGCTGACTTCCGAAGCCACAGTCTCATCATTGTAGTACACAAGTTCGTATGGGTGTATATGTGTGTACATAAATGTACACCATATCCAGTGCAGTAACACTTTGTACTTATGAAGTACAGCATTTCATAGACCAAAAACCATACAATTTCGACAAGGCTTCAGAACAAGCCCTACAAATTTGTCCATTCTCTTGGACTTGAAATTAATACTAAAATTAAAAAAATTGAAGCTTAAGTTAAGTTCAAACTTATTTTCTGCCCCAAGATTTTCAGGGTGGAAAGGGAGGGGTGGAAACTACCAGGGGGACCGCCTTCAAAATAGTAACGAAGTTGTCATTGGTATGGATGCCATGTCAATAAGCTACAAGAAGATTTTAGGAGCACGGATATCATTGACCAGTAAGGGACGTTGAAAGTTCTTGCGCCACAGTTGATGAAGTATTAACGAGAACTTGAATATATTCTTGAGACCTGTATGAAACGGTGTGTTGCTGTGACAAACACTAGCTGTTTGCTGAAGATGGAGAAAACCAAGTTTTATTCTTTGGCCAAATTCAGAAAATTTTACCCAGTTTCCCGCAGAAAGACATTTGATATACTGGTACACAAGAAGAAATTGGAGAACAATTAAAGTGGCTAACAAAAGATTGTTCACATTATGATCCAGCCAGCAAGAGATTTAAAGGAAGGGTTTAAGCAAAAAATAAATTTTCATACAGATATGTGAAAGAGGATTTGAATCTATGCAGTTTAGTGAAACTTCCATTCAAATCAGACATGAAGTACTCAAGATTCCAGCAAATGAAGAACTTTACTACATTTGTGACCCAAAGTGAGCTTGAGGCAAACAATAGGTTTTATCACTTCCCTTACATTGATGAGAAATATGTATTGTTTCCTTTCTTCTTTTCAGTCTGTTGTACTGACCTTGAAGTTAATAAGGATAGGACCTCCCCATGTGGAATGTGAAGTTTGTAAAATTCTTATGCCTTTTGTGCAAACACATTCGGATAACATACTATTGTGGAGGAGAAGATTGGTTGTAAAGTTAAAAGAAATACAAAAGACTGCTCATTAATGTGAGGCTATGACATCATACTGTATGTGCTTGCTTCAAGTTCACTATGCGTTGATATTGTGACAGCTTTAACTGCTAATATCTTATAACCACAAATCGGGTTTCAGTGCAAATTTCACCAGAATGTTTAGAATGAGGACCTGTCTAAATATCAAAACTTGATTTGAGCTTAGATCCTTCTTTTAAAGTTAAATTTTTACATAGGTAAAATGCAGACTTTTAGTCCAATTTAGGAAGTAAAAGTCATCCACACCATCCAGATACTGTATGCCACAAAGTATATTATTGAAAGTTTGTGCCAATTTCAAAAGCTGGAATACTCCAATAAAATTATCCCCCCACCCCGACCCCCCGACTACTTTCTCATTTCTAATGTTCGGTTGTTCCAAACTGCTCTGAGTTTTCTAAACAAAAGTATTTTAAAAAGGCTAAGAAAAGGAACCCCTCCCCACCCCCTTGCCCACCAAAAACCTGCCAGTGTACCTTCAACCATCTGCAAATTCTTGCAATACAGCAGTCATGTCTCAAATCTTGCTACTGTGCCTATACTTTTACTGTTGTTGGACCTTGCAGGCAGGTATCCAAACCTACAACCATCAGAAAAATTTTGCAAGAATGGAATCTGTGTGTATGTGCCACGGAAAAATCTTGCGGGCACGGAATCCATGTGTGTAAGACAAGGGAAAATTTTGTGGACATGGATTCCGTTTCTATAGGCCAAGGGAAAAATTTGTGGGAATCTGTGTCTATGAGACAAGCAAATATTTTGCAGGCAAGGAATAATAAAAATAATACATTGGACTTATATAGCGCCAAATCAGGACCGAAGTGTACCTGCTCTAGGCGCTTAAATGTATATAAGCCCACCTTATGGTAAAGGTACATAACCTAAATTGATGCAGCCCCGAAATTGATGCACCTTTACAAATTGCTTGCTACCAAATCAGCAGGATTGCAACTTTGCAAGTTAACCTGCATAGAGATTATGTTATTTTGGAGCTCTTTAGGGGCAATACAATTAAATGTCATACTTAAAAATGGGATACTGTACCTTCAAAACCACCCAAATTTGCTCAGTCTGATTAACTTCGGCAACCAGTTGTTACTACAGTGTTCGCTTCATTCAAGTCTCTACTGCATGTGTGATGTGTAGACTAGGTTGTGATATCATTTCAAAAAATGGATTTTAAACTGTTTCAAACTTTCTGTCTTTCTTAGTTCACTTTCTTGAGGTAACTCTATCTGTAAGCACTTTGGGCCATGTATTTTTGTACCACTTTTGCCTAAATGGTAGTATTTTTGCCATTTCTTAGAAGGAAAAATAGCATAGATGTGTTGATGCTGACACTTGATAGTTCAGTGTTAATGTTTTGTCACTGAAGCTTCCATCATGCGAGATTGATTTGGTTAAGTTTGGCCACATGTGCAGATGTGCAGAGTTGAAAATTTGTCCTTTGCTTGAAAGTTTATTTATAGCCAAAAAGCTGTCTGTCTACACCTTTATTACACCTTTATTGAGATAATAAAAACAAGTTCACTTGAAGCACCCTACATGAAAACACATGCTATACAAAGTGGGTGGACACCTGCAGAAGTCCAAACAAGGACTAAGTCAATTTATGGTCCTTAGGCAACTTATAAAACAGAAATCTGTGGGTTGAATTTTGGCTAATTTTTTGTTGTTTTTCATATGGAATAGTAAATTCCTTAGCACGATATTGTTTCTGTGACACATCACAAGCAAAAACAAAATGGTTATTTAAAGATATTTTTTAAAATGATATGGGCAATCGAATCCTTAAGTGTGTCAGTTTTAGACCCACCAAGCTACTCTATTACTGACAAGGCCAATCACCCAGAATCCCCACAATGTTCACCTAGGCCTAGGCTGTTTGGGAAGTTTCCCAAAATTTAGCCAAAGTGCTGCAAGTTTCTAGCCTGCACCCTGAATGTACAGTACTTTTTGTCCTTGAATCAGTGATGAGGTCCAACATGAAGTCTTTAAGGTGTCATCACCATCCAGGGTGTTACTAGTGAAGTGCACATGTTATCTGTCTTGCATTTTTGAGTGGTAGATGCTTTTTCTCATTTTAAAAAGTGATAAAGTACAGAAGGGGTATAACGGTTAAGATTGTCCACGTTTGTTGATCTGTGTTAAGATGTCAATAAAGGTTGATGTTCTGAAAACATTTACTACAAGAAACTGCTAAGTTTTTGGAAGCTACTAGAAGCATTTGTTGGGTGGAGGATTTAAAGGTAAGGTCAAAAAGGTGATGAATTGTGCAGATTTGAAGTCACAAAACTGAAGTTTTCAAATTTGAATTTTTGCAGTGTTATTTTGGTCCTGTCTTTATATTTCTGGTTTAGATGGGAGAGCTAAATTTTCAGAGTATTATGTTTAAATACAGATTATATGTTTTACATCACAAATAAGGAAGCCGTACATCAGAACAGACATGTGGGAATCTCTCAATCATGTACAGTATGTACAGTACCTCAAGGCCAACACAGCATCTCCAAAATGTCCACAGTCCTTTTTCAGCTTTGAGATGCCTGCACTGTGTTATGTATCACTAGCTATTAAACAGAGCACCCATGAAAACCACACTGAAAGTAAGAACTGAGATATTCTTTAGATGTTTCGTACCAAAAAATCTACAGTATGTTAGGATTCAATTCCACATTTGAGTATTTTCAGCCTTATCCTTTTCCTTTCACAGGAATTCCCAATTTTGTGCCAGACGTGTTTGGGTGACAACCCATACATTAGAATGGTAAGTACGTTGTTACAATCTCTCTTAATGAACTCAGAATCTACCATATAAAATTTTCACTAACTTTGAAGACTATTGCTGTAGGACTAGTGAGCTCAGTTGATTGGCCAGAGGCTGAATTATTCCCACAAGGCATTGCAGCATCTAGCCCATCTACAGTACTGATTTCCTTCATTGAAATGTTGGAAAGGTTCACCACTGTGGTGTTTAGAAGGCAAGCTGACAGCAAATTTTGATCAACCCTCTGGATGAGTCTCATTTAGAATTGCAATGATTATAGTTATTCTTCCCAATACATTTTAAGGGAAGGTGTTGTGAGTCAAGACATGTCTGTATCTGTATAGTCAAGGGCATTTTTCTGGTGTAACTTCTAGCAAATTAATTGAAGTTTTCATGTTGGTTTCCAGAAAAAAAAAGTCATGAAGACATGTACAGTTCTGTATGTTCAGGGCTCGAAATAACGGGGGCCCGTGGGCCCGATGCTCCTAGAAATTCGCTCGGGCCCGTAACTTCTACTGGGAAAGGGCCCGGATGGCTCCTAAATATTTCAAGTCTAATTGTACAGTCTGCACGTGAACCTCTCCATCCACAACTCAAAGATCTTATATCTCGCACAGCCTGTGTATTCCTATACTAACAGTCACTAAAAACCTGTAAAACACACATTATTTCTGAAATCAGTTCACATCGTTCATAAAGAGTCTGCTTTGTCACAATACGGAAGATCACTCTTGCAGACTAGACATACACCAATGTCAGTCATGAGTAATGTAGGCGGAGCCTCACAAGATCACCTGACGAAGACGGTCGGCGGAAATTGAACAGTGCCCTTCATTTTACGGGGTAATAACTTCCGGATCGAGTTACGAGAAAATTTTGAAAATGTGTACTAGCTTACATGCAACATGGTCTAAGAGGGTGTGGACAGATTGGTTTCAGGCTACTTTAGTTTCAGCCTCAACTTGCTTTAATCATACCCATACGTTTTCAAGTACGTAAAAAAGCACCCGTACACTTTATCAGTCCTTTTTTATTTGTAGGTTTTGGGCCCCTTGATTTCTCATTTGGCCCCTAGATTCCATGGGCTAGGGGCCCGGCAGGCCCACAAAGGTTGAAGGCTTATTTCGACCCCTGATGTTTACAGTATTTATGTGTAAAAGGCTTTACAAAGCCTTCATACCTATTTAAGAGGTTAAACTCTGAATATGATAGTGGGTGTATGGCTCATATAAAGGCTAGTGAATGTTTGGCTGAAGATTAAAGCTCAGCTGAGGTCACAAGAGGTCAAGTAGTGAAAACATTTTGAACATGATACAGTTTGGTACAGTATCTGAAGATAAAAAGCCTTGAAAGAAAGAGGCTACACTTGTTATCTGGATGTGTTGTGTGTGCAAAGGGAAACCTCTGAGGGGGGAAAGTGTGAAGGTTTAAGGTCAGCTTTGATGGGTCAGTGTAAGTGTGAAAAGTTTAAAGGAATGATATCTCATCCCAGACAGTGTAAATTTTCCCAGCTAAGTTTTCATATAAGTAGCCCTTTCTCCAATTGTAAAACGAAAAGAAAATACGTAACTGTCCACTGCACCTCATAGACAAAGCTGTAGTAACGTGTGCTGAGTTTATATTGCTGAAGGCTCTTTTCCGCAGAACACACCACTCTGCTGTGTGTGACTTTAATGATTCTAAAATCTTTTATGTCAATGCAATGGACTATAAAACTACATCACATTTCTCTGATTTGCACAAGTCATCATTAGCCAATTAGAGTGAAGCTACTGTTTGAATTCATGTCAATCAAAGTGCAGTCATGAATTATGAAAGTCCCTTTAAATGTGTTGTCTGTCCCACAAAGAATGACAGACTATATTTATTGTCATATTTGGCAAGTGGGTTTGCTACTGTACATTGACTTAGATGGGAATGAAGTCTGGGGCTTGTGGTCAAAGGTCATATGGGTCATCAGAGGTCAAATCCAGAAAATTTGTACCAAATATTACATTATAGCTAGGAAACATGGTTATATATGCTAGTATGTAATATGCTGACTTTCTGGGTATATATTTTTGTCATTGGTTCAGTACGAACTGAGATCACCTTCGGTTAAGTGCATAAAACCTTGTGTACAAAATTTTGAGATACTGTAGGATATTTTCCAACTATTATGTAATTGCTTTTGGTGCCATTAGACTACCTATTTACATGTATGTGGACAATTACGCAGTAAACTAACACGGTAGCATCACATTTAGGGTTAATTTCCATTCTATGTTAGTTTCATATGTTTTATTATGTTCAGGGCTAATTCTTAGATGCATCCTTATCAATTATCACAGTCATATTAACCTCTAGGTATAAAGTAAGGACCATATATATATGGTAAACTTTTTTAATTTCAGCATTTTATCAGCATTTTCTCATAACAGGCGAATACAATTTCATAATGGGTGTAACATTGACATACATTTACAATTTTATTGATCAAAAAGTGCCCCCAATGGGTAAGTTATTACGTATTGCTACATATCATCCTCAGAAAATGGCAAAAAGTATGTACATGATAATCTTTCTGCAAAATAGCCATTTCATTTCTATTTTGTATGTTAATGTGTCACAAGTCACAACTGTTATTTTTCTTGATGTGTGTCAATGTTCGCCCGTTATATTTTCCATAGGACCTACATAGAAATATTTTTTTCAGAATTGAGGTAGCAAGATGAAAATTTTTAGGCTATCTCTGTATATGGGATTAGCCCTGAATATAATAAAACATATGCAACTAATTAACAAAACAACATAATTCTGTGTTGGTTTACTATGTAATTGCCCATATAATGATGTATATATTAGACTGGATTTAAACTATTCACTGATTTTTAAGTGAAATGACCAAAATATTTTAAGAGAAGGTGTCATCAGATCAGATGAGGATACAGTGTACTAAGGCAACTGTCATTGTTAAAGTAATAATCTTTAGTAATTCTTGCGATGTTTTCACCAATGATGGACACTGATTTTGTTTTATTTGTGACAAGGCCTAATATGCATACTTTCACGGGTAAGCATATCTTCCAGAACTATTTATTTTTCACACAAATAGAGAACAAGTCTGCTACAGAGACACGAGAGTAGTGGTTTATTGCATACTGTATGATATGATTTCCATTCAAGCATGGCAAATTAATCAAAGAATCAAAGATAGAAAACCTTGTTTTCTTTTCCTCATTTACAATTTAGTATCCTAAAATTTGTTTCTCACTACTGTAGTTACTGTACCTCCTGGTGGCAAGTAATTGATAGGAATACACATATGCAGCAGTTTATATGGTGATCAAGTCTTGACCCAGGCCTCAAAAAGGGCATAACAAAACTGAGTTTGAGTAAAAAGGGACACTGACCACAACTCCCACCATGATCTTAATGTATTTTTGAAGGGCACCATGGCAGTTTATGTCAAAAGCAGGCCTTAAAATTTAAGGCAAGCAGTTGCTTGTGCAGCACCTTAATCCTTCTAATCTTACATTCAGGTGAGCTGTGAACCACTTGCTTGGCTGTAATACTGGTAAAATCGCCTTTAAGTATCAATGCGTTCCCACACAAAGAATACACTGTAAAACAGATTGCCCAACTCTTATCAAGGGTAGCTGTTTTGTCTCGCCTTCACTTTACAAAAGGCAAGGCCTGCAAGGGCTCTATGGATATTTGCCATCAGTTCTTTGGGTCATGTCAAGCCCTACATGGGATCATCAGTGTGTTATTCATACACCAATGACCTGACTTCAATTGAATGATCACTTTTTTAAAACTGTGCACAGGTCTCTAAACTGAAACTCATTCATAGATTATCACAAACATGGCAAACATTTTGTGTTGCTTTTAGAAACAATATGTCGGTGAAATGGATCTGTTACATTATGATATTTACACAGTGTCACAATATACTGCACAACTAAAAGTTCTCTTCCATTGTAAACTGCATTCTGTTGAATTCCTGTACTATAGTTACTTGTTTGCATTTATATCTTATCCATAAATTTGTTCACGCAGATTTTAACATTGTTAGACGAGTTGTCTTACTCTTGCATAAATTTGTCTATCACTTTTCAGACCAAGGAGAAATTTGGCAGGGAGTGTAAAATTTGTCAGCGTCCCTTCACAATTTTTCGATGGTGCCCTGGAGCTAGAATGCGTTTCAAAAAGACGGAAATCTGCCAGACATGTAGTAAAATAAAGAACATTTGCCAGACTTGTCTACTAGATTTGGAATATGGTGAGTGGTACAAGAGAATTTATTACAAGTTTTTATAATGACTTCTGCACTTTTTTGACAGGGAAGACATTTTGTTTATATTCACAGTGACCTAATTGAGAGCTTTTTATATAATATAAATAAGATTTCATTATTTTAGAATATTCTCAGATAGCACATGGCATGTAATTTGTATATATAAAATATTTGGAATAGGGAAGACGAGGGAGGATGAGACAAACAGGAAAGTTAATTTTCTCTCAAAGAGAGAATGCCAGATTTCATCCAATTTAAGTGAAGAGTGAACTTCCTGTTTAAAGGAAATGTCAAAGCTATCAGATTGTAATACTGCATGCAATTCCTATGAATGTTTCTTTAGATATTAGCTGATGAATTTATTTCATTCTTTACTCAAAGTGAACTTGAAACAGGGAAGAGCAGTGTCATTTCCCTTACATTGATGAGTGAGGCTTTGCTTTGTTTGTTTGAAATACAGTGTTTAGTTGTGTCCTTAAAATTGATTTGAGTGTGACTTAACTGCAGGGCATGAGAAGTACATAAAATCCCCATGTCTCCAATACATTCATGTCACAGAAGCATGAGATTGCATACAAGTACTGTATGAAGGGTAAATTATTTGTTATTAAGTTAAAAAGAAAACAAAACAGTGTTGATATTAATTGTGAGGATGTGATGTCATACACTCTTTCTTCAAGTTGATCTACTAACACTTCAAGAATAGCACACAGAAGTTGCATATAAGTTTCATGGAAATCTACTAAATGGCTCTCAATAACAAAAGGTGTATTTTAACTTGAACTCATCTCCATAATTTTACAGCTGTTTTTAGATCCATGGATTGTAAATTATTGAATAAGTTTTCACCATATTCCAAGTAGTTTGACCTTACTTTACTACAGTACTGTAATAATGATGATTGTTTGATTTATTAAGTTAGGCCTATATTACCAAGTCTAGAATTTGTGTCCATAGATTGCAAAAGGTGGAAAAGATGTAGTACAGCAGGGCTCAAAATAGACTGGCACTCTGGCGCAAAAGCTCCAGAGACCACCACAACTGCGCCAGAAAACGGAAAAAGCTGTTTTTAGCTCCAGAGAGGAAAAGCTTATTTTCGAGCCCTGTTTACAGTGCCCATAAGCATAGGAAGCTTTCTGAAAGTTGGAGGGCAGGAGTGAATGTTAGTGATCAGTGTCGTGGGGGAGGGTGTCCCCCTCCCCTTTGGAAATTTTTTGACTATTTAAAGTGCCCTAGATGCAAATAGTGCAATGTTTGATAAACTTTCAAGTGATTTGATCCTATTCAATGCCATATTTCGGCAGCATGTCATTCATAGTGGGGGTGGAGAGGGGAGATGAGGTTTCCATCCCCACCCCACATCCCACCCCCTTTCCTATGCTTATGATACTTATGGTGCACAGTATTGTGAAGGATTATTGGTTTTTAATATGGGTATGAGCAGATACTGTAGAGCCTATACTTCATACACAGGGTCTGTATACAGTTAGTTGTATTTTCTCATGCCCCACAGCACTGTAAAGTAAGTTTCAGTATTGAACATTGTTTTAAAAGGATACTGTGTGACACTAAGTGATACTGTACAAACAAGTGGTTTAAGTGTACAGTATGCATGTTTCTCATACTTAACAATCAGATTTGTGTGAGCGAGTATTGAGAATTGAAACATCACTTTATACATGTGTAATATTAGTACATGTATTCTAGTACTTATGATAGGTGTCCAACTCCCAGTTTCACAACATGTTTCTGTGCAGAGTTATAATTTGTTGAATTTATTTATGCAGTCACCCCAATCAGAATTAGTATACCCATGGAGCAAATACCCTTCCAAAGGGTATAAGCTCCGTGATACACCCCATCATCCTTATTCATGAATGGCTCTTTTTGATCATGTGCAAACGTTTTTGTTATTTAATTATCAAATTCATGGAGAATAGCGCTTTGCTTTACCTTTTGTTTGCATGTTGTTATGTTCAAAACATCTTCAAGGTACTTGTAAGGCAAAATATTACCCAAAAAAAGAGGAGATTTGCAAGAGTTTGCTGATTTTTCAAAGCTATTTTCGGGTGACTGCCATGTTGCATTTAAAGAGTAGCATAATTTTAAAGTCATGATTTTCAGTAACTCGAATGTGTGGAAACCTTGTACATGGGCCACCAAGGTGAACATAGGATGAAGGAAGTCAGGGATGCATGATGGGAACACCTTACAGCAATGGTTCAGAAAACTAGGGCCCCTGCCCCATTTGGGGCTGTCAGTAGTTTTTTTACAAAAGGAAGGGGTGAAGGTTTGCAGGAATGGCAGGGTTGGGGTTGGGAAGGGCCTATTGTGGTTGACATTAGGTACAGTACTTGTGGTTGCCATCTAAAACATGGCCCAGACTATTTCAGGATTTACAGCATTTGGAACTCCATGGAAACATTAGCAGGGCTCGAAATAACGGGGGCCCGTGGGCGCGATGCTCCTAGAAATTCGCTCGGGCCCGTAGCTTCTACAGGGAAAGGGGCCCGGTTGGCTCCTAAATATTTCAAGTATAGCTGTACAGTCTGCACATGAACCTCTCCACCCACAAGTAAACGATCTTACATCTCGCACTGCCTGTGTTCAGTATTTCGTACTAAAAACTATTCCGTCACTACAAAACCTGCAAAACACACATTATTTCTGAAATCAGTTCACATCACTCAATAACAGTCTGCTTTGTCACAACAAGGAAGATCACTCACGCCGACGCACACCGCTGTCATTCATGAGTAATACCGTAGGCCTAGATCATTGACTGACATATGCACGATGTCGGGTTTTTCCAATCAGATTACAATAAACAATAATGATGAATGAGTGACTGAGGATTTGCAAAACCTGCCCGACTACGGGTGGGCTGCTCAGGCAAATACTTAAGCGTTCATGACTGACTGGTTGGCGGGAATTGGACAGTACCCTTCATTTTACCGGGGAATAAATTCCTGAGTTACGAGAAAACTTTGAAAATGTACATTACATGCAACATGTATAGTTGTTAAGTACTGGTCTAAGAGGGTGTGGACAGATTTCAGGCTAGTTTCAGCATATACAGTACTTATAGTCTAGCTTAAATATACCTATACTACACGTTTCCAAGCACATAAAAAGCACCCATACACTTTAACAGTCCTTTTTTCTTTGTTAGTTTTGGGCCCCTTGATTTCTCATTTGGCCCCTAGATTCCACGGACTAGGGGCCCGGCTGGCCCTCAAAGGTTGAATGCTTATTTCGACCCCTGATTAGGTACCTCAATTACATTCCTAGTCGTTACAAACTAAGTCTTGCTGTATATGAAGACAGGATCGCAGTACCAGGAAAATGTGAATGATCAAGAAGACCAAATAAAAAAAAAATGCCATATGAAAAAAAATGGGAAAAATTCAAAAATACAGTACACCTTATGCACATGATGTCACAGATCAGAAGGTGCATGTGTATTATTGCAAACTTAAACCAACAAATGCAGACATCAGTGGGATATGCACGATTGTCTTCCATGCTCGTGTGTGAACTGTGAAGTCTACAGTACGTCATGCATGCAGTGGGATTCATTGCCTCCAAAATGCAGACCTGCCAACCGTTCCGATTTAATCGGAACCGTTCCGATTTTTGAGTCCGTACATAGCAAAAAATCGGAACGTTCCGATTTCTAGCACCCACCCCAAAATAGTACAAGAAATACCCTTGCAACATAATTATTTAAAACGCATGTCACGCACCTCATTAATGATTCGTGGATCGAACTTGTATGGGCTTTACGTGTACATATATGTAAACACTATGACCAAGACTTCAGCAGTATCTTCTTCTTCTTCTTCTCGTGTACTGGCAGGGCTCTAAAAAAAGGTAGAGCATATGAGCCAGAGGTGTGCGGGGAGGGGATATGACTTAATCAAAATGTAAATTATGCTTGAACGAATTTATACTACTTGCATTGACAGTCCCTTCAGGTAACATATTCCACTCCTTTATAGTTCTTGGGAAAAAGGAGTATTTGTAAGCATTAATACGACACGCAGGTTGTTGGAAGTTTTGCGTGTTCATTCTCCGAAGGCCCTGCAGTGTCACTGGTTTTAGGAAGTTTTCTTTAGGTATGTCAATAAGGTTCTGATTAATTTTATACAATAGGGTTAATCTGGAGGCAGACCTCCTGTTCTGCAAGGACGTCCAGTGGAGATCATGGAGGAGCTTGGTGACCGTTCCTTCCGTTTTACTATAGTTATGTGTGACGAACCTTGCAGCATTACGTTGCACCCTTTCCAACTGGCTACAATGCTTTTGAAGGTGAGGGTCCCAAGCAGGTGTAGCATACTCTAAATGGGGCCTGACTAAGCTGGTATAGGCAGTGGCTTTGAGCTGCTCGGTGCAGTTGGAAAGGTTCCTCTTTATGAGGCCAAGGACCCTACTAGCTTTTGTAGTTGCATGAGCAACCTGGGTGTCCCATTTCAAATTATCTTGGAGATGAATACCAAGGTAAGGATAAGAATGAACTGTTTGCAAAGTCTGACCGCCCAGTTTGTAATTAAAATGGGTGGTGGATCTACCTGATGAGATGTGCATAACATAACACTTACTAGAGTTGAAACGCATTTGCCACTTGTTTTGCCAAGCATTTAAGGTATCAAGATCTTTCTGCAGATCCTCAGAATCCTTGGTGGTTGAGATAGTCTTATACAAGAGACAATCATCCGCAAATAGCCGAGTGGTTGACTTAAGGTTGTCAGGTAGGTCGTTGATATATAATAGAAATAATAGGGGCCCTAAAACAGTACCCTGGGGTACACCAGAGTCCACAGGGAGAAAAAGAAGAAGACTGGCCTTCAAGAACAACTTTCTGTTCTCTCCCACACAGAAAGGCTTTAATCCAACCAACAAGTTCTTTGTTTATACCGTAATAGTATAATTTGTTGATTAATCTAGAGTGGGGGACCGTATCGAATGCCTTGCTAAAATCAAGGATGACAACATCTACTTGTTTACGTTTATCTAGGGCACTGGCCAGGTCGTCAACAGTTAGGACTAGTTGAGTATCACAAGATCTTCGTTTTCTAAAACCATGCTGATAGTCGGACAAGATTTGGTGGTTGTCCAAATGGTGCATCACTTGACTGTGGACAATATGCTCTAGAATCTTACAACATATGCTGGTTAAGGATACCGGACGGTAATTTTTGGGATCAACTTTCTCTCCTTTCTTAAAAATTGGGGTAATGTTAGCCATTTTTCCAGTCCTCTGGTAACTCTCCGCTTCGGGGAACAGTTAAAGATCTCAGTCAGGACTGGAGCAATCTGATTGGCTAGCAGCTTCAAGATACGAGAGGGAAGGCCGTCGGGGCCTGCTGCTTTAGCAGGGTTGAGATCGTTCAGTAGCTTAAGTACACCTTCATTAGTGACTTTGAATTTACTCATTAGGGGAAACGGGGAGGTCCCTTTGTTAGGTATATCATGAGTTTGCTCGATTGTAAACACTGATCGAAAGTAATTATTCAGTAAGTCCGCCTTACCCTTACTATCAGATATCAGTTGCCCTTGATCTCTAAGAGCTCCAATCCCCCCACTGTCCCGTTTGAGTGACTTGACAAACCTCCAGAATATTTTAGGATTATCTTCCATACTCGGCGTCAAAACATCATTCATATAATCACGATAGGCTTTCCTCATCATTTGCTGGGTTTGCTTTTGCAGATGTTTGTACCTAGACCATACTCTAGGGCTTTTCGATTGCTTAGTTTTCTTAAACCATCTGCTTTTTAATCTTATTTGGCGCTTCAATATCCTTGACATCCAGGGTAAGTCCCTACTTGGTTTCACCAATTTAGTTGGTATATGGGTAGCCATCAATTTCTTAATTTCATCACGAAAAAAGATCCAACTTACATTAACCCCTTTGGTAATAATATTAGAAGAGAGAAACTTATTTTTAAAGTTCTCTGCATCAGCAAGCAATGGTTCCATATTGAGCTTTTTATACATGTAGATTCTACGTGGGGGAGTTTTAGTCTTTTGTGGTTGATAACTCAATAGCGACAATAGAGCGTCATGGCTACATACACCAAGCCCTGGCATGTGGATTAAATCGTCAATTATAGTTGGGTTCGTAGTGAAAACAAGATCTAAGATGTTTTCGGTGTCCTCTGTTCTATGCGTTGGGTCAGACACCATTTGACTCAGACTATAGTCATTGCTGATGTTAATGAGCTTTTGGCATAAGCCACTCTTGTAGGCATTCACCTTGACGGCATTTGAGTTCCAATCAATGTCACCTAAGTTAAAATCACCAGATACAAAGATATTGAAGTATTGGTTTTGCTGACAACCATGTTCAGAGAGTTATTAAATTGATCAAGGCTGTAGTCGTTGTCCTTGGGCGGTCTATAAAAGCACCCAATGAACAAAGACCTACTGCTTTTCATTTGGAGCTGAGCCCAAAGTACCTCGCAATCAGAATCAAAGTCAGGGCGATGAGTGAGAACTAGGGTATTCTTATAAGCAATGAAAACACCGCCTCCAGTGGTGTTAGTTATACGGTCCTTTCTAATGACTTCATAGTTATCAGGGAATATTTCCCCATTTGAAATGGAACTGTTTAGCCAAGACTCAGTACCCAAAATAATATCCGGGTCCGTAGTTTGGATCAGATTTGCAAGTTCCCGTACTTTACCCTTCACACTCTGACAATTCACTGTAACTATTTTAAGGGTCTCGGATCTTTGCTTCTTGGAAGTACAGACACCAGAAAAGGATGCACCTGACAATGATGAAATTGATTCATTGTGGGAGAGACTGGACATACGATGGATGGTGCCAGCCTTCGGAGACGAAGTAGCAATTGGTATGGTGGCCTGAATAGAATTTTCATCCAATGGGGAAAATGGATTAGGATGCTCAAAATCGAAACTATTAAACAATGAGGAGCTAAAGTTCGGTAGACCGCACTGGCAGCATATCCATGATACACTGGTGTTACAAAGATAGTCATAATTTAGTGTACACATCTGCATACAGTTTTTGTGGGTCCATAATTTGCAACTATCACAGCGCACAGCCTGCTGGCCCCATTTACATGCAAGGTTGCAAATGGTGCACGGGTACTTGGGCTTGTAGGGCCCGGGGTTTCTCTCGAGGTCTCCCGCCTGTAGTAACAGCATGGTACAGAGAAATCTTATCAGTACCTCCTTATTGCTGAGTCTACCCCTTGAGTTGAATTTAGTTTTTAAGACTTGAGTTACTACCAGTGAGGCCTAGACCTGAGAAGAGATGGATATAGTCAGGTCTGCCCAATACTGGGAATAAGCCAAGGCAATTTTCAGGACCAAGAGAGGGTAGCTGCTTGCCAGAAACTAATCTGCCAACCCTATCATTAATACTAGGCATAGGCCTAATCCTGAATCTGAAAATGGGTGTTATCCCCCGCAGTTTCAGCAATACGTCATTGCTGTACCGAACTTGGTTATGGAGGGCTATATCAAAAAATAATCCTAAAACCACAATAATGAGAAACGGTCTTAAATCCATGATAGACAAAAATGGAAAGAGCTCACCTGAGAACGGCAAAGCCTACCGGAAATGTAATAGTAACCCCAGTAGAAGTAGATGGCTAAGTAAATGGCTTTCGACGTAGACACGCCAGGTAAGTACAAATAGCGAAAACAAGCATGGGCTAGGCCGAGCCTAACACACTAGACTGACATAGAGGTAAGCCACACCGAGGAGGCTTAAAAAGTGAACACAGAAGTGGACTGTCAATGCTCGCAGTAAAGAAAAATTTGGCCTAAAACGTAACACTTAACCAGAAAAACCCTGCCAGTAACAAAATTTAGAACCGGAAAAAAGAATTTGAGGTAAAAAAGGGTGAAAAATAGACACAAAATGAGAGTCGAGATACGACCCGCACACCTGCGCACTTACGTACGTCACACCCGTATGTATGTATGTATGTATGCGACATCCGGCGTGCGCGCTAAAATGTCTCAGGATATGTGCACACTGACAGTACATATCCGTAACGATCGTTGTAGTTTGCTTTACAAAGCACCACAGCTGCGCCTACGGACCGACCGCGAAGTCCGCGTTGCACCTGCGGTGGTACGTACACGGTATATACGCAATACATAGTGCATGTTTGTTTGATAACCAGTGGGACTAATCGCAATGCTGTTGTTTGAGATTAAGAAGGATGAAAAAGAATATTTGAAGATTGAACAAAGTACTTATGACAGACAGTGTTCAATTTTGAACGGAAGACCAGCAACGAAGTTTTTGAGTATTAAACTTTGGGACAGTAAGCTGCGAGCCTGCTGGCGTTTTTCGGTACCGTAGTTCGCCGTATCATACTAACGGTAACGTAGCGAAAGTGCGGCGTAGCCAAATAGCACGTGTGCAGTCTAGCCTAGGCTAGGCTAGGCCTGAACTTAAAGGTTACGTTGAGGTCTAACTTTTAAACTACGAAAGTCGCGGAGATTATGAAATAGGTGGGAATTTTTTATATGATTTTTTTTCTGAATACATTGCATAAACCCCGCCAAGAATCGTTCACATAGGCCAAGGCCTAAACTAAGTTTGTGTTAGGCTAGGCTAAGTGTGTAACATGACTAACATTACCATGCAGCCTAGCCTGCCCAGCCTAACAATAACAGTTAACATGATCTGAAAGTTTTATTTTGTGCACATATAATGCAAAAAGGGATGTAGTCAGCACTGCCGGGAACTAGTTCAAAGTTCTGTTTGCTTGCATTATAGACTAACAAAACCTTAGACTTATCACTGTGATGGGGTGTGTTGATTTTTGCATTTTTGTTTAGGCTACAATTCCAGCAGACATAGGCCTAGGTCTAGGCCAACCAATCATTCAAATTTTTAAAATACAGCCTAAAAAATTTGTAATTTTGCCTGTTTAAAAAATTGATACATATTCCTTAAAGGGGAATTTTCATGATCCCAGACAGTTCCAATTCTCCCAACTATGCATCTTCTAGCTCCTCCCATAACTGTATGAGGCTCTTCCTTGTGCAAGAATAAACCTGTTTTATTGCTTAAGGCCATGTCCTGGTGAGCATACAAGGCTATAAAATGTAATAAAAGTACTCTCTCTGCCTTGTGTGGAATGTGAGCTACTCTGCATCTTTCAAATTTTCAAACTTTGATGTCAATCAAAGAGCAGTCACCAACTGAGAATTTTGATATACATACACTAAAAATATACATTGGGGTGATGACAGTCTGTCTTTAAATATGCCACCATTTTGAATCTAAGAGTATTTAAACTTCAAAAAATTTCCACCTCCTCCCCTTAGACCCCACCCCCAGGCCGGCGGATTCTCCAAAATTGCACCGCTGTGTTCCTATTTCCAGTTTTCAAATGTTGGCAGGTCTGAAAATGACGTCGCATAGCATCCATGCATAAGGCCTAGACGGTATATACTGTATCTTCAGTAATTTTTCATCATTTCCAAATGAATATGTCAGTTATGTCAACCCAGTTGAAGTCCAAGACACCATAAATCTACCAAAAGTGGAAACACTTGACTCAGTCTTTGAGTTCCAAATTGTAAATTACAATAACTACGTATAACAACGCATTCCCTTGTTTATTAAAACTGTACAGAGGCACTTCTCAACTACAGTACCGGACTTCCCAAGACAGAATTTGACTTTTAAAGAACAGAAATCTAGGCAAATTTAAAAAACAGGTTACAATAGGGAATTTGGCATGTAAAAACTGGTAAATTCCTGTCTTTAGTCCTATATTGCTAATGTAACAAATTGTAAAAACGTGTAAATTTTAAAAATTTAAAGTTTTGTTTTTTGAATATAGAACTTTTATGTAAAAATTTAAGCAGACATCCTGTAACCCCAAATTTTTAGTAGACTGAGGTAAAACCCAGGCAGTGTCAATGCTAGAAATCAAAATCAATCATTTTCCACTATTGAAATATTTTTGTGCAATTTTTTTTCTTTTTTTTTTTTTTTTACAGTCAGCAGGATTTTTTCACATTGTAGGTTTTTTGTTGCAAACTGTAACTTATGGATTTCAGTCACTAGAAAGGTGTAGGAAATTCCTGTGGGGAGGGGAGAGGGGAAACTATCGACTCTGGTGCAGAAATCATGCAATTATACATCTTAGCAAAAAAAACTGACCCCTGATCTACTTTATCTTTCAAGCATGATTCAAGCACTATGGGTTATCACAGGAAAAACTTGAAAGTGTTTCAAGTTTTTTAAGGTTCTCTCAGGACTTTTACTGAGGTGACCAGCAGTTTTGTTTTACAAGTCACTCAATTTTGCAGTCACGTCGAGTCATTACTTTCAGTGTGACTCGAGTCAAGTCAGTGGCTCGACTCATTGTATTTTTTCTATGAAGAAAATTATGATACTGTACAATTGCTCGAGTCATTTCCCTTTTGAAAGTTAGTGACTCGATTCATGACTCATTACAACACTGGTGACCGGACCATAATACAGTGTGCTTCATAGGAGCCAGGGTAAAACATTTGCCAATTGATCATCGGTCTTATTAATTTTCTGTCATTGAAACCCAGTACAATTTATAGACTGCACACTACCACAGAGAATTAAACCCAATATCCTGTCTGCTTTACGAAGCCATGTTTATGGATATTTCATTTTCTTGACGAATCAGTTTTCAAGGAAAGCCTCTCCTCTGTGCCTGAAAGACAGCAACAAAGTTTTCAGTGCAATGTGATCTTCTAGCTGTCAATGCTGTTAGGGCCCAGGAGGCCGCACACATTAGTTTCTTCATCTCTTTTCTGGTTAGGGGAAGCTAAACCTCACAGATTCCCCGAATGTCAGGAAATCGTTGAGGCCACCAATATACAGCAGAGTTATGTAAATACAAGACTTCAGGCATGGGAACCTTTTAGATTTTACTTCAAAGTCAGTAGTCTTCACGGTACAGAGCCAATCCTATGGATGAGGCCTGTAAAAATAACACTGCAAGTGCACTTGCACTTCACTTTTGTATTAGACCAAATGTTTTAAGTAAATGTTATTGACATCAGGGAGTAAACCAAAGGAAGTCTGGAAATATTCTCTTTCTGCGACGATATCGGTTGGCGACATTTTTAAGCGCTTTTATTTCATTTGGTGCCTAATAGAAATCTTGTAAATGTTGAAAGTAATATAACTCAACTCCATAAAAATAGTTTTTATAGAGTCAGTCATTTTCCTTGCGAGGAGAAACAGATGTATAAAAGTCAGATTTGATAAGAAATGAGAAATGCTGGACTCTATAAGGTGTAGTTGTGTGATGCTGCAGTTGTGGAGATACGTATGTTTATTTTTGTAAAAGACTGTAGCAAAACTAGAAGGTGATTTTCATTGCTTGCCACTCACTATACAGCTGTGTACATTACCACTCAATTGGACTGTTAGGAATATCAAAAAGTATGTTGAGTGTTTTGCTGCTATGGCTTGGATGGTTTCAAGGATAGTTGCATTGTAAGTCATGTTGGCCTCTGTCAGAAAGACTGAACAGTTTTATTTTTCCATTTCAGACTTTGCAACAGTTTTGAAGCTTAAAGAAGGTTCATAAGTACACTAACATTGCAGGTTTTTTAGCATTTTTTTTTTTTGTTTGAGGGGGTACACTGTCCTAGCAAGTGGTTGCAGAGGAGGAGCACACTTTTCCTTAACAAAATTTTTGTTTATGTACTGTAGGTTCAATGCTTACACACAAATGTTCTTTAGTATCTTTAACAAAGCTGATCTCTGAAACCAGTTTCTAACTACTGTACTGTAGATATTAATCCAAAACCCTATTTTGGGGGAAATTTCAGAGGGTAGAAACTTCAGGTTACTGGCCTATGAAAACAAAGTCTGCTTTGTGCAACAGCATCAAGACCCAAAGTCAGGACAGTGATTTAAAACTAGGTCTTGACAGTTTAGTTGAGTTGCACTCTGCAAAATCGCATCCCTTGCATTTAGCGTAACACGTTAATAAATGAGGAGAGTTGTTGTTTCAACACTTCTTGAAATCTCTGTTGTAGCCTTCACCACAGCTTCAGACTTTTCGTTTTAAACAAATGGAAATACTGTATCAAATTGAATGAAAATTGTAAAATTTGGTAAATTAATTGCATTTATTACAAAATCTGTGTAAAGTGGAAGGAAATGAAGAAAAATGACTAAATCCTCCTTACAATGTCACGTGAAGTTAGTGCAACAATCTATCATTATTTGTTTTGAATGTGACCATTAAGAGAGATAACTTGTTTGTGTGTGTTTGTTTCTCTTGTCAGGTTTACCAGTGCAAGTCCGGGATCAAGCCTTGAAGATACGAGATGAAATGCCTAAATCAGATGTTAATAAAGAGTACTATACACAAAATGTTGAGAGAGATGTAAGTTACGAGAATAGTCCAGCTGAAGTTATCACATTATAGAGATGATTTGCCTAAATTAGATATTAGTAAAGGGTACTGCACGCCCTCAACACATATTTGGAGGGGAGGGAGATCCATGTTACTAGAATAGTCCAGCTGAACTTATCACATTATAGAGATGATACCTGAACCAGATTTTTATAAAAGGTACTTTGCACAAATATATTTAGAGAGATGTACCTAGGTTTAACTAGAATAGTCCATCTGAAGTTATCACAGTATAGATATGAAATGCATGCATCAGTTGTTTAGAAATTTATACACAAAATATAGAGAGAGATGTAAGTTAGGTGAACAGTCCAGCTGAAGTAATCACATTGTAGAGATGAAATGACTAAATCAGGTGTTAATAATGGATACTAAACACAAAACATGGAGAGACATGTAAACAGGGAGGCAATATTACCTAGAGATACATCGGAGAAAATTTCTTTGCCCTCTTCCAGTTGCCGACTACTGTATAATCTCTTTCCATGTTGCTCTTGAAATTTCAATAAGCTTAATCCTTAACAAATAAGCAGGATCACAGTGTCAGGCAACCACATTATCTGCTACATCTTTAGGAACAGAATAGCA
Organism: Holothuria leucospilota; assembly: GCA_029531755.1. NCBI lineage: Eukaryota > Metazoa > Echinodermata > Holothuroidea > Aspidochirotida > Holothuriidae > Holothuria > Holothuria leucospilota. Next base: position 38,506,496 of record CM055980.1, on the reverse strand, counting down.
CATTTTGCCCATTCCCTTACCATTGCAGTTCCCTTGAGTTGCAAATTAATTTGCGAGTTTCTAAGCATTTTGACGCTTTTGAAAAATTTCCAGTTGGTTTTTCTGCGTCACATGCTGGATGAGGGTACACTTTCTATAACTTGCAAACCGATGCGAGAAATGATCAAAATAAGTCATAAAATTTAGACTTATGCCCTTTTTGCTCATTTGCACAGAGCAGTGGTATTCGTATGCTGTGAGCATCTGTTTGTATGATGATGATATGCAGTCATTTTGTAACATTAATTTACACTTGACTGTCGGCAACTAGTTAGACATCAAAGCTTTGTTGCCTGTCAAGCCCTTTTGTTAGGATGCCGTTAGGATGGATGGAGGGTTCCTACTATAGATACCACACAAAAATTCCAGTGCTGTTAAATCCAATAATCCCTCGTTATAGGATATTCTCCACCCACTGATTTGGATCAAATTGGATTTGCAGAAATAAAAAATTTTCCGATGTATCTCCAGCTAGTATCACTTCCCTGATGTAATTTATAAGAATAGTCTACCTGAAGTTATGACAATTTCTTTGAAAAGTGAGGTCACGTAAAAAATTACTTATTTAGCATCCCCACGTAACCTGAAAAAATGGTCCTGAGCACAATTTTTGTTATTTTTTGGTACACTGAATTTCGTTAGATTTTCTGTTAAAAAATTACTAATTCAAAATGAAGGATGTACTCATCATCATACATTTGGTAAACATTTTAACATTTCAAAATTATCTGGAGACAAAACTTTGACTACACTTGAATACATAAGTTTACAACATTACTAGACAAATAAGGATGGGCCTGTCATGCATGTTTGTTCATTTTTTACATATAGTAAGAGGAAAAGTTTCTCTGGACAAACTGAAGCAAATTTTAATGCTATAACTTCATTTTGATGATCAATGATTTGTTTTCCTGTAAAATATATTCTCAGTTTTACAGAAAAATATAAATTTAATTCATACAATGCAGGGTCTCCTCTGGGTTCTGGAGAGTGTGAGGTGGTATTAGTTCATGGGGGTAATATGATGCCAGCTTTGGCACCATCAGTGAGTGAGAACTATCAATACTTCCATAGCTAATACAGTACATGTGGCAAGTATAGCAAATTTCTGTGAGGTGATGGCCAAAATCTGTGAGGTGGCTGCCTCACAAAAAGAATGCCCAGGGGAAACCCTGCAATGGATGTATCCTGAACATTTAAATTTTGAAAAGTTCATAAGGTTATGTTCCCTTTTGGCAAACTACTGTAGTATCTCTCTCCATTCTTAGATCCAAACAATAGACTGAAAAACTAAGAGAACAAAGCATTGGTGTTCACTATGAATATATGACGTCACACTAGGTTGTTTCAAGTTCACTTTCTGGTAGGAAATGTTTCATCTTACTGTTGGCTGGTAATATCTCAAAAGCCCAAAATAGGACTTTTATGAAAGTTTTACCATAATGCTTCTTTCCTTTGTAACATATCAAGAAACATTTGGATCTGACTAGTTCGTGGTGTTTTAGCAAAAATGATGTTTCTTGAGGTTTCTTTAATACTCACAAATACAAGGAAGGAATTGTTACTGAAGTTAAGATGTTGTCAGCATTGTACAGCCACCAGTTGTAGCCATTAGCCTAAACAGCTAGGTTGGTAGTAAAATGTATCCACTGCTGACTTTAATTTGGTTGCCATAGTAACAAGGACAAAGTACTGTCAGATTGAGAAGGTTCTTCAAAATGGATTGGACAGTTTAAGGTTTCTTTTTGACATCAAAGGAAAGCTAACTTTTTATACCCATTTTCCCCCACATCATAAGTGTCCCGTTAAAGTAATTTCTCTATTGTTAAATCTTTATAAAGTACAATAGGATAGATATTGAGAGGCCATTATCACTTATCAACATTCCAATTTAATGTTAATAGTGGTATCAGAATAGACCCTTTTCCAAATAGGAATTACAAAGGATTGTGGGATATAGTTTTGTTGTGCGTCATTTTTGCCCACAGTAAAATGCCATTGACAAAACGACCCATACCAAAACGTATCCCATAATCCTTTGTAATTGCTATTTGGAAAAGGGTCTATAGACAAAGTTTATGAAGTTACTAAAATTTGTAAAATCTTTTTTACATCAGGGTGATGTTCTGTTATGAGCATTAGAATAGTTGTAGAAGTCAAAGTAGTGTGAAGTATTTGATTTTTATGTAATTTTGTTGCAGTTTACATCACATATACAACTTATGTATGTTTCCCTGACCAGAGAATTTAGGTTTGATGGCAGATGTTACCTCAGGTATAGTCAGCATGTAACTAACAAGAATCGTGGGATGTAATATAGGCCTACACTTTTTCTGCAGTTTGGTGAAACTAGCTTTCATGATTGGCCCAACAGGTTTGTGCTCAGGATTTTCTGTGAGCAGGGCACATTGATTGTCATTCTGGGGGATGGGTCTAAGGACTGTAAGAGGTTTGCCTGTTCCCACTAGAACTGCAGCACATGATTGGATTCACAATATTTATTCACTTTGCTCAATGTTCCTGCTGTGCCAGTCCCTAGTATGCAAGGTGTATACTAGGTATGAACCTGTACATAGCAAGTGAGAGATTTAGAAGAATTGCAGAAAGCACAAAATCATTTTCAAAGGTGAATGCTATTTCTTCTGCCAGGAACTCTGAAGAGTACTGTACCCTGGGGCCTGTACAGAAGACATCTTGAGGCAGTTACAAATCATAGTCACATACATTATTATAAGTATCCTTACGCACACCTCTACTTTACTAGAGGGTGCTATCAAAGCATGTGCACGTAAAAACAGTGAAATTTGGGTAACTATCTTTGCTTCAAATATTCCTTTCAAAATAGATTGCTCTAACTGATGGTACCGAACCTGGTGGTGCTGTAGGAAAAGCTCAGGCTCCAAGTGATCTACTACTCAAACTGGCCAGAACTACACCATACTACAAGAGAAATAGACCTCATATTTGTTCCTTCTGGGTGAAAGGGGAGTGCAAGAGAGGGGAAGAATGCCCATACAGGTGATTTGTTCTTTACTTTTCTTATTATCATAGCTATATACTGTTCATATTTTATCCTTGGATTTGTCATTTTCTTGTTGATCAAATACATGGTATGCAGAAAGGATGAAACAACAGTTCTGAATGGAAAACGGAGGTGGTGGCAAGAGGGGGGACTTTCATCACCCATGATCTCCCCCTCTCCCCCCCCCCCCCAGCAGGGTCCCAACTTAAAAGAAGCTTTTGCATTTCCAAAGTCAGCATTCTGCTTAAATGCCTTTACCACCTTTCCCCTGCACCCTAAAAAAATTTTTTCTATACCTGCTGGTTGTGCATTTCATTTACAATCTTGAGAGTATGTGAGCACATCTGTTCCTTTTTTCCACTCATTTTTTTTCACTCATTTTTATTTACATTGATCATTTGCTCATTAATTGTACAACTTAATAGTCATCAACATATGTTATACAATTTACAGACAAATAATTTCTTTTACAATGTTTGCCTGTTACAACAACCTACAACAACCTAGATGTTTCGTGACAGGAACATAGAATGTCGTAACTTATTAAGCTCTGTTTGGTTATTCTGGGTACTAAGTATATGTACTTGAACTTTCATGTAAAACTTCAACTGATATTTAATTATCTGGAAATCTGGCAATGTATTATTTACCTCATAACGATAAATGTAAAATTTTGCATGGAAAATAGCAAACTATACCATCTGTTTTTGGGACGGTAATATCCAAAACTAACATTTCCACACATAATATCAACTCTGGACTGAAAGATACCCAAGTAAATGTCATTCCACAAAGCTGCTTCCTTTCTGCAATGCCAAAAGAGATGTGCCACGGACTCTTCGTAATCATTACAAAAGGAACAAATCGTGTTCTCGGTGATGTTAATCCTGCTTAGGAAAACATTTGTAGTTATTATAGGATGAATACATTTGTATAGAAAATATCTAATCTTTGCCTCATTTATGCTCCTACATGCCAAAAAATTTTACTCCAGTTGAGAGTAGTACCTTTAAATGCTTTCTCCCATTTTACACAAGAGCCGGGAAATTCCAAAGAGCGTTGGGTGAACTTTCCGTAGACATAATGGCAAGCTCTGTCAATACCTTTTAGATGAATAAGCATTATAAGCTGACAGGATGATGGCTGCCTAGAAAACCCCAGACAAGGACTTGTAGGTCTCCATGCCTTTGGAATGGAATGTAAAATCCGATTTTACAAAGGGGAGGGAAAATTTGATGAGTTATACCTCGTAAAAAATCCTTATATTGTAACAGTTTACCTGTGGAATGATAAAAATTTCTAACAAATTAAATGTTTGAATTGAAGCAGTTTTCATACTAAATTATCTCACCTTTGAGTTTAATAAATGTATTATTCCAAACAATTTGATTGCAGTTATTGGCAATGTCTCAAATGTCAAATTATTTCATGCGCAACAGCAGTCATAAATAAACTCATTGCTAACCTTTGTTGGTAAATCTTTCCCTCAAAAATTGCAATTAAACAAGAATTTTTCCCACTTTTCCTTAAGAAACAGTCACATAGAACTTTCCCGGCACCTGAACACTGGTCAATGTAACTCTTTTATCCAGACAATTTTCATACCCTTAAGATATTTACAAACATTGACCATATTTAGACCCCTTGTTCATAAGATTGAGTTTAAATTTTTCGCCGTATTTTCCCTCTCCCCATATTCAGTTGAAAAGGGCACTATTTAACTGTTTCAGAATGTTGACCGGTGGATTTGGGAGACCAGGAAAAAGGAAAACCAGTTGTGACAAGGCAAAACTCTTAAAATAGTAATTTTAGTGTGAGGGGTCAAGTCATGGGAGGACCACATATTTAAGGTACATTTCAGATGAGATAATTCTGGTAAATAATTCAAGGGTAGTAAGTCATCCCTTCTGGGAGTTATTGTTATACCAAGAACTAGGTTTTCACGGTAAACCGATTATGATATCGATACCGGTTTTAACCGGTTTGGATTCGGTATGATTATTGCATGAGAAGAAAATTGAAAAATCGAAATAATCAAAGTAATTGTTAAATAATTGAAAAAAAATCATGGAGAGGAGGGTATGTTAATCATCTCTTAGACCAAAAAACTAAAGATTCTGTGACAGTTTGTAAGGCTAGACTGGGCCCCAATTTGGCACTCATGTACAGGTCATATACAGTATACAATGTTTGGCAACGCTGCATTCGGCGCAATGGATTACTTTTAACAAGTAAAGTATGTGCAGAAAAAACTGATTATAATCGAATTTCGATAATTAGGGGTCCAGTTATATCAATTGTCTTTTCTGGGAATATCGTGAAAGCCTACCAAGAACCCTAATTGGATCGTACATAAGAGGGATATCATAACACAATTGAAAATTACTAACATGCTCCAGATTATTACCAGTAGGAAAATTGTTTGATTTACTAAAATTCGTTTTTAAACCCAAAAGTCTAATAATCATTCAGAGTTTCAATAACTGTTTTCAATGAATCATTATCATCTCCATAGAAAATAGTTGTATCATCTGCATAAATTGAAATTTTAATGCTGACATCACTTATAGGGTAACCAACAAAAATATGGTCTGCGCATAGTTTTATGACTAAAATTTCTGCACAGAGCAGAAAAAGGTATGGACTTGAAGGGCAGCCTTGACGCATTCCCTTTTCAAATGGGAAAAAGCCGGTTGACACACCATAACTTAAAGTGATGCCGTGAGTTTGCAAAAAATGAAAAACATAAGATTTTGCTTCTTGTTATGTCTTTCTTTATCCTTCAAAATGTCACGAGTGCTATACAGAGTTGAAGAATACAATTTGAAAGCTCAAAATGATAGCGATAGTCTCGGGAAGTAACCTAAACAGCATAAAATCAGAAAAATTTTGAAGGCCTTTTTCAAAAAACGGTCCTCATTATAAAGCGTTAGACCACTCCTATGCAACGAACCTGATGTTGAATATGCAATATTATTGAGGTGTCACCACGTTAAAAAACGTACTATACCACTCAACCCAGGCTAGCTCCACGGTACAACTGTTCGCTCACGGCCGGGGAATGACCTTCTTACATAATCGCTTGATAATACAACTAACGTTACTTGTACACTCAATATAGCTTTCGGCTCTAATTTAGAATCAACTTACAGGCTACTGTCTTTCACTCATTGGTACGCGTTATAGTGCTGATTTGAATCTGAACGTTACGGGTTTACAGCGAAAGTTGCACCACTAATAGGCCTACTATCTCTTTTGTCGCCAAAACTGTTTCTGAATTGAACGTCAAACACGGTGGTAAGTGCAAATAAAAGGCAGAGCATCGTCTCTCGCTACTAGTAGTACTAATGTTAGCGCAAGTTAGGCTTAATTTACTGAGGTACCACTCGCCAGTAGCCTAAAGTTAGGCTACTACAGTAAAACGGGATAGTTTAGCCTTGTGTGGTATTACCTTGTACGGTGTATATTGCAATATCAACGTTATTTCAAGATCCACACATTCAGTTAAAAAAAAAAAGAAAGACAGTCTTGTTCGCTTGTGTTGTTGTGCTAAGACTAGCAGCTAAGTCGATCAGCTGTTTACACCTAGTGAATATGCATCAGTACTTCGTTCTCATTGGTCTGCTCAACAGATGTTCGTTAGGAGACTGAATAGTGTTTGTGAGCAGCACATTTTTTATTTCCTTGAGTTTAGTCGTTATTTTTACGAAAATTTCAGGGCTGATGCCAGAATTCGCACAACAGGCCCTATTTTTTCTCCCTTACTGTTCATATGGGCCACTCAAACCAATGACTAAGATTTTAAACTCGATTTTTAATGTTTTTCCCTTTTTGCAAACTCACAGCATCACTTTAAAACATGCAGAGAAATTCGAATAGAATGTTGTAATCCATCAAATTATGCTCTAACGAAATTAAACAATTTTAATGTTTGAAACAAAAAATTCCAGTCGACACTGTTGAAAACTTTTTTGAAGTCGACAGATAAAATGTAAACTTGTGATATTTTTTCCTGGGTGTACTGTGTGACATCGAAAGTGAGTTTACATTTGCATCGATAAAAAAAAAAAAAAAAAAAAAAAAAAAAAAAAAAAAAAAAAAAAAAAAAAAAAAAACAAAAAAAAAAAAAAAAAAAAAAAAAAAAAATGTCTTTTCAAAAAGCCTGTTTGGCCAGGGTGAATATTTTAAGGCACGATGTACTTCAGACTCCCGGAAATACAACTAGCAGCAGTTTTAAAATCTACATTTAGGAGTAAAAATGGGACTCCAATTCCCAATATCTTAAGATCCTTTCCCTCCTTTGGTAATAATGTGATAATAGCTCTAGTCTGGTCTGGACAGTGTCCTGACTAAAAAACCAGAGTTCAAGGACATTACCACAAACAACTTTATTTCTGGCCAAAAAACTTACAAAATTATAGTGGTAGACCATTGCTTCTGGGTACCTTCCCTGTAACCATACTTTGAATGGCACCCCAGAATTCCTCCTCGGTTAACATGCTCTCACAGCTACTTTTTAAATCATCATCAACACCTTTTAAATGTAACTGTATCGGTAAAAAGTGTATTTAAATTTTCTCCCCTAGGGGAGGTATATAGTTTTGCATAAAATTTCCGTTCAGTATTCAAAATTTCCTCAAGATCATAAACTTCCCCTTTGTTATTGTCAGCGAAGACTTTTATAGCTTTCATCTCACTTTATCTATTTCTAAATTTAGAAAATTTTTAGTATTTCTTTCCCCACTTTCCACCCACCTTGGTCTTGAAGGAATAATAATGCCGTCAACTTTACTTTCATAGATGGTATCAAGCTGCTGTTTGTCATTCAATATTTGTTGCTTTAAAAATGGAGTAGGGTGAAAACTATATTTAGCTTCTAATGAAATAATACTTTTCTGCAACATTCTCTCCTGCTCCCTTAATCATCAGGATTTGGGGTTTGAAAACACTAATGACCAAGAACGTGTAAGGAATTTCAATTACTCCATAGTTAATAGACACATCCCTGGTTGGGAAACTCGGTGAACTGCACTGTCTGTGTTGAGATCCTCATTTTCAGTAGTCACATGACGCTAACCATGCACAAGGCTGATTGATTAGCTCTACTAAACGTGCGTACTCGTAGCACAAGGCGTTACATACACCACTATGGAAGTACTACCTACCTACCTCCAAAGTAGTACTTCTGTAGCACTACTTGTGAACCGTTATCAAACTATAATTATGAATTTTTTTGTAAAAGTGGTTTTGTTACTTTTCACTCTTAAAACCCTCCAAACACCGAAGAGTATTTGTGGCTGGAGTTACTAGCTATAGTTAGAAGCCTACAAACACTGCCAACTTTACCGATAAAACCTCCGCAATTGTCAACAGACCAAACTAGGGAAATCTAAATTTTTCAGGGCAAAAAATAGCCAGATTAGTGGGAAATTAGGGAGATTGGAAGATTTTCATCTAAATGTAGCCTTATAGCCAACTCAATCGATCGTACGGTTGTATACGCCGCGTTATTCGCTAATGCACAGTGAAAGTTGCCCTTGTATTTCCACGTTCGTTGCAGCTACTTGTACGCCGTATTGTATGCATATCTCACTGCCGCGAGGTGTCGGCGTGCAAACTACCGGAGTCTCTCGGTAAAACCGGGGGGGAGAAGTTGGAAGGTCTGTGTCAGTTTGAGAACGACTCACTTTCTTCCTAAATTTAATTTAGTGCTTATATCAAGTATATATCATGACTGGGTATTTTCCCTAAAAATAAAACAGTTAACCGACTTGGTAACGTCAGATAGTGAGTGAACCGTCCTTTACTTTCACATGTGATAGTATTTAGCTAACACTATACATCAATGCTAAATTCCAGAGTACGGTAGTTTAATTCTACTCAAACAAGAAACGTGGGGGTTGTGGGCCATGGTTTTCTTCGTTTATTTGAACGTTCACAAATACTTACTGATTCAAAAGCTTCCTGGAACCCTTCCAACCCTTGAATCAACTTCAATTTATTTCTGAGAATGACTGAATGACACAACACTCAATGTAGCCATATCGCTACTCGATTGATCGTGTGGACGGTCAGTGTCACGTCATGCACTTTTCTGCACGTCTCAACATAGCTACTCGGCTTGTACGTGGTGTGTATAGGGTGTACGTAAAGTTTCCTAACCAGGGATGTGTCTATTAACTATGGTTACTCCCAGAGCCCGGTGGACTTAGGTAATCTAAGTCCCACTCAATTTCTGCATCTGCAATTAATTCACAAATTTTTGCTACATAATCATTATCATGCAAACTAGAAGTACACCGTATTATAAGAGATATAGACCTTATATTTGTTCCTTCTGGGTGAAAGGGGGGGGGGTGCAAGAGAGGGGAAGAATGCCCATACAGGTGATTTGTTCTTTGCCGTTCTTAATGTCAAGTTAGCTATAGACTGTATTTTTTCCTTGGATTTACTGTTATTTTATTGATCAGATACATGATATGTAGAAAGGATAAAATGACTGTTCTGAGTGGAAAACACAGGTGATGGTGGTGGTGGGGGGGGGGGGGGAATGAGTGGGCTCATTGTACAAGTCAGGCAAACCCTTAGTAGGTCTAGCTTTGACTGCTTTCAAGTCTTCAGGTGTAAAGCCTTCAAGTGATGTGTGTATTTCCTTCATGCTCATGTGCGAGGCAGGTATTACTGTGATCTGTGCAGCTGTGTTTCATCTTTCAATTTGTAGTGCTTTAGGTCATGAATTTCCACTGAATGATAAGCCTAAAGCAAGCTTTCTTGATTCTGTAAGATTCTTGTTCTCTTTTGATGCTAGACATGAAAAACCAACTGACCCAGATGACCCATTAGCTGACCAGAACATCAAGGACAGGTTCTATGGGACCAGTGACCCAGTGGCCGATAAACTGATGCGGAGAGCTGCTGCAATGCCAAAACTTGATCCTCCTGAGGATAAGACAATCACAACATTGTATGTTGGTGGACTTGGAGAGAAAGTTAAAGAAGTAGACTTGAAGTAAGTTCAGTGTTCTCCACTAGCTGTTTTGTCCGGGGGCTCCGCCCGTACAAAATCTGCCACACTACTTTAGCGCCCGGACAAAAATTTGCCACCCGCACAGAAAATTGACTCGCCTGGTCAAGAAGTTGTCTGTACATTCAATCACAAACACCACAACTTAGTCATTTGACTGCCTTTTATATTTGATTTCAAATACTCATGACAAGCAATGTATAAAAAAACATCGGAGATGCAAACTCAGCTCACTTGCACCTGAGCTCTTATATCATTCAACATGCACTTAGGCTACTGCATTTCTTTCATATGTTTCCACAGTAGGAATCGGTTACCATCAAACTCATTAATGAAACCATTCAATTGAACTGTCCCCTAGGTTTCCCAATTTTACCCAAAATTTCCATATAAGTAAACTACTTCATTCTTGAATATGTCCAAGTGGAAACTGGAGCTTCAGATCTGCAAGTAAAGTCAAAGATATTTAGAAAATGCAATTTGCAAAAAAAAAATGACCACAAAATGCCCAGATTTAAACACATAGGGAAGGCTAAGAACAAGGCCGTAGATTGCACCATTTGCGATCTAAGCCCTCCTAAATTGTCAAAATTTTCCCAAAGGGGACACCCCCTCCCCTTAGACCCCTCTCCCAGGGCGGTGATCACAAGAGCCCCCAGACAGAAAACAAACCAGTGGAGAACCCTAAAGTTGATCAATGTTTGTATGCAGAATGGTGCAAAACATAAAAATGTCTTAAAAATGCAGTATTTTTGGTTTGCCTTGCATGCACCCATCCTGAGTTAGTTTTTCCATCATTACTTCCTGTCGGACAGCAAGAGTGAAATTATTATTCCAAAGCCCCAGGAAACCCTTACCCATGCCTGCAAAAAGCTGGACGCAAAGACGCATTGCGTCCGCAAAAACCATGCTGCAGCTAGAAATTTTCATCTTAGCCCCAAATTAAGTAGACTAGGTGTGCTAGAAATTTTGGATTTCAAGGTATGTGCGCCTGCAAAGTTTTGCAAGTTTTTCAGCCATGCCCTTACCATCATCCATCCTCCCCCTCTACCCTCAAGCCGTCTGCATTCATCCCAACAAGCCATTAGTCAGTCCAAGTAAGACTGCAATTAAAAAAGTGTGAAGTTGTGATTTTTGTGGTCTGTTAGGTGCCCATCCAATGTCATTTGAAGAAGGATAAATGCATCTTTGTAATGCCCACATTTTTGGTAAATACACCAGAGCCTCTGGGGGCTTCATCACCCACACCTCTGTGACCCAAATTTCTACCCAAATACTCCCCTACCCTTACCCTTGACAAAATCCTGGCTACACACCTGCTTGAAGTAGGTAGCCTTGAAGCAAGTAGACATATCCTGATAATAACATTGGGAGACTATCGAGAAGGGGGGGGGGGGGGGGGTGGGCACATTGCCCTGGTAGTTTGCATTCCCCTAACTGTACTGAGTATTGTGGGGTGTTTGGTGCACCATTCCATATGCTTCCATCCTTAGGGAAAAAAGAAACGAACCTGCAAAAGTCAGAGATTTGTAACGAACTTGTCCTTTACTTATGGGTGATTTTGTGTCTAAAAAAATGTCATATTCGGTCTTCAGAAATGAAATTCTTATACTGTGTGTTTAAGGTCATCTTGCTACATGAGTCAACAATCCATAAATATTCTTTGTAGTATTTATTCAAGATCTTTAGAAACTTATCCTAAAACAGATGGAAAACTTCATGTTCCCAGCACAATGCATTATTGTGGAATATTTACAATAGTCATCTTAGTCTTCAAACAGCCTTAAATTTTGTTTCCTCAAAAGTGTAGGCACCCTGCTTGCAACACCCTCTCCCCACCCATACCCTACCCCCATAAAAAATCCTTGGTCACCACTATTCTCCATACCATACTAAAGCTCAAAAAGGCTCACCTTACATTATGCCACAATTGCATTGGTCTCTTTCCTCTTATTTCTTGGACAGAGATCACTTTTACCAGTTTGGAGAGATTCGTTCCATTAGCGTCATACCCAAGCAGCAGTGTGCATTTGTCACGTTCGCTCAACGGTCAGCAGCAGAACTGGCAGCCGAGAAGTCATTCCAGAAACTGATCATCAGGGGTCGAAGGTTAAATGTCAAGTGGGGCAAATCTTTTGCGCAACAAGATGACAAGAAGAAGACATCAGATGATGGTCAGGCTGCATTTGAACCGGTACCAGGGTTGCCTGGAGGTAAGTCTTGGACCAATTATTTCTTTTAATCATGGGCATTCAGTAGGCTTGGGCAAGTCCAATATTTTTGGAGTCAGGACTCAAAATGGAGTCATGACTTCTCCTACGATGTCATAAATGACACAGAAACATATACCATAGCAGCTATAAAGTTTGGATTACTACCCTACCAATGGAGTATTTCTTTTACATATCAGTATTCAGTGGCCTTGGTAGACTCCTATAGTTTTGGGGTCAGGACTCAGAATTGAGTCTTGACTCCTCCTATGATGTCATAAATGACACAGGAACATAGACCATAGTAGCTATAAAGTGTGGATTACTAACCTACCAATGGAGTATTACAGTACTGCTAAGCTTGCAAGGCTTTTCAATGGCTGATGTGGGGTATTCCCAGTGTCAGGAAATCATAGAGGCAACTGAAGGGAAAATTTGTCATGGAATAAAGCAGAAAACCAAAAAAGTCAGTTTATAATTCTTAATCAAAACCTGCAAAAGACCACAAACTAAAAAGCACATTCAATAGAGCACAAACTCCAAAATGTAATTTTTGTGCTTGGTTTTATTCTATTAACCAGAATGCAAAAATGCATTGAGGTTTCGATGATATATGTTCTATTCCAAATAATGCCATGATGTCCCTTGTCTTTCAGTCACTGGTAAAGTGCTATCTTAACATGTTGGAAAAATAATTTTAGGTTCATATTTGATCTTGGGAATTCCTGGGAAATTTTGCATTTTGACATGATGACATCTGATGACTCAAGATGATCTTGGGAATTCTTGGGAAAATTTGCTTTTTGCCTTCTGGTGAACTCATGAGACAATCTTGGGAATTCTTAAAATTTTGCTTTTTGACCCCAGATGACCTTTGACCTCCATCAAAAACGATAGGGTTCTTCCTCTTACCATAATGCATGTACATACTAAGTATGAAATTTATTCAAGCTTCCTATCTTGAGATATCATGATAAAAACATTTTCAGTGTTTGACCCCCGGTGACCCTACTTGACCTTTGACCTCCACCAAACATGACAGCATTCATCTTTCAGCACCATAACACATCCACATACTACCTATGAAATCTATCCAAGCTTTCCTAAGATATTGAGATATTGTGTCAACATGGTTTTTCAGAGTTTGACCTCCGGCCCCAGGTGACCCAGATGACCTTTTGACCTCCACCCAAAACAATAAGGCTCTTATCCTCTTACCATAACGCATCTGCATAACTAAGTATGAAATTTATCCAAGCTTTCTATCTTGAGATATCGTGCACACAAGGTTTTCAGGTTTTGGAACCCTCGGTGACCCCAGATGACCTTTGACCTCCACCAAAAACAATAGGGTTCTTCCTCTTACCATAACACATCTACATAACTAAGTATGAAATCTATCCAAGCTTCCTTACTTGAGATTACATGTTAATAAGGTTTTCAGCATTCGACCCCGGTGACCCAGATGACCTTTGGACCTCCACCAAAAATGATAGGGTTCTTCCTCTTACCATAACACATCTACATACTAAGTATGAAATCTATCCAAGCTTCCTAACTTGAGATATCATGTTAATAAGGTTTTCAGCATTTCGACCCCGGTGACCCAGATGACCTTTGACCTCCACCAAAATGATAGGGTTCTTCTCTTTAGCATAACGCATCTACATACTAAGTATGAAATCTATCCAAGCTTCCTATCTTGAGATATCGTGTTAACAAGGTTGTCAGAGTTTGACCTCCGGTGACCCCAGATGACCTTTGACCTCCACCACAAACGATAGGTGTTCTTCCTCTTAACCATAACGCATCTACGTACTAAGTATGAAATTTATCCAAGCTTCCTGATTTGTGAGATATCGTGTTAACAAGGTTTTCAGCATTTGACCCCCGGTGACCCCAGATGACCTTTGACCTCCATCACAAAACGATAGGGTTCTTCCTCTTACCATAACCGCAATCTACATACTAAGTATGAAATTTAATCCAAGCTTCCTATCTCGAGATATCGTGTTAACAAGGTTTTGCGGAATTTGACCCCCGGCTGACCCCAAGATGACCTTTGACCCCCACCAAAAATAATAGGGTTCTTCCTCTCAATATGGGGCATCTATGTACCAAGTTTGAGAACTGTCAGAGTTTCCCTTTTTGAGATATCGTGTTAACGAGCAGTGTCACAAACACACATACACACACACATACACACATACACACATACACACACATACACACACACGCACATACACACATACATACACACATACGCCATCACGAATGCATTGGTTTCTCTTATCATCGAAACCAAAAACTGATCATAGTGTCGGGCACCCCAAAGGAAGTGTAGTTGGTATGCAACTCCTAGCAAGGAGTTGGGACTCAGGAGTAGAGTAGGCTAACCCCTACCCCACCCCCTCTCTTCCCCCATGTCTGGTATTCAACATCTGTATCTATCAGTAGTTGTGATATCTGTCTGTTGTTGGCATTGGTTAAAAATATTTACAATGCTAATACTACCCAACTGATATGACTGCTCAAAACAAAGCCTATTTGCATTTGTCTGAAATCCCAGTATTTTACCTCCTGAAAAAAAAACAAACTGTTCTTATTTTACTTAATCTCATCTCCTTGTTTTAGTTGCAGCACACCCATGTTGTGTTTAGTAATTATTTTTTACATATTGATATCAGATAGGTATCTATCAAAATTGAAATGCAGAATGTCAGATGTCAGTGAGGCCAGTATCGGTTAAATTGGCCCAATGCTCTAGAATGTTTATCTGTTGTCTTTTCATGTCATTCGAAAAGGGCATTTGTAATTCAAGCATACACAGTCCATTAACTGAAAAGTATTGTCCAGATCCAAAGTTATTTTGGGTATGTTCAAAAGGAGAGGAATCTCATCATCCAGGTGCAACAAGTCAACTCGTATGTTAATTTCATGAGGTATTAAAGTGGACCTAAAGTCTAGAAGTACAAGAATTTATACTTTAGAGGTTGGAAAATGAATTTCATTCATTCATCTCCTATTTTCATAGCTTACTGCATTAATGAGATATAGAGTGATGAAATTTATTAACTTAATTTGAAATAGTCGATTGTGCAATAATTTGTGATGTCATTTTTTTACTACAGTACCATCTTTGTTTTTTTGAAAGCCACTGAACCTTGTGCCACAAAAGGAAACAAAAAAGCAGGTAATGTGAGTTGTACAAGGACATTACAAATTATTGCACAATCTACCATTTTAAATTGAGTGAATAAGCTTCAACATTTTACACCTCAGCTCAGAAATTTGACCTGTGAAGGTGGGAGTTGGACCATTTAGATGCAAACTTTGTAACATATATTTTTGAAATTTTAGACTGTAGGTACTCTTTAAGGCATTTAAGCAACTGACATACATGTTCCAACAAAGAGGAACTTAAGCAAGCATAGTTATTCATTTGTATTTTTCTTACCCAGCTCTGCCTCCACCACCAATGCAGGCAACCTCTCAAGAATCGAACAACTTCTTCAACTTAGATCAACCACCCCAACTGCCTCAACTTCCTCCAAGACCTCCTATGGGTCCTCCTCCTCTCATGCACAATTTTCCTCCAAATTTACCTCCCCCACCCCCAGGGATGGGTATGCCAGGGATGCCACCACCACTAGGACAAAGACCACCCCCTCCAATGAGACCTCCTCCTGGACACAGGCATCCCCCACCCCCTCCATTGATTAGTTTCAGAGGGCCACCAATGAGAGGGCCAATTCCAGGACCTCCCCCACCACCATTTGGAAGAATGCCACCAGGGGGTGGTAGGATGATAAGACCACCCCCAGGACCACCACCCAAACAGGCTGTCCACTACCCATCACAAGATCCTCAAAGAATGGGTACACAGAAGAAAGATGAATGAGGAAGACAATTCATCATTTAGCTGTTATGTTCATTATAAAGAACTCACATATATTGGCTGCAAGGCAAGAGTCATTCAAGTTCTACTTGAAAGTGTGTACTGAAAGACCTGTTAGGCCAGTTTACATTACTAGCCATGCAGTCCAGTCGTAAGCCTACTTTTAAGGCAAGGAAAAACAAAAATAAAAGTATGAGGACCCTTAAGGGCCCATGTGTATACCCTAGTGCATATGTATTGTTGAGTACTAATCTGCCCTTCAAATATCAGGTAGGGGATGTGTTGAAAGGCTGTAACTTGAACCCTCTCTGAAATGTGGAAATATTGATGGCATAAGGAGAGTTACTCATTCAACTCCTGTGTATAGCATGAGCTCTGCTGCTACCAGCCCATTTCCCACAAGATGCTTGAGAAGTAATCCTTCTTTCAGTATGGTTCAGTATGGGGAGGGGGGGGGGGTGTGTGGGGGTGGAGTAGTAGTGAAAGAGTGGTGTTATCACTATGTGAGTTGTGCCAGAATAACATCACAAGTCAATGTTTAACGTAAGGGGAGGGGCAGGTCCAAGATGTTACAAAAGGAGGGGTTAATTCTGTGGGGGCAAAATATGAAGCTATGTTTCAAATGTATGAAGCCTCAATGGGGGCATGGGGATCTTGAGAAATTTAAAATAGAAACTGTTCAACAGTATCTCCTGGCATCTGGCAATGAAAATTAGTATACATAAACTTTATAGTGCAGCTTTGAAACTGTCTCCAAAAAGAAAGTGACACCAAAAAAAAAAGGGAGGGGAGGGGGATTGAAGCAGGAAAATCCCCCCTCTGGATCTGCACCTGATGTACCAAAGTGAATGAAGTTTACCATTTATATCACTGTACTAGAAGCAAAGCTATGAAGATGGCTGTCATTTTTCAACCTTCATAATAGGGTAATTTTAGACTCAAGCCCAGTCACCCCCTGCCCCCTTCACTTTAAAAATTTGTTATCAAAATAATAGTTGTAAACTTTGTTTGAATTATACCTAAATCTAAATGAAAAGAATTTTGGTATTTTAAAGGTTTGGCATTTGTTTTTCTTTTATTCCCCATACCAGTGTTCCTTCCAGTGGCTTACAACTTACAAAAAGTATACTTATGCACAAAAAGTTGACCCAAGTATCATATCTTCTTTAGCTGGTTTTCATGAGAGAATTTTGTAAATATTTTAGAAGTCTTTTCTTTACTAGGGCTTTATGGACCAGGCATAGGCACAAAATGCCATAGCACACACTTTATGCACACAATACCTACATATGTCAGCAGAGTAACACATCCTGTGAATGAACACATTGCCTGTGCAGTGTTTCTATAATACACTATTCTGGTAAATAAACCCACAAGTGCTGATAGGGCTTATGATTTATCCCCACCCCCTTCCCAACCCCAATGGACCTCTAGAGGTCACAGTATCAACAGCCCCACTTATTTGGCCTATGCCATTCACAATTGAGATTAATCCTTGAGGCTCAGGTTCAAATGTCAGCAAAGCAATCATTTTTTAAAAAGTTAGTAGTTTCAATGTTTAATAGAAACATTTGACCACTACAATTTGAAGTGTTGGCATGGCCTAGTTGGTTGGGGCACTTGCAAGAAGGTTATCTTCTTAAAGTCCTAGGTTCACATCCCAGTGGTTAACTTTTGGTTTTCTCTAAGTCTTCAGCTCTGATGTGTGGTATAAAATAAAAGTTGCATCTTAAGAATCTGGGGATCCAGTCATGGCATAGTGGAGAGGAAGTAAGACTAGTAGGCTGGATGTGGCTGGTTCAAGACCTGGCAGAAGGAGAGAAGGATGGAAGGAAAAGGATGCCTGAGGGAGGGCAGGATGATGGAAGGCCTCCCCCTCCCCTTCAAAGCAAATGTGTCATGAAGTAAATTTTTAGGTCATGTTTAGTTTATGCTCTGGTGAAGCCTCTATGTATTCAGATTTTTGGTTCTTTAAATCAGCTACTGAAGTTAGTACTTTTCCTACCAAAAGTGAATTTGGAACAAGCAGGTGTGATATCATGGAGTCACATTGGTGATCAATGTTTGTCTTCACACAAAAATTAAGGGTGACCAATATTTCACAATATTTTGGAACATTGGTCACCAATGTTCATAACCAGAATACAAAGTACACTGAGGTTTTGACGATCGATGTATTTTCTATTCCAAGTAATGCCATGAAGTCCAATTTCTTTCAGTCACTGGTCAAATGTTATCTTTACATGTTGGAAAAATAGTTTTGGGTTCATATTTGATCTTGGGAATTCTTGGAAAATTTTGCTGTTTGACCTCAAGTGACCTGGCCCAGATGACCTCTGACTGCCACCAAAGACAACACGGTTCTTCTCACCACAAGGCATCCACATACCAAGTATGAAATCTATCCGAGCTTCCAACCTTGATAATTGTTAAGGTTTTAAGAGTCTGACCCCCGGTGATCCCAAAATGTGACCTCCACAAAAAACAATGGGGTTCTTCTCACCATACGGCATCCACATACTACATGTGAAATCTTTCCAAGCTTCTTACCTTCAGATATCGTGTTAACAAAATTTCCAAAGTTTGACCCCTGGTGACCTCAGAGGACCTTAGACCTCCACCAAAAATGATAGGGTTCTTTTTCCTAATATGGGGCACTACCATGCCAAGTATGAGCTTCATGGAAGTTTCCCTTCTCGAGAAATTGCATGCACAATGTTTTTATTGGGTGACCTCAAATGACCTTTGACCTCCACCAAAAACAATAGGGTTCTTCTACTCCATATGGGGTACCTACATACCAAGTTTGAGCTTCACAGACATTTCCATTCTTGAGATAGTGTGTGCACAAGCTAAGTCTCAAACACATGCACACGCATATACACGCATACATACACACACCATCATGAATGCATAGGTTTCTTTCTCGTCAAAACCAAAAATCAAATCAAAACACTTGTCACCAATGTGAATCCATGATATCACATCCTGCTTGCTTCAAGCACACTTGTGGTAGAAAATGCAGTAATTTCAGCTTTTGAAATCTTGAGAACCTCACATAGTGAATGGAATTTTCACCAAAAACCTCCCTCTTTAACATATGAAAAAATTAATGAGTTTGGAGTATTATTTCATGATATTATACAGCCTATAAATTAATATCACAAAGAACAGCTAAGCCAATTATCTAAGGAAGGCAAAGTTACGAGGCCAACAGTGGTAACTTCTCCCACAGTATATCAAAACTATATACAAACAACCGATGTCACACTACAATGGATTATAGTTTAAGGCTTTATATTTTTCTATTTTTCTCTTTTTTTTAATCATGAACAATGGGTGTAAACATGATAAAAATACACTCTGAATACCAGTAAAAAAGTCTTTGTCAATCCAACAAATGGAGTTGTCACATGGATGAAACTTGAACATCCCAGCCCGCTTTTGTTTGTTAATACCATCTTCACTGTCGAGCATTATCATCATTAATTTCCCATTGATCATCAGCCAGTTCCCTACCACAGCACACCAAACCATGCACGCACAAAAATAAACCAACCAGACTCCCCCTACTTATCCTACCCATTCAAGCATGTACACCCAATCCAAACAAATTATCACATGCTTACAAAGACCTAACATAACCACTTTTTTCTTCAGCTCAAATGCTGGCATCAAAAATCTTCTAACATTCAAAGAAGAATTACTAAATTCATGTAAGATATTCTTGACATTAAAAAATTTGAGATCTATGGAAAGACTTTTATCAGTTAGTTAACAATTAAGACAACACAACACATGTCTGTGGTCAACCTCTGCTGAAAATTGTGGTTCTTTTCGAGATCGGTGATCTGCTTTACATTGCAATATTTAATTCCTCTGTTATTCTGGTTTTACTTGTCCAATTCCAAAATAGAACAATGCACGCACAACTCGAGAGATTCTAAGTATATCTACCTGAGCATTAGTGGTTATACAATTATGGTCACAACTGAATGTTGTCCATGCATTTTTTTCCTGAAAATTTTGAATTCATTCCCACTCTTTGGGGTAATATGGGCCCATTTTGGGTAATATGGGCCCATCATTCAGAGTTACCAAATTACTTCTGCATTGTAAAGGCACATGTTTTTTTGCAAAATGCTGCTACATTGGTGCATGTGGTATATACACATGCTGCAGGCATCACCACCACTGAAACTATGGAAAATGAAATATAAAATCTGGCTTCAAATTCCTTGCACAATTTGGCAATAAACAATGCCAACAGATAAACAAAATTTGATGACATTGAACACAAATACAAAGATTTCAAGGTCAAGTAATTTGAATGTATCAAGAGCAAATGTTCCAACCCATTCAACTACTTGCTTAACCTTTGTAAATCCACAACTGATTTGACATGCCAAGCCCTATCCAAAGATTTTTAACCTTATCAAAAACATTCTCAAATCAAAAAGAAATAATTCTCATGGAGAAATCTATTATGTTTCAATAGTTATTATTTATATTATTTTCTACATTTACTGAAATACCTTTTTACATAACTCCTGCTGAGATATGGTTTATTATAGCAGGCAGGCAGGACCTGCCAAGCTGACACCCCTGAAACCTGTGTAACCATCCATCCCACAGCTGTCACCATGTGACTGGCCTGGCATGGTAACCACTATAATACTGCTGTTTTCTGGACTATATGAGATAACATCTATGGGATACAATGAATTAGTCCATACTCCCAAACAATTATAATTCTACAGTGGGGATATATATCAAGATCCACCTCATACAACCATTGAGAAAATAACGTACCTTTAAAACTCTTACAACACTAGAAACCATGGATATAACCCTACCAAACAAACTAGAAAATGTCAACTGTTTTTAAATTCTTTTCAAGAGAAATGTCTGCCACTAAGGCATTGTTTGACATTGTTGGATTTTCCTTTAAGTAGTGACATCACTGGAAACCGCTGTAACTTCCCATCCCACCGCTGCCACCACGTGACTGGCCTGACTGGTTACCACCATAGTATCCAGATCCACCTGTTAAAATCAAATTAAGGAATATAAATGCTTTTAAAGAGCTCAAGAATTTGGTGTAAACCATCTCTCACCTGGTGCCACATCTTTAAAAGGAATCAAAAAATGTTTATGTTGGAATGCAAGAGGTGCATGTTAAACCCAGTTCCTGGAAAATTCACCCCCTGACCCCCATTCCCATCCAGGACAATTCCAAATTTTCTGGTGGGTGGAAGCTGTCTAAGAGGTAATTGTCATGGGTGGAAATTATCCCAGGTGGGAACTGCCTGGCCTCTGGGGGCAAATTTTCCAGGGGGTTATGGATAGACATTTTTGGGAATAAAAGCCATGTAGTGGGGCACTTACCACTGGGGCAAAAGGTGCTTGACAATCCCCCCCCCCCCCCAAGAAAAATGGAAAAACTAAAATTACAGAACCAACATTTGGGCAAAGTTTTAATACGGTCATGTAATAATCCATACAACATATTGCTTTGGCACCTTCCCCATCCCCTCCCCAAAACAAATTTTCTCTACAGCCACCACCAAAATAGAATGTCATAAAACAGTAAGGAGCTAGGCTATATCTTCCATTTTTGTGACTTGTTAGTAAAACCAGTTCCATACAATGTGAGGAAAAAGTCAACATGACTCATGAGGATGTTGGTCAACAAGGGGATATTGGTCTTAACATTTTAAGTGCCAAATTTTCAAATAATGACCTCACATGCAATTCATTAAAATCAAGAATCATGAGCAACACTTTTTGATTAGAACATGTTAGTCATTTCTTAGAGGGCAGTATTAAACTGGCAGGAACACAAACCTGAGTAAGAGCTTCCACCTCCAGCTGCATAGTTCCCACCACCTGATCCCGAGTAGCGGCCACCCATGTCCCCACCGCTGCCACCAAAGTCCCCTTTAGAGCCTCCTCCACCTCTGTTATAGTTGCCACTGCCATAGTTACTACTGTTGTTAAAGCCACTATCTGAATATGGACCACTGCTGTAGTTTCCACCACCTCGGTTATAATTCCCACTGCCGCCACCACTATCATAGCCGCTGCCACTATAATCACTTGACCTGGGTTCATTCCCACCAAAACCACCACCAAAGCTGTTATCTGTAAGCAAGAAGCACCATATAATAAGGAAAATAAAACTGTTCTTTCAGTCCTTAGTTTCAAAAAATTTTGAATGTCATTTGGTTTTAACACCTTAGAGGTACACCTAAAGACTAGCTGTATACTATACAACTTTGCTCAATGCTTTGTCAAATGTGCGAATGAAAGTTGCGCTAACTGTAGAAGACTAGTTCAAGCCCGTCAAACTGATTTGGGTCACACACAAAATTGTGTAGTGGGCTCTTAGCTTACAGTTGAAATGAATCAAATTTGGATACAACACAACAACACTTGCAACATAACAAATAGTTTTCTCTAACATTAGTGTTATGTTGCAAGTATTTTTGTGTTTTATCCAAATTCTATTCATTTCAACTGTAAGCTATCTGTAAGTATAAAGCCATTACCTACTCATTACTATTGTTCTTTTGACCTTTCTTTTTTCATTTGCATTTTGCTTAATCAGCTACACATTTGTGAGACATAACTTTTATTTCTCACTTGGTAAGCCATTTAGTGTGGATTGACAATGCAACAGAACAGTTGTTAAGATATTTGCCACTGAAAGTTTGCTTCAACTTCTGCAGTCTCTAACTTTCTTGCACAGTGCTATGTAACAACTTTTTCCCATCCCAGCCAAAACCCATCCCAATAAAATCTCTTAAACTTTCGCCCTTCTACACACACCCCTGTAGTGCTGATAGTCGACCCTCTTTTTGTAGTCCATTAATCGAGCAGTTCTTCTTGATATGCAGTAAGTAATGGGTCACACTTACGACGTCATCACTACCATCATTCATATTTTCAAAATACAGCCAAAACAAATCTTTGCACATTTTGACACAAGATTAACTGATAAATACCACTGTGGAGTCATACAGCATTGTGAGAAAACCATTGCTGTAGCTATACAATATTTCTTGGCAAACTACTTCAGTGACATTTTTGATAGGTTGGGCTATATTATACAGCAGATTATGTTTAGTGCTTAGGTTTTGAGCAGAATTAATAGGGCTTTCAAATAGTACTCCTGACTACTGGTAATAGATCAGTTACAACTATCAGCACAGCACCCCTGTATATCACGTATCTTTTAAAGGTCGTGTGACATGCCACCAAAAAGAGCTGTTTCACTTGTCAGTTCCCGTAAAATGGTCAATATTTGATGGATTTTAATGGAAATTGCGGCTATTTTCTGGATTTTTAATGCTTTTTACATCAAATATCCAACTATGCTATTTTCATGTCACACGACCTTTAAGTTACATAAAACTTTAAAAATACATGCTACAAAGGCAAAAAATGAACTTCATGGCTCAACTCACATCTTCATAGTACATTGCCATGCTGAGATACAAACAGTTGAAATTTATTCACTGTACTCAAAAACTAGTGCAAAGTAACATGTAATTTCACCCCTGAGTCGATCAATTCAACTGTGTTTATTTCTACTGTGTTTCCTAAATCAGTTGAAACTTGCAGAAGGTAATCATTGCCTCATTGTTATGGAATGAGTTGACCATGCCAGCCCACTTCTTACAAACTGATTTCAAAGGGAACAGTTCAGATTTTGAAGGCTTTTAATTTTTTGCACAGAAAACGAGAGCATGTAGTGAAAGAAGGACATGTAAGACATTACAAATTATGTGGAACCTAGCATTTAAATTATAATGAGTAAGTTTAAATATTCTTTATCTCTGTAATGGAATGAGTTATGAAGATGAGAGTTTAATGAACAATTTTTGCATCCCAACCTCTTTAATACATAGTTTAGAAGTTAATAGTTAAGGTCAAACCTGTAACCACATGCTCCAATTTGAAGGTCAAAATTAATATTTGTAGTAAAGGGGGCTTGCAGAGATCACCACTAGCATCTGTAACTGAAATACTTCCTGTGTAAAAAGTATGTCTTTGAGGAGAGGGGGGTCTCATATAACAACTGAAAAAATCCACAGGCTACTAGGCTACAGGCCCCCCCCCCCCCTTTAAAGGAAGGGTTTAAGTAAAAACTTAAGTTTCACCTGTGAAAGAGGAACTAAATCTACACAATTTGATGAAACTTCCGTTCAAATCTGACATGTAGAACTCAAGATATCAGCAAATGAAGTTACTACATTTGTGATCCAAAGTGGGCTTAAAGCAAGCAGGGGTTATATCACTTCTTCACACTGATGAGAAATGCTTTGTTTTTTTTTTTGGTCTGCTGTGCTGACCTTGGAGTTAATAGGGATAGGGACCTCCTTATGGGGAATGTGAAGTTTGAAAAATTCCCATGCCTCCCATGCAATCACATTCCAATAACATGGGATTGTGGAAGAGAAAACTGCATGTTATCTTTAAAGAAAAACAAAAGACTGCTCATTAATGTGAGGCTATGATGTCATATGTGCTTGCTTCAAGTTCACTTTCTGTTGAAAATGTGACAACTTTATATGCAAATATCTTGAGAACCACACATCGGATTTCAATGCAAATTTCACCAGAATGCTTAGAATAAGCACCAATTTAACATATCAGAACTTGATTTGAGCTTAGACCCTTTCTTTTAAGTTCATACCCATTCTACTGTTGTAGTCCCTGTCAGTTCCTCCCATATCTCTCCTTCTGGGGTTGGAATGCAAGAAAAGTTCAATGTATCTCGGTCCAATGTGTTCTCTGTTCTTGCTCATAGCTGCATAGGCTTCTTCATGCGTAGCAAACTCCACATCTGCTTCGCCATTCTTCCGTCCGTTTTCATTGAAGCCAAATGAAATGCTAGTTGGTTGAGCTGTTCCACTGAAAAACTGAATCGCAAAACTTGACACTAAAATTTTTAGTAGTATCATGTTATTTTTCAAAACACATTACTATCACCGCATGTATATTCAACAGCACACGTCATGTTACCCCTCAACCAATTTTTGTCATATCTCAACCTGTATGGTGTATATTTCTGAACTTTTGGTGTCCTATAAATCAGGGATTTTCAGCCTATATTCATCAGCCTATCCTAGAATGTAAATGTCTCATGTGTGCCCCCTGGCAGACGATATACGTCTTTGCATATATAACACAGCACTGCCAAACGTTTATTGAACATGACTGTTCATCTACTTCAGGTCAGAATTCTACTGTTACCTTTAGACAATAGTTCATGCGATAGATCATTCCAGTAGTACTTGATCTAATGTTACCTACTGGGTTTGCTGATCACTGGCAGTCACCTCCTTTACAAAGTGATGCATATTCACCAAGGGTATTTTGTACACCCCCTGAAAAAAATCCGCATACCCCTAGCTGTACCGTTTACACATGTTAAAACCCTTACCATGAAGGAATTTCACTTATCTCTTCAATACCCTGTTGTGCAGAAGCAAAAGGAATTTCTCTCATGTGAACATGATGGCCAGTCCTGCATATTCAGCAAGGATGTTTCACCCACCCCCTGAAATGATCCTGTGTACCCCTAGCTGTACCGTTGGTGCACGTGACAAACCCTCGCCATGAAGAAAGTTCCACTTACCTCTTTAATATCCTGTTGTGTAGCAGCAAAAGGAATTCCTCTCATGTGGACATGATGGCCAGTCATGCTGACATAATCTGCCCCCGTTCTGCTTCCCCCTCCCATTCCACCTCCTGGTCCTCCCATTCCTCCTCCTGGTCCAGGGTAACCAAAGCCTTTAAAAGAGACCAAAAATTCATTCAAAGCAAGTATACCTCCAGGGCTCAAAATAACAGGGGCCCATGGGTCCGATGCTCCTAGAAATTCGCTCGGGCGTGTAACTTCTACAGGGAAAGGGGCCCGGTTGGCTCCTAAATATTTCAAGTCTAATTGCACAGTCTGCATGTGAACTTCTCCATCCACAACTCAACGATCTTATATCTCGCACAGCCTGTGTATTCCTATGCCTACAGTCACTAAAAACCTGCAAAACACATTATTTCTAAAATCAGTTCACATCGCTCATAAACAGTCTGCTTTGTCACAACATGGAAGATCACTCACGCAGACATACACCAATGTCAGTCACGAGTAACGTAGGCGGAGCCTCACGAGATTAACTGACGAGACGGTCGGCGGGAATTGAACAGTGCCCTTCATTTTACCGGGTAATAACTTCTGAAGTTACGAGAAATTTTTGAAAATGTATACTAGCCTACATGCAACATGGTCTAAGAGGGTGTGGACAGGTTGGTTTCAGGCTAGTTTCAGTCTCAACTTAACTTAATTATACCCATACGACACGTTTTCAAGCACGTAAAAAAGCACCCGTACACTTTATCAGTCCTTTTTTATTTGTAAGTTTTGGGCCCCTTGATTTCTCATTTGGCCTCTAGATTCCATGGGCTAGGGGCCCGGCAGTTAAAGGCTTATTTCGACCCCAACCTCAATGAGTTAAAACAGTCCAGATATTTTTACATCTTACAGGAGAGAAGAACAACATTTTTACCAACACTGAACACACAAAACCTTTGTATCTTGTTTAGATATCAACATTCTTACAAATATGACAAGTTTTTTCAGAAACTAGAAAGTCATCATTTCATTACTTTCTGGGTGGGGGAAAGCAGTCCAACAAAAAAGCATGCTGTGTTCATTTGTGAAAGTGCTGTAAAATTGTATTTCCCATATGAAAGATTATTTTAACTTTTTGCAGAACCTATATAGCAACTTCTTGTTCCTATTACCTATGAAAATGATGATGTGCTGAGTTCTTGTTTTCTATTTTAAAGGGAAATATTGCATTTATAATGCACCAGTATGGCATGCAAAGAAAATACCTTGAATCATTGTTAAACAGTTCAGTCTCACCAATAAACTCTAGCAATACCTTCATCTCCTCAAAATATTATGTATTACGAGAATAACGGATGTTGCATCATTTGAATTTTTGAAAGTTTGGGTGAACAAATTACTTTTTTGCAACAAATAACCAAAGTTCTTCCTGTGCGAGCCTTATTTCTTAAAAAGAAACCTACCGTACTGTCTTATTTTGAATTGTCTATCATTCTGTATCTACAAATATTGGTTTAAAAACGTGAAAATTTTCTGTAAAACAAACGCAATATTTCCCTTTAAATACCATGAGTTAAAATTATTCTGAGATTTTTATCCATGTAATTGGTCTTAAGCGTTAAGTCTTAAACTATACCACCTCTCAAAATAAGTCAAACTGTACTTACCGGGGTTATCTCCCCAACCTCCCATTCTTTGACCCATTGGTCCCATGGGTGGCATTGGTCCCATGGGTCCCATTCGAGGGTTGCCAAATCCAGCATAGTCCATGAAACCATCAAAGAGGCCAAGTCCCCTATAGGCCTCAGTATATCCTAATAAGAAAAATAAACGTATATTTAAGTTATTCCTCGAGTAAACCACAGTAACACACAAGTAATGCTTGGCCCTTTTTATGCTTAAGGCCAGCATTTGTTTTCAAATAACACAAAAAGCTACCATAACAGACCTGAACACTGAAAATGCCATCATTAAAGTAAGAAATGCTAATATATGAGAACATAACAAGGATGATTTATCTGAACAAAAGCTAGGCTGTATCAGGCTAGGCTCAGTACAAACAATAGCCTAACACAGTACAGAATTCTGGGTGCAGCAGGGTGTAGCAGTAGCACTGGGACTCAACACAGCTGGATGGGTCCCCCTCTGTAATGTAAGGGTTTGCTCACCTCCATAACTACCCTTGAATCTGCCAACACCACCACCCCCTCCTCCTCCTCGCATCGGTGGGAACCCAAACCCTGGCATGGGGGGCATGGGAGGCATGCGATCGTAAGGATGTGTCCGCATCATACGTCTCATGTTGTTGTTTGCATTTGTAACTTCCTGTGGGCTGCATTTGAAGATTTCAATATACCTGTGGGAGATAAACAATACTTTTCTAGTAATACAGCACCACAGAATACCAGATCATGGGGAAAAAGAACACAATTAATAACTTTGCTAAATAGAGGTCGTGTAAGAAGTTATTCACTTTTTTTTCATCATTTTAAAAAGAGTACAAAAAAGTGAAAAATTAACATTTCTGGCCAAAAATCATCACCTTTCTTTAAATTCTGTAAATGCATACATGGGCCTTCAACTTACTATCCCCCCCCCTCCCCTGATACCTTGATGAAAATGAAAATAAAAAGATGATACCTTATGCTTTACACTTACAAGTGAGTCCCATGAGAATAGTCAGAGGACACTACTAACAGCTCTTATCTACATACTGTACATCAGTGTTACTTGACCTCTTTAGCCCAGGGGACCACTTCCTACCAAAATTTGTGGACCATCCCACATCATGTCTATACAGAGCCCCCAAACCTTTGGAAGACTGCCACTATTTGACAGCAGGACCATTGGACCACAGTTGTGTGACACAGACATACATGATCAATAACCACATCCATAAAAGTCTCATTTCCTCAAGTTAAAACCAGAATGCAAAAATGCATTGAGGTTTCGATGACATATGTTCTATTCCAAATAAAGCCATGATGTCCCATATCTTTCAGTCAATGGTCAAATGCTATCTTAACATGTTGGAAAAATACAGTTTTGTATTCCTATTTAGTCTTGGGAATTCTTGGGAAATTTTGCTTTTTTTACTTCTGGTGAACCCAGATGACCTTTGACCTCCACCAAAAACAATAGGGTCCATCTTTTCACCATAACACATCCACATACTACGTATAAAATCTATCCAAGCTTTCTCCCTTGAGAAATTGTGTTAAGTGTTTGACCCCTGGTGACCCGAGATGACCTTTCAACTCCACCAAAAACAATGGGGTACATCTTCTCGCTATAACACATCAATTTACCAAGTATGAAATCTATTCAAGCTTCCTACCTGGAGATATCGTCTTGACAAGGTTTTTAGACATTGACCTCTGGTGACCCCAGATGACCTTTGACCTCCACTAAAAACAATAGGATTCATCTTCTCACTATAATGCATCTGCATACTAAGTATGAGATCTATCTAAGCTTCCTAACTGGAGATATCGTGTTAACAAGATTTTCAGAGTTTAACCCCCCCGTGACCCCAAATGAACTTTGACCTCCACCAAAAATGATAGGATTCTTCCTCTTACTATAACACATCTACATACACAGTATGAAACTTATTCAAGCTTCCTAACTTGAGATATTGTGTTAACCCCAGATGACCTTTGAACCCCACCAAAAATAATAGGGTTCTTTCTCTACCTATAAAGCATCTACAAACAAAGTATGAAATTTATCCAAGATTCCTACCTGGAGATATCAGGTTAACAAGGTTTTCAGGGTCTGACCCCTGGTGGCCCCAAATGACTTTTGACCTCCAACAAAAAAAATAGGGCTCTTCCTCTTACCACAACGCATTTACATACAAAGTATGAAATTCATCCAAGCTTTGTAACTCAAGATATTGTGTTAACAAGATTTTCAGGGTTTGCCCCCCGGTGACCCCAGATGACCTTTCACCTCCACCAAAAATAATAGTGTTCTTCCTCTTACCATAACGCATCTACATACAAAGTATGAATCATCCAGGCTTCCTACGTCGAGATATTGTGTTAACAAGGTTTTCAAAGTTTGACCCCCGGTGACCCAGGTGACCTTTGATCCCCGACAAAAACGATAGGGTTCTTTCTCTCAATATAGGGCATCTATGTACCAAATTTGAGAACTGTCAGAGTTTCCCTTCTTGAGATATCGTGTTAACAAAGTTTTTAGGGTTTGACCCCCGGTGACCCCAGATGACCTTTCACCTCCACCAAAAATGATAGGGTTCTTCCTCATACCATAACGCATCTGCATACAAAGTATGAAATTCATCCAAGCTTCCTACCTCAAGATATTGTGTTAACAAGGTTTTCAGAGTTTGACCCCCGGTGACCCCAGGTGACCTTTGACCCCCACCAAAAACAATAGGGTTCTTTCTCTCAATATGGGGCACCTATGTACCAAGTTTGAGAACTTTCAGAGTTTCCCTTCTTGAGATATCGTGTTAACGAGGTTTTCAGGGTATGACCCCCGGTGACCCCAGATGACCTTTCACCTCCACCAAAAATGATAGGGTTCTTCCTCATACCATAACGCATCTACATACAAAGTATGAAATTCATCCAAGCTTCCTAACTCGAGATATTGTGTTAACAAGGTTTTCAGAGTTTGACCCCCGGTGACCCCAGGTGACCTTTGACCCCCACCAAAAACAATGGGGTTCTTTCTCTCAATATGGGGCATCTATGTACCAAGTTTAAGAACTGTCAGAGTTTCCCTTCTTGAGATATCGTGTTAACGAAGTTTTCAAGGTTTGACCCCCAGTGACCCCAGATGACCTTTCACCCCCACCAAAAATGATAGGGTTCTTCCTCATACCATAACGCATCTACATATAAAGTATGAAATTCTTCCAAGCTTCCTACCTCAAGATATTGTGTTAACAAGGTTTTCAGAGTTTGACCCCCGGTGACCCCGGTGACCTCTGACCCCCACCAAAAACAATAGGGTTCTTCCTCTCAATACGGGGCATCTATGTACCAAGTTTGAGAACTGCCAGAGTTTCCCTTCTTGAGATATCGTGTTAACGAGCAAAGTGTCACAAACACACACATACACACACATACATGTGTAGTATCCCAATCGGGGACAACTGCACAATACAGGAAATTGGGGACACAGCAGTTTAGCCTCCACTGCCTTTCAGGTTCTGTATAATAACTCTTCTTTGACAATAGAAGTATAGGCTAATGCACACCTTGCATTACATGTCTTTTATCTAAGTTTTAGTGAATGTATAGATACAGAATACTAATAATTCAAAATAAGGCAGTATGGTAGCCTTCTTTTCAAGATATAATGCTCTCACAGAATGAAATTCAGTTCTTCGTTGCTCAGGAACAATTTTTTGGCCCAACTTTCCAAAATTCAAATGATGCAACTTCCATAACTCTTGTAGTGCACAATATTTTGAGGAGAAAAAGCTATTGGTGGAGTTTACTGGTGAGACGGAATGGTTTAATTGTGATTAAAGCTGTTTTCTTTGTATGCCATACTGGTGCATTTTAAACACAATATTTCCCTTCAAGTTGAGGGATGTGCCCATGGCAGGTGGCCCCCCTAAGACTAAAAATTCTCGCCTGGCACTAACTTAAAAATAATCAATCCTGCCCCACACTATATTTCCATACTTTCTGATTCAATGAAGAATTGTTCTCATAGCTCAGTGAGCTCAACAACTGGACACACGAAATCATTGCAATAACGTATTGATCTAACTACGTGCAAAGTAAATGTCCATGAATGAACTGTGTTGCCTGCACCTATTGACTAGTAACATCGCCGATGAATGTCACTCTAATGTGGTGCAGCTGTGTATTAAGAACTCTATTCTGCTACTTTAACAATAGCTTACAGACTCTCCATAGGATCAAACTGCTTCCACAGAAACACGACATGTGGCTAGGCTCTACATATCTACAAAAACAAACATGTTAGGATAGAGCAAGCGCTTGTACAAATACCTCTGAAGAGAAAAGATTGGACCGCAAAATTACTGGAGTTAATCTTTCATGAATACTATGAAGGACTTAAAGTATTTCACACATGGCTCGTAACTATTTCATGAAAAGTATGCCTACTAGACAATTTTGGACATCTTTGAAGTTGACAATGTTCTGACTACCCCTGAGCCTGAGGCTGTAGCAAAACACATTATGTAGTGTGTACTAGTACCGCAGAAGTGCAATTTGAAATGATTTAAAGGGATCATAAGCTTGAATTCTGGGACAGTCCCATGATTTTAGAAGCATACAAATTTGCATACCATCATGAATCATGAAAAACGATTAGGTTACTAAAGCAAAGTTGCTGACTTTGTTTTACTTTGTAAGCTGTATCAAGTTTATTTGGTGAAAGTTTTGGCACACTTTCTGGTGGACCTCATACAGCATAGTACAGAGCGGTCAGGCCAATTTGAAATTGAAGCTGGCTCCAGATGAATTGTTGCTGCAGCCAGATCCACAGATATCAGAACTACTGCAGAAAGGACCTTTCCCTAGAATCACTGATAGCAAGTAAATGTGTGGTTTCAATGGTTATGGTTAACTCTAGGCCTCTAAGGATACTGGTCAAATTAGGGCTAGGAAAGTACAGATGCATCAATGTTTGTTTTTATAAATGTACTCTAAATAGAACAAGTATTTTTCCAATTTTTTTTAAAATTCAATGTGACTGGGACCACTCTCCAAACTGAATTTGGTCAAGGTGGGGATCGCCCAATATCATGCAGCTGGCACAAACCTAGCATCTGGGAAATTCAAGATAAAAGTTTCTTGACTACCTGTATATATGGAAAAAGCAGACACCCAACTGCCTTAGACCCTCAATCAATGCCCCCCCCCCCCCCATTCAAAAATTCCTGGGCACATCCCCATTCACATCAAATGCATAAATTTCTGAATGTGTTTACTAAGTCATGTCACATAACTGATGTTACATACATAAAGACCTTTATGTGTTTTTGATCACAGGTCACATACTAAATGTCACATGCATGCTGATACAAGTTTTTTCTGTACAGCATGTAGCATAATGTTATGTGCATGATAATCTGAATTTGTATGTAACAGGATGTGACGAACAAAATGTTGCATGCATAAAGATTTGCAATTTGTTACAGCATGTTACATGCTGAATGTTACATCCATAAAGGTCTGAATTTGTCTGATACAGCATGTGACATGCAAAATGTTACATGCATAAAGATCTGAATGTGTTTGCTAAATGCTGAGTGTTACATGCAAAAAGATCTGAATTTGTTTGACACAGAATGTGACATGCAAAATGTCACATGCATAACGATCTGCATTTGTTTGTTACAGCATGTTACATGTTGAATGTTACACCATAATGATCCAGATTTGTTACAGCAAGTTACATGCATTGAAATCTGAATTTCTTCGTAACATGCTGAGTGTTACATGCATAAAGATCTGAATTTCTTTGTTACAGCATGTTACATACTACTACATGTACAAAGATCTGAATTTGCCTGTTACAGCATCTGACAAACCTAATGCTACATGTGTAGTTCTGAACCATCTTTATTACACTACTGTATGTAACATACATGACGTAACATGCATAATGATCTAAAACCTGTTTAACCTTTAGCATGTAACATACTACATGGGTTAGTCAGGTGCAAACCCAGCAGTTGCTTAAAAGTTCAGCCCAGCTCTTCTCATAGAAACATCATATTGAAAGTATCAGGTGAATATTCCAAGCTGTGTGGGTGTTCTAACTACTTTTAAAGTAACCCCAAACCGCTTCTGAGCATGCCAGATTTGTGCTTAGAGGAAATTTTGGTCATTTTTGATGGCCAGTATTTTCGCAGAGAATGTAAGATTGTACCATGCCTAAATGACTACCCTGGGATTTGGTCACCAAATTCAAAAATTTATGCATCAAAAAGACTGCAGCTGGCCTTATTCCAAAGATGTAGCAATCCATTCATTTGTTATGCCCATGAAATTTCAATGTTAAGGATCTCCAACCAGTTTAATGAACTTGTATCAGAAGCATTTTACTGTAAATATAAATCTACAACATTTTAAGAATGTGTGCAAAGTGCCAGGCACATTGACAGCCATTCTAGGGGTGCAGTCTAAGTGGAGGAACTATGTACTGTATGAGAAACACCTGTGTGAGATGGAAATATAGTGCCAGGTGGGATTCAAGTTTGTTTTTCTTTTTTAGGGCCAGCTAGCATGGGTATATTCCTGACATTTGTTCACATCTCTTTACCCTCACAAAGCCATAGGCCCCTAGCAACTTGTATGATGGAAAGTGGGGGATCCAAGAAAGCAGTCAGCCATTACACTTTTGAATAAATCAATGTGCAAACCTTGATCAAGTTTTTTCATGGCATTTGATAGTTTTCAGTTTTGATACTTTCTTTTAATGACCACAATTTTACTTCAAGTAATTGTGATTGTTTATCAATTACACTTGATTTTAAGCAATTTTAATTTTTGTGCACTTTGGTTGATATTTCTGAATGTAACAGTTATCGGCCACAATGGGCACCTTTGTCTGTAAGGCAAACTCCCATAAGTTTAAAATATCTTCATGGTACTGATATTTTTTAAATGTGTGATAGGTCACAGAACTTTGACATAAAAACACAGCAAATTCAAAATAAGTCTCAAAATGTATGCAAGAAACTGAATAACAGTGACGGTCAGTGGCATGTATAGATGAACCTGGGATTTGGCTCTCTTACTCTGAATAAAGGGATGCATTTTGATGAATTGTTGACTTACAACACAAAATAAAGTGGACAGTTTGAAAAGGTTCATCAGCCGCTCCCATGTCACCAAAGAATTGGCCTAGGGCACTGAATTGACACTGCACAAGGTGCTAAAGAAAGTTCATGAGGTTACAAGTAAGCTTTGAGCCAGTGAGCCACAACTGGAAAAAATGCTACGGCCGGCTCGACTTGAACCAATTGGTTGGAAACTGGGCCGTTAAACCTCATCTAACCTAACCTAACCCAAGTAAGCTTTGCTTGGAGAATTTGAGCAATTACAGACAATGACAGGTAAGTCTTTAAGGGTTGATATGGCAAAACTCACACGCCCAGGAATTATACTCAAAGCCAAGTAGACTCAGAATGTATTATCACAGTTAGTCTATGATGTTAACCTTACATTGTGCAAACACTCTCAGAGTCAGTAAGTACACAACAGTCATGGTTTTTTTTTAAACATGCAAACGAATGAATCTCATGACTTAGAAAATGAATAAATACTTTCCCATATATAGCCCTTAGATTACTACTTCATCTCATACACTACTGTAAATCTACCCCCATACCCCAAAACCTCATGCATTCATGTTAATACTTTCCTAAAGTAATTAATGCTACTCCCTCCTTCCCACTTTACACCAGCGCAATCCCCATGAGATCTTAGAAAGCTGTACCTCTAACCCCCAAATGGACTAGATCTATGACTATGAAAGTTAACTTAGTATTAAAAGGTAAAAAAGGAAAACGAGGGAGTCCCACCAAAACCACCACGTTTATGGGGAAGCCATCGTTTTCAAACCACCAGCCCACCTGTGCCCGATCTTCTCCTTGTGTTTTTTCAATGACTTTTCAGCCTCTTCCTGGGAGGCAAAGCGGACATATGCTTCCCCCGTAGGCCTCCTGTTCATATCTGTCATCAGAGTGATACCATTCGCCTTGATCTCCAACCCTGCACGTTGTCAGTCAGTAACCCACCACGCCACCATAAAATCACATAAGGGGAAAGAAGGATGCATAAAGATCATGTCAGAACAGACATCAATTCATGAATCATTTCTGCAAGTTTAAAAGTTTGGAGTTAATTTCATTGATGAGAAAAATGTCTTAATCACGACTATTCTAGATTGTAAATTCTTAACAAATCCTTAGTGGTTTACTAAACTGTTTACTAGTTGAATAATCTGAAATTACATGTGTTTAGGGTATACCAGCATATGTACAGTGAGCCCCTCAGTACCAACCCACACATACTTCACCACATCATTCACACCCTTCCACCCCAGTACATCACCCATACCCCCTTACATGACCCAATTCATCCTTAACCCTTCATGCCCTCTGTTTTGCATCAATACCCCTCCACACCCAACTTCAACCATACAGTACCTCTAGCTACACCCCACTACTTCCCTTTATCCTTGTAATATTCCCATGACATACCCTCACCTACCAATCAATCAAGCCCTTGTAATCTCACCCCCTCCCCTGGCTAACTCAACCAGCTCAAACTACTAGCCTTATAATATCATTTACTACTTCGGCACTGATTCCACCAAATATTACTGATATCCTGCAAACAGATATATGTCATGTTTAATTCCATTCATCTTCTCAAATTTATGAGAATCAAACAATGATACAAGAAGCTTTATCACAGCTCATTGTTAGGTCTCTAACAAGTACAGCAATGGCACCATCAAACATATTAGACTATTTACGAGGACTACTTTAATAGGACTACCTTAATAAGACTATTATAACAAGTTATGTACTATTCAACATTATATCCAACATCAAACCTCGTACCTTCTTGCCCTGAAATATGGGACA
Source organism: Holothuria leucospilota (assembly GCA_029531755.1). Classification (NCBI taxonomy): domain Eukaryota; kingdom Metazoa; phylum Echinodermata; class Holothuroidea; order Aspidochirotida; family Holothuriidae; genus Holothuria; species Holothuria leucospilota. Next base: position 38,470,045 of record CM055980.1, on the reverse strand, counting down.
CATTACAAAATGTCAAATCATTTATAGTGAGCTATCACATTAAATATTTTTTAATCAATTTAATCAGACACGTGCAACCTGTGCCCAGTGTGCTACATGCAGCCCATGGTGCCATTATATGCAGTCAAGTGATGCAACATCAAAGTGGCTTTTCTATGGCCCTCAACTTAGTAAGGTGTTTTGTCTAATCTAGATTCTCAATAGTGAACTGAGACTCTTCATCAACAAGGAGATCCCAATATTGCAAAATGGTTTGTATGAGAGTGAAATCTGTCAAAAACAGCTTGTCAAATTTTTCACAACCTTTTTAGGTTTTCTTGTACAAAACTAGCCAAATTCCCTTCTAGCTGCCCATACTTCCCCAAAATACAATAATTTCTCTGCAAGGAGCTTTCCACTTTCCTGATTTTTTTTCCATCCATGTTCTCAAATGTCAAGTTTTGTGTCTTTTTCCACTTTTAATGGCATATTTTCTTGGTCCATCCAGGTCACATGCCATCTATTTATTATTTGTTCTTCTATTCTACTTGTGTTTAAAGAACCTCATTCATCTGGATGGAAATAAAACAGTGTTTGGACTTATTTTGATACCTTCATGTTGGTGCGTACATTTTCTTTTCTTGCTTTTATTTTGTGTGTGTGTGTGCCTTTACGTGACTTTTTTTTATTTTCTTTTCCTTACTTTCTGTTTCTTACTTGTGTCCAATGTTTTCCATTTTTCTTTATCACAGAGCATTTTTTATTTCCTTTATCACACGTACGTTGTTTTTCCAGCTTGGACTCCTCCCACATGCAATCCTTCAACTAATCACAGAAATGCAATGATGCACACTGGCCACAGGTATTGCACATGCCTGATTTAAATGTAATTAAAAGGGGTAATTCACATAGTGAGCTACACTAATCCTATATTAATATGATGATTATTCAAACAGTGAATCTTCTGACAGGTACCAACCATCCTCTATGGTTCACTTGTCTTACCGCTAAAGAACTGTATAATATCCTCCTTAGTGCACCCATACGGAAGCCCACGAAGTCTGACACACTGGCCCTCCTTTGGCTTCACAGCATCCTCCCCTGCCCTCTGTGTTACCCATTCCATTTCACTCTTCTGTGATCTGTAGACTAGAAGATGCCACAACAAAAAAGAATATGAGTCAATGAGTAAAAACAGTGTAAATAGCTGACTTCACAGTCTCACCCTTCGATAAAGGCTCTATAATCTCACCAGACAGTAAAAATTCTCCCTACCAAGTTTACTTCTAGCCCCTCTTCCAATTTGAACAAAATCACACCATCTAGTACACCTCTCAGACAAAGCCACAGCAGTCTGCACTGTGTTTCAATTCCTCAAGGCTATATTAATACACAACTGTGTGTGAGCTTCAATGGCAACATAAGTGACTATACAAGGTATCATTCTGTGACCAACCTACCACTGCTTCCCTGTAGTCAGTTTGAAGTACTCCTGATCAGGAATCCACAAACATTTTAGACGTCCCCAACCACAATTAAATCATAACAAAGCCCCTCCGCCCCTCCCACCACCTTGCACTTTCATCTGTTTCAGTGTCCACTCACAACCCAGAAAATCATCATCAGCCCTAAATGAGCTTCAGCTCCTAGTGAATTAAATAATACCGTAAAACCCTGTTATCTGAACACATCAGGACCACAGGTACAGAAGTTCAGATAATGAAAACGTTCGGAAAAACAGGATTTCAAATTTTGCCTTCAAGTATCATGCATAGGATCCCAAGAATGTGGTCCAAACACTTCTCAAATTATTTTGATACATCTAGAAATTTAAAGCAAAAATCCTAAAACATATGTAGTTAAATTATTTTTTGTAACCATTGATATGACAAACAATTCTGTAGACTTTTAAAATCTAGCCATTTTACACCCAAAATTTAAGCCCAAGGTCTCCTGAATGGCCAATGCTTTCTACACATCAAATGTGTGTATGTGAAGGTAAGCATCTACAAATTGAGAGGTATCCAGAATACAGTATGTATTCAGCATAGGGGGAATTTCCAAAACTATTGCAACCACATGCTTTGAAGACTCTCAAACAGCCATTTGCATTATTTTCTTAAGTTCTACTTTCGTTATTTTGTTTCTGTTGTACAAAGCCCACTTCGAAACTCACTTTTCAGAGTCACTAAGACCAGGTAGTGCGCTATCCTAATGTATAATATACATGGGATACCAAGCCAGAACTGATATGTTTCCCCTTGCAAGAATTTCAAAACTAGCTCCAAAATTTTTTTCCTCCAACTTTGAAAAAAAAAAAAAAGTTGAGCAAATGTTTTTGTCTGAGATGTGTGCTGTTTTAAAGATCATGACATCTTACCATGACTCTACATATAAGTAGAAAATTAACGTATATATATCTGCTGAAATTTTGGTTGATATTTTGCCTTTTTAAGCTTGGTGGCTCATACTAAATTGCATTCAATATTAGTCTGGTAAATTCCTGAGGCCAAAACGAACAAACAAGGTTTCCAATAAACAGGGTTTTCCTGTATGTGAATAAGCAAACCAACTACCTCCCCATGGAAAGTGCCTCCCTGCATTCCTGGCCCTTCCATAAGGTATCTCTTCAAATCAGTGTGTTGGGTTTGTGAACTTTGTGAAGCCACCATTGAGTAAGTAGGAAAACATCTATTTTGCAAGGTATGTGCTAGCCTACATAAAATCTGGCCACACTGCACGGTCTCTACCTCAATCAGTATGTTTGATTTGAGAAGTCAGGAATAAGTGAGCAGCTTACCTCTCCTTTCAAGGGAAGGGCTAGCCTTCACAGCTGGCTGTACTATAAGGCATCTCTCTAAAGCAGTGCGTTTGGTCTATGAAGCCAGCAACGAGTACAATAAGTACCCTGTATGCTAACCCCTGCTTTGCAAGGTATGTGCTTGCTTGCACAGCTTGCGCTACTGTATACTCTCCCTAATTCAGTGTGTTTTGTCTATAAAGCCAGCAATAGGTACGTAGGCTAACCCATGCTTAGCACGGTAGGTGCTTGCCTACACAGTTTGCCATACTACAGTCTTTCCCTAAATCAATGTGTTTGGTTTGTGAAGCCTGCAATGACAGATCAACTACCACGGCTATCAAGGTTGGTACAGCCTTCATATTTCAGGCCAGTTGTTTTACGACTCTAAGTGACCACGGAAGTGGGAGAAGCCTATGGCTTATGAATTACAACTTCACATCGGGTGGCTAACCATGTCAACAATTTAGATCAAATTTGGTTTCTTTTGAAAGGCCAGCTCAGATGCCAAAACTGTAGATTGCTCTTGGATGAAAAACCCACCTTACTTTGACCCGGCCGGGGATCAAACCCCAAACCTCCTGGTTGCTAAGCTTCATTGCTTTAAATGCTACCGCCCTTTATCCACTCGGCAACAGCTGGCTTTACTATAAGGTCTGTCCCTAAATCAGTGTGCTTGGTTTGAGAAACCTGCAATGAGTGGTATACTGCCTCTGCAAGGTAAGTGCTAGCATGCATAGCTAGCTCCACAGTAAGGTCTCTCCCTAAATCAGTGTGTTTGGTTTGTGAAGCCTACAATGAGTAGTATACTACCTCTGCACGGTAAGTGCTAGCCTGCATAGCTGGCTATACTGTAAGGTCTCTCCCTAAATCAGTGTGTTTGGTTTGTGAAGCCTACAATGAGTAGTATATTACCTCTGCACAGTTAAGTACTAGCCTGCATACCTGGCTATACTGTAATGTCTCTCCCTACATCAGTGCCTTTAGTTTGTGAAGCCTGCAATGAGTGGTACACTACTGTACCTCTGCAAGGTAAGTGCTAGCATGCATAGCCGGCTCTACCTAAGGTCTCTCCTGAATCCAAGCATATTATTTGTGCAGCCAGGAAGGATTTTGCTTATACTGCAGGCTGTATGGCATATTCCTTGTTCATTCTGGAGGGGGGGGGGGGGTAGCAAATGCAATCCACTCCATGAAGAACGAAAGACTGAAGAGCAACCCACCACTGGTCCACAAAATATACCATACAAGGCTAACCTTTTAAACTAAAATGGTTCTCTTTTAATACCATTGACAATAAAGCACAGCACAGTCATACTGTGTGACAGCACATTTAACAATAACTGTACAAAGTTAATATCTATACATGATACATAAAACCATGCACCACACACAAAAGTAATTATTGTTGATCTACATGTGTTAGACCTATGACCTAGTCATTTTATGGCCACTGCTCTGAATGATACCTGCATTAAGATCTATAATTGATACCATGAAATCTTCAAGGACACTCAGGGAGCACTGTCAAAACTGACCTAATATCACTTGGATAGAGACACAGTACGAAATGTCAAATTGCATGTGCAAAAACCTACAGAACGCAATTTACACTAATCCTACAGGTGCTACAGAGCAAAGTGTAGGACACTGTGCTATGTACAGTATTTTTTGCAAACTTAAAACACCTGATCACTAATCAGACTTCTCACAACAGCACATGTCAAGATTTAACCTAACTTTTGAACTGCTGTCCTTGATCTTATCCACAAGAATGGAGTGCAAGCACAGATGTGAAAATTCAGAAACAGCTGTACAACTTCATCAAAATAGGTCTTAATAATGAGCCAAGGCTGTCAGGTGGTTTCTACGATGAGGGGAAGGGGCTGAAACCTTCAGCTCCTGGATTCTGGTATTTTTTTTCAAGGTAATCTGAGGCTCCTTAAAGACACACTTGGAAATAATTTCTGGAAGAAAAACTTTTAAACTAAAAGTTACCAAGGAGCTGTAGCCCAAGAGTCCCCTACCAACTGCTCAAAACAGAGGGCAAACAGCATATATGCAGCCACCCCAGAATACCCCAATCTCCTCTTTCACATGTCTTTTTTCATGTGATATTTCAAAGTAAGATTGGGGCAATGGCTAATTTCCTTTAAACAATAAATTCAGCAATGTAAAAAAAAAACAATGTGGATTAAAAAGACTGATAACAGAAGAAGCTTGTCACAAGTAACAGGTATCTTCTAGACCAGCCACAAATATTTACGACTATATAACTCCCCGAGAGAATCCCAATCCAGACAATTTTCCCCTTGAGCAACTATTCCCACCCATTACCAATATTCGTGAGACTACTTTTCCCGGCAGAAAATTTGGAATTGCCCTGGGTGGAGATTTTCTGGAGAAAAATTGACTGCCAGGAAAATTGCCCATGGTGAGAATTGTCCAGCTGGTGAGAATTATTCCAGGGGAAGCTGTCCCTGGGGGCACTATATGGGAGGAAATTGTCCAGAAGGGGGAGGGGGTATCCTGGCACAGTGTAATCACATACCTTCAATGTACCGTTTTCCCATGTGTTTATTGTGTTTCTTGAATGCATTGTCCATGTCATTCTGGTCAAAAAATTCCAGGAAGGCCTCACCAGTTGGACGGCCATCTTTACCATAAATCAGTTTAACTCCTTCTTCTTCTTCTACGACTTTACTGTCTGTTGATGAAAAGGACAATGAAACCACTAACTGATGTAACTCTTTCACCAAAACTAATGCTAAAGGCTTAGCAGCAGGGCTGGAAAATAGTGTTCACTTCCCATGAAGGACTTCCCAGAATTTTCACTTGTTTTCATGTCCAAAACAAGTTCCCTCTAATTGCCAAAAATTTCTTCAGAATACCAAAATTTCGAACCAAGGAGCTTCCCAGAGTCCTATTTTTCCACCCAAACATAACAGAAACTGACAAAACACATTTGGGTTGGAATGAAATCACCATAGACATATAATATTTCATTTAATTTTCATCATTTACTAATTTATAAAGACACAAGTTTGACATCATAATGTGGGAAGAAACCAGGAACAAATTGTGTGAAAGGTTATGCATTAAAAACCTCTGGGAGTCGCATCAAGAAGTGACAATCCTTCAAGAGAAAAAAAGCATAACTGTATGCTGCAATCAGAAAGAAAAAAAAATATGTTAAACCTCAATTTCAGCAGGAGGGCATCTGATACAAATGCCTTAGCATCAAACCCTTTGCAAATGATAATTAAAGAGGATTGTGGGATAGAGTTTTGGTACAAGTCGTTTTTGTCAGAGGCATTTAACTATGGAGAAAAATGACACACACCAAAACTATATCCCACAATCCTATGTAATTGCTATTTGCCTTGGAAAAAGGTCTATGAGCACACTATACACAAAACAATAGGCTATAGCCTATTGTGTTCTGTGGATGCCATCAGTCAGTATGTCTTACTATGGCAGGTAAAGTGCAAACGTAGCAGAATGGGGGGTGGCACTACTCAATACTGTACAACATGCGATAAAACGTAGCCCCAGAAAATATGTCAATTTGTACTACACAAGGTAAAATTATGGGGGGTATAAGAAACATACTGTAGATTTATACTACCCAAATGTTTTAAATAGTAACAATGGTTGGGCAGAACAGTATCTGACATTTTAGGTAGGCCTAAATTTTACAGTCAATGATATGATGATTATTAATAAATATTGATACTGAACACCAATCATTTGTCCAACAGTACAACATATGACTGACTATACTTAAGAGCTCTGGCTAAAAACATTGTAACCAACCATCAACGATTTTACATGGAGGCCTTTAAATTGTGAAAAGAAAAAAACCAAGAATGCTGATGGTTGACACAAAGTTTAAATAATCTAATTTAATGTTTAACATATTAAAATTCTAAGTGGAAGTAAAAATACATTGCCACAAAAAGTCTGGTAGAAAAGTGTATCCAACAATTTTGTTGATACATAGTGAAAGAGAAACTACATCTATAATGTAAATTCTGGGGAAATTTTCTGCAAATTCTGGTGCAGACTTCTCAGTACTCAAGGTATTAGCAGATGTAGTTACTATACTTCAAATAGATAGAAATATGAATTTCCCATGAGAATGAACAGTTTGATAAATTTCAATGTTGTGTACAGTATGCAGTGAAAAATGCAAAACCATGAAAAGATGGAGAAGAAAATTCGTTGAAACATTTTAAGTAAAACAATAGTGTTGATGAATGTGGTTTGACATCACATGTGCTTATTTCAAGTTCACTTTGTGTTGCTAAAATTTAATGAACCAGGGCTGGCAATAAGAAATCATGAGGGCAAGGCCATTTTACACCTGTATGTTAGCTTTTAAAACACATTTATGCATCTCAAAGAACACAAAGGCAAAACAGAAAATTTTGTGTTTTCTGGTTTATCCTTAGTTGCATTTTGTTGGGAAGGACACAAAGGCCAACTGGCCTTGAAAAGCATACCACTTTGAAGGTCACCAAGGCCATTGCCAAAAATACAAAGGCCATGGCCTTCTTGGCCTTCATTTATTTCCAGCCCTGATGAAACACAAATAAGAACTGAATGCAATTTTCACAAACTGTGTTAACTTAATGAAGAAAATACCCCTTATAATATCAAAACTAAATTTAAGCTTACAGTTTTTTTTTTCATTAAAAATTGAAATTCTAGGTGTGAATCTGTTCTGCACACTTTACCTGAAAAGAATGACACCACATCAGATTTTTTGGCAGACCAAGGAAGCCCCCGAATTCGCACCACAAAGCCTTTTGATTCCTCATCACTACTCATGTTGACTGTTATTTACTGCAAGAAAGGACAAAAGAAGATTTCTACTTAAACAAAAACAAAACTGAAATTCCATTTTATTACAGTAGAGCCTTCAAGGGAACAAAAAGATTGAAACACAAGTGGCAGGTACTCTGTAGTGGCTACTCTACACAGGTCACTAACCTCTGATTAAATAGTTACTCTGAGTATTATTCTTCACACATGGGCATTACGTTTAGTTGCTTGCACCCAACTCTTCTCAAGGTTTTACACTCACACACACTAGGCTGCTGGCATTTGCAGCTGGCTTCAATCAGCACCTGTACAAGCATGTCAGTGATTTCAACCTCACTTCTTCATCTTGTAGAGTGTTTGTATAATTATTAAGTACTGACTAGGGGCAGTATGCACATTACTTTTCCATACTTCACTTTACAGATATATACAAGAACTCCCTCCACTCCGGGTCCGCCTTAAGGATTTTGTTTTGCATAGCAAAACTGCTATGCATTTTTTTTTTGTAAAGCAATTTACATTTTTCGCATAACAGATTTGTTGGCAAAAAAGTAATCCATGTCAGGTTAAAAAAAAAAACATGTCGATTTCAGTAAACACATTCTCATAATTTGATGCGACTTATTTTGAACGTTTAAAAGGTTAAACGAACGATCGGCCGTTTACACAGTGCCAAATTCAACCAAACGATTAAATGGATAACCCGCTTTAAAATTACGAGGGAAGGTTAACATTTTTTCTATCCCGTGTTTTGCTTTGATATCTTTTCATTGAAATGATGGTTATTTGCCAGTTTAATGACCAAAGGAGGCTTCGAAAAAAAAAAAAATCGTTAAATTGGTGATTTTTCATTCATAGTATATAACTCCGTGGTTCTCACCTGCTAATTAATTTCCCCAAAACAAAATAGACCTACAATGCCTTTAATATCCCGATTGTAGCAGTAACCCAAATCTGCTTATTACTACATAATGGGGCTATACAAATTAATTCACACTTTCCCAGTTTTTAGAACATAATCGTAGCCCAAGTCTCTCTGAGAACGAACAGTAAAACAGAAATACTTAGGTGCCCTGCATGCAGTAGCTTGGCTGTGTCACACCACCTACTGTGTATTACCTATACATAAGCAGAAAGTGTAGGCTCACACGTGTATAGTTTCATACAGCCATGTACGCACTACATATTCCTAGTAAATATCTGTTTGAGGAACAATCGAATACAAAATGGGGCCACGTTCGCAATTGCGTAAATACAAGGCACACTTTTATATCACACAAATTAACAAGTGTTTTACATGAACAGCACCCACCGCTACTACCGCAAACTGTGAGGTAACAAATGGAAATTCCAGTAAAAGTTGCGATCAAAAAAATATTGCAGGCTCGATCCCCGTAACATGCCTAATGTTCTTGCGATGTAAGTAAACTTCTCAACAGTGCAGGTGCGTAGCCTAATGTTTGTGTGTTTGCATACAATTACGGACCTACATATGCACTCACTTTACTGTGCTTTCATCTGGCGTTTCACTTGAACGTTTGGACAGAACACAGACATGGCCAAAAGTATCAGTGTTTGGGTACATTTCAGCCCTACCAAAAGTACTATTGATGACTGCGAATTCGACATTCAGTTTCGTGCATTGATAATTTTGGGTGCATGAACAAAATGAAAATCGGTGAAATGGTCGCTAAATCTCGACGTACAGGTTTAAAAAGCTTGTGTGCATATTGCGAACATCGGTGTGCATGGTGAATAGAGCCAGTAATGCATTACATGGTCAATACCTAATGTGGACATCGTTTAACCGTACCATAACAAACATTGAACATTCGGGCCGACACTTTAGGAGATTAAACGGAAATTGACAGTCCTAGAATTATCGAATTATTAAAAACTCATTCACGGAATTGATTCATTTTAATGATAGTATTTAGGTTGGAATTGATACGTAAAAATTAGGTGTGAAACGAAGTCAAGTCAAATCGTTGTGTGGATGTCAGAATGCCTGTACCTGTACAAACAACTTCAATAGATTTGCAGGTTTGTGTCGCAAATCTGAGAGGCGTTAAAATTTTTGTACCGCTACTGTGCTTCAATTGCCTCGCAAACTGCGATGCGATACCGGCTATTGCGGACCCTGCCTCCACTACTCATTTCTTTGTACACATGGATTAACTGTTATCTTCCATCCTTTGCAATGTTTGGTTCTTGGGTTTGAGCCACACAACCCACTGCATTAATTAGCATCACATGTTTACATACATGCTACACAGGTTGAGTTCGCATAGCACAAGTCTCCATATTGATTTACGTGGGCTTCCATCATAGTTCGCTGCCTGGTTTATTCATTTTCTATACTTATGGTTATCTCCTGATATGTGTACTCTGTAGCAGCTGTTGTGCTAGTAAAATGAATTAAAATAATGGTGGCTTTAGCATATATGCCAGTAAGACTAGGCACGGCCTCAAATTCAACATGTATAGCTTCACTACTGACCCAACTGTAAGAACCACTACAAATGTCAGTTACTGTACGTCACATTGAGGCTTCCCTCTGTGTTTTTTTTTCATTAGGTTCACTTCAACACTCCTACATGACGTTCATTAACATAATTAACATATATGGCCAAGCTCACATACAGCCAAACTCACAACCCACTGTGATGGCCTACTGGTTAGAGTATCGGCCTTTCACCTGGAAGACCTAGGTTCAAATCCCAGTCACATCCTACACTTCAATAAAGGGACCTGTCTTATCTCACTTGGTGCTCAGCATAAGAGATAGGAACAGGAATAAAACTAAATGTGTGAGAAAATTTAATGGGTAACATTGGTTTCAGAAGTAAGTATTGGTATTGTCCCCAGGGGCTGGAGAACATTTAGGAATGGCAAGATTGTGACGGAAATGTGTAAAGCCCTTTGATGTTGATCAAAAAGCACTATAATTATCATTATTATCCAGCCTATAGCATCAATTTAGCCATCACCAGTCTCTAGCTCGTTGTTTTTTTCTACAGGTCAGGGGTACACAATACAAGTTCAGGTGATGGAAGAACGTCTTCAGAGATTATCCTACATAATGTTGTGGTGTAAGAAGCATTACTGGAGGAGTGCAGGCTTACTTTTCAAGGAACTACTGTATGGTAATATGCCTGTACATAACTTCAGGACGATTCATTCCAAGACTCATCCATGACCAAAAAATTTGACTTACATAATTATAAAAAAATCCATGACTTATTTCACTGAAGCACATACAGTATATACTGTATGAAAACTGCTCAACTTGCCCCATGCAATCAAAAGGAGAGTTAAAAATCTCAAACCCAGGAATTTCCAGGGACTGCAAGAGGGTGGCCCTGAGCTCAGGCAAAGACGCCTTTGCAATTAACACTCAAATAGTTGCTCTGTACACACTTGCCTCACTGTCACATCCAGTGATGAGTCACAGTATCACATACAGGGATTCTGGGATCTTTAAACTGATAAACAATTTTATAGAGAAAATTCTAAATTGCAACAATGAGACTGCTTTGGCACATGCTTATCCAACTGGTCTCTAAAGAACTTTACCCTAACCTAACCACTGGTTCCAAGCCAGACCTAATCTCTGATCCCAACCAAATCCCTTTACAACACCTAATAAACATGCACAATAAACTAAAAGCTGAGAGGCTGCAATCAGCCATGACACTCTAGTCCCTAGTACAATTTTATGCTATGCCTAGGCCTATTTGGACCTTCCCCCCTTTTCTTGCTTGTCATGTACTAATCTAAAAAGGCAACTCTACTACAATTTAGGCAAAGGGAAGATAATTTTCTTAGCTTTCCATTACAATATGACATTACTCCAAAATATACCACAAAGACTCTGGAGATACTATTACTGTGATTGCCACTATGACTGCACCTTAACTTAAAGGCAGTTGGCAGTCGCCCCAATCAGAGTTAGTATGCCCCATCACTGTAGTTCATGAATGGCCTATTTTGATCATGTGACAAAGTTTTTGTTAGTGAAGTGTGAAATTCAAGAAAAATATCTCTTGCTTTACCTATTGTTTGTAACAGTTATGTTCAGAATGTCTTCAGAGGTGCTTGTAATGCAAAAAGAGGAGATTTGCATGAGTCTGCTGATTTTTCAAAGCAATTTTTGGGGTGACTGCCTACTGCCTTTAAAGATACATACTATACAGTACTACTGTATAAAGATGCATAATGAGTTGTGTTCAAAATACCTTTAACAGCAAATTAAGAATTTTCCCTACAACTGCATTTACATCCTTCCAAAACAACATCAAGATTCTGAAGGCACAACAGTAGAAACTATGATTGCACCTCCATTTAAAAGGTACACAAGATATAATAGGCCATTTTCAAAATAACAGCAAACTTCAGCATTTTTCCTCAGCCCACTGGAATTACAACTCCACTGGTCAAAAAGATGGACAGATCAGTTCAAGAGAGAGTAAGCTCAACAGGACTGTGACTGTACCTTCACTGAAAAGACGAAAGCTCAGTACAAAAGACAGGGACAGAATATGACCATACCTGTAGCAACTGTGACTGCACCTGCACTCAAAACTGGAGGCTCTGTGGTTTTAGACATTTTCAGTTCTAAGGTACTTAAACAGCCTATGAAGTGACAAAGAACAGCCATTTGATATTATTCTCTGACCATATCTATCACCAAAAATAGCCCTAATGTTGAAAAATACCGCCCCATGAAAGAGAAATGCTAAAATGAAATGGTACCCCTTCCAGCACAACAGCTCAAAAAGTGAAAGTACATTGACCCATGTCAATGATGAATGATGTCAGCTCCGGAACTCAACTTCGCAGTGTGTGTATGTACCATGCACTTCCCTTGTAATGTTCATATCGCGTAAATATTGATGTTCTATGGAAACTTGCCCTAATTTGTATGAATCTTTGCCCATTTTTTACTAAGATAATACAAGAATGATAACAAGGGACCACACGAAGAGCCAGTCTGTGGAATTTAGCCCAACTATCTCAAGTCGCTGGCCTAAGAACAAGAAAAAGTTTGGCAGTGTGAGGAAGAACATGCGGCCGGTGGCGACGGCGACGCCATACTTCTAATAACGTTTTGCTCACAGATTGAGAAGCTTGAGTCCGGTACTGGCCTTATAATTTGGTAAAAAGGTATCTGAAGAATTTGCCAGTATCAAGCAAAAAATATATAACAAAAAAATTTGAAATTCTTACTACCCAAAAGGGGATGTTCGTCACTACTCACTCAAGCTTACATCTAGACCCTATACATAGAATACATACACTAAATCTTGCTATCCCATTCGCAAAGGCTTCTGATTGCCTCCAATTTTACAAGAATTGGTATTGAAACGGGATTTTATAACTCTGAAATGCTCGTAAGCACAGCAGCGCCAGTTAAGACAGCAAGCGGAAGCTATTTCTCTCTTCTTCATCCGTATTTCTAAGTTATATTTTAAACCCATAAGTTTGAGTTTGCAGGCTATTTAGTTGATCTTTAACTCTTTGCGAAAAAAATAAAACATTTAACTCACATTTGAATCAGATTATTGGGTAAGATGGCTGATTTATCTCCTTTCCAAGTTGTCACAAACGTTAGTTTGAAATCGAACAATGGATCTCGTACTAGTTTTTGCTTGCAGCTCAAATAGTAACTTTACAGTATATCAACTTCGGAAAAATACAGCATACTTCCAAAATTTAGACAACCAAAATTTCGGTCTCCCTTCACACTAAAATTGCCTGTTTTATGTTCCGTTAACTTTCCTCGGTCCCGTTTTGTACGAAGTTGGATTATAGAGGAAGACATTGGTACAAGTATCAATAGTATATCAACAGTTAAGAGTCCGTAACATCAACAGTAAAAGGTATGTTCAAAGCGCATTACTTACACACACACTGCGAAGTTGAGTTCCGGAGCTGACGTCATTCTTGGGTCAATGTACTTTCACTTTTTGAGCCAGTTGTGCTGGAAGGGGTACCATTTCGTTTGAGCATTTCTCTTTCATGGGGCGGTATTTTTTTAACAAAAGGGCTCTTTTTGGTGATAGATATGGTCAGGGAATGACATCAAATGGCTGTCATTAGTCACTTCATAGGCTCTTTAAGAATACAGGTCCACTGTTAATCTTTTCATAGTAACCTGGATTCACAGATTCACTGTCACAATGGCTAACAGTTTACTGCCACCACAACATAGCTTGCACTTTACTTTTGTTTTCCTCTACATTAGATTGCATCCTTAAATCCATTATCTAATAAATCACGTGCTGTTCTCAAATAGATCATAACATGGTAGCGAGATCACATCCACAAATCTGTGAACCCACTCCAAGCTTCTCATATAGTTGAAAATGTGCAAACAAGATTGCACCTGTGAATCCACTCTAAACTACCTCCTCTGGACTCCCCCCACCTTCCTGGTGGGCGTATTCACGATACATACCCCTTGCTACATTTAATTACATTTGCATTATTCTCGCGCGCTGCGTGGGACAGTTCTGACACTGCGCCCTCCAGCTACTGGGCCTCCTCGCAAGTCTGGTCGACGTCGTACCCCTCTGCCGCCTGCACATGAGACCACTTCAATTCCACCTTCTGACCTACTTCCGGCCCACGTCCAGGGACCTGCAAGTCCCGGTGCCCATGGCCAACCACCACTCTAAACTACCTCCTCTGGACTTAAAAAATATTTTGTCTTTAAATCCCATATGATGTGTTGCTCTCAAAGAGCTCATGATGAATAGCTCAGTGAATCCACCCATATGACAATCACCACACATGCATCCGTATTCTATAATTACTCCTAATCACAAACACATTACACATTATTACTGCATGCAAAATAACACTTTTGTAAACAGCCTTAAAGTGACTACGCTTTTTCTAATAACTAGAGGATCAATGGACTGGACCATTTTCTAAAGGAAAAAATGTGCACATGAAAAATGTTGAACCATTCAAAAAATGAGAGCACAGGCCTATTCTTGAAGTCAGGGTTTTATCACGTTCGTGCAACACAGCAGATGTGGGATACAGTAAGTGATAGCTAATGGTAAATGTCACACCATGTGGTACAGAATGGCACCGCAATAGTATAATCCAAAATTTATGCACGCACACAACACAGTTCTAAGTAAGCCAGTGAGCCACAACTGGAAAAAAGGCTGTGGCCAGGCCTGACTCAAACCAACTGGTTAGAAACTGAGCTCTGAAACCTTATCTAACTAACTCACATATAGGCCTAGCTACTGTAGTTCCATGCACTGGCTCATTGACTTCGTCTGCGAACTTTGTGAGCTCAGTGGAATCATTGATCGAAAATTTCACAGAACGGGTACACTCGGAAATCTTTGCTGGAATTTCCCTTAAAATGCTTTTTGTATAGCGAAGCCCCAAAATTGTATTTTACTGGAGAAATCCACACAGTCCTATTAGGAACAGTTTGTCATAGCCTATAAAATATGACAAAATCATAATAGTTGGCAGGTTTCAATCAGCACTAAATAAGGCTATCATACTTTTAAAGCTCTGTGGTTGAAAGGGGGCTCAAATTTAGAATCCGTACCCGGAAGTGATGTAGCGTGGTACGCATAGGGACTGGGTTAGGGTTAGACACGTAGTAGGCATATGAACAGGGTGCGCATACGCATAGGGATTGGGTTAGGGTTTTATACAGAGTAGGGATACAGACAGGGTATGCATACGGATTGGGATAGGGTTGTACAGGTGGTACACATAGAGATAAGGTTAGGGTTATATGGTTAGGGATATAGGCCTATGTATAGAGAAAAAATATGTTTAGACAAGTATATTATACATCTGAGCTGTATGTACTGTACTAATAATATTTAAAACTGCTTGCTGGCAGCTCAGCTCGCAGCGCCATCGGTTGATTGATTGATTGATTGATTGATTTTATTTGGTACAAAATAAAACAATAAACACAAACAAAAGCAAAGACATTCAGAAAGGCATACTACAGGCAAACAGACAAGAGTAATACATAAAAAACGAGAAAAAGGAGTTACAAAACAGAGTACCAGGGATAACCCAAAAAGCTTACGAAAAGCTTATTTCCATTGGGGTCCCTAAAGACGGAACAAGGAACACTTACACAAGGAATGGAAAATTAACAGAAATAATGCACTGGATGAAAGACGCCGGCACTCGAGTCAGTAAAAAATGAATTAGAGACATTGCTCTGCTAAAAGTGATTTGTTGGCAAGATAGTTTTTAACGTACAGTTTAAAAATTGAAACATTTTTAATTTGCTTTGCCGCATTAGGAAGGGAGTTCCAAAGTTCAATACCTGTGAAGAAAAAGGTGCGATCAGAGGATCCTTTTATTCTAGGAACAAGAAAGTTGAATGGGCTACCCCTGGTACTGTGCTGATGAATATTATTCAATCTGGTAAAATTGATTTAAGATACTCGGGACAGGTGCCATTAAAAATCTTAAAAACCAAGTTAAGTTGTTGCACCCTGTCGCATACAGATAAAAAACCGACTTTGTTTAATTCACTTTGCCCAATATGGGTGCGTGGACCCAAATCTAAAATAAACCTAGCAGTCTTGTTTTGCATAATTTGAAGCTTATTTTTATACTGCTTGGAGAGAGCACAGAACCAGGAGGAACAAGAATAATCAAAGTAACACTGTATAAGAGCAGTATACAAGATCTTACGAGTACGACTGTTCAGAGAGGGTGACTGCCTATATAAAAATTTTAAACGAGCCCCTGCTTTTCTAAGAATATCACGGGCAATAAACTCACCCGAAAGGGTCTTATCCAGTACTATTCCTAGGTATTTAACTGAATTGGAGGACTTAATAAAACCACCGTTACAAGAGACACAGAGGGGCCTGGATTTCTTTAACATAACTTTCCATCCAAAGAGAATGGATTCAGTCTTGCCCAGGTGAAGCGATAGTCTGTTGTCAACCAACCATTCTCTACAAGACTCTTATTCCTTACTTAAACAATTACTGATGTTCTGAACATCATTATCAGAGACAATCAAAGCACTGTCGTCAGCATATAGAAGGAGTTTGCAGTTTACACTAATTGGCATATCATTAATATAACAAAGAAACAAAAGGGGTCCGAGAATACTACCAGGGGTACCCTGCAGGTTACAGTAGTAGGGTCAAAATTAACACTATTAACATTTACCATCTGACCTCTATCTCCCAAATAGGATACAAACCAGCCAACGGAGGAGAAACCCATAGCCTCGAGTTTTTTACAAAGTATATGATGGTCAACTGTATCAAAGGCCTTTTGTAGGTCTATCAGAACCATCCCAGTATAGTTACCAACCGAGGACTGACTTCGAATGTAGTCACTTAGATCAATAAGGCTGGTATCAGTGGAAAAACCTGCCCTAAAGCGTGACTGAAAGCCATACAAAATCATATTATCATTCAGATACTTTCCATCTGCACGAAAATAGCTCTTTCAAGTAATTTTGAGGTAACACTTGTAAAATCCAATCATGACACAGACACAATGCTTGTATCTAGGCTACTTCTTTTATTCGGATTCTACAGATCTACTCTCTAGGGCTAGAAAGTTACAATACATTTTATACATGGGAAAATAGGTATCTTCATACCACATTTATCAAATGGGCTGTCAAGACTATCAAGAGCGATGTGTTTGACTAAAACCAGAAATGGACTTCCCAGGGTGGTGTTTATTTCAAATGGTTAATAGTTAAACAGGTCAGAATAAGTCTTGGTGAACTATACCATTAACACTGAGGATACTTATAGGCCTGTAGTTTCCCACCTCCAATCGACTATTCTTTTTGAAAAGGGGCTTAACACGGGTATATCTAAAATCTGCTGGAACGATACGGGTTTCAATAGATAAATTAATTATGTGAGTCATTTGGTCTTTCAGGACGTCAGCCCCGTCCCTTAAAAACTTGGCAGGGATTCCATCGAGACCGGTGCCTTTGCTAATATTTAAAGCACATAACTCATTATAAACAAAGTCAGTGAACACCTTAGATAACTAAGGTTAGGGCATGGAATCACTATACTGAGATCTATACCGAGGTCGTATTCTTCAATTGATCCGCGTTCGAATCTCACTGACACCTTTCTCCAGCTTCTTTTCTTGCGTCTTGTTACACTACTTTATATTGGTTCCTTTGGAACTTATCTGATCACTGATCTTTTGTAGGTTTTAAGTTGTAATTTACGTCACTTCCGGGCACGGATTCTAAATTAGGCTAGTACCTGAAAGGGTACTGTTGTTGAACTTGAAGGCTATCAGTATCAAAGAGTATGGAATATTCCTAACCTATAGTAGCCTAGGCCCTATA
Organism: Holothuria leucospilota; assembly: GCA_029531755.1. NCBI lineage: Eukaryota > Metazoa > Echinodermata > Holothuroidea > Aspidochirotida > Holothuriidae > Holothuria > Holothuria leucospilota. The sequence goes on along the minus strand of CM055980.1, from coordinate 38,452,091 downwards.
CAGGCTTCAAAGTGGTCCATCACAGAAATATTGGAGGTTTTATAGGAAGGATACTGATGAATATATAGGGTTTTATAGGATTTTTCAAGGAAAATATAGAGTAAATATAGGAATGTTACACACTAGCAGTTCTAATTACAGTATCTTCAAAACTCCTCAAAGTTGTGGATGGGGAAAACATAGTACCTTAGGAAACTAATGAACTATACTGTTTAAATGATACAAATGTGATTCAAAGTATCACAAGTGCGGACCATGTGGCAGAACTGTGTGATTCTACCATCAACATGGAATTAAGAAAACCACCTAAATATTTTGGTGGAAGGGAAAGGGCAAATCCCCTGACGGTGGTGTATTTGCATATTTTGACCCTGGAATAAAGTATCCATAAATGTTATTATTTGTGCATATCAAATAGGCACCAAACTTGCAATATTTGAAGTTGAGAACATGTAATGTGACCATGATAGTGCTTTCAAAAGATGGGTAGTTAACATGGACAATGAACTGTTGCTAATGTCCTGAAGTACACAAATAGAATTCACCTCAGCTCCAATAATAATGGGGTTGAGGTGGGGAAATTTTCGAATTTTTTGCACCTTAAAAACTGTAACAGGAAATGGTCTCTTAATACAACATTTTTCTATAAACTGCACTGTATTGCTAGTCAATCTTGATAAGTGTGACATGTGGGTGATGACAGTTTGATCATAGGCCTGTGACAACTGTATGGTTGCCATGAAAACCTTCGAACTCATGTCCCAGTGGCATAGCCAGAACTGTCTCAAGAGGGCTATGTAGTTTCTTCTGTGATTGCCAGCATGGGGGAGGGGTCTAAGGGGAGGGGTGTCCCCCTCCCCTTAAAAATTTTTTTGAATGATAAGGTGAGTTACATGCAATCTGGTGCTACATATGTTATCTTTTTGAAGTACAATTTTCAAAAAATTTACATATTTTAGGTTACTAAATTAAAGAAAAAATTAACATCAGTGAAGGAGAGAGGGCATGGTCCAATGGTCCCTTCCCCTAAAAATGTGCTGCTCACTTTAGATTTGTACAACTTGGAAGAACAGTGTAGTCCCCATACAGTATGTCAAGATGCCTACAGTGTGCAAAACTGCCTATGCATTAACATACTTAACATCTATAATCTCACTTGAGGAAGTTACATGACAAAATTAAGGAAAGGACAACTTGGCAACTTGGCAAGTGCCCCCCTTGCCATTACTGATGGGCACTGCAGCACCAGATCCCACACATGGATTAGATTTCCACTTTGGTCTGTTGGATAAATTGATGTGGCATCCAGAGACCTGCCATAGAGCTTCTTGTAGAGTTTACAGTAGGGAAAACCGACTTACACGTAGAGATTTGCGCATTGTAAACTTGTAACCATTACAGAGTGACTGTTAATTTTCTCAAAGCACTAAGTTTTTTCTTTAAGGGACAATTGTAATTGTACAACACTTTGAACAATCAACTGATTTAATGGTAGAACTCAGTTGAAGGGAAGATGGTAGATGACACGGAAAATACTGGTATTTTGAACCACTGTACTACAATATTTTGAATTAAAGAATTAGTCATATCACAGACCAGCTACCTGCATGTGCATGCAAAGCATAGGTAAGGGTTTTTAACTGTGGAGGACTGCATGACTACAGGGGATGCCAGGCAAAGGAATCTAATCCACCCCCTTGACAATACCACTACAATAGAGTACTTAAAATCACAGGCATGAAAGTGGAACATTTATGGGTGATGAAATAAGTGTTTATTAGTGTCCTATAGTTTCACATGAGAATATTTCTGAATCCTATGATTGGTCTTTGTGTACTTGCATCTAATTAAGATACTTGACATCTATACACTGCTACCTGTCTGACTAAACCACTCTGAGTCTACAGCAGCTATCTTGGACAAAGAATACATCTGCAAATTTCACCCCAAAACACCACATAAAAGAAACGTTTTTTCCCAGATAAGAAAAATATAGGAGAATATAGGAAAACAAGCCCAAAATCATACAAATAGAGGAAATATAGGATTTTTGGAAATTTATAGGAAATTATAGGAAATATAGGATCACTTTGAACCCTGCCTATAGGCTTAGCCTAGGCCCCCTATGTCCAGCCCAATGAATGAGCTGTAATTTTATCTGTTGCGTGTTTTGATTGTTCGGTGTGTTTCCATTCGGTAGGCCTAGGCCTAGGCCCCTATGCTGTTTTGCTGGGCCGGCTGTGCGATTCTGTACAAAAATATCATTCAAGAGAAACACTGAACGAATTGAGGTTAGCCTAGGCCTACTGCCGAATTTCGGTGCCAGCAAACCGGCCAACGTAGACTACAGACATAATTTACACATTATACACAGAGGCTAGGCGTGTGATTACATTACTACGGCATTGATGAAATAACGTTAGGCTACTAAACGATGGGAGTTGCCAACTAGCGATAATTTCGATGTAGTGACAACCCCAAACGCTACCTCCCTTTCACAAAATTTTGCGATGTAGTATGCACTTTTCATGGGTTTTTATACTCACATCATTTATCCTTTTAAAGGTGCAAAAACGTCTGCCAATTTCGAAGGTTGAAGGCAGCACCTTCAAGTTACCCACCCTACGATGATCCTACACGAACCGCCCGTATCGTACCGTACTGTACTATACTGTACGTACACTGCATGCAATGATATGATTGTACTGAGCTTTTGCCAGGCCCTATTTAATACCCTGTACCTTGGTAATACTAATAAATGTTGCGCACGTTTATCCGTGGGCTAAGACAGCTGACCTGCAGTGTAAGCAGCGCAAGGATATGATGTACTAAATGGCTCTCACCTTTTGCACTTTACAGGACATTCAATTTACTGTATTACGACATCTAATGATGTTGTGCATTTCGAAAATGAAAGAGAAAACATAAAATGTTATTGCTTTCTTTATCAATATAGAACATACCACCTTTGCTGTTCATGTCTGAAAAAAAGAATGTTGAATGTTAATGACAGTGACAGTTTTAAACTTTAGGAAACGGCAAACCCCCAAGATTTTGGAAAAAACTAGCTACTTCACCACGCCTAGATGTGACAACAGCAGCTTTATAGCACGAGTAGCACCTTTTGCTTTTTACAGGACAACCCTTCAAAACTTGGAAACAAAACCCAAACAAAACGATGGTTTTCATTGTAGCCCAATACTTATTCGGCGACCTCAATACGGAACGGAAACTTTTGTCCTCAGCTTGTGCGGCTAGTAGGGTCAACAAATGTCCTTTGGATCCGTTTTTGAGTGCGGGAGCCCGGAACAACCCGGTTCCAGTGTACACGCGCACAATCTGTCCCCAGTGGCTTCACCAGAATTTTAAAAGTGGGGGAAAATGGACGAAAAAAGAAAATGATGGGGAATAAATAGCGCGAAATCGAGCGGGAAACGCGAGCTTTAGCGGGTGGGGCGGGAGCCCGCCTAGGGCCCCTGATAGGGTACAGGGGCAAAGCCCCGGTGGGGGTACAGGGGGGTGAAGTCCCAGGAAGCTCTGAGGTTGTAGCGTATCTCTGGGTGAAAAATTAATCTCAGGATATATTTTGGTTCATAATGCATCATCAAATACAGATTCCAAATAATTTTAATGCATTAGGCCAGGGGTGGGGAACTTTTTCCCTCTGGGGCCGGTTTGATAGTCATAATTCGCTCGTGGGCCGCAGAAGTGAGGGCGCTACAAGTTTTTTCCATGGGAAACAGGCAAAGGGGCCCTAAACAGGCCCTGGTTGGCCGAAGCCCCAAGGGGTTCTGGAGTTTGTACAAATGTTTAGGTAGTAGAACGTTCATTCACTATCTTTAAATGACATTGAATCACAAAGGCCACGTACGCGGACCAGAAGTATCACAATATGACCTTTTGACTTAGTAGTAATAATAAATAAGCACATACGAAAAGGGCGCGAAAAGTGCGCCAAAACTTTATTCCATACTTTTATTGAACGTTCACTTCGCTCTTCGGAGGAACAGTTCTTCCCCCCGAATCTACCGGAATAAATACAATGCCCACCGAGTTTAGTACTCAATGTAATAGATGGGCCTATGCAACTTTCACTGCACTTCTGTATACGTAGCCTTCCACGCAAAAACTGCCGATAATACCACATGTATACGGATCTGTTCCTGGTTTGTCTAACGAAACGGTGGTGATGTTACACTATGAACACTAATGTTTTAGTAATATACTGTAGGTCTACTGGTTGTGTTTCGCAGCAGTTTTACTTGAAATATGAGAAAGTGGCATGAGCAGGAAAAACGATTGGCACCTTGGGCTAAAAGATTATTATAAATTACCTTTCAAGTGATTCTGAATTAACATTTATGAATTGCCTCACGGGCAGGATAAAATGGTCTCGCGGGCCGCATAAGGCCCGCGGGCCGGAAGTTTCCCACCGTATTAGGCTATTCCTCTCGTCAGGCCACTGTATTTTCAAGTTGATAGGGTCCAGAGGCCCGCTGTAGGGCCCTTGGTGGGGGAAAACTGAAATACGATCTTGCAACGCCCTTTAACCCTCATATGTGGGAGGTGGCATAAGGCAAGGGTGGCGCCAGCGGGGGGGGGCCAGGGGGGCCATGGCGGCCATGGCCCCCCGTCGGGGAAGGCTGGCTCCCCCGTCGGGGAAATTTTTCGGTTTCGTCGGGGAGCTGTTATGTATACGATAAAATATGTAGTCCCCGACAACGCCCAGTCGCCCCGACGATTTACTTAATTTTGGTCTAAATTAGGGCAAATTCTTCAATAAAAACCCCAAATTTTCCAATTTTCTTCTTCAAAGCCCCATTTTTTCAAATTTTCCATGAAAATTGCCGGCAATTTTTTCAAATTTTCTCCAAAAAGAGCCTAAAATTTTCGGCGCACTTCGCGCGCCAAAATTTTCTTTCAGACATCGTTGCGGCACTTTATTTCCTTCGTGGAGACTTTGGGTTGCTGCCCCCCCCCCGTCGGGGAGCTTGGCCCCCCTGTCGGGGAAATCCTGGCGCCACCCCTGGCATAAGGGGGCGGAAACCTTCCCAATTTTTTCAATCACTGGAGTTTAACACATGGAGAAATGGAGGCCAAAATGGTGGAAAATATTACACCATTTGGCCATTTAACTAAAGACCATAGAATGAGCAATTTAAAACACGCTCCTTCGAATACCGCCCCTTCAGAATGGTGATCCCCTGTGTAAAGTTACCAGGGGAGAAATTTTCTTGGGGAAAGACATACTAAAAGGCATTAAGAGAATGAGTTTGAATTTTCTGGGGGTCTATAACTCCCCCCCCCCCTTTGACTATGGACGTGCTCTGATGAATGACCAACGGAGAGATGCTGGTAAAACTGGTCAAATCCGGTTGGGATCCGGCATTTGAAACTATCTGAATTAAATTGAATCATTAGGACGCCTGGACGTAACGGCCACGGTAGAGTGAAATTCGCCGCCGTGTTACGTCCGGGAAATATTTAATAGCATTACGCACCACCGCCTTGTCGTTTTTCTGTTCTCCCTGTGAATCATCCAAACGTAGGAAAGAAACATCCTCATCGGATCCATCTTGGATCCATTTGTGCAGAATGGGTTTATGAGACTGGGCCGCAAAGTATTAATTGAATCGCGTGTTTGCGGGTGTGAAAAGTATCCGTTTTAAGGTGCGTTCACACCAATAACACACGATTCCCGCAGCGACGAACGCGGCGTTTCCCGCAAAACAGAGGGTTCACACTGCAGCGGGAAAACTCGAGGGTTCCCCCAGCCGGGGCTTTTGATGGTCACTTGTAAAATAGCCTACGCCAAAGATGATGTGGGACATTTACTGGCTCTTTTTGTACATGCACGGGCAGAAAAAATATCAGTAATTAAAAAAGGGAATGTAAACTATGTTTTGGTAAACAAAATTTACAAATCAACAACTGTTTAGTGAAATGGGAAGGGAAGGAGACGACATGCATACTATTTGTAATGGAATAACACCTTAAGCAGTTTTTAAAGTGTTATTCTTTTTCGTCGAGCATCAGCGTGACACAATCTTCGACAGTACTAAGATAATTGTTACTGTGTACGCCTTTTTTCTCTTTGGACAACTTAAGTACCAGGGGCGGATTTAGGGGGGAAGGGGGGCAGGGGGCCCGGCCCCCCCCCTTCCAAAAATTTTTGAAAGTTTTTTCAATTTCATAAAACAAAGGACAAGGCCCTAGTTCAATATGAAATAGGCCTATGAGATGTGTCTGAGTGAAACTCAAACTTGTTCATTATTTTCTACCTCAGAAAATAAGTGTTATGTTAACTCTGCTACTGACTTTCAACTGGTAACATTTTGGCTAATATTGGCCTCAGTAACTTTCTCTGGGCATTGCAAGGAGTTACTCATGAGGGCTGTATTAATGGATTGCTAACTTCAGTCTATTACCGGCCAGGCCCACTGTGGGCCAATGATTTTCCGCTTCACAAATCACAAAATTCCGTTTTAACTTTTCAAATTCCGCAAAATTCCGTTTCAAGCATAACCCCTTTCCGTAATTTTCAGATTTTGGAGTAATTATGTTAAAAACAAATCCTAAACTTGTCTGGTTATGATCCAGAAGGCAGCAAACACTCGAAACAGACAAACGACCTAGCCTAACACAATGTAGCATAGGCAAACTGGGAGCCTATACCGGCAAAATTTTGCCGATTTTCGTAAATGTCCTGCTTGTTTTCTGATCGTAACTTCAAGGAGTTTTGATGATTTTAAGGTAAATTTGCCACCATTTCAGATGGTAAAATGTCTCTGTATGTGTTTGGTGTGTGCAGGCATTCATTTGACATAGTTCTGAAGAAAAATAAGTCAGTTTTTTGTCAATAATTTACATGTATTTTGAGCTTGATAATTTTTGCCAAATTCCGTGAAATTCCGTGCAGAATAGTAAATTCCGTTTTTTTCCGCGTTTTTCCGCGATTGCGGAAAATCATTGGCCCTACCCACAGCATTGGGAGCACTGCTTCTACTTTCAAGGGAATTTCAGAATTCTTTAATATTTCGAGGAAATTTTCGACATCAGGCTTTTAACTATAACTTGCTGCAATATTACCCTGTAGTGTCTTATTTAAGCCTTGTAATTTACTTTAATGAAATGTACTGTGAATTTAGGGTAAAATTTAAAATTCACTAAACTATGAACATTTTCCAGCGATATATGATCAGTTCAAAAATATACTAAAGGCATCACCATTTTGCATCTAAACAATCTTAAAGTTAACAAAAATTTCTCAAAGGGGAGGGGACACCCCTCCCCTTAGGCCCATCCCCAGAAAAGCATCTTTCACCCAACCAAAAATTAAAATTCACTGAATTATGAACGCTTTCCAGCCATATAAGATCAGTTCAAAAAATACACCACAGACATCACCATTTTGCATCTGAAGAGCCTTAAATTAACAAAAATTTCTCAAAGGGGAGGGGGAACCCCTCCCCTTCAACCCCTCCCCCAGCACAGCGATTACTCATCACATGCTTTGCCCATCAAAATACCCTGGCACTGCCCCCCCGGGACACCCCTCTCCTTAGACCCCACCCCCAGATCGGACTTTTATACAAAGCACTGTGACCTGGGCCCCCCTTTTGCCAAATCCTGGATCCGCCACTGAGTACAATATTTATGTCAAAGTTTAATGAAATAACCCATATTTTATACGTCCAAGAAGCTCGATCCAAAATCATCAACAATCCAAAGTTTACATTAAAAAGGGGCAAATGGTGGTGGTGGTGGCGGTGGTGGTGGTGGTAGTGGTGGGTTGTTTGTTGCATAGGCCTATTTAACTATTCAAAGCCATTTTAAGATACTGAAATACTTCTTTCTAATGCCGGCAATATTGTGAATAGCCCATACCTTTTTCAAGCTTAGCCCCTGTTTTTGCCTCTAGATCCGTACCCATCAATGTCATTGAACTACAGCTCATGGACCGAAACTTTAGGGTGCAACTCATTCCGTCCTGCATAAATGAAAATTATTTGATTTTCCCTCCAAAAAGCTACCCTGCAAAAACATACAACAAATCATACAGTGTAGGAAGAGAGATACTGCTTTGTCAGCCTAGCCCAACAAATGAAGATTTGTTTGGCTTTTTCACTTTATATATAATGCCTAAAAACCATTGCGTTGTTAATTAGAACTAATTTTGTCACAATAAATTGGGAATTTTCTTTCATCTTCGACTCTCAAACATTTAACTCTCCAGCATCCTTCTTAAGGCCGGTTCATACTTCCAAATTTCTCGCGCGATAAAGCGATCAATAACCATATATGGTCAAAATATCTTTGCCGCCAGTTCGATTCACGGTCATCGCTTGGAGTTGAACATTGTTCAACTTTTCTCGCAAGGTCTCGAGATATCGCAAAGGAAACGGCTTCTGATTGGCTGCTTGGTACTATGTGAACGACCTTTGGAAACGAGCTCACGATCCTACTCGACAACAATGGCGGACCTTTTCAGATACCGGCTCATTACATGTATTCGGGTTCCGTGCGACTATCGGCGGCCTGATTGTGACAGTGAGAGTTGTCGGAATGGAGGGAAACAGTTATTGCTTCCCACGAATTAAGACATAAAGGTTAGTAAGGCAGGATTTTCTTGTATTCCCTAAAATTAACACGGTAATCAATAGTGTACTTTGTCGTAGAGCCGATCAAATCGCATACACATATATACTGTACTTGGCCTTTGCATAGGCAGGTATTGGGAGACTGTGCATTGCATGGCAGTACTGCGAAAGTTGAGCTATGCGAGAAAACTGAAGTATGAATCAATTTTACATCGGCATATCGAGACCCAGCTAACATCCTTAAACACAGCTTTATAGCGCTATAATGAAGTATGAACCGGCCTTTAGGCATCATGCTCTGCAGTCTGCACAGCAGAATAAAAAATCCAAACACCTGGGTGCCAAGAACTCTATGGCGAGCTACCATATTGTTCTCCGACCAAAAATCGCACGATTCCCGCTTTGACTCAGTCTGAGATCGATCGATGCGGGACCCGCCGCGTTTCCCCAAAAACGCTTTTCGAAACGCGATTTTGTTGTGAAAGGGTCCATAGAAATACGTACAAAGTGATTTGCTTTGCGGCTTAATTACGCGCCGCGAAACGCAGCAGATTTTGATTTTGGTGTGAACACACCTTTACACTCGGCGACTAAAACGCGCAAAGCGGGTAAGTATGAACGATTGACAAACTCTAGGCCGACTACACTCGGGGGAAGTGTGCGGCGAGTGAGGTCCGCGGATAAGAGTACCTAAAACGCTCCAGTACCATGGTAAGAGCTTGAGCCCTCAGCTTCCTGGCCTGAGTACGTTACGAGTGTCACTGTTCAAATTGTCTGATTACGAGCACAACTATAAAGCGATAGGTTGTGATCGTATGAGTACAGAGTACGAGTAGGCCTACGTGTATGGAAAGCCGCGTTGGACAAATACACCATAATTTATCCCGGTATTAATTCGAATTAATACCAGTACTAATTCCATTTTATACTGGTATATATTCACACCAATCAGAGTGCAGGAAAATATACCGGTATAAAATCGAATAAATACTGATATAAATTGGAATTTATACGAGTATTAAATACCATTTATCCCGGTATAAATTCGAATATATACCAGTATTAATTCGAATTTATACCGGTATAAATTCGAATATATACTGGTATAAATTCGAATTTATACTGGTATAAATTCGAATATATACCAGTATTAATTCGAAATTATACTGGTATTAAATCAACCAATCAGAAACGCTGAATATATACTGGTATTAATTCGAATATATACCGGTATAAATTCGAATATATACTGGTATAAATTCGAATATGTACCAGTATTAATTCGAAATTATACTGGTATTAAATCAACCAATCAGAAACGCGGAATATATACTGGTATAAATTCGAATATATACCGGTATAAATTCGAATATATACTAATATAAATTCGAATATATACCGGTATTAATTCGAATTTATACTGGTATTAAATCAACCAATCAGAAACGCTGAATATATACTGGTATTAATTCGAACATATACCGGTATTAATTCGATTATATACTGTGATAAATTCGAATATATACCAGTATTAATTCGAAATTATACTGGTATTAAGTCAACCAATCAGAAACGCTGAATATATACTGGTATTAATTCGAATATATACCGGTATAAATTCGAATATATACTGATATAAATTCGAATATATACCGGTACTAATTCGAATATATACTGGTATTAAATCAACCAATCAGAAACGCTGAATATATACTGGTATTAATTCGAATATATACCGGTATTAATTCGAATATATACTGGTATAAATTCGAATATGTACCGGTATTAAGTCAAATTTATACTGGTATTAAATCAACCAATCAGAAACGCGGAATATATACTGGTATAAATTCGAATATATACTGGTATAAATTCGAATATATACCGGTATTAATTCGAATATATACTGGTATTAAATCAACCAATCAGAAACGCTGAATATATACCGGTATACATTCGAATATATACCGGTATTAATTCGAATACATACTGGCATTAATTTGAATACATACCGCTATTAATTCGATTTACACTGGTATTAAATCAACCAATCAGAAACGCTGAATATATGCTGGTATAAATTCGAATCTTTAAAGGGGGTTGGTCGACTCTCCAAAAACTCAGTGACGTGAATGTGATATGTTGTACGGAACGCCATGTGTTCCATAATGTTAGAATAAACGTCAATATGCTTGGACGGATAACAACATGTTACAAACTAACATCAATATGACAATATAAATATCAACATGTTACAATTTAATATCAACATGTCAGCAGGGGCGTAGCTAGGATTAAATTTTTAGGGAGGGGGCTAGGTATCAAATGGGGGGGGGGGGTCACGGCATTGATCGCCGTCCTTAATTCTTACACATGTTATTAGGACCAGGCCCGTAGCCAGGCCTGTGCACGGGGGCCGTGCCCCCCGTGCGGACTACTGTGCCCCACCGTATGGAAAATCGATCGAAAATAAAATTTTAATACCGTGTAAACGATGGCTCTGGTATTACACCAGGCGATTTTTTTACTAAAAATGATCCCAAAAGTCGTTAAATAATGAACGTATTTTGCTTTTTGTAACAGTTTTGTTATACAATTAGAAAAATTTTCGCGCGCTACGCGCGCTTTCATCTTCAGTTACATATGGCTTTAACACCGGTTTCAGATATGTTGGCTTTATATAAAGGTAAAGGTTCCACAATTAGGCTATTGTTCTTTCGCGTAGGCGTGATTCCCGGAAAAACACAAAATTGAACCCATGAGAAGTTCTATCCTCTTTGTCTTATGATCAGGAAGATTCTTAATTCAGACTCAACATCATGATAAACATATTTTGTACGAAACGTAAAGTGTCTCAATGTCCAGGGGTGGCGGAAGGTCGCCCCGCGACGAGTCGTCCAGCGTCTTGGTTTTGCTCTTAAAGACAGACACACATCACCCCACATACATTTTGGTTGAGAGAAAGCAAAATTCTCAATTGGTCAGTGGTGAATCCTCTTTGATTGACATCAAAGCCAAAAGATGCAGAGTAGCTCACATTACACAGCATGTGCAAAGAATGTTGTCATTACATATTATGGCCTTGTATGCCCATCAGGATATGACCTTAAGCAATAAACTAGGTTTGTGTCTGCACAAGACACAAGGGGTTCAATACAGTTTTGGAAGGAGTAACTTAGTCGGGAGAACTGGAACTGTCTAGGACGAGCAGGGCAGATTCTTCCATAGAAACCCAAAGTTTCTAATTGTCCTTAATAAGAACCAAATATTTTTAATTTTTCGTCAACAGAATCCCAAATTTTTCGTCGCGGGCCAAAAATTTCGCGTTCGGCATCCTTTCTGTACCCATTGCTTTTAGTGGGCCTTCGGGTTGATGGACCCCTTAGCCTGGGGAGCTTGGCCCCGTCGTCGGGCTTATCTTTTCACCAGCTTTTGCTGAGTCTGTATGCAGGTTTTACCGTGGTAACAATTTTCCTGCAAAATTTCGGCGCGCTTCGCGCGCAATTCTCACAAGCGAAGTTATATCGCCTAGAACATTATTAGCATAAAAATTCTAGTGAACTATTCTAGCCAAAGCTAGGTGAAGGCTCAAACTTAGATGCTGGGTATCAAGGGGTTTCATGTAGTAATCTAGTAACTTGAGTAACATTCGTAACGCGATGACTATATGGTTTGAAGCTAAATTTAATCGTACCCAAATTTATTCCAAAATTTATTTTTTTCTGTTCATGCAAAATTTCGTTCAAAGTAGAAATACGATAATGGCCATCTGAATTGTGAACTGTGAAGAGACTGGTGTGCTCTCACTGTCATTCAAAGTCCTGCTCAAAGCTCCATGTTAGTGTTCCCATTTTGCTATTTCCTCAGACATTTGGGGAATTTCCCTCTGGATTCTAACAAAATCATACTGGACCACACCAAGACTGCCTCCTGGTCCCCTCGCCGTTCGCAAAGTACTCAACTCTTCACCTGCGCTTGCGAAGCTGAAGAAGCATCATCGTGATCATAGTCTTGTTTCCTTCACTTGTGGAGACTTTCCACGTCTTTGTATTTTAAACGGAGGCGAAAATGTCCATCACAAGAGTGAAATTTTCGCGCGCTTCGCGCGTATGTGCACACGTAAAACCGATACCTTTATACTGTCTGTGGTAAGCTTGAGATATCATCCCCTGTAGTTCCCGCAAACTGTAATCATATGGTGGCTCTACTGTCTACAAACACAATTATCTTCTTCGGTGCCCCCCTATGAGGTGCCGGTTCCCCCTATGTAAGAATTCCTGGCTACGGGCCTGATTAGGACACAAACAATTGGGGGGGGGGCTAGCGAACATCTGGGGGCCAGGCCCCCAGGCCTCCCTCCGTGGCTACGCGCCTGCATGTCAGTCTTAAATATCAACATTACGGAACGCCATGTGTGTCATAATGTTAGAATAAATATCAATATGCCAGGACGGATAACAACATGTCACAAATTAACATCAATATGTAAGTATTAATATCAACACGTTACAATTTAACATCAACATATCAGACATAAATATAAACATATTACATTCAGATTTAGCATGTAAAGACGAAGTAAGCACGATCAGAAACATCGTAAAATTTTGTTATACGTATGAACATATGGCGTTGACTGCACATCAGGGGTTAAATAACAATATGTCACGGACACATATCAACATGTTACAAATAAAAATCAAAATTTCAATATTAATATCAGTCGTACAGTCGAATATCAATATGTCAGAAGTACATATCAGCACTTGAAAAAGAAATATTAGTCAAGTCGCACTACGCAAGAGTAGAAACCTCGTAACATTTTGATAACTCTGTGAACAAATTGGCACTGACTGACGGTGCGCCATCCGTTTCATATATCAGGAGTGAAATAACACTATGTCGGAAATACATAACAAAATATTGCGTTCAAATACTAGCATGTCAAGCGCTTTCGAGCCAAGTCGTCCCCAACCCAACTAGACCCCAACCAACTCGTCCTCGAGCCAGGCCTTCCCTAACCAACTCGGTCCCAAGCAAAGTTGTCCCCAAGCCAAGTTGTCTCCATGTCAAGTCGTCCCCAAGCCAAGTCGGCCTCGAGCCAGCCATTATCACGTGACTGTGAAGTCATACCTCAATCAATAGACCTTATGCATTGACATCACACAGACGTCATTTGGGTGAAAACAACTGAGCACACGTGCAGTCACGGCGTAGATTTCGCCGTACGTGTAATAGACTTACGCGCGTATACGATTGGTTGACAAATCAGCTGTCTGCATTTACTGGTGTAACTCATGGGCGTGGATCATGGGGGGGGGGGGGACGGTGGGACGCGCCCCCCTCACTTTTTTGGAAGGGGGACATCTCCAAAAAGTCCCCCTCACTTTTTCAAATATGATGAAAACTAAAACTGTTAAGAAGATAATACAACCGTAGATTACAAATTGACACTACATTTTAAAAGCAAAATTGTGCCCAAATATTGCACTATCTACCATCTAGACACCTTCCAGTTTCCATTTTTCTTCAAAGGCGAGGGGCCCTCCACCCCATTTCCATGTTTGTGGTCTTTACTCATTGCTCGAAATAAGAGACAGCGTTGTAAAGCGATTTAAAATGGCCAAAAAAAGTATACCACAGTGGAGAAATGAAAAGATTGCTAACAGTATCACCTCTATCAGACTTTCGAAAAATCTCTGACATGCACAGTCCTGATCACTTCCATATCCAGATTTTATTAGATATGAGTAAACATGATAATAACAGGGGCGTGAATACGGAGGGTGCCCCCCCCCCGTGGAAATCAAAAGTCGGTCTCTGAGCGCCGAAAAGTCAGTCTCAAATCCAGCTCTGTATGCTTTTGTAACAATCGACCAGACATGAGCAACATTTGAAGTGAAAAGATTGCCCGAATTTTCTACTGAGTTCCCAAATTTTTGATCGAAAGCCCGAAAAATGTGCAAAACATTTTGCGCGCTTCGTGCGCATTTAATGGTTTAGTGGTCTATTTTATGCACCTGAACTGCAACGAATTTCGGGCAATATTTTGAGATTCGGGCAAAAAAATTTTCTGCCCCCAAATTAGAGAGTCCCGTACACCTATGATTATTACTACCGTCCTGTAAATTGTATTTGTCTAGGAAATTCGGATCGTACAACTATGTCAACGGGAGTCGGTCTCCAAGAAATGTAGTTGGTCCCAAAATAGTTTACACCCCTGCAAGTTCATGTATATATGTCCCTCAGGCTGGCTAATGGTATATGTAGTCAAATTACTGTTTACTTACTTCACACAGTGTGGTCTTGATTTACCCCAAGAATTGAGTAAAAAAATCACTAAAGCAAGAAAGATGAAAAAGCTTCCTAAAAAGTAGAAATGCTTGGTGATGTATTCAATTCAAGTTTAGCACCAAATGTAGCACCATTTTGCATCTAGCCCCTTACGTGAGCAAAAATTTTCCAATTTCCCTTAGACCCCTCCCCCAGGACGGCGATTCGCAAATGGTGAAAAGTCCCCCCCCCCATCTCTGGAGATGGATCCACGCCCTTGGTGTAACTTGCAATGATACGCGCTTTTCCTCCATTTTCCTCCAAAGGAGGGAGCACTTTCTCCTTTGTGGCATCATATGCATAAGGTCTATTGTCATGCAAATTTGTCGTGACGTCATTAGGGCACTATGCAACTATAGCAACTACAAAGTTAAATTTGATCGGACATGTCACCATAGAGATATGACGTTTTAAAATGTAAGACATGACTCTTTTTTCAAGTCGATTTGATTAGTTTAGGCATATATGGGAATAACGCTGTTTTTTAACTTTAGACAAAAACGGTAACTAGTGGGAAGGGGGAACAAACTTCAAAGTCACAGTGAAGGTGGGGCCATGTGTCGTGCGTAGCATATTGACGGGGATTTTTTATAGCTTTTTGGGTCAGTCGTATGTAGGTCGGGAAAGGAAGATTTCTGGGTTTTCAGTTCCTGCCTTTTATTTGCCGTCTTTAACTTTGCATTCTACCTTTTACTTGTGGGAGGGGGCACTGAGACGAAGTTCACAGGGGCAGTTGATATGAGTGTCGCCTGTGTCATATTGGCGGATTTTTGCTCATAGTCGTCAGGGTCTTGTAGATAGGGCTCATTCAAGTTGGGTTGTCGTTGAAAAAAGAATATTTTTTCAATATTTTATATTAATTTAAAAGACCTATAGCCACGGTTTAATTTATCCCGAGCATATCTCGTGTGCAAACACGTCACTGAGTTTTTGGAGAGTCGACCCGGACCCCCTTTAAAGATTCGAATTAATACCAGTATACATTCAGCGTTTCTGATTGGTTGATTTAATACCAGTATAAATTCGAATTAATACTGGTATATATTCGAATTAATACCAGTATATATTCGAATTAATACCGGTATATATTCGAATTTAGACCAGTATATATTCATCGTATCTGATTGGTTGATTTAATACCAGTATAAATTCGAATTAATACCAGTATATATTCGAATTAATACCGGTATATATTCGAATTAATACCAGTATATATTCAGCGTTTCTGATTGGTTGATTTAATACCAGTGTAAATTCGAATTAATACCGGTATATATTCGAATTAATACCAGTATATATTCGAATTAGTACCGGTATATATTCGAATTAATACCAGTATATATTCAGCGTTTCTGATTGGTTGATTTAATACCAGTATAAATTCGAATTTATACCGGTATATATTCGAATTTATACCAGTATATATTCATCGTATCTGATTGGTTGATTTAATACCAGTATAAATTCGAATTAATACCGGTATATATTCGAATTTATACCAGTATATATTCGAATTAAAACCGGTATAAATTCGAATTAATACTAGTATATATTCGAATTTATACCGGGATAAATAGTATTTAATACTCGTATAAATTCCAATTTATATCAGTATTTATTAGATTTTATACCGGTATATTTTCCTGCTCTCTGATTGGTGTGAATATATACCAGTATAAAATGGAATTAATACTGGTATTAATTCGATTTAATACCGGGATAAATTATGGTGTATTTGTCCAACGCGGCTTTCCATATACGTGCAGGAAAATAACTCGAGTACGAATACGAGTAGGCCTATGAACACACCTCTGCATGAGTACACGTATACTAGGTAATCATGTGTCGATCAGTATCATGAGTTGATCACTGCCTTCTAAACGCAAAGTACAGCGTGTAGACCCGATGTGATTCCAACGTAAGCATAAAGCATATTCTTCAAACAACATCAAAAATAAGTATATTTGCCTTACTATTTTCCATGTCGACAAAGCAAAACATTACTAACAGCCAAATTTTCAAGTTTCGGCATTAGAATGAACTAGAAATTTGCAATTGTTACCAAAATGATAAGCAAAATGTCTTTGATGAAGCCATCAGAAAAAAATTTGACAGCCTGAAAAGCAACATTCTCTTTGCTTATGAACATCAGGGCCGTAGCGACTGGGGGTGTGGGGTACCACCCACCCCCCAAAGTTCGTCAGAGCGACGATAGTCGGAAAATCTAAAATTACCAATAGGATTTTCTGATATCTTAGTCTAGCACATTTTCCCGACTGAGCCCATGTCAACTTTGTAAAGCTTATATTTTCCAACTCGATCAAGTGAGAATAATACCAAACGTTATTTTCCTTACAAATGTTTATCAAACTATCAGAATTTTCGCAAATTCTTCTCAAACTATCAAAATTTTCGCGCGATGCGGGCCCTTTAAACCTTACCTCAGTGTTGTTCTTATTATCAATATCTTCCGATATCACTTTCGCAGAAGCACGCAACAGAAGTTGAAAGCTGTTTACCAATTACCAGGTACAAGACGGGCTTTTTGAGTGGCATTTTGTTTGTTGGGCAATTGAGAGTGTCTCGATGCAGATTCTGAACACAAGTTTTGTCATGGAAATCTTATTTACTGAAAAATCTTGGAGCGCTTCGCCCGCATGCGTCACGATTTGCACTCCATCTGATCATTATTGTTAAGGTAATTATAAAAGGCGCGGTTCAGTATGGGGGACTAGGGGGCTTTAGGCCCCTCATTTTCCCTAGCCCCCAAAATTGCGCAAAATTTTATATAGACTAATACTGATGAAGACATAGTTATGCTCAGAAAATATTCCAAATGGTTATTCATCATGGCCAGTATAGCCAGTAAGTTCTGTAACAATTCTTTCTATAACTTCAAAAAATTTTCGCGCGCTACCCTCGCTGTCATCTATAGTTCTATCTAATGGTAACGCCCGCCGTTTCAAACATGTTGGATTTATTCAGCGTTTCCACAAATACTGGTCTTCCGAGTAGGCGTGATTCTAGAGAAACACGAAAATGCATCGTTGCGAAGTTCTTTCCTCTTTTTCCTAACTTTTGGAAGATTCTTTCTTCAGCCATAGCGGCGAACATATTTTGTAAGAAAAAAGATTTTTCAGTTTCGCAGGGGAGCCTTTATGGGTAAGATAAAGAATGTGATCCCCATCGACGACCGCATGCAGTCGGCGTCGCCCAAACAATTTCATGGTTTTTCTCTTAAGTAGGGCAGATTCTTCAATGAAACCCCAAACTTTTCCAACTTTCCTTAATGAAAACAAAAATGTGAAATCTTTTTCAATAAAACCCCAAATTTTTTGCGCACTTTGCGCGCCTTATATTTCGAGTTCGGCAACCCATTGTATCTGCCTGGGCTTAGTAGGTGGCCTCTAGTCAGGGCGCTTGCTCCAATGTCGGCAAGCCAAAGCACCACCCCTGCTGAGCCTTCATGCAGATTTTTCATTTTGGTTTTGGCATTGAAGTATACCCCCAAAATTTTGGCGCGCTTTATGCGCAATCCTCACAATCCACGTTGTATCACTTACGAACATTATAAGCACAAACTCACCAGTGAACTTTTCTAGCATAAATTAGGTGTGCATTCTGAAACGCTCTTGTCAGTCCTTCACCCCTTTTGCTATACGTATCAGGGAGGTCTAATATCACCTTCCTGCACCTACACTCTCCTTCCCGCCCATTCCCCATTGCTGGAAGCTGTTCGTCTGGATTTTCGTTTAAAATGAGTAAAATCAGGCCCGTAGCTACGGGAGGGGGGCTGGGTCCCCCAGATATTTGCCATCCCCCAAATGTGCTTGTCCTAATAAAATGTGTAAGAATTAAGGACGGCGATAGATGCCGTGATCCCCCCCCCCCCCCATTTGATTCCTAGTCCCCCTAAAACTTTCATTCCAGCTGCGCCCCTGAGTAAACTACGATAGATGTAAAGTGCTTGTCGTCATACTCTATATTATCATTTGGATGTCAGGTAATAAGTATTATGTCATTGCCCCCATATACAGGTATCTGCCAGCCTTAGATGCCCTTTTATTAGGCACAATGAAGGAAAGGAAAAAATTTCGTAATAGTCCAAGAAAGTTTCTGTTGACTGCATGCATGCACGTATTATTGCGTAAAAGCTTTGCCCGAATAGAAGGCAGTAAAGTAGCCGGGGGGGGGGGGGGGCTTCAGGAGGTTTGTTGACAACGTACTCTTCTCTTAGACAACATACTCTCGGCTTTCACCGAACCAAAAATTAGAATTCACTAAATTATGGACATTTTCCAGCCATATATGATCAGTTCCAAAAATATCCCAAAGATAGCACCATTTTGCATCTAAACAACCTTAACAAAAATTTCTCAAAGGGGACTCCCCTAAGAGTCCTCCCCCAGGACGGCACCTTTATATAGTGACAAAGGAAGGATCCCTAGTGCTGTATACAAACGAAGGTGCAATTTTCGCGCCGCCACTCAGTTGGAAAAACTATCCAACTAGTCGGAAAAATTAGAATTTACTTAATTATGGACATTTTCTAGCCATATTTGATCAGCTCCATAAATGTCCCAAAGATTGCACCATTTTGCGTCTAAGCAACCTTAAATTAACAACAAAATTTCCCCCTCCCCTTAGACCCCTCCCCCGCGACGGCACTTTTATGTATTGACAAAGGAAGGATCCCCACTGCTGTATATAAACGCAGGGTGCGAAAATGGTGCAATTTACGCCCCACCATTCAGTTGGAAAAAGCATCCACCTAGTCGGAATTTTGGACCTTCACACTCCCCCCCCCCCCCCAATTTATGACCCTATAGCTACGACCCTGATTAACGTTATTATTCTTAAATGTGGTAATTAACAGTATTTTGTCTGCTCTTTTTCTGTACTGATTGACTCAAGATTCGTTCGTAAACATGTGTCGTGTACTGCCACTTACAACTCGAAATTCATCTTCTAGGGGAGGCTCAATCCAGACAACACTAAAATATAGCACAACTGATGAGGAAGACACATCGGAAAATATTACTGCAAAGTTTCGTTCATTTTATTAATCTTTTTCTGTCACAATGTTCATTAAGTGATTGACCCATGATACCTCCAGCATATAAATTGAGGGTGGAGCTAGTTGGTGGTTTGAGTGTATCGTTTGCATACTAGAAGTCCCCGGATTAAAACTCCCGATGGAACCATTTGGAAATTTTCTGGTTTACTTGTTCAGCATAGCTGTTCACAGTGATTAATGTTAATTGGATTTCTGATTGTCCGTTTCAAGAAGTTATCCGACTCAGGATATTGTCCGATTTAGGGAGTGGTCCACTTAATTTGCTCAGTTCAGCTGTCGAGGAGTGGTGCAGAGCAATTAAGGAACCTCCACCCCGGCCCAGCCTTCAATGTGGCTAAAGACTGGGGATATACTCCCGTCGGATGGGGACGTTACATGGTGGTCCCGGGGGCAGGTTTGGGAGCGATTATAGTAGCATGCTTGCCTCGTTAACTTCTGTGTACAACTCGAAAGGATAAGGCGAATCTCGCCAGTGTGTCCACACTCACTGTGGTATGGGGTCCTCGATGAGCCAATTGGCTTTCTGACCCCCCAAACGCCGGTTAAACTTATACGTTAAAGAATCGAGTTATATATAACAACAGTAATTTTCAAATGTCCGTGTACTGTTGGCCGGACTGTTAGTAAACCTAGTACAAATAAATGGCACACTTGGCTTCTGTGTAAAAGAACTGGGTTGCTTTTAGCTAACCAGGGGCGTAGATTTCTTTTCAACTTTTGGGGGGATGGGGTGAACTATCGCAAATGTGGAAAATGTGCACGGCGAGCGCGAAGCGCGAGCCCATGACGGGTGGGGTCCAGGGGCAAAGCCCCGGTGGGGGTCCAGGGGGCGAAGCCCAGGGAAGCTCCTGGGTTTTAATGTCTCAGAAGTGCCAGGAAGACTGTTTTAAGGGGTTATTTTCAGTGGTAATGTTCTTTGGTAGGCTATTGGTATATTCATGCATTTAGGAAATAGCCTACTATTTTGAGCACAAAACTCGTTGATAAGCTGCACTGGATTGAAATTGTACAAGAGCAACAATGTCCTGTTAAGCTTAAAAGGCAGGGCAGGGATCAACATATAGGGTCATACCAGACAACTGGATTTTGAATTCGGAGATTATTGAAAGATGTGCAAGTTGACTTGAGATCAGTGGCGTCGCCAGATTTTTTGTGATTGGGGACCCATAGATGATGTCGTAATAATACCTCAGTTTCCCCAAGTCTGCTTAAATTACACCTCTATTTTTCATGCGTTCCTGCATTTGCATGCATCAGTTTTGATCTTTCGTTTGTCACTCCATAAAGGTGTCGTCCTGGGGAAGGGGTTCCCCCTCCCCTTTAAGAATATTTTTATTAATTTAAGGTCTTTTAGATGCAAAATGGTGCTATCTTTGGGATGTTTTTGGAACTGATCATATATGGCCGAAAAATGTCCATAATTTAGTGAATGTTAATTTTTGGTAAGGTAAAAGAGGAGAATATGTTGTCTATTAAGAGACAGATACGTTGTCAACAAATCTCCTGAAGCCCCCTCCCTTCTGTCTATTTTACTGCCTTCTATTTCGGGAAAGATTTTACACAAAAATATGTGCGTGGAGTCCACAAAAACATTCTTGAGTTACTACGAAATATGTCCTTTCCTTCATTGTGCATTGTGAAAGGGCATCTAAGGCTAGCAGATACCTGAGTAGGACCCCCTGAAGCTCTGCATTAATCATATTAATTTTTTTTTGGGGGGGGGGGGGATTAAATAATGCGTATACTACCTGACATCTAAATGATAATATAGAGTACGACGCCGAACACTTTACAACTATCGTATTTTTACTACTTTTGAACTAAAATCCGGGCGAACAGCTGCCAGCAATGAAAAATGAGAGGGAGGGTGAGTATAGGTGCAGGGAGGTGATATATTAGACCTCCCTGACAGGTGTAGTAAAAGGGGTGAAGGACTAACAAGAGCTTTACAGAGTGCTGTTTTCGTCATAAGTGTATTAACAATCACCATCTATATCGATAATTGCTCAGCGCGAATTGGCGAAGCTCTGGTAAATTTTTTTGAAAAATGTATAACGGCAGATACGTACTTCCAACCTTCTACATCATGCTATATATTAGTTTGAAAGATCCCATATTGGTACGAGGTCCCCACAGATGTTTGGAGATGTATATCTGTTCTTCAGAAAGTGTCGTGATCAGAACAGTTTCGTGTATTATTACCTTAATAATGATCATGACATGGAGTGTAAACAGTGACGAATAATATTTTCATTACAAAACCTGCATTCAGACTCTACATCGAGACACTTTCAATTGCCCAACAAACCTACATGCCACTGCCATAAGCCAGTCTTTTACCTATTAATTCGTAAACTTTCAACATTTTGCTCAGGCGCGGTTTTACGGGGGGGCTTTGGGGACTCAAGCCCCCCCCCAAAAAAAAAAATTCGCTCAAGCCCCCCAAAAAAATTCCGAGGTTGTGTGTTATCTTCATGCCATATTTGCGTGTATTGAGAAAAACAAAATTGTCCAATATTTGTGCACATCTTAGTCCAGTGGATTTAGTTTCTCAAATGTGTCATGCAAGATAGGCATGTGGTCACGTTTCTTGTATCCACGTCCATGTACGTACACCGTTGTTTTGACTGCATGTAGTACGACAGCCACGCTTCGCCTTAGTACTGTATTACGACGGTAGGCACAGTGTGGGCGCCTACCAGCTTATCCAGCTGCATTCTTACGTTCGACGCCAGTCCCAGGGGCGTAAATACAGGTGTGTGTGTGTGGGGGGGGGGGCGTGAAAATCAAAAGTCGGTCTCTGAGCGCCAAAAAGTCGGTCTCAAATCCAGTGATTGCTCAAATCCAGTTCAGTATGCCTTTGTAACAGTAGACCAGACATGAACAACATTTGATACCTTACTCAAACTGGAATTCCGGCAGAGATGAAGTAAAAGTGAAAAGATTGCCCTAATTTTCTACTGAGTTCCCGAATTTTTGATCGAATGCCCGAAAAATGTGCAAAAATTTTCGCGCGATTCGCGCGCCTGTAGTGGTTTAGTGGTCTATTTCATGCGCCTGAACTGCAACGGATTTCTGGCAACTTTTTGAGAAGTTCGGGCAAAAAATTTTCTGGACCCCAAACTGTTAGAGTCCCAAACGCCTATGATTATTACTATCAGTTGCGTACGCAGGGGCCATGCCCCCTCTCTGATGCCAATTTTTTTTTAGTTCCTAAAATACGTAAATTTTTTTAACACAAATTCTGCTTCAAAATGTAGCGTATGTGGCACCAAATTGCATGTAAGTACATCTAATTTTTCAAAAATTTTCAAAGTGGAGGGACACCCCCTCCCCTTAGACCCTTCCCCCAGGCCGGCGATCACACATCATACTACATCCCCCCCCCCCCCCATGAGCGAAATCCTGGGTACGCCACTGATGGAGTCCTCCTTAGCATCATTCCCCAATGTCGGTATTAATGATGACAGAAAATTTTATTCTTCCGTTTCAAGCCCCCCCCCCCCCAAGCTCCCCCAAAAATCTCGGTCTAGAACCGCGCCTGATTTTGCTGCTGAGCCTCTCCGAAAGTTGCTATCGGAAGATATTGATAATATGAGTGACACTGACGTAAGGTTGGAAGCACGCGGAGCGCGCGAAAATTTTGATAGATTGCCAACGATTTGCTAAAATTCTGATAGTTTAAGAAACATTTGTCATGGAAAGTGAAGCGAAGTTTAGAAAAAAAATTTCTTACGAAAATGGAGAATAAAAAAATATACTTTCCATAATACACGTATCTGTAGACTGAAACAGGGGGGGGGGATGATTACATGGGCCATCCCCTCTAGTCAAATGTTGAGGGGATATATACCCCCCATCCCCCCGGGATTTACGCCCATGTAGCTAACTAGAGGTGAATGAAATAAATGCAATGGCTATAGCCTATGATTATTTTCCAACTGATGGAAGCTTCACTTTGCCAGTTTCAACTTAGTCCAACCTAAAACAGTAATATTAACTTGCAGGAATTTATCCAAGAGACTTATAAACAAGGATAACCATATAGTTACTTCAAGTTTTAAGATCACAATTTGCAGGAGGTTTACTCTGAAAACTTACCATGTCACTTTGAAAGTCAGGGAATTTGCAGGGTGGCTCTAGGGTCTTTTTAAAGTGGTCACCATGTCACTTTGGAAGCCAGGGACTCACAGGGCGGTTCTATAGGGTCTTTTTCAGGAGGTCCAACATTAAAAGAGCACATTAACATAGTTGAGAACATATTAACAAAGAGTGAATACACCAAGAAACTTCTAAAACAAGAGTATCATGCACTCCCGTTCTCTTCCTTCGTAAAAGATGATCGGCAGCCATTCATCTTGCTTCAGAGCACACTTTAACTGCACTTCCAGGGCCGTGGCCATGACGAAATCCAAGGGGCAGTCCAGTCGCCTACCTAGAATAGATGGGAATCGGACGGATCCTTCCTTTGTCATGCGGCGCAGGTTTGCCCCGTTGGGTAATTAAGGTTCTAAGCTAGGGAAGGGTGATATTTATGTAATTTTACTTAAATTAAAAATGGTGCCATCTTTGGCAAAGCTTTGAAAATGGTAATTTTTTCAGTAGAACTATAATCAACATTCAAGGGATGTTTTTTTTTCTTTTCTTCTTTTTGCTAGGTGTTAGGGAAGGGGGAGGGGACACCATGCTCTTTGAGAAATTTTTGTTTATGTAAGGTGGCTTAGATGCAAGGCAGACTTATATTTCTGATTTTATGATGTATTTAGAAATTCTTTTTATTTAGTAATTTTCCTTTTCTTTTGGCTGAATGTAAGAGAAAGAGGTGCATTCTGAGGGACATTCCTCCCATCGAAAAAATTCTTAGGGGATGAAGGCAGTCACACAATCTAAGCGCAGCCTGATCATTAGTCGCTGCGTACGTAGCAAACCAATGAAATTTGTGCCAAATATTATACTCCAAGACTGAAATGCAGGGAGGTTGTACTTTAGGCCTACAGGCTTTGTAACTTGTAAGTTGCATCTAAACAATTATTTTGATATCTCATGATTTAGACGTTCAACTTACCCGAGAAAAGATACGTTTGACAAACGTTAGGCAATTTGGAAAAAAAATCACGTTGCAGGAGAAACAGATTTCTCGGTTAAAGAGAAATTTTACATCCTGCTGAAGCATAAACGAATCCTTATTTTAGACACGTCATATGTGAAAAGATAAGTGCAAAATTCGTGTTATATATTTTTTATGGCCCCGTTCCGGGCCAATTCTGATTCTGGGACCTCCCATCCCGAGCCAATGCCGAGTCAGGTAAAACAGTATGGATTCGAGTCCGGAAGCGAATTCGAGTACGGACTCGGACGTTACAGCACTAAACCCTGTTCGAAATGGCTTTGTATGGAGGAATAGACTTTTCAGTGGGGAGCGACAAGTTTTTTCAGCGGTTCGGACATATGTTTGCAGATTAAACAGATGGGGTAATCTGGGGTGGGCTTTCGACATCTTTCTTTGTGTTGCCGGTCCCAATCGCCAACTCCTGACATGGGCGTCAATCCTGGGAGGGGGACAGATTTAGGGGGGGTGGCCCAGGGGGCCCGCCCCCCCTTCCAAAAAATTTTGAAAGTTTTTTTCAACTTCATAAAACAAAGGACAAGGCCCTATTCCAATGAAATAAGTCGATGAGATGTGTCAGAGTGAAACTCAAACTTGTTCATTATTTTCTACCTCAGAAAATAAGTGTTATGTTAATAACTGCTACTGACTTTCAGCTGATAACATTTTGGCTTATATTAGCCTCAGTAACTTTCTCTGGGCATTGCAAGGAGTTACTCATGAGCGCTGTATTAATGGATTGCTAACTTCAGTCTATTACCGGCCAGGCCCATAGCATTGGGAGCACTGCTTCTACTTTCAAGGGAATTTCAGAATTCTTTAATATTTAGACGAATATTTTCGACAACATCAGGCTTTTAATTATAACTTGCTGCAATATTACCCTGTAGTGTCTTATTTAAGCCTTGTAATTTATTTTAATGAAATGCACTGTGAATTTAGAGTAAAATTTAAAATTCATTAAATTATTAACATTTTCCAGCGAAATATGATCAGTTCAAAAATATGCCATCACCAAACATCACCATTTTGCATCTAAGCAATCTTAAATTAACAAAAATTTCTCAAAGGGGAGGGGACACCCGTCACCAGAAAAGCATCTTTCACCCAACCAAAAATTAAAATTCACTGAATTATGAACAATTTCCAGCCAGATCAGTTCAAAAAATGCACCACACACATCACTATTTTGCATCTGAGCAGCCATAAATTAACAAAAATTTCTCGAAGGGGAGGGGTACACCCCCTCCCCCAGGACGGCGATTACTCATCACATGCTTCCCCCTATCAAAATACCGTTGCACTGCCCCCTGGACACCCCCTCTCCTTAGACCCCTCCCCCAGATCGGACTTTTATACAAACCACTATGACCTGGGCCCCCCTTTTGCCAAATCCTGGATCCACCACTGGGGAGGACATGTCCCCCACATTTCGATGGGTGGGGGACACAATATCAAATGTCCCCCCACACACACTTTGTAAAGAGTAGTGTCGTGGCTCTATTTGACTGGCTTTTTGAGTGGCATGTAGGTTTGTTGAAAGTGTCTCGATGCAGATTCTGAATGCAGAGTCTGTCAGGGAAATCTCATTTAAAGAAAAATTTCGGCGCGCTTCGTGCGCATGCGTCACGGTTTGCATGGGGGGGGGGGAGTAAATGGCAATGACCAGCCTGTGAGGGTACAGATTATGACACTATTTCTGGTCTTGGGCTAAAGCTACCAAAATTATTGAGAGCACAGGTAACTCCTAGTTGGCTTCTAATTCAACAGATTGACTCAAACAAGGAATCTACACCAAGTGTGTCAAAAGGGAACTGATCTGCTTCGGTAAGAGCTGGGATACTGACCAAAACACACAAATGCAGGCAAAAATACAGAAATATTTTTTTCCTGGTCAAATATTTAATGAGAGATTCACGAACAACAGACATGAAGTACAAACTAGAATAAGGGGAAGGAATGTGACATCTTCTACTGATTTGTATCTGAAAACTTTACTCGTGTTTAAAATTTTGTAATTTGATTAACAAAAAATTTATTTGATTGGTTGAAAATGACAATAAAAGGTTACAAAGCAAACAAGGTTGAATTACTTAAACTTGTTTTAAAATAAGAGACTAGACAGACAAATACAATGTGCTTCTTTAAGTAAAGTCATGTGGATTATTCACAACTGCAGGCAAAAACCTGAAACTGCTCGTAAGATCTTCCCAAAAGCGTGCGGCTAACCCTAACCTAACACACCCTAAGATAGCCCTGCAATACTGCAAGAAGAGGTATCCTAACCTCTACAACTGAGTGCAACAGACTCGTCACTGTTTACGTTTCGTTTACTTTCCCTTCCTAGTATCCAAATACCAACTATCCAGCCATTTCTGGTCCTACTTAAAGTAAGACAGTGTTTAATAGGGTCACCATCCAATGTTTAGGTTGTGAGGAATATCAAAAAGGTCCCCAGACAGTTTTGAAATTTGGGGGCAGACCTCACATTGACTCTTTGATTTCCCTCCCTGCATTACAGAATGGAAATCCAGCAAAGTTGGCAGAGACTTGGTTCATTAACAGCTTTGATTGTATAATAACACCCTCTTTAGGAATCATCAATTTCTTTCATTTTCACAAGTATACAAAACAAATTGGGAGATGGAAAGGGGTGGCAAAGACAACTAATGTTTCTTCAAAGTGACAAATGATAAATTTTCCCCCAAAATCACTCTTTACACTTTAAATAATATGCTCTGAAATGTCGTGAGGATCCAGAAAATGGGAACATGTAATAAAATGATGAAAAGAAGGGATAACCCCTAGTGAAACTTATTTTAAACAATGTCCTCTGAGCTACAAGCCTGCTTTACCATGAAAGTGTCAGCTGCTAGTGCTTGAACCAAAGACTTACCACCTGCATGGGTAAATGGCATTTTGATTGGCTCATTGTGAAAAGAGATTGTAGACTACACCTCAACGTGATCACAGTCAATGCACATTCCAAACTGCCGAAAATCCAGAGACCACTAAGACTAAACATGGATGGAAATAATTTATACCACCTGATTTTTAAACAGGTTTTGTTTCTGTCATAAACTAAAGATGGTGTACCTCATTTTTTTTTTTTAGAAAAAACCTAATTTACTTGAATTTTGATCATCACATGACTTGAAGTAACTGTAGAAGTGACATGCTTAAATGAAAATGACAAAAGCAAAACATAATACCAAGCATACAAAACAGGAATACAAATGTCAATGTTTCAATCTCCTACACCTTTCATTCACATGGACAGACATAATAATTAAAATAACCATCATACAGTGACGACGGAAGCAGTGACTCACCTCTCTTTGCAGTACAAATTGCTATTTACATGTGTCAAAGTGACAATGGCTAAAATACTAAGTCACTGTTCAATTTACCCTTGCTTTTGAAGTGTTTTTTTTCTAGCTAATTCCAGAGGCAGATCCAGAAACAGGAAGTTGAGGGTCCTGCTGCTATCAGCAACAAACAATTTTTGGATGTTTGTGTTTTTGGAAATTTTTCAAAAACACAGCTGAGTGATGCAATGATCCTTAGAACCATCATCCACCAAGATATCCTGGATCCATCCCTGGACTCACTATCATAAAAGAAACATAAGTGGGCGAGTTCTATTTACAATAAACTTGACAAGAGCATTAACTGTATCACTGCCACATAAAATCATTGGCCTGTCATCTTCGGGGTCACTTCCAAAGCTGTACGAATCAGCCATACACTACAGAAGTTGAATGGGGAAGATAAAACTAAATTTCAAATTTCTTTCAACAGGTTAGACGATTTATACATGCATCAAACAACATGAGCAAAGTAAACTATGGTAAAGACATAACACGGCCTTGCAGCTTCAATGATCCATTGATGGCGTTAGGTCTTGCTTGATAAAATGTCAGTCGGAGCATGAAGAAACGTCTCATCTGAATTAATAGCCATCTCCATAACCACCGGAACCTCCCCCTGAAAAGAAAGACAAACTCTACTTGAAAAATGTTTCTACAGATACAATGTAAGAAACATGGCGCTATGTAGGACTAGCTATGCAACATAAAGGGGGCTGAAATAAACCTGGGTACACTGGTAGAACACCTGGGCCCCATTGCACAAAGAGGTATGGTCCATCTTAAGGTTCACTCATATAGGCTTATTGCATGGTAAACTGATCTTAGGACTAAATCCCTCAGCAATGATGCACAGTTCCCTTGCTCATGAAATCAACCTGCCACAAGATGAACCTATGGGCCAGCAATTCTTATGACTGTATTTCAGAGATTCCATATGGCAATATGGTATCCTCCCCCAGGGGTGTGGCCCATGAGAAGTGGTGAATGGGTGAAGATATAAGAGGCATCATGTGAAAAAATACTTCTGGAGGGAAAGTTAACTTCTCATACAAACTTGGCATGTGAAGGGTTTTCAAACATATTTTCAGACAAAATCATATGACAACCTTGACAAAATGTGGGGGGTGGGGGCTGGGCCTCTGGGCCTCAATAGGCACAATGCCTCTACCCTCCCCAAAGTAACCCAAACACATGCTCTTTTCTTTCCTGAAGGGCACTGTAATTTCCAATGAAAAACTTGGGTTTCTTTTCATGAACTTTTTTCCTGTGGATTACAGTCAGAGCTCTTATTATTCTTAGATTATAGTGTTAACTGCAGTTATATTCAATACAGGGACACCCCGCTCTGTCCAAGTGAGCACCTAGTAGCACAAGCTAATGAAAGGAAGCTTACAGCTGCCTAGCTGCTTTATTTTCAACCCTTGGTTACATTACAAGCTTAAGATGCTGCGCTATCTCATCATGGTGCTAATACAATGCAGTGATCTGCCACTGCTGGCATGCGTTGGTCAGGCTCAACCTGGATGTAGAAATGCTGACCACAACTAAGCTAACCAAAGTGCCATTTCAGACTGGCACTGATTTCAGGTAAGTGTACAGAAATAGCAGTTTCTTGCTTCCCAGGATGTATATACCCTTTTTTCCAGCTCTGCAGGCTTCCCATCTTGATAAACTACCATCCAGACACTAATCATGAACTAGAAAATGTGGTTACGAAAATCGTAACCACTTACTGTCCATGATTGTTTCTGTGCTGGTATTTTAAAACGTCCTTAGTGGTTATGCTAGCTCAGTAGCGTAGCCAGGATTGTGTCATGGGAAGGGTTTTGGAGTACGACATGAGGGAAAGGTCTAAGGGGAGGGAGAAAAATGGCAATTTTAGGTCTCCAGATGCAAAATGGTGCAGTGTTTGTGCCTCAGATGTAATAAAGTTTATAGTGATCATGTGTTTTTGCGATTATATTTTTCAAGGTTGGGTCATGGCGGGTTTCAACCCCAAAACCCTCCCCATGGCTAGGCCACTGTGCTAGCTTGAGAATATCGCTCTTTCAATTTTCAGTGTTGGCACAGTGAAGATGTCAGAAAGATCGACCAAATCCATCAGACAATAGGCCTATATGTACTTGAAGATAATTAAATCCTCTTCATGCACCGAAATTTGAGTGACAGATCACTTTGCTTTTACTGTTTTACTTCGCGAGAAGCACAAATTTTGGGCTTTGCATATGCAGGAAATGGTAGGCCTACTCTCAAGGTCTTCTGGGAAGTATTCAAAAATATTTCATGTCTTAACAAATAAGCCTGTAGCTGTACTTCTCCGCAGATATCATCACAGTGGACTTATAGTAGGCTGCAAGCTTCATTCCTTGCTTCAAGAAATCTCACCTTTCGTGATTGACCTTGCCTACATACTCTAAGCAATCGACCAATCAGCAATCGCGATAGCACTTATAGCCGTACAGTGTGTGTCAATGGCAGCTCCCTGGCTTTACGACTAGAGTAGGCCTATTGTGTGCGAAATACGACAGTACGACCATGTGCCACAATATACTGTAGGCCTACTGTTTAGCTAGTTTGACTTACTCAAGCCATTCTTAACAAAACAATAAAATACAAAACTGCTAAAATAACTAGAGCACCAATGGTGCAGAAGGGTGGGGTGGCGTGATAGTGAAATTGTCATAAGACTTAATTGAATTGATTCTGATGAACAAAGAGTGTTGGCACTAGTTGAGTAGCTGGAACTGGTGGGGAAATAAGAAGCATTTTGGAGAACTTTTAAAAATGGGCTTAGGCTTTAAATGTGGAGTAGATCTGCAGAATCTCTTAGGAAGGAGAACTTTCGGGTGGATCAGGAGACGTTTACATTCATGTGTGACCGATTGAGACCTACTATAGAAAAACAGGACACCGTCATGAGGAGGGCCGTATGTGTTGAGAAGAGGAGCTATATAACACTCTGGAGATTGGCCACGAACGCCGAGTTCCGAACAATGGGAGCCATTTTTGGTGAAGTAAGAAATACAGCTTCAAATATTGTATTCGAGGAGTACAACGCCACTCTACTACAGCCTCTTATCCAATGCACATTTCCTGAAACGGAATTAGAGGTCACATAGCTCCATAGACCACCAGTGATGCATGATTAATTACACAAACACGGTGTTTAAAACCGCAGAACCCTCCGTTCTGAGGGTAAACCGGCGTTCTCACGTTACTCGCGCTCGGGGTAACACGGTGTTACCCCGAGCGCGGGGTACGTGAGAACACACTATAATTGATTACTGTCTGACCTTAGCAGTGCAATCCTTGCTTTCAACTGCTAGATTACAACATCTAAAAGTCCAGTAGCTTCTGGTTTTTACACACATTATTGATAAGTTAACAGTTTGTAAACAATCTAGTATTAGCTCTCTGGCTGCCACATGGAACCATGAAAGTACTACCTCAGATGGAATTTAGAATAGTTATCAAGGAACAGGTAACTTTGGAAGGAAGAGGCATTGTCAATTACCACTCATGCACGATGATGAATTATGATGCCAACAAATACAGGAATTGTTCATACTGTCCAGCAGGTCCCTTTAAAACTAACCTAAACAACTGCACAGGACTGACCTCTTGTACACAGACAGTTTTAAAGAGAGTGCAGTACAGAGAAATATACAGGTAGTAAAGTGATTTTGTGAGACTGGTAAAATAGAGGGGTGGCACATCATTGGTTAGAAAGGTATCAAAAGTATTCTTTATCCCAAATTAGAGAAGTAATTTGTAAGAACCATTAACAGAGCTTCATTATGACAAATCATCAACATTGTACAACACAATTTGTAGGAGAAAAAGCATTTTGTAAATGAGCCATTGGGGCCCACATGGGACCTTCAACCAAAATTCAAGGATGCCATACACAGATCACTAAGCAAGCATCATTATCACAAACTGTCAACTCTATTTAACATTAACTGGAGGAGGGGTTGACCATTTTGCAATATTTCACAAAAGGGACCCTACAGCCCATCTTGGGCCTTGGACCCAAAATTCCTGAACACCCTGAAGGGACCACTAACAGAGTAACATTATGACGAACCACCAACATTGTACAAGAGAATCTGTAGGAGGAGAAGCATTTTGCAGAATTTCATAAAAAGGGCCATAGGGCCCACATGGGACCTAGGACCAAAAATTCCTGAACACCCCCACCACCCCAAGGAACATTGTGTCCAAGTTTCAAACAAATCGATGAAAGCATGCGGGAGGAGAAGCATTTTGAACAAGTGTGGACAGATAGAAGGATAGATAGATAGATAGATAGATAGATAGATAGATAGAGTGACGCTGCATGATTACAATAGCTCACACCAGCATGCTGGTATGAGCTAAAAACCAATCATGCTCAGCCCCATTCCAACCAAAAGTGACCAAGAAGTTTCGTTCCCATCTACACGATTCACTCTACATAATGAGCTCAATGGTAGAACAAAGCACTCAATGAGAATCAAGAAACATTGAACGAAAGAACTGCTTCTCGAAATGAGAAGCGTGCCTAGGTACTGTCCATGACGTCATGGACAGTACAACTAGTCTTAATGAAGGGCACGAAAGTTTTCACCATAAGTACTTGGAATGTAAAAGCTTGATGTATGTTCTTGTATTTATTTGGAAGAAAATTTGTCATCCTTGGAAAAGTAGCTCCCTAACCTTTTTGGTGTGTAGGATAACCTGTGCCACAGCTTATATTTGGACCCTTTTTACAGACCTAGGAAAAGAGCTGCCAGCACTGCAGCAATCCTAGGCAGAACCCTGACTATCAATGGAACAAAAGTAGCTTCTAACCCTTTTAAGTTATCATAAGTTTATGAATTTCAAAGAAACGAGCTCAACTGGCTGCTAAAAATAGCTATAATCAGTGATTAGCTGGGAATACGTGACAAGCAAATATAAATCCTTATTATTTGGAAAACTACCCCTAGTTAACTTCCACCTTGGATAATTCAGAATGTCCAGTTGAGGGACGCGTCTGGGAGGGTGGGGTGGTGAGGGTATTTGTTATGTCATAGTAGTTGGTAACTGTATGGTGGGGGGCAGTCAGCTGTCATCCAGGGAGAGGTCAATGGTCCAGATAACAACTGTCTACGGGGAAATGTTGTCCAGTCAAAATTACCTGAGTACCTAAACACAGGCTTAATGGTGTGTTTGGGGTAGTTTTTTAGCTTCAACTATGGTGATTTCTTGAAATGGGCAAACCTGCATACGACTCTATGCAATTATATAACACCCTGGTTTCTAAAACTAACAACAGCTGCACAACCCTAAATTTATTTTAGTAATTGGTTGCCAGGGAAAATTTTTTATATAAAACTGATATTGATTAAGTGCATCTCACATGCATTTGACAAATTACAAGTGGCTACTTTACAAAATGTAAACTTGTCTCTAACTTGATTTTGACTGCCACTTGAGAAGTTAACAACATTTTGGGGATTTTAATGCAACCAAACAGCTATTACACATGACAGTTACAACAAAAGATATAGGGCACTTCTTTGGTGTCCACCTGGACTTCTCTTAAAAGAGAACCATAAAACAGAAAAATTTTGGTCTACGTACAATCGCCACCATAACCTCCATAGCCTCCACTGCCACCACCACCTCCATAGCCACCGTCGCCACCATAACCTGCAGCTCCGTAACTGCCGCCACCATAACCGTCATTACCATTGTAACCATCGCCATCATAACCTTTGAAAAGAAGAAAGATTTAAGTCAGTCAGGAAACACATTTACGACCTTCACTAGAGCAAAAATAGACCTACTCAGTCTCACAGATTTGCAGCGAGTCAGAAGAAATTTGCATCAACCTTATGGTGTCAATGAAATCCTCCAAATTCTCAGTGAATTAAGATTGACAAAAAATACCACATACAAAGAATTGGAAATTTGTGTCTTGTAGTTCTTATTCCTGCTATTCAAGAAGCCAAAAATTTAAAATTTCTAACCATGGTTGAGCTGAGATGGGCTGTGTCTGTACCAAGGCTGTTCACAAAACCGGTTTTGATTTTGAAACTGGTTAAAACCGGTTTGTTTTGATTCGGTTTCAAAATTTTTGCACAACTGAAAAACCGGGTACTGAAAAATAACCCATTTAAACCGATTGAAGTTTGACTTCTGCTTCAAAATTTGACAATTTTTCACTTTTTCGCCACAAAGTTTGCTATCTTTTGAAACAAATGTACATGAGAATTTAGTCAACCATAACTTCCATAAAGCTTACGACAATTCCCAGTTCATAGCTAGACCTTGTGCAGGGTTCATATGCAAGACCATTGCACCTTTTTGAAAAAGTGGTTTTGATTTAAAAACCGGTCTTAGCAGCTGCAGAAACCAGTTTCTGGTTTGGCCTAACTGTCACAGCCTTAGTCTGTACTCCTCATTTGAACTCCTCACCTTGACAGCACACTTTCCAGTCACATTTTATCAAAAGAGTGAGGAAAAACCAACTAATGCGCTATTATCACAACTGCCTGAGAATATGGCTAAACAAATGGTGGAAAGCTTTTGCAGATCAGTGCACAAATCAATACCAAGTCAGGGTTTCTGCCAAAGGTGGGAAAGGGGGGGATTTGTCCCCCCCTTTCCAGAAGAAGGTGGGTAAAATCCCCCCCTTTTCATTTCCATAAAAATTAAAAAAAATGTCCATATCTTGGTTTCTTACTTAAGAAGAGGACACCTTTGCAGCAATGTTTGGACTTTCATAAGTAAATGGCCTTTAAAACCCTTCAAAATGCACCTTATTGGGGTCTTGAAGCAAGCTTTTGTCCCCCTGAACCCACTTGTAACTTTAGCCAGGGACAGCATCAATTTGGACTAGGGGTTTAGGAGCAATTATTCCCCCCCTTTTTTGCATTTCTGGCGGAATCCCTGCAAGTTAGCTGATACCAGATTTCAACATTTGATTGATATAAACTGAATTATGAAAGGCTTCCAGAATAGCTAAGATTAAAACTATTACAAATGCATGGATATCCTTTGATGAAAAATTCTTACACATACTTAACTGCATCACAACCATGCATATAGTTCAATGTAGGTAACATATAAACATAGTGGGAATTCCAGTGTTTACAAATTGGCTGACAATCTAATTGATAATTATGCAATGTACTTTGTCTTGTGCCACTGTCAAGTGTATCTTTAAAACTGCTTCACAAACTTTTCTAACCCTACCCAAAACAACTGCCAGTATATGATGATGCTATTAACTTTCAATCCTAAAATAATGTTCACACAAGGCAAATGCAATCACCTCATTCAAAATTACTCTAGCCTTGTAGCCTCTAAGATGAATGGCTATTTTCAATCATAAAACAAATTTTTTGTTACAGAATTGTTTAATTACAGCATAGTAACTCCTTGGTTTCCTTTAATATGGAACACATATGTTTGGACATAAGTTATGCTAGAACTTAGTAAGGAGAAATGTTACTGTTGGGAGTAAGGAGAAATGTTACTGTTGGGAAGGGTAGGGGGGGGGGGGGAGAGCCTTTAAACATAGGTTTCATCAAAACCGTTGACTAACCATTCAAATGTAAACCAGAATGCAAAAATGCATTGAGGTTTCGATGATATATGTTCTATTCCAAATAATGCCATGGTGTCCCATATCTTTCAGTCAATGGTCAAATGCTATCTTAACATGTTGGAAAAATACAGTTTTGTGTTCCTATTTAATTTTGGGAATTCTTGGGAAATTTGCAGTTTGACCTCTGGTGACCCCAGATGACGATCTTGGGAAATCTTGGAAAATTTTGCTCTTTGACCTCTGCTGAACCTATATAAAACTCTTGGGAATTCTATGGGAAATTTTGCTTTTTTACCTCTGGTGACCCCTGATGACCTTTGACCTTCACCAAAAACAATAGGGTCCATCTTTTCACCATAACACATCCACATAGTACTGTAAGTATGAAATCTATCCAAGCTTCCTACCTGGAGATACGTGTTAACAAGCTTTTCAATGTTTGGCCCACGTTGACCCAAGATGACCTTTGACCTCCACCAAAAATGATTGAGTTCATATTCTCACCACAATGCATCCACATACTATGTATAAAATCTATTCAAGCTTTCTCCCGTGAGATATTGTGTTAACAAGGTTTTCAGTGTTTGACCCTCGGCCACCCTAGATGACCTTTGAACTCCACCAAAAACAGTGGGGTACATCTTCTGACTATAACACATCAATTTACCATGTATGAAATCTATCCAAGCTTCGTACGTGGAGATATCGTGTTAACAAGATTTTCAGAGCTTAACCACCAGTGACCCCAAATGACCTTTGACCTCCACTAAAAATGATGAGATTCTTCCTCTTACTTTAAGGCATCTACATACAAAGTATCAAATTTATCCAAGCTTCCTACATCGAGATATTGTGTTAACAAGGTTTTGAGGGTTTGTCCCCAGTGACCCCAGATGACCTTTGAACCCCACCAAAAATTATAGGGTTCTTCCTCTTACTATAAGGCATCTGCATACAAAGTATGAAATTTATCCAAGCTTTCTACATCGAGACATTGTGTTAACAAGGTTTTCAGGGTTCGACCCCGGTGACCCCAGGTGACCTTTGACCCCCACCAAAAACAATAGGGTTCTTCCTCTTAATATGGGGCATCTATGTACCAAGTTTGAGAACTATCAGAGCTTCCCTTCTTGAGATATCATGTTAACGAAGTTTTCAGGGTTTGACCCCCGGTGACCCCAGATGACCTTTCACCTCCACCAAAAATGATAGGGTTCTTTCTCTTACCATAACGCATCTACATACAAAGTATGAAATTCATCCAAGCTTCCTACCTTGAGATATTGTGTTAATAAGGTTTTCAGAGTTTGACCCCCGGTGACCCCAGGTGACCTCTGACCCCTACCAAAAACAATAGGGTTCTTCCTCTCAATATGGGGCATCTATGTACCAAGTTTGAGAACCGTCAGAGCTTCCCTTCTTGAGATATCGTGTTAACGAAGTTTTCAGGGTTTGACCCCTGGTGACCCCAGATGACCTTTCACCTCTACCAAAAAT
Source organism: Holothuria leucospilota (assembly GCA_029531755.1). Taxonomy (NCBI): domain Eukaryota; kingdom Metazoa; phylum Echinodermata; class Holothuroidea; order Aspidochirotida; family Holothuriidae; genus Holothuria; species Holothuria leucospilota. The sequence continues at coordinate 38,414,527 of CM055980.1, read as the reverse complement.
AATAGGGTTCTTCCTCTCACCATAACGCATCTACATACAAAGTATGAAATTCATCCAAGCTTCCTACCTTGAGATATTGTGTTAACAAGGTTTTCAGAGTTTGACCCCCGGTGACCTCTGACCCCTACCAAAAACAATAGGGTTCTTCCTCTCAATATGGGGCATCTATGTACCAAGTTTGAGAACTGTCAGAGCTTCCCTTCTTGAGATATCGTGTTAACGAAGTTTTCAGGGTTTGACCCCCGGTGACCCCAGATGACCTTTCACCTCCACCAAAAATGATAGGGTTCTTCCTCTCACCATAACGCATCTACATACAAAGTATGAAATTCATCCAAGCTTCCTACCTTGAGATATTGTGTTAACAAGGTTTTCAGAGTTTGACCCCCGGTGACCCCAGGTGACCTCTGACCCCTACCAAAAACAATAGGATTCTTCCTCTCAATATGGGGCATCTATGTACCAAGATTGAGAACTGTCAGAGCTTCCCTTCTTGAGATATCGTGTTAACGAAGTTTTCAGGGTTTGACCCCCGGTGACCCCAGATGACCTTTCACCTCCACCAAAAATGATAGGGTTCTTCCTCTCACCATAACGCATCTACATACAAAGTATGAAATTCATCCAAGCTTCCTACCTTGAGATATTGTGTTAACAAGGTTTTCAGAGTTTGACCCCCGGTGACCCCAGGTGACCTCTGACCCCTACCAAAAACAATAGGGTTCTTCCTCTCAATATGGGGCATCTATGTACCAAGTTTGAGAACTGTCAGAGCTTCCCTTCTTGAGATATCGTGTTAACGAAGTTTTCAGGGTTTGACCCCCGGTGACCCCAGATGACCTTTCACCTCCACCAAAAATGATACGGTTCTTCCTCTTACCATAACCAGGGGTGTGAGTGGGGTCCTTCAAAAAAAGAGGAAAATAGCTGAAGCTTATCTGCCAAAGCATAGCTTGCACACGGCCTTCCCAAAAGTCCAGGGTGGGAGCTCCCAACAGGTAAACGGGCAGAGCTCCACGAAAATTTCTTTGAAATATGGAACAATGAGAGTGATATTGCCTAAATATTTTACACCATATTTTTGTACAAAAGAAATTGATTATCATTTTTTGCCAAACATTTATTATCATATGATCCAACTTAATTGGTAACATGAGCCAAAATGGCCATTAGATGACCATTAACCTCTAATTTCTAAACACCCGCCCAAGAAGTTACCAAGTTACTGAATATCACAGTAAACACCCCAAGACTTGCAAGGGATCTTCTGGGAACATAGTCTTTCAAACTTATTTATTTTCATAAAATGTCCCAAAATGAACACCTAGATGACATTTGACCTCAAATCCCAGATCACCACAGATAACCTGTTATTGGTTCATCTTTGTGCCAAAGTTTCAGTAACATTGCCCCAGCATGTGTCTATGGAGTATGCCTTGAACTGTTGTATGCTTCATCGTACAGTACTACATTGCCTGTGGCTAATACAGCCAAATGCAATTAAAATAATCAAAGAAACTTCTAAAGACAAGTAGTGATGTCATCCTATCCATAAAAAACACTAACCATGCATAACACAACTTTTGTGAACAAATACGACAATTTAAGCAACTTGCAACGAATATTATTGAACCAAAATACTAGGCCATGTTGCTCTTGTAGGCCGCCTATAACTTGTACAGTAGATCAAATGCAGTTGCATGTGTTGGTTAGGTTGAAATGTGTACATATATGTGACACGATAGGCAATGGCGAACATGCCATTCCTCTCTGCAGTAAGTTGCCCCGTATAGGAAAACCTTACCATAGAAACTTGCAAAAACACTTCAGATAGTTCTTTAAGGGTCTTTTACACATGTCATGTACATAATTTGGAGGTTCTTGACCAAATGGGATATTTTGGATTCTTTAGACGATCGATCTTGGTTTTGCTGGCCTATGTATTGAGACATACTGTCTACAGCACACAGTGTATGGAGAAACTTATAGCTTGCGTGATCAAACCATGACTTTTGGGACTAAAATCACGCACCTGTGGAGTGAAAATTTTGCGAATGTATACTCACAGATTCCAACTGCAAAACTCTCACCGCTATATTTTTGCAGCAAGACTGCTAAGATCAAATCTCCCGATCGAGATTTTTAGGGTTTTAATGTCAAGGCAAGCCCAGCTAGCTATGTGAACTCCCGCACAAGCACTTTGCATACAATACTGCAGTAGTGCAGTATATACGGTAGGAAAGACGTTCTGGTATCGTTTTTCCATTGACGGAAATCTTCGGTTTCGATGCACAGTTACTTCTGTCAGATTTTTCAAAAAGGCGGAAAATGAAATCGGGAGGGAAAATGAAAAAAGCGGATTTCCGCTAAAAGGCGGAGATTTCACACCCCTGCATAACGTATCTACATACAAAGTATGAAATTCATCCAAGCTTCCTAACTCGAGATATTGTGTTAACAAGGTTTTCAGAGTTTGACCCCCGGTGACCCCAGGTGACCTCTGACCCCTACCAAAAACAATAGGGTTCTTCCTCTTAATATGGGGCATCTATGTACCAAGTTTGAAAACTGTCAGAGTTTCCCTTCTTGAGATATCGTGTTAACGAGCCAAGTGTCACAAACACACACACACGCACATACACACATACATACACACGCCATCATGACTGTATAGGTTTCTCTTATCATCGAAACCAATAAAATGAGCACTTTAAACTGTTTATGATACGAGTTGCTCAAAACAGACTAGCATCCAGTTCTGTTTGAACTAAAATTCACTGAGACAATTCATTTTCAACTTAATGCTAAGCCAATTTTCAGATTCCACTATCCCAACATGCTGAGGTGGGTCAACTTTGGTGCGAGTTCAATTGCCTGTCCTATCACACAGTTCTGACACAAGGCTTAGAAAAAAGTTAAAAGCAATACCTCCGCCACGTCCACCCCCTGATGAGTGAAGGAACAACTCAATGTATCTTGAGCCCATGTTGTCCCTGTGTCTGGACATTGCAGACTGGGCATCTGATGCAGACCCAAACTCGACATCTGCTTCACCGTTCTTCCTGCCCTTGTCATCGAAGCCCATGCTGATCACCCTCGGTGTGGCAATGCCATTGAACCACTACAGGTAAGTTTACAAGAAACCAACAAGCATGTTTAACCAAATGTACAATCAAAATTTTATAAGTTACAACAGAACTTATCGGAACTTAGAGGCACTTATTTCTCTTAACTAATTGGTTAATGGACTTACTGATTTTATCAGAAATAAATTTTCAGGAGAGATTCATGACCCTAAACAATCATATTTGCAATCCTACATCAATGAAGTAATGTTACCTCCAAGTACCACAACCACTGCATTCACAGTAATTATGACAGACCATAGATGGTAAAGAATTACTGTTGTGCAGCTACATCATTACTTTATGCACGGCAAGTCTTCTACCATTTTTAGTCAGATTTTATAGACTTTTTAACTCCAGATTATGTACTAATTACCAAAGTCTGAAGATAGGGTGTGTTGGAATGCTTAATAAAATGTTGCCTATTGTTGTGACCAAATGTTTTACCTTCCCTCTAAAAACTACCACCATCTTTTAGCATATATATAAACCCCAGTGTTAGATAAATGACTGGAAGGTAAGGGGGAGTAGGAAACTTCCCCAGAGCCCTCCCCACTCCCAACCCCTTGGTATCATCACTGCATAAGCAAAATTTTACCTCTCTGATGTCCTTCTCAGATGCTGAGAATGGTAACCCTCTCATGTGTATGTGATGGCCAGTTGAGCTGACATAGTCAGATCCTGCCTTGGCACCACCTCCTCCACCGCCGCCGCCATAGCTACCACCTCCGTAGCCACCATAACCAACTAGATCAAAGGAAAGAGCAGGACAAAATCATGCAGACATAAATAATGCAGAAATTTAGAGTACCATGTTCAGGTTGTAGCTAGGAAGAGTTGGGTGCCTACTAAATGAGTACCACACAGAACAACCACATAACTGATAAGCCTGTGGCAGCCTACAATTGAGAACGTGTACTTCACTAACTTGTGCCAGGCAATAACCAGCTTATTCACAAGAAGTACTAGTTGGACAATGCTGGTGATGTCTGAGCACTGACCAGCATAGCACGAATTCTACATATAAGTCAACAGCCAGATCTGTAGTGATAGCATAATGTCATGAGTTACTAACACAGGCTGTGTTTATGCCCAGGTGTGTGAATGTGGCATTCCAGCACCTGAATCTAGCAGCAAAGAATTTGTGCAGCTTTTCAGCTGCCTAAATCAGCCAGCTACATGACAGAAATACCATCTAAAATGTACAAAAGTACAAATCCATTCACACAAGTATGGGTACAGGCCACAGAAATTGAAGTAAAGAGAAAAGAATGTCCTGCGATCTGGACTGCAGCAACTCAATTTGCTATCTGTATGGCAAGAGAGCAATGGCATGTAATACAAACATACCTCAAATCTAGAGCTGTGAATGTGTAGCAAAATAATTAAACGTTTAACTGCAAAAGTTTACGATTGTTTAGCGATTAATCCCCATTACCTTATCATAACAGAAAGACTCGGATTGATGTGATAAATAGGCCTATTCAAAATGAATCGGTAATCCCCTTGAACCCCAAACACGATTCCTGTAAAGGCTTGTTCGTAGTCACAACAGTAATCACAACATCATGTCATACTACATACTACGTAGGCCAATATTATGCACCCTGCATTCACAGTGTATTCAGATGGATAGAAAACAGACGAAAAACAGGTTTTGCGATTAATCACTTAGAAGCTTGTACTAAACGTTTATTCCACATGGGATCGTTTAGCGATTAATCGCTTCACAATCACAGCCCTACTCAAATCATCTGCATTTTGCTTCAGCATAAGTGCCTCACCATTTTCATGGCTTCACTCTTTAAAGGGCAAGAGCAGTCGCCCCAAACTTATTTTGAAGCAACAGCTTAATCTCACAATTGTCTTCTTATTTCTCTTCAAAGTATCTTTCGTAATATTTTAGGCCTTCAGTATTGCATATTCAAGGTAAACCAATCAGTTACTTCTAGTAAATTTCACATTTGAGAAGAAAAAATATTGTCACATGACTCTCAAGAGCCAATCATGAAACAGGACAGTCTACTACACTACTTCAAGTTGGGGTGACTGCATTTCCCCTTTAAACACATATTGATACAATGTGTCAGTATTCTCCCTTACTTTAAGTTCTATGGTAAATGCAAATTCAACAGAGTCTGAGAAAAAGCACATGATCTCACCAAGCCAATGACAGCATTCATAATACACACTTGTTTTACTTCACTGACACTAAACATGACAATTCACTTTCTCCATGTTGCAAAAATTTTAGTCTCTTTCTTGTTATTAAAAGACCTTCAGTTATGAAAACAAACTGATCTGTTTAACTGACAAAACAGCTTGCAGAAGTTTGCTGACAAGTAGACTACACTTATCACCACACCTACCTCTTCCTCCGCCTCCCCATCCTCCTCGGCCACCACCTCCTCGACCAAATCTGGCACCACCACCACCACCGTAACCACCATAGCCCCCAAAGCCTCCATAAGTGCCAAACTCTCCTCCATCTCCATAACCTTCAAATTGACAGAAAATCACAAGATGTACAAGTCAGACTGAAAGCATCTGCTAGGATTTTCATTCTTTGTAGCAATTATTATCTGAGGGATAAGACCATGTCAGGTCCAACAACTCAACTGGCTAATGAGATTGTGTAATACTTTACATAATGGTGGATGACTTATCTCTCTATTCACAGTTTTTTCATTTATCAGCCACAGTAAGAAGCAATGGAACTTCAAATTTAATCTTTTCCAGGTAACACAACTTTTCTTTCATCACAGGCCTTAACATACATTTTTCAGGCTTATTCATTAGCTGAGGATGTCAAAATTGCCATTCATATGCATGTAGCAAAACTTAAGTATGCCATACTCAAAATATAAACTCCACACCGAATGCAAAAAGGGTCTAGGGAAATTAATGCGGAGTACCTTCTAAAAACTGGGAATGACTTTTTTGGGAATATTACCACAACTAGCATCTGGAGGCTACTTCATTCCAAGGAATAATTAATTCAACATCTGAACTCTTTGCAATACAAGCTTACACGATATCAGTACTATTTATGTTCTTGATTGATTGATTGAGAGACCGATTGACAAACTCATCCATCAATCCACTGACTGATCAATCGATCAATCACTGATTGTCTGACTGTCAAGTTGCTACACAGATGCCCAAGTGTGTGGATGATTTATGCACAACCAAGAACTCATTTTGATTATACAGTTATTGATAAAACTTATAACCCCAATGGAAAAATTTGAAAACTAGACCATTCCTGTTATTTTTACCAGAAATACATAACTTTAAAAATATTTTCAGGCAAGTAAACCTTACCTCCATACCCACCCTTGAATCGACCCATACCACGTGGTGGGCCATAGCCTCCTCCACCTCGGCCAACTCTGTCATACGGTCCGGGTCTGTTAGCCCCTCGCCGCATTTTCGGGACTGTCGTAATGTCATCAGGACTACATGGAAAGATCTCTATGTACCTATAGTATAAACAACACAGAAATAACTGTTACCAATAGAAAATAGTTGGTTTTACTATTGCAGAGCTTCCTCCTTTAAACCAGAGTTTCATACCTATTTTCACCCCTTCTGCAAAGGATTAAACTTGAATTATTGTGCTAGCAAAGCTTCCTGCCTTAGGAGAGTATCAACACTCCGCTTAATTTAACATTGATCACTCTAACTTAACATCTTTTTTGTAATCTACTTTCTTCCTACCTACTCTTCTGAATGAAAAATCTGACAACATAACCACAATTATTACAATGATCATACTAAAAATCTTATGGCAAGTACAGCATAAGTGAGAGAGTGCAACAGTGCTACAGTTGAGCATAAGATCTTAAGCCTGCCACATGAAAGAGAAACTAGCCCAACAAAATGCCTGATGTGCTACTTTCCTTGTTTCTCACATGTGGGAGTTTTGTCAGATTTGTCTGATTTGTCTCTAAAGGCAGCTAACGCAGTGTCCAACGTGTGGCATGTTCTTTTGACACTTGTAGCTCTCCTCTCACCATGTGTGCAAGACCTGAACATTTGGCTCAGATATTCTAACCATCATGCAGGTAAGTTTTTGGCACACAGAGAGAATTAGCGAGGCAAATCCTCTAGTGTCAGTTGGCTCAGATAATTTTTCTTGTGCTTCAGCCTGTTTAACATGCTGAGGTAAAAAGACGTAGGCTGTGTGCTCAGGTTTCGCACTCATGGTGAAAAATGTGCTGTGCTTGTCAAAAGACATCCAGCATGTTGGTTATTGGAGCGAATGGCCAGAAGAGGCAAAAAAATCAACTTGTCTGCACATGTGAGAAGCTAGCTGAGTATGTGACACAAGGCAGTCTGATGAGCTAATTTCTCTCCTGTGAGGCACACCTTGCTAGATGACAGCCAAGGCCCATCGATGGATCATACATACACTACAAAACACTTATCAAATTCCTCGAAGTGCAAAAGTTCAGCCCTGGACCAGATTTACCCGAAACTACATATGATGTTGTGCTAAGTCAAAATATTTACAAACCGTACACCACTTTTTGGAGTGGTACTCACAAAGCCAACTCATGCTATATGTAAAGAAACCCAGTGTAATTACAACAACTGCACAGCACCAATTGTGTGTCCAATACTTTCTTCTTTTGTCACATCTTAAGTCAATTATTGTTGAAAGCATGCACAAATCGTTTACAAAGTTTACGTCTGGTTAACTGTAAGCCTTACAGTATGCAAAGCTATGGTATTATTTATGTCACCATGTGTTGCATTGGATTTTGATGCTTCCTAAAGTAATGAACGATAACTGCAAATTTTTCCTTGTGTAAGTATTAACCAACTTGACTACGCAAGATACGATACAAAGTCTATGTGTCGCTATGAATAGTGCATCCCTTTTCTTTGTGAATTTGACCTCAGTAACACAATGAAACCGGCAATTTGAGCACCAACACTTAATGTTTCACAAAACTGTCTAAGCCAGTGTTTTCTTGATAGTGGATAGTATGTTACCACAATGATAACATATGTCAACTGCCATTAACCTGATTAAAATGAAAAAGCAAGTGTTCAACTTCACAGTGTTTTCCTTAATCAAGCTCATCTACTTTAAGTATGTAAAAAACTCTTAATTCTTCAACAGATAATTCCCTACAGCTACAAGGTCATGAAACTTAAGATATAAATTCAACTTTTAAGTCAACCAGGATGACAAAGAGGCAAATAAAGAAGACGTTTTGATTCCTAATGGTGAACTAACGCATCCTTCAGAGATCTCAAAACAGCCAAATCTTCCATCTAAAAGATTACCGATTCCATTCATGATCATCTCCATGAGCCTAATCTATCAATCCTACACATAATGAAAGACCTGCCACACACACGGTACGTTTCCAGCACATATTACTTACCGTAGCACTAAATGATAACTCTCAGATGGTATCCAGTCTTGCCACTTTAATAAGATCTTCCAAGGTTTCTTTACGTTCAGTGAATAATTTCAATTGGGGACTTTCTTAAGTAATTAATGATAAAATGAAGGTATGAGACCCATATCAGGAAGTCGTCTTATTACCAAAGTTACACAGTCTTTTGTGCACCATTAGACCATAACTACTTACAAACTACTAACAAGTTAACTTATGTCCCCTACTCTTTGTCAACTACCTTTAACCAGTTAAATGAGGTTTTTCTTCTTTAGGAAGGTTATTCTTTTTTAATATTCAGATATTTTTTTTTTTAATTCCTTTTAAACCAAGGGTTGCCCCCTTCACACATAATTACCATCTAGTCACTTCTGGTAAAGCTTTTGACCTTATGTTTACACTGCATTTTCCAGACAATGGATTAAACAATGTTTACTCCCTTTTTTACCAAAACTTCTTAAATCCAAAGAAACAAGACTTCCGTAGAGTGCAGCTTGAGCAACTTGTAATATACCAGTGCTACCTCTGCATATCCCACCTGTGCCCGATTTCCTGCTTGTGTCTTTCCAATGCTTTTTGAGCATCCTCCTTTGAACTAAACTGCACATATGCCTCCCCAGTTGATCTCCCGTCCTGGTCTTGTGGAAGTGTGATATCATCTTTAGTTATCTTCAACCCTGCATCGTCACCATTCCCGCCAAAGAGCAGCCCCGCCAGGAGTCGATTCCCAAATGGTTCCATGTCAAATAGTTGAGACGCAGACAAAAAGGTGGCCCAGCCCAACCATGCCATATAATAGAAGAAAGTATAAGGGAAGGCAAAACATGTCAAATGTGGCCCAAAGGGTCATTAACAAACAATAGATGTAACATTCATGGCAAAAGGAAAGAAAGGGTTCCTAAACCTTAAGGACAGTAAACATTCTGTGACTTTTCCATGACCTTTTGATGACCAACCTATAAAAATTTCATGATATAGCTCATCAAAAAAAACGGACATCCAAAAACAAGGGACTATAGATATGAATTGTACATGCAATTAATAGTCTATACGCAATTCCATAACTTGTGCTTTTCTTTTTTTTTTTTACCAACGAATTTAAAATTCCATAGCTTTTTGAGGCTGCTGCTAACCTCAAAAGACTGCATTCCAAAATAGTTGCTTGCATCTCCACAGAACATGATGCATTTGCAACACCATGAGGGTACAAATGGTAGCACTGCTTATGCATATTTTTGCAAGGGTCATTTTTGAAGGTCAAATACTGATGTTTCAGCAAAAAATGATAATAATCTACAACAAACAACAATACAATGTTATCTTCCATTTGTCGTTTCAGTCAATGATCCATTTTACACATACTTGTTTCTGATGCCAGAAACCTTTTGAACAGGGGATGCAAGACTTAGGCTTCATGCAGAGTTCATTTATGAAATTACATCATGAAAGTACACTTCTGCCTTAGATATTGCTCTCTCTTCATAATAGAATATTAACTTCCAAAACTACAAAACTATCATTCTTACACTACTGTGATCATTTTGTCCTCTTTCACATGTCTTTTGTTTAGGGTTATCTCTAACCAGTGTTTCCACTTGCAGGTAAACTTCCCCAAATATGGACTATTTCAAGAATTATGAAAAATTCAAGGAAATTTTTTGGTAATAATATACAGATTGTAATATTTAACCAATTTAGTAAATAGTAGGCCTAACTTCAGTTCAAATCAGTGGTAATTTCAGGTAAATGGTCACTTGATTCCAAGAAATTTGACTGGCAATCTGAAAAATTAATTTTTTAGATGTGGCAAAACAACTTAAACCTTAATCATACTTTTCTTATAACAAGATTTTGATGTTTAATATTTTTCTGAAAATAACAGGAAAGTTTTATGAGTATATGTATAAAAGTACAAAATCTTATTCATTTTAATAATCCCACCATTGTTGTTGGTAATATCTTGTTAAACATTAACAGCCAGACTTAACTTGCACGTTCACTGGCATTGCAGGGGTCCATAACATTTCACAACACTTCAATGGATACCCCTCATTTCCACAACTCTTCCAAAGAATTTTGATATTGGCTGTTTTTAGGGTGTATTTTTGCAATAAAGGTTTACTGGAGAGCATGATATGCTCTGGATCAGACCTTGAACCTCTAATCCCTCCTACAGACTTACTCTACAACCATGGTATCTTTAAGACAAGCTTTACTGACCTTTGAAAAATTCAACAATATCACTCTTGAGACACTCAAATGGAAGACCTCGTAATCTTACACACTGGCCTTCTTTCAGAGCATTTGCTCCTGCTCTTTCAGTGACCCACTGCATCTCACTCATCTTGGACTGGAAAACTGTGATAAAGTAACAAAAGAATATCTGAATGACTGAAAAATTCACACAATATCAAAAGAGATAACATTGAATTCAGAGTCTCATTTATCACACATACACAAACATGGACACAGTCACTCATAAGGGTATGTATCACCTCAATAGCAAAGAAATGTTTAGTCACATGATAGACTAAGACTTCACATACTTTTTTCCTTTTATGTAGCAAATAATAATTCTGTTTTAAAAGGAAAGAAAAGAGACGTTACCCTCTGAAAATCAAGCCAATTCTGTTCTTTCTGAAACCTTTGTTTATTTTTGATGGATTCACACACCTTTTGCTAGAACATCACAGAGATTAACAGACACTAGCCAAAAATTTCAACATCACCAGTGATTTCACTGACTCGGGCATCAGGGTCAATGACGCACAACTTTTCATTTTGATGCACTGACACAAAACCTCTGGGGTCAAACTGATGCACAGCTGCTTCGCCCCAACAATCAGTAATGATAAAGCAATTTTGCTAATACATTCACTGTGCAAATTAATTCACAAAATGTAGCACTTTCCAGTCCCCATACTGATTATTGACAGATTGAATATCATGTCTGACAAGAAAAGATAGTGGAAAAGCATCACAAATATAGAAAGTAAACAAAAAACAGGAATAAAATTTGTTGTATTAAACTCAAATTTATTCTGACCCCTTCTCTTTTAAATTTGACTCTTGTAAATTTACTTTGAAGGGTCTGTGACTCCTGAAAAAAAAATGTTGAGTGAAAACTCTGATCACCTCACAATTTCATGCTTCTTTTTACTACTGACATTACCTTCATATCTACTTCAATGCATAATATCACATGACTGGAATCCCCACCAGGGTTGAAACTACAGTACAGCAGCCCTGCCAAGAGTGGTTAGCACTCATGTTGATGAAACCTAATACTGTCCACAACCACCAAATGCCAACCTCACAAATATGTAACATAGTAAATGTGATGACTTCTTTTATGATTGGCTTTGAAGGAATTTGAAAGCAAGGTGTAATATTTTATGGTATATTTCAGATTTTATTCACACAGACACCATTTTAAGGCCAAGGAAGCAAGAGTATACCTCTCTCTCTTTTCAAACACTAGATGCTTCAATGGCTGTGTCTTGTTAAGAAAGCTTTAGTCTGCCACTAAACCCTTTTTTTTTCATGCTTACCTTCGATATAACGTTTGCCCAAGTGTTCATTATCTTTCTTCAATGCTTCAGTTACGTCTTCTTCACTCTCCAATTTGATATAGGCCTCCCCTGTCGGTCTCCCATCATTTGTGAATGTAAAATGGATGCCATCTTCTCCTCCTTCAATGTTTACCCCTTTAAACCAAACAAAAGGTACAAATCTTTTACCATACTGTATCTGTACTTAAAATCTTTCACAATCAGTAAATACTAAGATTTATCTCATCACTCTTCCACTTTTCAAAAACTTGAAAAAGGGCTTTGAATTTACACCAATAAAACCACTGGTTATTTGGTTTTTCTTTTTATGTTGGTTTTTTCCCTTTTCTGTTTGGGTCTTAAAGGGAAAGACCACTCAAGGCCTCATGACAGGTCAGCTCTCAATGACTGGACCAAGATCATCGACTTCAGTTTTGGGTTGTTTCATTCTGGTTTGTTTCACGTAGGGATGCACCGGATCCAAACTTCCACATCCGGCCGGAACCAGATTCTGCCAAAGAAAACTTCAAATCTAAATCTAGCCAAATAAAATCGGACCAGAACCAAATTTTCCCCTAGTAAAGAGAAACATTAAAGTAGCACTGCAGGCATGGGGAGACGGGAGTGGGTGACTACCCTTGTGGTGACTACAGTAGGTCAGTAAGCTGTGTGATTTTGTAGGGTCTAGACAATAGACACAACATTCACTACTAAAGGTGAACTTACTTAAAATAACATACTGTATTGTGCCTGTTAAACAACTAAAATCCATTAGATCACCAGAGTGACAGAGAAAGTTAATAGACCTTTTCCAAATAGCAGTCACAAAGAATTGTGGGATAGTTTTTGTGTGCTTTTATTTTTGTCAATGGCATTTTACTGTGGATATGAATGATGCAGACCAAAATGCTATCCCACAATCCTTTGCAATTGCTAATTGGAAAAGGGTCTATGGTACATGCATTTTTCATGACTCACACTGAGAATACTGTCAAGGAATCATTGACAGAGGTTTTATAGGCCTACACCATTTGCAAATGTGGGTCCTTTAGGCTAACAGTAAATAGGCTAACTCTAAAGTTGTCTTTCAGTGTTTGCTTCTGGACATGTGCATAATGGCTACTCTAAAGTTACAAAATGGAAATTGTATCCCTTCTAGTGCCACAATGAACTGAGAACACCTAACCTACAGTACAATACTTTAATTGGACAATTTCTTAGACCTACTAAAGTTTGTAAAGTGGACAGCCAGAAAAAGAAAAAAAAAAAGAATCCTGCAAAGATATTATAATTTTTTTATGAGGCTACCACTATTTTCTAATGATGGAGGTAACTCTCGCTAGAATCTGAGAAAAATCCAGCCAGATTCTATCAGACCGGAACCGGAACAGGATGCTTTTTCACTATCTGGCCAGATAGTTCGGCTGGACCGGATTAACTGATATTTGGTGTATCCCTAGTTTCGGTAGTCTATGCACACCTTCACCTGCAGGAAACTTAACATAAATTAACAAATCTGGGTTTGACCATTTCACACCACATACCGTCAAAAAATTTAAGGACATCTTCCACTGTTGATGACCATGGAAGCCCACGTACTCTTATAACGTTTCCTTCATCACCCATTTTGAAGAAAAGTCTGTGGAGAATGAAATTACACATGAGGAATACAATACAAGAACTGTGAATAACCACATGGCAACTTGCCTCACTGTACAACAATGTACATTCCATGTGGAGTAAAAATTTGGTTCAATAATGCGGTTCATTTGCATAATTGCAAAATTTCAGAGATTTACATTACACACACACACACACAAAAGGAAGAGATTGCCCACAAGATTTCTGTAGATAATCATTCTCTTCCAAGCCAGAAAGGTGGTAAACCTATGGCAGCAAGGGCTCATTCTGAAAACAGACAAGTTTGTCATTGTTATAAGTTGGGGGCATATTTCAGGCAGGCTTAGAAACTTTTGGAAGCACAAGGTAGTAAAGACAGAAGAAAAGATGAGCAGTAAGCTCGATATGCTATAGTCCTTTGAATAGAAGTGAATGATTGAATCCTATAAAATGGTTGTTGGGTAGTTGAATACTTGAGAAGAGGCTGAAAAGATTCAATTAAATGACGTCAACAGCTGCATGAAATGATCAATTTTGGGAACATGGCAACTTGTACTTCATTTTCCTTGAAGAAACAAAATTAGCCAACTAACCTTAATCAAAACATTACAAGAAACTGACCTAATTGCTTCATAAAAACACTACAAGAAACTGACCAAATTGCTAAAAAACTATCCTAGAACTACCAACAATTCAACCTGCCGACATTTTGGCAGGGGATGTTTTGACCAATTGTGAACTGTCATACAATCATTGCCCAGTTCGCCGGTACTCCCTAAACAATGCCCGGCTATCCATGTATGTACAAATCAATAGAGTAAGCTGCAGTGGGTTAGCAAACCTACAATCTTGGACAAAACTCGTTGGAACACCCCTGCACCCCCGCTCCCCCGTACAGTGTTGGAGGTAATAATGTCAATTGGAGATGCACCACTTTAGTTTGGACACAACATTGTACTGGGGGGACGGGGGTTTCGTAAATCGTGCGCAACAGTGTACTGGGGGACGAGTGTTTCCTAAATCATGCACGACATCATATTGTATACGTTACAACGGTTGGAGGTGTTCCAACAGTTTTGTCCAAGATTGTAGTAATAGGACAAACTGGCATAAATCACACTCGCAAATAATATTATACAAACAACTTCGTCCAAACAAACCCCAATTATGGTGTTCATTAGTTATCAGAGCTAATTAAATAAAAGTTCATGGACAAGCAATTTGTTACTAAAGAGGGCATTCTCACAGTTCTGGATTTAGGCTAGAGACTGGCATTTGTCACAGTGGGTCCCTTAGTGTGGGGACCACATTTCTGCAATGCACATGATGTAAATCAAATAACTGCAAGCTATTGCCAGCATTGATTGAACTATATTATTTATGGGCCATACGATCAGATGTGCCTCTTATTTTCAAAATGTTATTGTTGTTTTGATGTCTTTTATATGACAGCTACAGGGTTCTCCACGTCTGTTTTCTGTTCGGGTGCTCTTGTGATCGCTGTCCTGAGGGAGGGGTGTAAGGGGAAGGGATGAAGGGGTGTCCCCATCGCCTTCCCTCCCCTTTGGGAAAATTTTGACAATTTAGGAGGGCTTAGATCGCAAATGGTGCAATCTACGGCCTTGTTCTTAGCCTTCCCTATGTTCAAATCTGGGGATTTTGTGGTAACTTTTTTTGCAAACTGCATTTTCTAAATATTCTGACTTCACTTGCAAATCTGTAGCTCCAGTTTTCACTGGACGCATTCAATAATGAAGTTCACTTTAATGGAAATTTCGGGTGAAAATCGGGAAACCTAGGGGACAATTCAATTGACTGGTTGCGTTTAGTGTATGACTTTGATGGTAACGGATTCCTGTGGAAACATATGAAAGAAATGCATTAAGTGCATACTGAATGATATAAGAGCTCAGGTGCATGTGAGCTGGGTTTGCATCTCCGATGTTTTATTATACATTGTTTGTCATGAGTATTTGAAATCAAATATAAAAGGCAGTCAAATGACTTAGTTGTGTTTGTGACTAAGTGTACAGACAACTTCTTGACCGTGCGGGTCAATTTTCTGTGCGGGCGGCAAAGTTTTGTCCGGGTGCTAAAGTAGTGTGGCAGATTTTGTATGGGTGGAGCCCCCGGACAAAACAGCTAGTGGAGAACACTGAGCTATACAGGTCCATGTGGCCCTTTGTCACATGGAACTGCTGTTGCTTACAATGCAAGCCTATCTTTGGAAGCTGACTCTGACTCCACTTGATAACTACCCCCTGTACAGATATCCCACAGAAAAAAAAGGAAGTGCGTGTCTTTCAAGAAAGACCATAACTATAGTAAATGGCACAGTTATACCCTTTAGAGGCATAAAGGCCTAGGCCTCAACCAACTTTGCATAGTACGACTTTGCCAACACTGAACATCTTTGAAATATGATTGGTAAAAGTTAATACTGTCAATGCAAACTCATTTTATAATTTCTCCTTTTCAAAATTAAAATTAAAATCATCCTTTCTGCTTTTAAATGGGCTTGTCTACAGTAAAGGAAAATATTCAGTGTGTGTTTTTTGCTTTGATGATATTTTGAAAGATGTCACAATGGTTTGGTGATTTTACAGTTCACCATACTTGGAGGACTATAGAGAGATAATAAAGACAATTTTATCAATGTCCAACTTATATAAAGGATGTTTTGGGCAGAATTTGGGGCTATTTTGGCCTTTTTTACCACCTATAAGTGTTACACAGGATGTGGAATAAATTTTTGATGTGAGTGGGACCTTTGCAGATGTGACTGATGCAGGTTCTTTGTCTTCATTCATAAATGTAATGTACAAAATAAATGGTAAATGATAAATGAATATTTTTAGGTGCACAAACACCGCAAAATTTTATCAGCAATTTGGAGTAAAATTTTGAGATTTGTCTGTCCATCTGGATATTAAATCTTAATAGTTGATATTTTAACTGAAAGAAAAGATTTCCAGAGCTAAGGTTATGATGTAACACTTAACCTTGATCATGTGCAGTACCACAAATAAAATAATCCAGCAGTAAATGCATCATAGTCAATTGCGGAGCACATGATGGTTACGTTGGTAACATGTCTGTCCCCTAATGGTTACGTTGGTAACTATCATATTAACAGGCCTGTAGGACACAAATTACCAGAGAATTTGATAAAACTGCATCTGTTTGCAGATGGCCATATTTGTCACTGGTTTGTGTGCTTTCCTCCATCTTTTTGCTTACAACAAGGGTATGAGAGCCTTCAAGGCGATGTCCGTCCAGATGTTACCAACGTGACCATGTCCTTGTCGGTAGTATAACGTAGGCACATGGGGACATTGGATTTTGATGAACGTTTCACATGTCATCAGTTTACACTTCAGGAAAGAGCAAAACTTGTGTCACAATGCATTCAAGTGTTTAAAGTGCTTAATTTTCTCGAACATAGTTTGGTTACGTTGGTAATGAGGATGGACATGTCCGTCCTTGTTACCATCGTAACCATTGATCTCCGTACTAGTCCATGTTTAACTAATGGTAATGCAATTTCAGTAAAAAAGTGTTTGTTCTTTATCATTCTATTAAATACAGGGTTTATTTATACATATTGTCCTCCTTAAAGATTTCTGGAGCAAAGAGTTTCCATGTCTGTCCCCGTTACATACGTAACCAGTAACACTTACCACTTAAAAAGTGGTGATAGGTGAAAAGAACTATCTTCCTGCTCTCAGGAAAAAATTGAGACTACCAATGAAACAAAATAACACGACAAAAATTTATTCTTAGAGGACTTCAAATTTCACCACCTTTGTAACACTTTTATACCCCTTTATTGTAGACAAGCCCAAATATGATATTCATGGGCACTTCCTTGCCAGATTGGAAAGTTTGCATTCTTTGTGGGCAAGTAACTCGTTATTTCTTGTCTGATGTGCAGTCATGGCCCAGATTGACAGACCGCTGCACGGTCAAATGTTGGTCAGCTCTTGCTGCCATGGGAGCACTGTCTGGTGGTGAGTTTTGCATTAGCTTTGCATTAGCTTTTTGCCAGGTAGCTTCGCAGCCGCGGCCAGATCTGTGACCAGCAATTTTTTCGCGGCCAGGTGCAAAACCAGGCAGCAAGCTATGTGGGCCAGATCTTGCGCGCACAAGGCAAACTTCCCAGTCTGGCTTCCCTGTCACAATGCCTGCAAAAAGCTGGATGCAAAGACACATTGCCTCTGCAAAAATCATGCTGCAGCTAGAAATTTTCATCTTAGTCCCAAATTAAGTAGACTAGGTGAGCAGGAAATTTGGTTTTCAAAGTATGTGTGCCCGTGAAATTTTGCAGCCATGCCTGTCACTTCCAGTTTAGGCAGTCAAGTTTACTAATACTAGCCTTCATTGTCAATGCTTCCATAATGTACATGCATGTAGGCCTATAACTGGGGTAAGTTAATGTAGTACGGACAAGTGTAGTCCAGGGTTCTAGCTACGGTGGGCGGCGCTGGGCGGGGCCGCCCAGCACTCCTTATTTGCGCCTGACACTCACAATTCAATGTGCTGTCTGGCCCAGCACAGATTTTCCACAAACTAAACTGTAACGTTGCTGAAAATGCCCTATTTTTATCTTATTCCAAGCACACGTGTTATAATTTTGCAATATGGAAATAGAAATGCTGAATAATAGAAATAAACTTAAATAATGATAAGTTAACAAAACAGTTTCTAGCCTTTTCCATACTGCATCTTCAGATTATCATTACATTCAAAAACATTAACTAAAAAATGGAAAAAATTCCAAAAACATACAAATAATGAAGCATCAACTAAAAAACTGAATGAAATTACACACTTAACTAGGTCAAAAAATTGCGAAAGGTAGGCCTTGCACCATTTTGAATCTAAGCCCCCTTAGGCCCTAAAGATGTACAATTTTCTCAAAAGGGAGGGGGACACCCTCCCATTAGACCTCTCCCCCAGATCAGCGTTTCGTAAACCAACTGCTGCCCGGCACTAAATCTGTTCCAGCTAGAACCCTGGTGTAGTCTAATTAGCCTACCTAGGCCTAGGCTAGGCCATGCATGTAACGTAATGCAACGCCCTGTTCGAGTGCTTAGCCTACTTACGTTTTGCTTAGGGCATGTTTTGACTTAGTCCTCAGTAAAGGCCCGTGTATAGCCGGTCGCCGATAGCTCCCTATACACGGTCCTTACTCCGACTCATTGAAAACCTGGGGTCTTCGACCAGCACAGTGCTGGTCGAAGTTGATTTTCTTCTTAGTGCAAAGTTAGGACCTAAAGTAACTACCATAACTTTTCCTTTCCATGTCTTACACTTAGATTGCAGTTGTTTTTTATCACTTTAAACCTCGGTAAAGTTCCGAAAATTTGAAATAAAATCATCAACTTGGCCGCTTCTTAACAATTTACTGTAGCGCTCGAAATATTTGTTGACATCTGAATGCCGTGTGTGTAACATTGTGACGTCACACACAACATTTTGATTACTGTAGTTCCTATGTATACACATGGCAACTGCCTCTGCAGGTATTCTATACTGACGTAATGATGTAGCTTATTAGCATACTGTTGTAAACAAAGTTCCAAAGTCACACAGTAAATTTTACAGAGCGAAAAAGTCGCTGATTTCATTTCATATTTTTGGCACTTTCCGGAAATTCTCGGTGATCCAGAACAGCTGCAATACTCTTGTAAGATCTGGAGAAGAAAATTCCTGGTTGTAAAGTAGGATTTTTCTTTCAGAATTTGCTGTGAGAAGACAGAAAATTTCAACCATTACACAGACGGCCGATCCCCCCGCTATTTTCAATGGTCGGTGTAAGGACTGTGTATAGAGAGCTGTAGGCGAACGACCACAGTCCTTTACTGAGGACTAGTTTTGACTAAGCAACTGTCAATGCAAGTAACTAAAACTTATAAAAGCACGCTTGGCTTATATTCTGTTTTAAAGAGCCCTGCCAGTATTCGAGAACAAGATGGCGGAATGACACTGCCTCCGCACACTTTCTCGTACAAGCCTTAGCTAGTACGGTAGGCTAACAAAGATTCCAGACTTCAGCCTAGGCCGGTTAGGTCTGGTAGCCTACTGTATCGGTAATACCTGGACTAACATGTGAGAAACGAAGATATAATTTTGAGATAAACATGTCATTTATTATGATATTCAATAAAGTAAGTGATTAAATTTTCGACACGATTATTCATTGTTAATTTGAAATGATTACTGCAACAGCATACGAACCAAACTGAACAATTATAGGCTTAAAAAGTGAAACGTCTGGGAGCACTCCGCTTCCTCCTTTGTCGACACAATGTGGGACATGTGTACTATATACATGCGTTCGCGTTCCATATGCAATGCCTGCATATACTTACGTATATATGTGCATAAAACTCAACGTATGCATGCGTAAATTGTGTACTATACATAAAATGGTACTGTACAATTGGTACATACCAACTGTATGTGAAGCGGAGCGTGCATGGAGTGCGAGAACAAGCCACGCTTATTGTCATGTGACCAGTACCGACGAAACTATTGGTTGATCATATTCCATGGCGCACTTCATTTTTGTCTTGATTATCTTCCAAAATAATTGTCTATCGATCGAAGTGTACATTTTGTCCCGTGCGACACAGCTGTAGCTGGAAGACCCTGCTGTAACTAAGCTAGCTTTTATGTTTTAGTTTAGTTTAGTTGAATAATTTTAAAGGATCGGGAAGGGAAAATCCCCACGAAGGACCCTGGAGAGAAAATTAAAACAGTCCAAACCCCCTAAAATCTTTGAAAAACGATTACACTCTTGGGCAGACATAACATCTTCACTCCGGTGAGCGGTTCTATTCACCAATATTCTCTAGAAGTTCAAGTTTCTCTAAGTTAATTTCAGACATCATAAAGTGGGCCTTTCGAAGACTACAGCCCTTAGTTGTTTGAACAGAAGGAAATTGAAGGAATAACATTGGTGCCCAAGGATAAATTTAACATCCATGAACTTGGATCATTGAAATTACCAGGAATTCTTCTTAGTTTGCTAGTGAAATTGGGGACTGGGAGTACCAATCGTTTTTGATAAAGCCTGTCCCATCTTTGCCCCAATTTCTACAGATTCTGCCCGAATTTTGGGATTTTCCAAAAAACTTTGGGGAACTTTGGGGGCACAGTGCCCCCTGCCCACATACGTCTATGGGTTTAGGGGGAGTTAATGATGGTCTTTTCGCAAAATTGGCAGTGTTGACATTTTGACCTTTAAACTAGCACCTTAGCAACCTAAAAACACTGACAGTTTTAAATTTAGGTAAAATAAAGGGCAAAACAAAATTTTAGGGTATTTGACGTCTGAAATTCTACTTGTGACGTCATCGATTATGCATGCACAAGTTTACATGATACGTCAGGTACCCACCAAGTTCACTGGATTTATGGTCTAGTAAGGCACTTTTTTATTTATTTATTTATTTATTTTTAATTTTAGTATTTAATTTAGGCATATTTGACCTTTGGCCTATATTTTGACCTCTGAACCCACCCTTAGCAACCAAAATATATATTTAAAACTTATTTTATCTCATGTGGTTTTATTACTATTTTCTGATATACTGCTGGGTCAAAAATGGCAAAAAACCCCAATTTTTAGAAAATTCGACGTTTGACCTATGACGTCATCTATTATATACGCATGCACAAGTTTTCATGGTCAGGTACAGTACCCACAAAATCTGAACTTCATCCGACTTACTGTTGGAGGAGTTCGCAAAACACTTGTTTGTTCACATACACACATACGTCCAGGCACTCAGACGTTCAGACACTCAAACACAGCCTCACATACGGATGTTAGGTGAAGTGTAATATATCTCCGTCATGTGCATATTCATATGCAAATAGCAACTCCCCGATCTCATCTCCCCTATACATTACATGTAGGAAGATGAGATTATT
Source organism: Holothuria leucospilota (assembly GCA_029531755.1). Taxonomy (NCBI): domain Eukaryota; kingdom Metazoa; phylum Echinodermata; class Holothuroidea; order Aspidochirotida; family Holothuriidae; genus Holothuria; species Holothuria leucospilota. The sequence goes on along the minus strand of CM055980.1, from coordinate 38,392,876 downwards.
AGTAAAAAGAAGCAAAGCTCTAGCTACAGCGCGAGGTTCCTGTTGACAAAAATGTCGTATTCAGCAAACACACGTCAACTGTCGGCGCGACTGGACGCCGTCGATGACTACATACTTTATCTTACCGACTAAGATTCCCCGACGAAATTCGAAATTCCCCGACGGGGCCAGCTTTCCCTGACGAGAGGGGGAATGTCCCCCAACCCCACCTGGCGCCACCAGTGGACACGGGTTGCAATCCATTTTAAACGGTGGCACGTCTTATCCCCAAATTCTTGTTAATTGCAACGATCGCGGTTTCTGGTAGGTACCTCTTGTTTTACAGGGTCTAGCCTGTCTGTGGTTTCACAAAAGGAGAGGCCCTTGCAGGGTGGCACCAGGATTTCCCCCACGGCCGGAGGGGATAGCCTCCCGATGGAGGGGGCTAACAACTTTGAACAACTATAGTTCAGACTATGGTACGTGCATGTTCAGTACATTTGAACAATTAAGACCTAGTATCTGCACGCCGTCATTTACTTGCATTATATCGGAATTAGAAGACCCAAGACTCCAGGATCAAAATGATATTTCTGAAATCTACAAAACATGCAATCACCTAGGATGGATCGACCTCTTCTTCAAATTGTGAGCACTTCATTAACATGACAGCAGGGGTGGCTCCAGGATTTGCCCAACAGGGACCAAGCAGTTTCCGACGGCGGGGGTGGGGGTGGGGTGGGGTTGGGAGAGCAACCCGAAGCCTGACAAAGATGAAGAGTTGTGGTAAGGGTCGCAAAAGCGAGTTTTCATGAATCGAACAGAAAATTAAATTTCGGGACTTTATTGGGGGAAATTTGGCAAAGTTTGTCATTTGTTGAGGAAAATTTGGGCATTTCTTGGAGGAAATTTAAAAATTTTGAGTTTTTACAGATCAAAAATTTGAAAGTTGGGATTTTCTATTGAAGAATTTGCCTTCCTTGTGAGCAAAATCATGTAAACCGTCGGAACTAATGTTTCACTGCCAGGGGTTACATAGTACCCACCAAGGCTACCCGACAAAATAAGAAAATTTCCCCAACAGGAGGCAGTCTTCCCCGATGGGACCATACTTTCCCCCCTCCCAGCTCCCCACCTGGCACCACCCCTGCAAGGCAGTTACAAAATATCTACAGGAACCTGTGTGGTTCCTTATCAAAGCATTTGTAACGCCAACAATTGAATTTGCAAAATGCAATACTATGAGCTTTTAGCACGATCATCTTTCTAAAAATTGTTTTGGAAGAAAACAGTAACATTTGTAATGCATGATACTTAGCCAGGATGGACGCAATATTTTTATAGACTGCTGGTACATACGTGACCAAAGACGACTTCAGCCTCACCATGATTGGGCTGAGGTCAGAAAATGTGCCATTCCAAAGACCCTACAGAGTTCTGTTTTCTGTCCGGGGGCTCTTGTGATCGCCGTCCTGGGGGAGGGGTCTAAGGGGAGGGGAAAATTTTGACAATTTAGGAGGGCTTAGATCGCAAATGGTGCATCTACGGCCTTGTTCTTAGCCTTCCCTGTGTGTTCAGATCTGGGCGTTTTGTGGTCATTTTTTTACTTTACTTGCAGATCTGAAGCTCCAGTTTCCACTTGGACGTATTCAAGAATGAAGTAGTTCACTTAAATGGAAATTTCGGATGAAAATCGGGAAACCTAGGGGACAGTTCAATTGAATGGTTTCGTTTAGTGTATGAGTTTGATGGTAACGGATTCCTACTGTCAGACTGTGGCAAAATATGAAAGAAATGCAGTAGCCTATATTGACTCATATAAGTGCTCAGGTGCAAGTGAGCTGGGTTTGCATCTCCGATGTTTTTTTATACATTGCTTGTAATGAGTATTTGAAATCAAATACAAAAGGCAGTCAAATGACTTAGTTGTGGTGTTTGTGACTGAGTGTGTACAGACTTCTTGACCGTGCGGGTCAATTTTCTGTGCGGGCTGCAAAGTTTTGTCCGGGCGCTAAAGTATAGTGTGGCAGATTTTGTACGTGCGGAGCCCCCCGGACAAAACAGCTAGTGGAGAACACTGCCCTAGATAGCAGGAAGCCACACCCTAAAACAAACAGTCATGCCTCATCTACTACAGTGTGTGGGTCCCCAGTACATGGGAGAAAATTTGGCATCTTAAGCCCTAGAATACAGAAATCACGCCCTGGTACATAAACTAAATTTTTGAGTCTAACATGCATGTGTCAGGTGCATGCTGGACAATAGTATGCCCGACGGAAGGGGAGGGGGGAACCAACTCCGACGAAAGGTGAGAAACCCTGAAAGGAGAAAAGGGAAGCGTGAAAGATTGGGACGGTTTAGTAGGAAGTATTGCCACGGGGCGTCGGGCAAAAAATCTGAGCTTCATCGGGATAGGAAGAACTTAGACAACTTAGTCTATGGCGCTAAACTGGCCTGAAGTTACACACCCTGGATGGTGCTTAATTTTTAGGGATACTACAAAATAAGCATAATGGCTTTATATAGACCTAAGTGCAGCAAATGGTTCACCTTTAAGAGGTCCACGTGAAAAACAATACGAACAGTCTTAAATAGGACAACGTAGTAGAATTCCAATTACTATAGCTACAAAAAATTCACTCCCTGCAATTATAGCGTTGGTAGAGTAGATATATTTTCTAGCACCAGCAGGGGCGGCGCCAGGGTATTTCGATGGGGGGGGGGCAAAGCGTGAGATGAGTGATCGCCGTCCTGGGGGAGGGGTCTAAGGGGAGGGGTGCCCCCTCACCATTGGGAAATTTTTTGTTAATTTAAGGTTGCTCAGATGCAAAATGATGATGTCTTTGGTACATATTTTGAACTAATCATATATGGATGGAAAGTTTATAATTTAGTAATTTTAATTTTTGTTTTGGGAAAGATGCTTTTCTGGGGAGGGGTGTCCCCTCCCCTTTGAGAATTTTTTTATTAATTTAAGATTGCTTAGATGCAAAATGGTGATATCTTTGGTATATTTTTTAACTGATCATATATGTAAGAAAGTGTTCATAATTTATTCAATTTTAATTTTTGCTTTGGGGAAAGATGCTTTTCTGGGGAGGGGTCTAAGGGGAGGGGTGTCCCCTCCCCTTTGAGAAATTTTTATCAATTTAAGATTGCTTAGATGCAAAATGGTGATGTCTTTGGTATTTTTTGAGCTATTATATATGGCTGAAAAGTATTAATAATTTTATTGAATTTCAAGTTTGTTGTCTAAGAGAAGGGTATGTAGTCAACAAACCTCCTGAAGCCACCCCCTTTTATGTATGGGTATTTTTTCACTCAAAAATACGTGCGTTGAGTCGACAGAAACACGAACTATTACGAATATTTTCGTTGTTTCATATATGCATTATACAAGGTATCTAAGGGCTGGCAGACACCGGAATAGGGCCTCCTGGAAGCTCTAGACTAATTATATGGATCAAATATATGCCTACCCCACCCTCCTCCATTCTCCTTTCTCCTTCGCTTCCCCTTCTTCTCTTTCGTTTTCTCCTGTTCTTTTCCTTCTCTCTTTCCCCTGTTCTTCCAAATGATAGGAGGCGGTTGCCCCCTGCCCCATGTGGCATCGCCCTGTTTTTCTTTGCTCTTTTTCTGATTGACTCAAGATTTCTTCATACAGTAAAGATTGTGTTGTGTACGGCCATGCACCTACTATTTAAAATTCGTTTTCTAACACCAAAATAAAGCACAATAAGGCATAGGCGTAGGTAACTTTTCTAGACTGGGAGCTGAACCTTGTTTCGGATCGCTGTCCTGGGAAAGGGGTCTAAGGTAAATTGTTTGGTATTTGAGGGTCCTCAGATGCAATTTGGTGCAACATTTTGGGCAAATTTTAAGGAAAATTACTGCAATTTTTTTACAGTTCTTACTGAAGAGACAAATAAGGGGTTTTTGACCTTGGATATCGGGGGCAGAAGTATGCTTCTGCCCCCAGATATTTGACCGGAGCTTTAGCCCCCAGTCCCCGCTTCCTACGCGTATGCAATAAGGGAAACATATAATATTACTTCAAAGTTTAATTCATTTTATTATTTTTTTTTTTTTATATTTTTATTGTCAAAATGTTCGTTAAGTGATTGACTCATGATACCCCCAATATATGTTCACGTTCTAAATTTTAAATGGTCACATGCTGGAAATGGAGAGAGAGTAAATGTTTGAGATTGCCAAACATTACATAATCCGGACAGGGGGGAATACCCATAGACGAAAGGTTCACTTGGTCGAAGGTTCACTAAAGACCGAAGATTCCCCCGGACGAAAATATATTCCGAGTTACGGGTAGGGTTGAGGTTTTGGTTAGACAGAGATTCATGGGTCAGGCGTATCCCCTGATGCACAAATTAGCTGTCTGTAATTTTTGGTGTAACTTGCAATGATACGCACCTTTTCTCCAAGAGAGGGAAAACTTTTTTCTCTGTGACTGCATATGTGTAAGGTCTCACAATAACTTGGCTTTAGGGTATACTACTGTATTGTTTTAGCTACTCTCGGTTCCTATGCCCTTTTTGTTTGCGCGTTATGTATAATGGCCTTAGTGTTTATGTAATACTTAATCTGCATTCACGTAAACAATGGAGAAAACAGAAAACGTTATCCGTGAGGGGGTTGCAAGTGTCAGGTATTTTGTAACGAACAATTTAACTAATATTGTGATAGATGGGTGACATAATGTAACACCTCACCCCACCCCCCTACAAAATTATGTGTCTTAAAACGTTCTTTAGACGACTTTATTTTTTGGGTTGAAAAACCATGGGGCGGGGGGCAAATGCCTGCCCTGCCCCCCTGTGGCGCCGCGCCTGAGCACCAGGTTTCATTAGATAGATACAAAAATTTCAGGACTAAGGAAGGACTAAACTCTCACTTCGTCCAAGGGTAGATCCGAACCAGTATAGTGTCTCCACTCCTTTGGGAACAGCTCTTAAAATAACAAACGAAGTGTAAGTGGAAAGTGAGGAAGTTGAGGGTGTTATGAAAATCATAGTAACGTAAATACGACCCAACAGATTTTAATAAAAGAAATACAGACGAAGTATTTTGATTACACATGTTCTGGTGGAAGGTGGTCTTTTAATCAATTGTAATGAAAACATAGTTAAGAAAAAATATCGTTATACACGCCTTCTTCTTATGAGATTAGCTCAGACCCAGAGTATATGATTTATGGAAGATGCCATTTTTATTGAAATTAAACTAAAACCAAAGAGTACGTCCTATCCTCCCCAGATAATGATCATAAAAACATTTTCATTGACAATTTCTGCCATCATAGTAACGTTTAACCCTCCCTGAGGGAGATGTCCAAGTGAGGAATGCCCCCTCCGCTTTGAGAAACTTTTTCCTTAGAAAAGGGATTGGAAATATAATGATTCAATCCAACTCCATTTCAATTATTTGATAAAAGATTATTCATATGAGACAACTATACGACTGATGGTATTTGTAATTGTAGATCGCTTTATAATGTTCTTATATGATACAAGCTGTACTATTTTGAAAGTGATGTGGTCACTCTGCATTAAAATGTGCCCTACCATTAAAAAATCGAAGGCTACTTTGCTTGATTGTCAGATACAAGGAAATCGCACTTAACAGCAGGCGCGGATCCAGAAATTTTGAGGGGGGGGGGGCCCAAGATGGAAAACCTCATGTGCACCTTCGGTGCACCACGAGCGCGAAGCGCGAGTCCCTACGCGTGGGGTTCAGGGGCCCGCGTTAGGGCCCCTGGCGGGGTCCAGGGGCGCAGCCCCGGTGGGGGTCCAGGGGGCGAAGCCCCCGGAAGCTCTCGCAATATTGCATTTTAAGAGCACAGAAATCGGCTCCAGTTCTTATGTCAGTGAGATTTTATTCCTTTTCATGTTGCATGGAATTTGATGTGTATGATGGCTCAGTATAAGTTACTATATGTACCTGCAGAAGTTACGGAGAATCTAAGTTATCTTAAAACTTACACGCCAACATTATGAACCCGTGTAGGTAATTTGAAATGATTTTTGCCATAATGAGTGTTTTATTTTCGTTATACGGTATTCGGGTATAGGACGTCAGATGAAACAATTGCGAGCGAAGCGCGCCGAAAATTTTAACTTACATTTAAAACCATTGCTATGGCTAACGGTGTCAATTCCCTTTATGTGTGTCTGTCAATTAGAAGGTGGGTTCGATACTAAGTTTTCAGTTCTCATAAGAAGAGGAGGGGGAAAAAATGAATATCAGTTGTTTTACGTCCTTACAATGCTGACTCTGAAATCACGTTTATGCACACGAATAATTGGCTTATGGTAGAACCCCACCGATGAGTAATGCGAATACGTTTGGGACCTTATTGATAGTAAAAGGAGCAATTCAAGGCTAACAGTGCGCAGATCAAGCAAAAATCATGATATTGAGAAGACTTTGCAAAAATCGTGAAAGATTTCAAATGATTTTTGGTAAAAAGTGATAAAATAAATCCATCACTCAATAAAAACCTACCTCTCTCCGTGAGCGTAAACAATTGCGCGCGAAGCGCGCCGAAAATTTTCGGTATAGATCCTCCCCGGAGCTCTGAATTAATTGTACACTGAAAAGGGGGACCAGCAGGACTCTCACAACCTTACATCCATATGGGAGGAGAGATGATATATCACCTTCTTTATGGACTTCTGAAGGGTATACCCTTCAGAAATCTATGACCGATGGTGCCGGCGGGAGTTGGTGATTGGAGGAACCGCAGATAACTGCTAAACCGTGCCCTTTTAGGCACTGGGATTTTGTATACGCTATATGCAAGAGTGGGGGAGCCTTTTCTTATTAGTACATGACAGTGCAATCCCAGGAAGGGGTTTACCCTCCCCTTTGAGAAATTTTTGTTAATTTTAGGGGGCCTTCATGCAAAATGGTGGAATCTTTGGGTCATTCTAAAGTGATTGTATGTTAAGAAAATGTCCACAATTTAGTGAATTCTAACTTTTGTTCGGGTGAAAAGGGGGAGTAAGAGACGGTTAACATACTGTCTTCAAACCTCCCTAAGTCCCAGGAAAAATCATGGGCGTGGATTCATCTCCAAAAGTGTGTGTGTGTGGGGGGGGGGGGACTTTTTCACATTTGTGAATCGCCGTCCTGGTGGCGTGGAAGAAGCAGTTGGTGGTAGCCAGAATTTGCGTCACGGGGAGGCAATAAGTTTTGTGATCTTCGGCATGGGGGAGGGGTCTAAGGGAAATTTTTCTAGAACTGAATGCCCTCAGATGCGATTTGGTGCAACAAAAGTGTACGATTTTTAGGTTTAAAATTTCCTTTTCCATGGCATAATTGCAGTCTGTTCCATCATTTTTGAAAAAGTGAGGGGGACTTTTTGACGATGTCCACCCTTCCAAAAGAGTGAGGGGACCCGTCCCCCCGTCCCCCATGATCCACGCCCATGGGAAAATTGTACACGCAATTATACCTGCGTGGAGTCCACAGAAACATTCTTGGACTATAATAAAATTTTTCCTTTACATTTTAAAAGGATATCCAAGGTCGACAGAGAACAGTATAGAGCCTCCCGGGAGCTCTAAATTAGTTACAGTATACAAAAGAGGGACCAACGGGATTCTCACTACCCGAAATCCATATGGGAGGAGATATGATATATCACCTTCTTTTTAGGTATAGCAAGAGGGATGGTGGACAGGCAAAATTCGTTTCAGAAAAGATTTTCGTCATTATTGAACGTCGCGGTAAGATGTTTGGAAAATAAGCAACGGCAATTACGTACTTTCAATCTTTCAAATCATGTGCTAGACTAGATTAGTCAAAGATCCCATAATGATGAGAGCCCTACGGAGAAGGAGATGTACTATTTGGAAAAATGTTGCATTGGAATAATTTCTTGCGTCATAGCTTTGTCAATGGTATATAAAATCGGGTGTAAATCCTGTCGTATGCGCGCGAAGCGCGCCGAAATTTTGCATAAAATATTAGTCCATGACAAAACCTGCATTTCAGAACCTGCATCGGACACTGTCACTTTCCCACCAACCTATGCTATTCAGAAACGAATCTTCTGACTGAGAATTCTTAAAAAGCACTTTTGCTCCTTTGTTCCCCCGTGAGTAGTTACCGAAAGCTATTGATAATAAGGACAGCTCTGAAACATAGCTTGACGCTAGCGGAGCGTGCGAAAATTTGGAATTTGTCAAGAATTTCCAAAACTTATGATAGTTTGAGAACAGTTTGTGAAAGAAAATGGTCAGAACAAATAAACCAGTCATCAAAAATACATCTCACCCTACACCCTCCACAGAAATCTGTAGCTTAAACGACTTTTGGGACCATTTTAAAGATTTTCAAGAATCGATGGGGGGAGGGCGGGGGACACACGTCACGCATTGCCCACTGTGCCGACGCCACTGTCTGTAGCTTAAAAGCCTTTTAAGTTCATTTTAAAACATTTCAGACAGTTTCGAAATCGAATAGGGTATGCACGCCGCTACTTTGCCTGCAAAAGCTGGTGCCACTGTGCACAATAGCACGTCACCTGACAGCTTGTCTTCTCTATTCATTCTGCAAGGTCTGTATGGCGAAAACTTTGCCTCTCAATCCCTCTAGATTACAAAAAATTTCACTCTTTAACACAAAATTGTTACTAAATTTCAGTGCAGCTAGCCGAGCCCATACTACATATGTCACGATGTTTACTTATTTAGATCTTAAGTCAAGGATCATTACTCAGCTATTCACCTGTTTTCGAACATTGTAGCGCTCCTTTCGTCGCCAACCACTTTGAAAGATATATAAAGAGATAATCCAGCGATAGCTCCACCCAACCCCTACAGAAATATATACTTTGAATACGTTCTTAGACACTTTTATTCATTTTTGCTCTTAATTTTTCTTTCTCCTTTTCTTTTTTTTCTTCTTTTTTTCTCCTTTCGTTTTTTTTTTCGTGGGGGGGGGGGGGGGCGGGGCCCCCCAGGCCCCCCCCCCTGGATCCGCGCCTGCTTAACAGTGCCGAATTCAAATTTTTGCTGGGAAAGAATAGGTCCATACCCCATTCTTGGCGCACTAACGTCCTATGCGTAAATTGTTGCCACCGTACGTGCTTTTTTCCAAAAGTCCCCTGACTCTCTGGCGAAGAGCCAGGGGCGAAAACCAAACAACGTACACGAGAAGGCTTACCAATATGGCTGCCTGCTATAGCCTTCTGTGTAAAAGTTTGGACTTGCTCAAGTAGACAGTATCGACAGATTGGACGAGAAACTTGTAATATTTTCGAAAGAATACAAGCTCAGGTCAAGTTCAACACACAGAATGGAGGACTGTGATATTGTTCTTCCATTTCTTTTTATATATTTTCTGAAACATTGCAGATTGATCTTCGAATTGGGCAAATGGTAGTAGCCCGGCGGCCCTGATCTTGGTAAGCCTAAATTTGTTCGAACGGTGACGACCGTATTGGTTACGTGATCCTCTGTCCTTATATGAGAAGCCCGTGACTGTATCCCATAATCAGGGCAAGGGGAGCATCCTTCTCCTCTCTCACATTCCTCGGCCTCAAAGATACATGGCCCACTCTAATGATGTTTCTAATGTCTAAGTATTCTTTCGTACGAATAGTTCCCCCGACCCCGGATTCTGCTTGTACCAAAATGTTGATTTCCCTTTCTTTTGGAAGTTTACTAAATTCTTCTTCATGACGTCAAAACGAAGTAAAGAATATTTAAATGTATCATCTAGGCCTCCTTACAAGGTCTAGAAATTAAGGAAATGTCATTTCCTGCAATTTGGGAGCCATTTTAGTGGGCATAGGCGGGATTGCGGGGGGCAAGCGGGGGCACTTGCCCACCACGTTACTCCAGAGCTTAAAAACTAAAAATAATAATAAAAAATGAGCGAAACCAGGCGAGACCAGAGAAATTATAAGAAAATTTTCAATAGCCTATTATGATTAAATTTTGCAATGTTTAAAGAAGGAAAATATTCATATCAAAAACCATAAAATTGCTAGGAAAATTTTTCTCGCGCGCTTCGCGCCCCTCCAGAGAACACTGACTAAACAATTTACATTTTTGTCTGGCACCTCAACATTTCTTTTCTTCTACCCGCCACACGATTATGACTTGAAGCTCTGAAATAAGGGTCACTGAAATTATTAATGTACTTGATAAAATGCACCATGGTCCTTGCAAACAAAGTCCCATACCCTACCCATGTATAGGGAACCTATGAGCCTTATATAAATCGATCTCATTAGTAGTGCTGTGCTGTTGCGCCTAGGAAAACTTTGGTGGAATTGCCTCGTTATTACTTCCTGTAGGACAGCTTGACTAAATTACCACTTCCAAATGCCTCGCTTAATCTCTCGCTGTTCAATTTCCTCACCAACTACCACCATCCTCAGCAAACTGACTGACGGGTATTCTCTTAAATTTGCGATCATCATATGAAAACTAATTCATTAGCAGTTCTAATTACAAGTGGGGAAAGCACGATTTTCTCAAGAAATGGTCCAAAATGGCCGCAAAAGCCGTCAAATTTAAAAGAGATTTCTCTGAGAGGACCCAAGTCTCCCATATCCTGCTCTATGGAAAGAAGGGAAATTTTTATGCAATAAAATTACTGCATTTAAACTAAAGAAAACCAATGGGCTACAATTATTTGCCTCAACGCTGATTTCTTCTGGACGCTTCGCGCCCACCCGCTTTAAATATTACTTCGGGGCTTCGAGGTTACTTCCTTAGAACATCCCGCTTTTCATAGCTTTGTGCAAACTCTTCTTTTATCATTGAAACCATCAATGCTCCCATGGTTGTACGGAGCGTGAGGGAAGTTCCCCTCCTCCAGAAATTTTCAAAGCAAAATTTTTATCACCAGTGTAAATTTACCGACTCTTTAATGATTGTTTAGATGCAAGTTGTAAGACACGGAAAGTGTCACTTTTGGTACCGTTATAAGTCAGGCGCTTAGCGAAAGGGGGGAGGGAAGAGCCCTTTCCTTGAGGATACTTTTCTTTCTTAGCATTTCTATGACTCATATTACTAAAAAGTATAGAAAATGTGATTTTTTCAGCGCGCTTCGCGTGCACCCTTTCTGAATACTAGATCTCCCATTCTTAAAATTATTGTTCCAAAGCCCCTGGAGACCCTCAAAATAATCCATTCTCCCCTACTTCCTCAAGCCCTCAGCATTGTCGATCCCATAAGGCGGTTAGTCGTTTGAAGTTGAAACTAAAATACATCATTTTAATGCCTACAATTTTGTAAATACCCCAGAGCTTCCGGGGGCTTCGCCCCCTGGATCCCCACCAGGGGCCCTGAGGAGGGCATCTGGACCTCACGTCGTTAAGGGGAGCGGTTCGCTCTCCCGCAGCGCCTCCGGCGCCGTTCGACAGTCCACACGACTTTGCCCCCACTTTCAGACACCAAATCCCGCCCATGGAGAGGATTTTTACGGTTACGTTACGCCCCAACTCATGGTGGTTCAGCCCTAAGACAGTATCATAACCATTCCCTATAGGCCATTAACCACACAGTAGCATTTGATCCTGTCCCCACTCTAAGGGAGCCTACTGTAAATGTCTTGGAACACCTATTCGTTTCGGGTGGGTGCAGTGCATTCAATTAAAATGAAATAAGGGAGAACCTTGGCCCAATGTCGTCGTGTGCTTAATCAGTGACAAGTGAGGGCGCTTCTGCTGTACGGCAAAAAAGCCAATGATGTGATTCGTGTGTCTCCATATGTACGGAGTACAGTGAACTTTAGAAGTTAATGTTATTTTATCGGGTTTTCCCACATTGAGAGTAATTTTCACGACACAGAAAATTCATGTTGCCTCAAGCTTTCACTATTAACTCCTGACTTTGAAATCTTGTAATTCCTCCTCCAATAACTAGGGCAAGAGCATCGATCAAAATAATGTTTGTACTACGTACGGTGCCGTTACTTCCTTGCCGTACAGAGAGCTGAATGAGTGGCTTCAGTTCAGAGAGCAGGACATCATTCTCCCTTAATTATATCTACTTCCATGGATGCCCTACAAGTTCACCATCCCAGGTGTGGTAGGGGTACCATGCCACACCCCAGGCGAGGATTTTTTCCAATTTTGTAGTTGAGCAGGAGATAAAGTTCGTACATCGCCCGACTGCAATCAAACAGTTCCTAATTTCACTCTTGAGGAGGACAGATTCTGTAAGTTGAAACTGGCAATATTTTGAGCCGGCTGTGTCGACGATCATGACCGTTTGTCTACAAACATCGCTACACATGTGCCATATACGTGTAAATGAGGATGTTCCTTGACATTTGTTAAAGAATTGACCTGCACTGTTCTTTTGGCAAACATCTTGGGTGAACATTCAGTGAGGGCATGTTAAAACAGTCGCAAACATTGTCCAGACGTTCAAACAAGGCGTCGATTAGTTCTCAATATTGGGTGGGGTGGGGGGGGGGGGGACATGACCCATTTTTCAAATAATGTACTGTGTGAAAAAAGACAAAGAAAGAAAAAGAAAATGGGCGATTTCTCAAATATTTGGGGGGACATGTCTCCCGGTCCCCCCCCCCCCCCCGATCGCCGCCTATGCCGAAAAACAGTTGTCAACGTACATCTTAGTCACAAATGTGTGACTATTTTCGTGGGCACATATTCCATTGCATATTTAATCGGCCTAAAAAGGTTTAAAATATCCTTCTAACGTCCCCCAACCGCTGTTAATTTGTCGGCTTCTGAAGGTTTATTTCTTGACGTCATGGTCAGACCAGATAGTTGCAAAATTCCCTTGTAAGGCATATGGCCGATAGTCACACCAAAGTTGATTTCTGGTCCCACAATTTGGAACTTTCCCCTCCCTTACAAAGGACCGTAGGAGATAAGCCAGGCCCATACGAATCCTCAGGCTGGTACATAGGCCTAGTGTAGGCCTATCATCATTTACCTTTAACCTTTGCAACGTTGGTAAAGGCTGCTCAGTGAAAAAATTCTGTTGGAAAATGTTGAACAGGTTTTAACAGGTTTTCAACTTGTTTAAAGTTGTACAACAGGTATAATTAAGAACAAGTATCAACAGGTTTCAACAAGATTGCAAAAGGCTTCAACAGGAACCTGCTTATTTCATACATGTTACCTGTTGATATACCCATTGCCACGGGCGGGATTTGATGTCTGAAAGTGGGGGGGGGGGGGCGAAGCTAAGTGGACTGTCAAAAACGGCGACGAAGGCGCCGCGGGAGGGCGAAGTGCACCCCGAACGGCGTGGGGTCCAGGGGCCCGTCTTAGGGCCCCTGGCGGGGTCCAGGGGCAGAGCCCCGGTGGGGCCCCGGACGAGGCTCCCGGAAGCTCCGGGGTATTTACGAAATTGTAGGCATTCAAATGATGCATTTTAGCTTCAACTTCAAATGACATAAGGTGGGCAATTAACATACCACAAAAATCACAATTTGACTTTTTTCAATTATATTCTTAATGCATGAGACGAACAGTCAGATGGGATCGATAATACTGAGGGCTTGATGAAGTATAGAGGAGAATGAATTATTTTGAAGGTTTCCGGGAACTTTGGAACAATGTTTTTAAAAATGGAAGATCCAGTATTCAGAGTGGGTGCACGCGAAGCGCGCTGAAAAAAATTGCATTTCCATATTTTTTAGTGATATGAGTAATAGAAATGCTAAGAAAGAAAAGTATCCTTAATGATAGGGCTATCCCCCCCCCCCCCTCCTTAGTCCTTGGCTAAGCGCCTGTCCCTTATTACGGTATCGAAAATGACACTTTCCGTGCCTTACAACTTGCATCTAAAAAAAACTTTAAGAGAATCGGTAAATTTACACAGATCGATAGTGATAAAAATTTTGCTTTGAAAATTTCTAGGGGAGGGGAACTTCCCCTACTCTGCGTACGGTCATGAGGGCATTGGTGGTTTCAATGATATTAACTCCGAAACCCAGAAGTAATTTTTAGAACGGGTGCGCGCAAAGCGCGCAGAAGAAAACAGCATTGAGACATTTAATTGTAGGTTATTGTTTTTCTTTAGTTTTGAATGCAGTATTTTTATTGCATAAAAAATTTCATACTTTCCTCAGATGCCTGTTCTTTCCATAGAGAAGGAAATGGGATCCTATATCCTGCTCTATCGAGGCTCTCTTTGATGTTTCATTTTGTCGGTTGTCTGGGACAAGTGCCCCTCAACTTTTTTATAAGTGTGAAAAATAAGGTTACTGTCGATTTTGAGGTATAGACTATGTGATAGTTAAAGAAATCAATGAAATCTGTGTGGGTAGTTTTTACATGAAATTGTCAAGGGCAGTTACTTGACAAAGTGCCAGGAATGTAATTTTTATTGGAGGCTGCATCTTGGGAAGTTGTGGCCGGGAAAGCCTTTAACCGCGATCCCCGAAGGCACGAAGCCAGAGGCAGGGGACTGAGGGTCCTTACAGAGAAATCTTTCTTAAATTTGACGGCTTTTGCGGCCATTCTGGACCATTTCTTCAGAAAATCTTGCTTCCCCAGGAGTAATTCGAAATGATAATGAAATAGCTTCCATATGATGATCGATCACCGTCAGTCAACTTGCTGAGGATGGTGGTAGTTGGTGAGGAAGTGAACAGCGAGAGGTGTAGCGAGGGTTTTGGAAATGGTAATTTAGTCAAGCTGTCCAACAGGAAGTAATAACGAGGCAATTACACCAAAGTTTTCCTACGCACAGCAGTAGAGCAGTACTAATGAGACATCGATTTATAAAGTATAAGGCTCATGCGAAGCACGCCCATTTTTCTTTCTTTCTTTCTTTTTTTTTTGAGAATCGCGGTTCCCTATACATGGGTAGGGTTTGGGACTTTGCTTGCAAGGACCATGGTGCATTTTATGACGTACATTAGTACTTTCAGTAACCCTTATTTCAGAGCTTCAAATCACAATAGTGTGGCAGGCAGAAGGAAGAAATTTTTCGCGGATGCCAGAAAAAATTTTCAACTGTATCAGTCAGCTTTCTCAGTGGAGATGCGCGCGAAGCGCGCCGAGAAAAATTTTCCTAGTAATTTTATGGTTTTTGATATTAATATTTTACTTCATTAAAAATTAAGTTTTATCATAATAGGCTGTTGAAAATTCTCTTATGATTTCTCTGGTCTCGCTTACTTTCACTCATTTTTTTTATTTTTATTTTTTAAGCTCTGGAAAAAAGTGGGGGGGGGGGCAAGTGCACCCGCTTGCCCCCCGGTAGTCCAGCCTGTGCCCGTTGCCTTTGTTGACTACGTCCAACAGGAAAAATAAAAATTACCACTACCTGTTAATATCAGTTCAGAGTCAAACGTACCTGTTGGAATTTCAACACATGTCAACACTTTGCGGTTGATAAATGTTGTTTCACCCTGCTACTCAACCCATCCAGGGGTGGCGCCAGGCTTTGCCCGGGGGAGACCAGCCTGAGCAAACGGGCCAAAACTCCGACGTGAGGCGACATCGGACTGGTCACCAGGAGGACGGAACAGCCAAAATTTTTCGGGCGTCAAAAAAGTTGAAAATCTGATTTTTTTTAGTGGAGAAAATATAACATAAATCAGAATTTTAGGCCTACTGAAGAAAATTTGAAATATTTGGTTGTTTGTTGAAGAATTTTCCCTCATTGAGAGTAAAACCAAGTTAACCTGTCTGGCATAACACAGGTACTTT
The DNA here is from genome assembly GCA_029531755.1 of Holothuria leucospilota. Taxonomy (NCBI): domain Eukaryota; kingdom Metazoa; phylum Echinodermata; class Holothuroidea; order Aspidochirotida; family Holothuriidae; genus Holothuria; species Holothuria leucospilota. Next base: position 38,377,221 of record CM055980.1, on the reverse strand, counting down.
ATTATACTCACTAGGGCTCGCCGACGAATTTGCAACTGACTAAAATGCTCCCGGCCGGGGCCAGCCCCCCTCCCCGCCCGCTCCCATCTGCAGCGGTAACCACCATTGAACCCATCCCTTCCCCAACAGTTCAATTCGGTCCGCGCCGCTTCCTGTTGGAAACGGAATTCTTTGCCGCAGAAAATGAGGGAAAAAACCACTAAGTCGGAATTATATCCTGAGCACATTCTGTGAAAGTTGCACCCGGAAATGTAGCCGGACACGGCCCGACTGAACAGATGGGATCTACATTGTGGCGTTGTACTAATGTAGTGTGTTTAAGCTCCCACTTGTCCGAGCGCAGTCAATCGATCAATTCGATTATCTGCATCACACATTCTTCCACATCAAATAAAATTTATTGTAAAATCATTTCAATTTTAATTAATATTTCAACAACATTTTATCTTTAAAGACTAATTAATTATAACATTTGTCATGGTAATTGTAATTCGAAACCAAGAGAACTTTTTTATTCAGCAAATTGCCTAAATTAAAGGAATACAGGAAAATAAAGTGTAAATTAGAGTAATATTCTCGGAAATGTGGAAATCGATAACCCTATAGGCAGAAGTTCCTCAGAAAGTTCTGAGGAGGAAGCAGATTCACTTCACTTCAGCTTGATCAACATTAATCGGGAAAAAAGCATTCCATTTCGACGCCAATGGAAGATATAGATGGGAACTACACTGTGTAACGTTTGATTCCATTGGAGAGGCATAAAAGAGCGAAGAATCGCACAGCAAACTGACTGGTTGCAGAACTTTACTTTGCCCATGTTGGCGTGTTATGACTGTGTTTACTGTTTAGTGCTGGCTTGCTGTAAGTGTAACCTGTAAGAGTTTGTAGTAGTGTAACGTTAAGTGCGTGCATGTGAGTTAATACATACATAGGCTATACAATTTATTAATTTGCTACAATATCATCACTTTTGTACTGGCCTAACTTAGGCCTACTACTAGCACTATGCCTGGTAGTAGGCTATGAAAATATAGCACAGTACAAGCACAGGCGCCCCTTAACATTGTACAGTATACCATATACTATGTATTATATAGACGGAAAGGTATGTCACAAATCTCCTAGCTCGAACAAACAACTTACGTTTCTGGCACAATTACTGCACTTTTCTCGCCAAATTTGTCTGTGTCGAGAGTTTTGATCATAAGGTACCTCAAGGCAGCTCTTTTTCCTGAATAATTTCACTTGGCATTGTCTGAAGGATGAAATTTCGATGGAGTAACAGTATGAGGATGGCAACTGCTGATAGAGAGCATTCAGCACTTCCACACTATGTAATACAATACTCCTAAAATATTCCCTAAAGTTCTTTTAACTTTCTGAATTTCTTCCAAAATTTGTCAGTTATGTTTTGCTTTGATTATTACAAATCTTACAGATACATATTAGCATTAATATGCAAGATTTTTGAACACAGAAATTCATAAAATTTGAAAACCTTTTGAAAAGTGGAAGGGCTTTCATTTACTATGAGCATTTGTGGCAGTTGAAGACTGTATAACAGTTACAGTTCAACTGTCACAAGTGCTTGTAGAAAATGCTAGCCCTTCCACTTTTCAAAAGGTTTTCAAATTTTATAAAATTTAATGTTCAAAAATTGTTCATATTGATGCTAATATATATCTGCAAGATTTGCAATAATAAAAAGTGAACCATAATTAAACAAATTTTGGAAGAAATTTAGAAAGTTAAGAGAACTTTAGAGAATATTTTAGGTGTATTTTATTATATAGTGTGGAAGTGCTGAATGCTCTCCTATCAGCAGCTACCATCCTCATACTGTTACTCCCATCGAAATTTCATCCTTCAGACAATGCCAAGTGAAATTATTCGGGAAAAAGAGCTGCCTTGAGGTACCTTATGATTAAAAGTCTCGACACAGACAAATTTGGCGAGAAAAGTGCAGTAATTGTGCCAGAAATGTAAGTTGTTTGTTCGAGCTAGGAGATTTGTGACATACCTTTCCGTCTATATAATACATAGTATATGGTATACTATACAATGTTAAGGGGCGCCTGTGAGTACAAGTAGGCATAGGCCATATAGAGCACAGGCGCTCGGTAGTATAAGTATAGGCTGGCCAACACTAACGTTATACATATATAACATGGATTAGCCTATATATAGTGACATGACCTAATAAGGCCACTTTCGAATGTCGTGCATCGATACAGTCAACAAAGCGCGTTAAAACTGCTGTCACAATCAGTGCGTCAATTTTTGATGCAGAAAGCGCATATAGCAAACTCCCTTGCTAATGCGCGTCAACCTGTTTTTCAAGCACTTGCACGCTAAGATATGCAGCTCAAATTGAACGCACAAACTGCCTACACTGAACCTGTACATATAGCCTACGTAGCGCCTCTGTGGCTGCCGCCCCTTTTGCAGGCTGCCGCCCCTCAGTTTGTTTTTTCGCAGCGATGAGCTTAACGAAAAAACTTCGTCCGTTCCGCGGGATACTGTACATACAGCTCTGTACAAAAATTGTAAACAGCGCCCGCTGGCCTTATTAGGTTACTTCTGATTTTAGGCTTGAGCTGGAAACGCTGAACTTGTCGTAATGGTATCTCTTGAAAGGAAAAATCTGTGGTAAAGATTTATAGCTCTCAAATAAGGTCAAGTCCGCCAAAACTTTTTCAGGTACAAACAGATTCACATTCTTTTGTCTTGTTTTTTTAAAAACGAAAACTTTCTTAGAGTGGCCTTGTTAGGTTGTGCCATCATATATATTATATATATATGTGTATAGTGTTGGCCAGCCTATACTAGAACCAAGCGCCTGTGATATAGAGAGTAGGATATAGGAACTAGCCTAATATGCATGTGTGTACGAACTGTATGGCGACTGAGTCCCCATGTGATCACAGCTGTTTCGGGGAGTGAGCACTCTAGTTCCTACATATCCTACTCTATGGCATAGGCCTAGGCTAGGCCTACTGTAACACTGTCACACTGATGGTATAGTGACATGACCTAATAAGGCCACTTTCGAATGTCGTGCATCGATACAGTCAACAAAGTGCGTCAAAACTGCTGTCACAATCAGTGCGTCAATTTTTGATGCAGCACGCGCATAGCAAACTCCCTTGCTAATGCGCGTGAACCTGTTTTTCAAGCACTTGCATGCTAAGATATGCAGCTCAAATTGAATGCACAAACTGCCTACACTGAACCTGTACATACAGCTCTGTACAAAAATTGTAAACAGCGCCCGCTGGCCTTATTAGGTTACTTCTGATTTTAGGCTGGAGCTGGAAATGCTGAACTTGTCGTAATGGTATCTCTTGAAAGGAAAAATCTGTGGTAAAGATTTATAGCTCTCAAATAAGGTCAAGTCCACCAAAACTTTTTCAGGTACAAACAGATTCACATTCTTTTGTCTTGTTTTTTAAAAACGAAAACTTTCTTAGAGTGGCCTTGTTAGGTTGTGCCATCATACTATGCAGTAGCCTAACATTAGAGGCGATAAAGATCAATGGTGTCAAGTAAAAAAAAAAAAGAAAATGATTCGCCCAGGCCTAGGCTTAAAACAAAACAGGACTCAGGCTAGAAAACTTTGTTGATATCAGAATGCTGTGCTATAAGATTGTAGGTCTAGCATTAGGCCTGATGTCTATAATTTGATTTATACCTAGGCCTAGGCCTATTGGCAACAAGATAAAACATGCAAACAGAATGCAGATGTAGGGATAACACAGAAAAATCTGACCAGCAGACATATTTCCACTGTGGACCCTGTTCAAGTGTACAAAATAGTAAAGAAGCACAAAGAGAAACATGGAGACGAAGAAAAAAATGCAAAGGCAAAGAGAAGGATAGAAATGGCTCAGAATAGTTGAAATCATTGGATTCCTCAGCAAAAAATAAATTATTAAAGTACAGTATTTCTCAATTTCACTCAGAACATTTGAAATCTGTAGCCTATTAGTAGTTCCTGTGCATTCACATGAGAATTTGCCTTTGGAGTAACTGCATAATTACGATGCCCCATACCCAGAGTGGAAAGTATGGCACTTTTCGCCAAGATCTCGGGTGTGCCCAAAAATTGAAGTGTGCAGTGTGCAACAAGGTGTTAAATGCACACTTCAAGTGTGCACACGAAAAGTCAAGTGTGAAATAAATACTTGGGAGAAATGTAAACAAAATCCTTGAAGGCCTCTTTAATATACCACACACACCTGTCACAATTAACTGACTGAAATTGAAAGGCCACACTGTATACATCATTCAATCAAGTCATCACCACGTCATGATCACGACTTCCGATCATCCAGCCAAGTCAATATAGCATATACCTAGGGTTATACGAGGCAATTGCCATCAGCTTAAAAAACCAGGTGTGCAAAGTGAATTTTCAAGGGGGCAATAAAAATTTAGAAAAAAAATCTCAGGTGTGCAATTGCCATACTTTCCATACTGGCTCCATACTGGGAAGTTTGTATCTGATCCACACAAATTTGTGCCAGTTTCCTCTTTTTTTGTGTATAGAATGCACCCAGGTACACAGTCTGTTTGCAAAAGGCACAGAAATCATGCCATCAGAATGGAGTGTAATGGCATGCAAAAGATATTTGGTGTAACATACATGTTTTCCAGTCTGGACAATGCCTTGCCGAAAGAGCATCAAGGGGAACTGTATACTACACTTCCTTTTATTTTACCAACATGTAATACTGTATGTACATGTTCAGAGCTATGTTTTGGTTCTACTTTGAAAAACTTTCCAGTGTTTGAGAACTTAGAGGAAAACCAAGTACGGTAACGAGGTTGAATCTACTAACACTCTGCCTTGCACTGAACCTGCCATCTTTCTGGAAAAGTCACAGTCCCAGTGAGCTCACTCTCTCTGGAGAGACTGGAAAGATTTCCATGTGCATGCAAGATCTGGCCTGGGTAGTGAATGCAACAGAGTCTCAGTGGTATGAGTGGGAGGGATGTTGTATTCTGCAGTTGTACCTTGCCGTGGGAAGTTCTTCAAACATTCCATAATGAGATAACGTTGAATTTATTATCATACTGATGTACAGTAACCAAAGTTGCTTTATAGCCGCACAGTAAGTCCTGGGTGCAAAAAAGTTGATGATTTTACTTCAAATTTTCGACCCTTCTGACAAGCTTTCAGTGATTTAAAATAACTGCAATATGCCTGTAAGATCTGGAAATCTTAAACAGTTATGGTAGTAAATTAAAATTTTAGGTGCCGAATTTGCTGTGAGATGAAATCCTGTTTTGGCTACTATGCCAAATCACACTATTTCCATAGGTGGAAGTAAGGACTGTGTGTAGGGAGCTCTCAACAATAAGCCAGATGCAGGCCTTTACTACATACGGGCCGTCAGTCCCAAGTTACCACAGTAGTTATAAATAGGTCTGATTCAGTAGTGCAGTATGGTGGCCCTGAAAATGATGCACTTAAGGTTTTGATGGAAAATATATTTTGGAATTTAAGTATTTACCTATGGTACAGTACTCTGCTTGAATGTATCTTGGTTTATGCTGTATCACAGTAACAATATGTTGCTGTGAAGTTTATTATTCCATGTGAGCAACAATGCAAAAATGGCCAAAATTCAACTCAAAAGGTTGCTGTTTCAGGTACTGTGTAGCCTAAGTGCCCTAAATTGACCCTCCTTTGTGCAGGCCTTCAGCATATGTCCATGTACTTTGCATGATGTGTTGACATGAAGGATTCTTAAACATAAACTTGTTTCTCTCAAGAAAGGTCTATGAAGGCAGTGGGTCGTCATCTTATGATTCCTCTCCCAAAAAGTTGTTTGAAAGAGTTGGATTTACTGGAAATAGTTGTCCTGTGGAGTGGGCATATCCTGCTTAGAAGGAGGGTCTGGGACAGTGTAGAGATGTTGAACAACACCTGATTCCCCCAGATTCTGAGACAAGGTTAGTTGTGGAGCATTAGACAGCCTGACCACTTGGGTCTTTTACATGGATCTTGGCACCAAAACTGTTCCATGGATTGAGAAAAAAGTGTGACAAGTTATGTTCGGTGTCTGGTCACAAAACTTGATGAGTCTTAGATACAGTGCTTTTAATGGCAGTAGCAGTTTCCAGAAGAATTGGGTACTGTAGGAAGATGAGGGAGAAAGACCTTTCCTCTTCTTCTTCGAGAATTTGGAACAGTGTGGGGAAGGGCTTCTCTCCAGACACCTTCAAAATCCCTGGTCAGGTTTGAATTAAGGTCGGATGAAAAGGTCAAATCATTTATCGAAGTCTTAAAACCATTGTATTCCTCTGAACGGAAGGTTGGTGAGTGACAAGAAAAACTACCAAATATGCCAAAGAAAGATTCTCTTGATTCTGGTAGGAGATGGTGAGCGATGAGTTCCCATGTTCCTAGTAGTCAAGAAAGAGGTGAAATCAAAACACAGTGGAAGAATTTTGATAGTTTTTCCAGCCGAATCAGAAAAAATGTAACATGGTGAAGGCAAAAATGGAGGAAGAGTTAGCTACAAAGGCGATCCAGTGGGTGCTATTAATTATTGCCAGACGGTTATTGAAGGCAATAATGGTGTTCATGTATGTAAATAGGAGGTAAGGAGGAGTGACATAGACTTGTTTAAATCTCAAGAAAGATCTAGGAAAGCAGCCTTTTGGGCTAGAAACAAACCTTTAATCACAGGAAAAGAATTCAGCTTTGGACATAAGACAAAATTTAAGCAAATTGAATTTTGGATGATGGGAGCCTCAGTGACAATGAAATGGACACACAGCTACTGTACAAAATATAAGCAAAACAAATCGAGGCAACTTTTTCTTCTTCAAGAATGGCAAAAATCATACCATTTTAGTCAAAAAGGGGTTAAAATGTGTAAAATTTTCACATACTGTACATGTGGTATTGCCTCAACTGAACTACGACAGATGCAAAGTTTGAATCAGTTTAGAGTTAATTTTTAATGATGATATGACAGCACAGCATAGTGTATACATTGTACATGTAGCAAAGACAGTAAGTAAAACATACACATGTATTGGTCATAAATGGTCTCCATTGTCAAACAGAGGTTATGCAAGAGGTTTTGGGGGTGTCCCATTTTCAGATATGAATTTTACCACTATGGCTCTGGAAGAGTTCTGAAAACCTTCAAAAATGGCATGCATTAAATTTAATGTCAATTATTTGAGATTTATTTCAAATTGTGGGCTATGTAACTCTGATTACATATTATATGCAGGTTTAAAGGGGAATTTTCATCGTCCCAGACAGTTCCAATTCTCCCAACTATGCAACTTCTAGCTCTTCCCATAACTGTTTGAAGCTCCCCCTTGTGCAGGAATAAACCTGTTTTATTGCTTAAGGCCATGTCCTGGTGAGCATACAAGGCTATAAAATGTAATAAAAGCACTCTCTCGGCCTTGTGAGGAATGTGAGCTACTCTGTATCTTTCAAATGTTCAAACTTTGATGTCAATCAAAGAGCAGTCACCAACTAAGAAATTTGATACCCCCACACTAAAAATATACTTTGGGGTGATGACTATCTGTCTTTAATAACTTGCATCATGTTTCTGGTTTGGTAGTGGGCAATTTTTATAGGTGCATCAATGATTTCGGGGCTGTGTCAGTTAAGTGTACCCGAGTATCCTATTCATGAATGGCTCTTTGAGGGCTCATTGAGTTGATGTCCATATTTTGTGATGAGTTTGAAGGGAATCATTGCATGACAATGCTTCTAATGAGCCTCATTGCTCATGTTTCACTTCCTACAGCTGCCAAAAATGTGAAAAATTGTAGTTTTTATGGGTTTTAGAGCTTGCAGTTCACCAAGCTTGTCCAAGCCCATGATAGACCAGCCTTCTCTTGAATTAACAACACAAACAATTGTGACCTTCAATCACAGTCAGCTGTTGGTTATACAGGTAGGTTAGTTAGATGAGGTTTAGCGTCCCAGTTTCCAACCAATTGGTTCAAGTCGAGACGACTACGGCCTTTTTTCCAGTTGTGGCTCACTGGCTTGGTTTCCCTACTCCATTGCTTATGCTGAGCACCAAGCACAAAGGCAGTAGTTTCCATTTTTGATTCCTTGCCGAAGGCAGGCAAGGAATCTATGCGATGGTGATGGCGTGTGTGTGTATGTGTGTGTGTATGTGTGTGTGTGCGTATGTATGTGTGTGTGTGACGCTGCTTGTAAACACTCTATCTCAAGAAAGGTAATCTTGGGGAACCTCATACTTGGCATGTGGATACCCTATATTGAGTAGATGATCCCTATTGTTTTTGGTGAAGCTCAAAGGTCATTTGGGGTCACGAGAGGTCAAATAGTGAACGCCATAGAAATTGCTTGTAAACACTCTATCTCAAGATGTGTAACTTCAAGGAATCTCATACTTGGCATGTGCATGGCCCATATCAGGAAGGTGATCCCTATCGTTTTTGGTAGAGGTCAAAGGTCATTTGGGGTCACCAGAGGTGAAAAGGGCCAAAATCGTCCAAGCACAATATCTTTGAATGTAGAACTTGGTTTAACTTGAAACTTGCTGTGTAGCTGGCTTTTATGTAGTACATATTTGTCCTAAATTTTCATGAAGATTAGAAGTCATTTGAGGTCAAAATTGGCATTTTCTTTAAAGGTCTTCATTCTACGGTAGCTGTGATGAACCATTCATATCAATAATGTGATAACGGTCTACGTATATTTACTACACGCTCTGTAAAACTTAACCATACCCCAAGGGCATCCGTATCCAGAAGATCATGATAGCTGTTAGCTGATGGTATTCAGCTCTCCCATTGGATAGTTGTCCTGACGTAGTGAGTCTCTCATGACGATAGGCCGAACTATCCAGTGGGAGGACCGGATTTCGAAGATGGGGGAAATCCCTTTATACAAGTGACGTCACCATCGCGACGACTAAACGTGATCATGTGCAAACGAAATTTTCGCAGAAAAATATTCCTTTTTTTAAACACATTTATCGGTCCAAATGAGTCGTCATACCACAGAAGTGCTGTACGGGCACGATTGGAAGATTGTTGTGAATTGATAACGGAGAATAAGGCATGAACAGCGTGATTCAGGCAGGCGAAGTTGGTACCGAAAGGCTGTGAAGTGCGCTACCTTTCCACTATTATATGTACTGTATATAGCCTAAGGTATTAACTTACTCGTTTACTGTATAACGTTAGGACAGCCTGTGACTAACTGTTACTTGTTAGTGTTACTAAGTGCAAGTATCGTTAGAATGAAGGGTCTTACAAAGTTACATGTAGGCAGCTGGCTAATGATTTGTAGAAATCAGTTAGGCCAAGACCTACCTACGAGTATAGCCTAGGCCCATACAGGAAAGTTCAAGAGTTTTCATGCAGATCTGTGGCAAATGAAATTGTATGCCGTACTGGCTTTGCCCGCTTTGGTGCACGATGCCGACGTCATTGGGGGGGGGGGGGCATACTAAAGTGAATGTCGGTACTATAACAAACACTAATGTTAGCCTAGCCTACACCTTAAGCCAAATACACAGTAGGCCTATGTATGCAGTAACCAACAGTAATGTATTGTAGTGTCAGGCTGCAGGATTATGCTTTCTGAGACTGGGGTGTTAACAATAAGTTGGCGTGGCATAGGCCTAGTCCGCTGTAAGGTTTCACGGTACCGCTGAAATTTGGTACTGCCACAAATGGTACCGGTAATACCGCAATACTGGTTCCATTAGAGAAAATAGTCCAGTTTTTAACACAAAATACCTGCAAAAATGTTTAGATTCATCAGCTCAAAACTAAGCTTATTAAGTGATAGAGAGTCAGGGTTGTAGCTACTCTGGTCCGCGCCAGGTCAGTGAACCACAACAAAATTTTCTGCTAATATTTGTGGGTAGGCTACAACCCTAGTTCACATTTCATGCAGCAAATTTTTCATGCTTTGTAGCAAATCACAAAGACAGTAGGCCACATTCGATCTATCAACTCATAGGCCTACATAATGCGTACGTAGTCGAGTACAGTCCATCGATTTGTGGACAGTATTGAACGGATACTTATGTAGTAAACTAGTAATATACAGTGCGTGCATGCAGTACCTACCCCTCTTTATGATACTAAAACACCTAAAAACAAGCACATGTGGGCCTACACCCTGTGTTTGTGTATATGCATTACACGGTAGGATGGTGTGAAATAGCCAAGTAGGCCTAGTACTGTGGGCTTCGAAGTTCCATTTATAGTTTGTTCTGTGAGAGACTTTGGTTAAGATTATGGCCGGGATGTGGCTAGGGATGTGGCAGCAATATTTATACTCTTCTTTATATTTAAGAGAAGTGAATATTTGACTCACAATAAGAACAAAAAGATTTGAGCATAGATAGCATTATTTGTCACTGCCATTCTCCCGACTGTTGGCTTCGGCCCGACTATGTACTATTGAAAATGGAATATTGGTACATGGATGTCAGTTAATGGTTCCTTGGACCCTTATTCGCAACATTCATGGAGTGGCTCCGCCATATGTTACCCTGGACTTGGCCCAACCTGTGTCCACTGTGGTGCTATGGTAGAAGGGAATAGAGCGCCAACTCTTCCCTTAAGGGTGCCATGATATTGCTAATGGGGTTTGTGGCAATTGTACAGTACTCCCCAGTTTATGTTTCGTTCAGTCGCAATTCCGGATAGCAGTCACTTGGTGGGGTCCTACTAATTTTAGCCCGGCTCGCCCTGTGCTACCTAAACTTAGCCTGGCTATACATGAGTGTACATTATAGAAGCATCGTAAATGTACGTAATGAGGTACGATAAAGTTGACTGCCTAAAGAACTTGGTGGCCGAAAAATACCTTTTCAATGTTGTATTTTGAAGGCAAAAGTATGATTTTATTTATATTTTTTTAACAAAAGTAATTACAGAATGAGTCAATGAGTCTGCATTGACAATATTAATTTTTATCAATCATAAATTTCAAAGATCATGTTCAGTGTTTTGGCAAAGTTACTGCAAAGTTTGCCGGGTCCATAGGCCTGCCTGGAGTGCCTCAGCTTGAATGGGCATCAACAGTTGAGTGACGGGCATGTTACTTTTGAAAGTGTAGGGGATTATTCTCCGCCCACTCGGCCACTTTTCTTTCCCGGCAGACGGAATCCTGTATGTGAAAATAACTAGAGGTACATTCGTGATCATACCGTAATTTCATTAGCTCTGACAACATGGGCGTCCAAGGTTGAGGCAAGGGGGGACACTTGCCCCCCTGGAAAATCAAAAACGAAGAAAAAATAACTAAACCTTCAAGACTACTTCTGTCAAATTTTGAAATGATCTCACACCATTTTGCATCTAGGCTCCTTGAAAAAGACAAAAACTTTTCAAAGGGGAGGGACGCCCCCTCCCCCAGGCCAGCGACAATCCTACTTTGATGTGACCCCTCAAAGTGGTTTCCCCCCAGCTACGGGCCTGCTAATCTGATCAGTTCAAGTTTTTTTTCCCCATGTGACAACATAGCCTAACTTAACACATACAGTAATTGGCTTTTTTTGGGGGGGGGGGGGGGGACAAACTTGTTTAATATTACTATACGTGTGATTTACGTACCAATTTGCTGTTAATACGTTTGCTAAACAATTGAACTTCTTTACGGCGGTTGATTTGTACGTACATGGACAGCCGGGCTCTAATTAGTAGGACCGCTTGGTGCTGGGCTTCCAGTATGTTAGTAAATATCTGCACACTGTATACTATGCATAGTAATGTGTAGGCCTATACTTACGGAACCATTATGCTGCAAGCACATTTTGAGGAAGCTGTATGTTTTCATGTATAGTTTTTCATAAATACTGTTGTACTCCTCCATTGGTTAATAATATTTTCTATAATAGTTTAAAGCTTAGATGAGTTACAAATACAACGCAAAGCTGTTTTTGCAAACTTTTATTCTCCAAGTTAAAACAAACGTCACAAGGGTACTCATTAGCAACATAGGATAACATTAAAATTAACATTTCCGAGGTGAAATTTGTTATTGGAATGGTGAAAAATAATTATCAAATGCACGTTTCAGGTTTATAATTTAATATAAAAAATGCAAGGCAGTTATCCAATGGATGTGGTGTTTATAATTCAGTAATATTCCATTCAATTGTATTTTCAAAAAATATTTTCTCAGTACCATCGGGTACGGTTCTCATCGATACTTTGGTATCTTATGATGGGTGGTAACATATGGGTACCGGTATATACTTGTACTTACAAAAATACCGGTATACTGTGAAATATTAGTCCCATTGCATGACATAATTTGGCGTAATTCTGTGGCGTACATCATACAAACTTTTCAGTATGTATAGGCCTAGGCCTACTATGTGAATTTGAGAAAGGTTGAGACCAGACAAAGCTTTTGATTCCCTGACATAGAGGAATCTATGCAACGGTGATGCCATGTTAGCCGTATGTATGTGTGTGTCTGCTGTATGTATGTGTGTGTGTATGTGACACTTAGCTTGTAAACACTATCTCAAGAAGGGTAACCTCAAAACATGAGTTTAGGGAGAGAACGTCATTAGCAAACATGATTGGTGCTTCGAAGATTGCTTTTTAAGTTTCATTGGCAAGGAATCACTAAGCCTTTTGGCTTTCTGGTTAAAGTCTTTGGTATGACCCGGCCAGGATTTGAACCCTAGACCTTCCGGCTGCAAGTCGGATGCTCTAACCACTTGGCCACTGCAGTCAGCTGTTGGTTATAGGAGTTGCAAGCCTGTCAATGCAGGTGGGATAAGCCTCACTCATTGGTTGTCTTTGAACAGGAATTGCATATATTAATACCTTCTGTAAAAAGTGTCTGGTCACGAATTTGTAAGAAATGATTTTAATCATTAATTACCCTATCATTACCATTTCAGTATTGTGTCAAATGTGCAGAATCTCTTAGTTTGACAATTTATTATCAAGATCTGAGTAAACCTCAACAGGTGTGATAAAAAATCATGAATTACATAAACCAACTCAATGTGCCCCTTTAAATCATGTGACAAAGTTTTTGTTATGAAATTGTTAAATTTATGCAGAGATCTCCTAACTTTACCCTACTGTAGATATTGGATGTTTATGTTTGGAAACATTAAAGGAGTTGAAAGTGAAATAAGGAGATTTGTAAGATTTAGCTGTTTCAGAATAAATGTGGGGCGACTGCTTCTTCTCTTTACAAGAAAGATGATATTGTTTTGTAATTATTATGGAAAATAGGCATCTGAATCTTTTTTTCATACCTTATGAGTAGCCATGGCCATCAAAAGGAGCAATCTCATTATCTCTGCTCATTAAAACCCAGTGTTTTCATGGAGTAAAATAGTTATCTCTTTTCCAGAAGTTTTGTATGAAGGCAACTTCTACGTGAAACTTTTAAATTGAATGTGGTTAGAATAAATTTTTATCACCATTAAGTCTGTCATTTCTGGCTGTCTAGAGTGTATTTGCCACAAAACAGTTTTGAGTATGCTCTGCTCTAAGCATGGTAGGCTGGGCATACTGCAGATACAGTAGTGTCCAGGAATTTTCTCACTAAGAGTTGGCAACCCTACAACAAAATTTTGCCACAGTTGGGATATGCAGCCTATGGTGGAGGCACCTAGCAAGGCCAGTTCAAATTGAAGTGATTTGAAGTAAATCAAAGGACAGTGGGATTAGTTGTATATTTGGATCATATGCAACTTTGCATACTCTGTAGGGACACTATTAAATTGTCCTTAATATAAAAAAGAAAAAACATTTTCATCCTGTTACCCCCTGTACCATCATAGCTTCGCTTTTCCTGCCTTTTGGTTTTCAATTACCAGCTCCTGCTGCAGCCAGACAAAATTTGAAGTAAATTGTCAACTTTTTCAATGTCTGTGAGTTTATTGTGGATATTCTTTGAGAGGAAACTTTGGTGACATGGATGCACTAATTAACCACATTGTCATTTCTTATGTACAATGTGGGGAAGATCAGACATCCCAATGACCCAAGTGTCTCTTCCTCCTTACCTGGTACAGTATACAGAGTTGGGCAAAAATGTTTATTTCTTGGGAAGGAAGTTAAGCTTTCCACAATTTCTCACATATTTCCTTGTTCAAGGCAACTTAATTTCCCTTCAGTTGAAAAGTAAATTTTTCTCCATTTACCTGAATTTCCCTGGAAAAAGCCTCCCAACTTCCCAAATTTTTCCAACCATGCCTGGGGTATATTTTTGTACAAGTAGATTTCACATTTTATGTGTTTGTTTGATTGGCTGTTTTGTTGGTAAAGTGTGTTATGCTGTACAGGTCAAATCAGTCAAATACCCCATTCCCCACCCCATTCCCCCTCCCATTCCCCCTTCCCTTCCCCCTTCCTCTGACATCATACAGTACATCATACTGTATATGTACTGAAAGTTGGAACCTTTCCAACTTGAAAGCTCAAAATAAATCATATACTGTATACAGTGCCTGCCATGGAAGTATTGACACGCATGTATGCACTGTCATACTGCAGCATTGATACAGTAGTTTCTGCTTAAAACACTTCCTGTTCCCAGTCTGAAACCTCCAGGGCAGTCTGTTAACAATAGATAAAAAGGGTACAGTATTTACTTATTCACACTGTAGGTAAATATTGAATGAATCAGTAGTACACCATATGTGATACTGTAAATGCTGTACATGAAGAGACTATCTTAATCCTTCAATGGTCTTTTCATCTCTGAGCTGGGATCATAGAACGGGTATTAAGGCATCAATCACTGCAGCAAGATACTGACTCCTATACAGGAGATTGGGACTTCCCTTACTAACTGATAAGTCAATTATACACAGTACCTATAGTTCAGTTAGAGGTAGGTTGTATTGAATTACCACTACACATTGTGCTCATGTAATGTGTTCAGAAGCAGTGCTGTTGTTGAGTCCCATTCCTCTGAGTCTCTGGTATTTGAGTAGGACTCACAAGGACCCAGTCTGAGTCACCAATTGAACAGCCCAAGAATGAACAAGTTAAGAGCATTGAATTAAAGAAAAGCTAATTTTAGGCATGCTTTGATTGAAACTCCTTGTATGATGTACTGTGGCATACAGAAATTACAAGCCTTAAAGGCAATAGGCTGTCACCCCAATCAGAGTTGGTATACCCCGTCACTTTAGTTCATGAATGGCCAGGCCATTCGTAGCCAGACAAGGTGCTGAAGGGGGGCGAAAAAGCTTCTAGGAGGGTGAAAAATTTTTCGGAGGGGGGAAACGTACTAAAATGCATTATGACAATGGTTATTTTTTATCTTCGGGGGGGCAAAAAATTTTCCAAGGGGACCTTGCCCCCCTGGCCCCCCTTGACTACGGGCCTGTGAATGGCCTATTTTGATCATGGGACAATGTTTTTGTTAGTGAATTGTGAAATTCAAGGAGAATTTCTCTGTGCTTTACCTATTGTTTGTAAGAGTTATGTTCAAAACATCTTCAGAGGTGCGTGTAATGCAATAAGAGGAGATTTGCAAGAATTTGCTCATTTTTCAAAGCATATTTTAGAGTAACTTTCTACTGCCTTTAAAAGTATTCATTTCAGATGTGAACTGTTTAGTCTGTCATTGAAATGTGTCTCAAGACAAGGCTTTGGCGTCTCCAATATTTGTGGAAATCGGCACCCATGGCCCAATTAGTTGCTCGCAACTGTGAAGGTGTAGGGACTCTTACAATGACATCAGAAGTTCAGAACTAACACAGGAACATTTTCCTTCGCATCTACAATCTGTCGACTACTAGCCTACTAATGAGTAGTTTATGCACCCGTATGCCGTACTGGCAGTGTCAGAGAATCATAGTTGCCAGCTGATGTGAAAACTTGTTAATGAATATAGCAAAACATCAAAAGAGTCAGCTTTGTTATAATACTGTATTAAAAGGTGGGAGATTTTTACACAAATGTGAACTTGAAAATAGGGTTTTTATGCATATTTTGGCAGTTTTAAACATGACCTAGGAGTCGCAGTTCCAAGGAAAGTGAAGAAGATTTGGTTTACCTGCCTAAGCCTACTGAAGACCATTCTGAAGTTGTACAGGCCCAGCACTGATAAAAGTCATGGACTTCATATGGATTAGGCTATAGTGGTCAAGTTAGGTACTGTAATTAAGTATACATATAGAGCAGTAGTGAGCGGATTGTGTAAACACCATTGGGTCCATGGGTAGTGCATTCCAAACCTTGGTGACATTTTGTACAATTTTTTTTTTTTTGGGGGGGAAGGGGGTTATGTACTTCTTTTGTCATTTCTCACACAAAACGGAAAATAAATAATTGTTGACAGTATCAATTGTATAGATGTAAATCAAAGATTTCATTCCTTTTCATGTCTGCTCTAGTGGACCAGCTACAAATTCACAGCAAGTACCTAGCATTGGGCAATAAAAGCTCTTTTCACTTCTGTTTCTGCTTGTAATCAATTGATGCCAACTACTGTCCCTTAGTATCACAAAGCTCTTAAATTTGTAAATAGTGTCCTGGGTATAACGTTAAACTGCATCCAGGTGGGGTGAGGAGGTTGTGTATGGCAAGGAGTTTGTCCCCGACTATCGCCTATAAAATGCGCATAAGACAGTTATTACTCATCCCACGACTGGCAGGTTGTCAGCACCATTAACCGAGCAAGCCCCTCCATGGTTGGCCCCCTGTGGGCTGGGGGTTGTAGAATATTCTCGCAGTATTTCCCACCTGTTGTAAGAGGCGACTTAAGGGAAGGACTTGTACCGTATTTGAAACTGCATTTATTTCAACTTTACCTTTTTATCTAGTTGACACTGTGTAACACATTCGTGTTGGTGTGTCTTTAAATCTCATCTAACTACTGTAACTTATTTATAAACATAGTATAAACTTTGATAATTTCTACTTTCAGTAATATATCAAAACGTTAGATGTTTTAATTTTTAACTTAAATATCTCATCTATTTTCTTTTTCATGGCAGCTGAGAAAGTAGCATTGTGGGAAAAGCTGGAGTTGAGTTTGTAAACATGCAGGACGTTGAGGAGGTTGCACGTGAAAAGCGAGAACAACTCTACCGAAACATTGTCACAAGGTAACCAGGGTCAAACTAGAGATGATCACTTGTTTTGTCCTTTATCTTCTTCTAGCTGTTAACTTATTTCCATTTGCTTTTAGAAATGTACTCTTTATTTTTATGTGAAGTTACTTACTTTAGGTGAAATTGGCTTTACCATCCCTTATAAAATTGAATTGTACATGTATGTAAATAAAGCCTATTGTACAGTGTGTTAAAAAGCAAAGTATGTGTATGTTCCAAGGGAACCTTAAGTTAAAAAAAAAAAAAATTAGCATACAAACCAGAAGGTAAAGTTTTTATGTGAGAAAAAAATTTCATCTTCTCTGCTAGGAAAGAATTTTGTGTATTGTTCCTTCCTTCCTTCTCTTTCCCCCTCCACCTAGTTATAACTTCCTCTCTGTTAAAACCTGATAAAATCCTTAATACCCAGATTTATTCTACTCACTGCACAGAGTATTAAATACAACGACCTTGATTAGTGTAAATAGAGAGTTGCTATTTGACAGCAAGTCTGTGGTGTAAACATTTGCAGGGTCATGTAGGTTACCATTTGAGATAAACAAAAGCAAACACCAAACATTGTATGGTAGGCTATACATGTATACATGGTCAGTTCACAGTCACAACAAACTACTAAAAACTGAACCATGTCAGCTGTACTGTTGAACTTCAAAAGAACTGTTTATCTTTGAGGTTATATACGTACAAGGAAGGAGGTTATACTGTGCTTTACAAGGCTTTTATAGTCTCCTACAGTATACAAACTGATCAGTACAGTACCTCTGTACCTTGGTATAAAAAATTATGGTCTAACAGTCATATTAGGAAGATATGGATGGATGGTCTGCAGGAGGAAATAGAATCAAATCAGAGATAGCTAGCATAAAAGTCTTGTGCAAGTAAATTTAAGTTTAAGGAAATTGTAGAATTAGTAGATAGCAAACTAGCTTGCAATTTAGTATAGCTTGGTTGTAGTGCATCTTTGTGCATTAATATACATTCACAAACAGAACATGGAGTATTCAATATGCAGAAAAGCATGGAAAGTCTGAAAAGCAAAACTTATTCAAGGCACACTTCATTTTTCACCAATACTAGATTGAGAGACTGTGGTCTAAGTATCATATATTTTTATATATATATTTTTTTTGGTGGTAGGGGGTGTGTGGGGTGAAGGTGCAGTTAGTACCCAATTCACATTGCAGACATGCATAACTTGCTGCATCTAATTTGCATTGAGGATATACTCGAGACAGCCGCCTGGAAGACTCAATCATCCTTGTGGCTTGCTACCTCACAGATACTATCTGTGCCAATACAGCCTTGAGTCGTTCTATTCTGGGCACCCCTGAGGGCGCTCCCACCAGCTCCTACTCTGTACCATGACTGCATGACCGAAGGACTCCTCAGCAGAGAGTGTCTGTGAGGTAGCAAGCCACAAAGGACAATGGAGTCTTCCATGCAGCTGCCTTGAGTATGTCCTCCATGCATATTAGATGTAGCAAGGGTTGAGAAAAGTTGCTCATGAACACACCCACCAGACAGGTGGGGGGGGGTGGGGGGAAATATGGTAGTTTTCTTAAATTCTTTTCTATACACTTTATGCCCTGGATTTATTTCAAAATTAGTCATAGTGACATGCTATTGGATCATATCCCAGGTGCATACAGTACATGCAGTAAAGTATGTGCTGTATGGTAGTGTCAACATACACAGAATTATGTAGGCTACATGTATTGTAGTCTGTTGCTAAGTAATGACATAATCATTTTGTATTGTCATAGATCTTCCTTCCATCCATCAGCAGACTGTGGTGATTAGTGGCAGGAATGATAAATTATCACCAGGTTTCCTGTATATGCATCTATATACCTGTAGACATTGATGACTTGTAGTAAGTCCAGTAATCCTACCAATGAATTTGGGGAAGTGTGCATTAGAGAAAGGAATAAGAAAGAGTGAATCATGAAGGAAGAAAACATTGCTAACATTTAATCTTAGGATAATCCACTGCATTGCTGATCTAATCTTTTAGTAAATTTCCTTTGTAATAAGAGACAGTTTCACACATCTTGTGGTTATGTTTGAAAGTTGTTTTAAGTGCAGCTGTGTGTTGGGGTGAGTATGTGGGTGGGTGTGTATGTGTGTGTGTGTGTTATGCCTAGCTTCTGAATAAGATTTATCGATATAGATAGCACATATTTTGTATTTTCATCATATGTGGCAAAAGGTATGTGGATGTGTCATGTTAAGTAAAAGAATCCAAGGTGAATTGATTGGTAGAGGTCTATAGAGGTGAAAATGAAAACTTTGTAAACAATGAATGTATGAAGTCTCAAATAGAGTAAATGATGCCAACATAGAAGAGATTTAATCAGAATCATGTTGTAAGGAAATTATAAAAACCTCAACACAATTTTGAATGCATTTTGGTTTATTGTGTGACTAAGATACTTGGAATTAGTAATAAAATGGCACATGAGGTAGCCAGCAGCACTACAAATGTTATTTCTGAAGTAGCTTGGCTGGTGTAGTTATAAATTAGAAAATGGAGAGTGTACTTAAAGTGACCAAGGTGAGTTAGAGTATGATAATGATCATCTGTATTGCACAAATTTTCCGGCTACTCCCAGGGTCTTTTACTGAATGGCTGGATAAGTCCCATTCATTAGGGCTGTTGGGTATTCTGTTACAGAGATTTGGAAATGATGCACAAGTATTTTACAATGCACCTGTGGGCAGGATTTATCCGGGAGGGGGGGGGGTCAAATATTTGCTTGGGTTAATTCTTCCACTACTGTGGGAAGAAAACCCTAAAAAAGAAAAAAAAAGATGAAACACATGGGAAAGATTCTTTGTATAAGAAATGATTTTTGGTTGTGTGCAAGGACTTCAAGCTAAATATTGTAAATCATAAATGGGAGTTTTTGACTATTTTAGAGCATGCATGGGAGAATACAACACAATACTGTAGGACAAATTTTTGATACTACATCCTTGCTTGTACTCTGCCCTAACAACTCAATGTTTATGAGAATTTGGAATTTCAAGGGTTGGAAAAAAATCAGAATAAAATCAGTTTCAACTTAATTCATTCTATGCATGTAGTATGCACTGTACAGGTTATAGTGCAACAATACTGTGTATGCTGTAGGAAGTTGTCCATCATGGAAGATGTGTGTGTGTTCACTCATGCATTAACCTGTCTTCTCTGGTTGATAAGAATAAACAAAGCTGCGTTTTATATCCTGTTTTGGACTACAGTACACTTTTCACTCTTAGAGCAAACACTACATTGCGCAGCCTGTAATATAACTCTAGAGCAGCATTGAAAATATGTCAATAATTGACAAATTTTATGAGTGCCATTTATAATCTATTCAAACCCTTTAATGCAATAAAGTGTATCAGTGTTGCAGTTCATTGCATACTCAGTGTATGTTACTGAAGGTTGATTTGACAAAAAACGTCTACAGCACAGTTTTATAGTTACTTTTAATATTAGCAAGGCATTGTTTTTATTATGCAGGTCTGGAATACCCTTACTCTATATTATCCTGTGTATTGCAATTACTACAGTATTACTGTACATTTAGTGATCTGCAAGGGGGAAGTCCCAGATTTGACTGTAGATCAGAAATAACTGATAGCAGTGGGAATACCTTGTATTGTGAACATCTGTCCACATTTATCTAAAGTAGTATGAAACAAAAAAGGTTTCAAGATTGAGTTACAGGAAACCAGCTGCACATTCAGTATCATTGTGATAGAGAATTACAGATTTGTTGCAATACTTTTATAGTGTGTGTTTTGTGTTCATGCTTAGTACTATTCATTATGGGCCAGTTGTGTTTAGTATAATAGTATTTATGGTCTCAAAAGTAGGTGCTGCACAATATTGTGAGCGGGAGGCAGTGATTTAGCTAGCCATGTCGCACTTTGAGAAGGCATGTTGCATAAAAAGAAACTGAAAGTACTTTCTGCAAAAGTGTTTTCTTCTTTTAAAGGAATCACCTTGATTCAGTTTTGCAAAGTGTCATTACAAATTGCACTTTTCATCTCATTTGCAAGGTCAATTTGGGTCAAGTATTGTACCATTTGTCATCGAGGCACCTCTCAAATTGAAAGATCTTTCAAAATGGGGGAGGAAACCCCCTCCCCTTACATCTCTCCCAAGGCAATCCACTCAGTGTGTTGCATTAGAAAATTGACCTGGCTTTATCACTGGTGGAGGGGGGGGGGGGGGAGAAGGAATGAACACAGGTATGAGAGGAAGCTAGAATGGCCTGAACTACTGGGGTAAGCCTGAAGTTGTTGGGGGTCTGCAATATGGTCATATTTGGCAGTTTTAAAACTGGTTTTGCAGTGCATATTAAAGCTTACGCCAAACATGTTGACTGTAAGAAGAGGGGGTATTAAAGCAGACCTAAAGTCTAGAGTTACAAGAATGTATATTTTAGAGGTTGAAAAATGAATTCCATTCATCCAACTCCCATTTTCATATCTTATTCCCTTGCTGAGTTATAAAATGTTGAAATTTATTCACTTAATTTGAAAAACTCGATTTGCACAGTAATTTGTGATGCCCTTCTTGTACAACTCACATTACCTGCTTTTGTTTCCTTATGAAATTAATTTGTTTATATGACCTTGAAATATTTACCTTTCACTTGCATAGTATGATGTAGGGAGAGGGCTTTTATAGCCAAGTCACCCTATAACAGTAGGACAGTGATTGCATTTTGGCACAAGGTTCAGTGGCTTTTGAAAAAAACAAAGAAAAGCAAAGACTGTAATTTTAGTATAGTACAAGAATGACATCACAAATTATTGCACAGTCTACCATTTCAATTTGAGTGATTGAGCTTCAGCATTTTAATAATTTCTCAGATTAGAAATGTCCTGTGAAGATGGGAGGTGGACCATCTGGATGCATTTTTCAAACTTTGTAACATATATTTCTGAAGTTTTAGACTTAAGGTACACTTTAAGGAGGAGACTATATCAAAAGTGGTCCATTTCTCATTTCTAACTTTGTGTGTTCTTTTCAGTCCTGAGTTTGCTTCTCGCCTGAAGACTTTCCAACAATATCAGCGTGAAGGACAGCATCGGCTGGCTGAGTATAAAGATGAGGTAAAAATACACAGCTGTAGGCTTGTGATTTCAATTGTAATTGTTACTGTTTACATGTGTACAGTACACACCGTGCTGTATATCAGAGGACGAGAATGTCCAGCCTGAGTGTGTTATCCAGCTCCGATGCAATTTTATGCATGAGTTTTATTCATAAGCAGAGGTGTGTGATATCAAGTTTGACATTGGAATGATGTTTTAAAAATATCAAATGCCCTTGAAAGGAAAATATTCACTATCCATTAGTACCCAGGGTTGGTGCATGTGACTACTTGTACAGTAGGTTCTACCAAAGAGATTCATTAAAGGCTTTCACACTTGTTCTAACAGTATTTCAGATCTATTGAACTAATCTCTGAATAAGTGTTCTTAGTTTTAATACAAAGTATGTAAATGCTAATTTACAGATTTCCTATACTAGTTCAGACAATCATGGTAAGCGGTTCCGTGTTAATGTTGGTCATTGGTTAAAAGTAATCCGAGAGAATGGTGAGGCTATTAACATATGTGAACTGCAAGCACTTTCTTCGTTACTGCCTCTGGACCAGCCCCCAGAGCAGACAGAGTTTTTCGTTCAACTCATCACTATGAAAAACTGACGTTTGAACTTTGAGCCAAAGACAGTTCATTTTTCTGTCAGAAATCTTGATGAAAACTTTATTGATGTAGCCATGACATGATTTGTTGGATTAAGGAAATGAAACCTTTACAGTATTAAAAGGAGAAGAATTTTACTGCCATCGTAAAGCATTATACAGCCAGGAAGGTCAGTGTGTCTTGATACCTTCCCAGAAATACCGTGTGTTTATTGTGTAACATTTTATTAATCGCAGGTAGATTGATAGGTGATTGCTGAAAAGCTTGGAACTGAAGCTCATTAATATGACAAACAAAATCTTTAGGGCTGTCTGAACGGAATCTTTTTATTATATCTGGCTGGCTGGCTGGGAGAGGCCACATCTAATGTTCCAATAGAGAGCTGCTATATACAGTACTAGAATTGTGCTCGAATCACATCTGGATGAAGTGTACAAGATTAACTTCAAATAAGGTGCTGGAGCTCTCAAGGTGCCATCAAATATCTAAACAGCTCATGGGACCTGTTTCTAGTGAGAGAAATAACCACTACATGTCTCTAATAATCATAAAAGGCAGGCATTTGTTCTTTAATAGGAACAGTCAAGCATCTCTTTTCATCAGAATTTCTATTGCTTTTTCATCTGTATGCAAAACCTGGAAATAGTTGAATTTTAGTGATGATTGCAGATACCTTTTCTCACATCAAACGGAAAGACACAATAACTTATACTCAGGCCAACACATGGCTGCAAGCCATATCAACAAAAAATCAAAATATGCCAAGGGACTGTACTAGATATTGCCAAGGGATATGAGGTAATACTGATAAGAATCCTCTTCATTAGAATACTTTTGCTGAGGAAAAAGCTCATCTGATATAGGCCCCATAATTACTTTGAGCCTTACTGCTGTAGTGCCATGCATAAATTAAGTCTCTGAAATAAAAAGATAGAGGCATAGTAAAGTAAAAAAAAATATTATGGATTGTTTAAACCATTTTGATGGATCTTTAAGGCCTTTATGTTACCTGTGGCATAATCAAATGCAGTGTTCCTCTTTTCTTGTCATAGTTAGAGATGCAACTTTAAAGATTATTTTGGCAACAATTAACCCTTTTTATATATCATTTTCTTTTCTCTTTAAATTCACTCATTATACCAGTCAAAGGGTGTTTCAGTTTTTGAGTCTATCATGAAGATACACTGGGGAACTCAGAAGGTAATCATCCTAAAACAGGAGGAACCTAGTTGGAAGAGGCGGAGCATGCGAATCACATCTCCGATGGGTAACGCTTTTAGTATCTTTACACCGTGTGATGAGAACGGAGAAAATAATGAACTTACCGTGCATGAAGCAGAGAAAGGACCAGAGAGACGTCGATCTGCGGGGAAAAAATTAGGAAGTGTGGATGAAGAGGATGACGATGAGGATCTGGTTGCAGAACTTAAGAAACGAAATCAGTTTAAAAGGAGAACTATGTCTTTCAGCGGCCATATGTATAGCACTCGTGTAAGTTTGCTACCTTACGAAAGTCTAGAACCAAGTTTGACATTTGCTATATGATGAAAAGGAATTCATCTTAGCATTCTTGTGAAACTTGTATTCAATTTTTGTGGTGTTTTATTAGGACTTTAGCAGTAGAAGTTATCACATTTTTTACCAGCATTTTATGAGACAAAAATCTGATTCATTTAAACTAAGAATGCATCGTGGCCATTGGAACTGTACATATACAGATTGGCACATAACATGAGGGTGTGAAGTAAATTGTGTGGAAAAGGTTTGAAACTTCTTTAATGTTATCACTCTAGACAACTAGCTGCAGGCAATGAGATTGCCTGGCATGAGGTTTGAAGGCTGTTTCTCACTTTTTGCAATGCGACACAATACGGCAAAAAAAGAAAAAAAAAAAAATTGGAATAAGCTCTTTGCTTAGACCCTTCAATTTAGGTGCAATATGATACAGTGTGCTGTGACATGATAAAAGTGAGTTGAAAATTTTCAACTAAGATTGCTTGCCCTGAAGTGATGTTCTTGTATGACGAATCTTAGATGGAATTGTTGTTTTGTCAGATCATATGGCATGGAATATCATGCAAAAATTAAGAAAAGTTGCCTGTAGTGTGAAAGGCTGAGCAGCATTTATGTCCTGTCATATAGTATCACATGCATTGTGAAAGGGGCGTCAAGACAGCAGTTGGGTGAGGGGCTAAAAATAAACTAGATTACTGGTAGTAGTTTTGTATTATTTGGAATGAGGTGATCTGCCCTTATTATGTGACTTTAGTAAATGGTAAAAGTAGATTTATGGAGACAGAACAAATAACTTGTTAGGGATATGTGTAAAATTTATACATTCTGTTATGATGTCTTGATTTATTTCAACAGACTTCAGCTTTTCGACCCAAGTATGGAACTCCTACAAGTTTGAGAGTAACAAGCACACACAGCACCATGGATGTCATAAAATTACTCTTAAAGAAGTTTTTTGTGGAGAATGATGCCAATGAATTCAACTTGTTTGCTGTTCTTCCAACAGGAGGTAAGAAAAAAAAGTAATGAGCCCCCCCCCCCCACACACACACAAATTTTTTTTCAGCAAAGTATATGGTGCAAAATTGTCAAGACCAATTTCTAAACCTTTAAGGGATTGGTTTGATCAAGGGGCTTGAATGCTAGATCCAGATGTGATCTCATGCTCAAGGTCAGACATTGTGCTCTACTCAATATTACAAGATCAAGACTCTGATCTAACTTCTGATCAGATGTGGATCTAATCGTCTCAGATGTGATCATGAAAATGGGAAAGAGAGGGGTGGGGGAGTGTCTGGATGGATTATCTGATTCAGAGCCCAAGATGAAGCTTGTAAAGTAAGCTCCAAGATCAACTGTGATGCAGGATTAGTGACAGTATGTATCTGTCTTTTCTTTATATGTCCTAGCACTTGAAACATTTGTGTACAGCAACTAAGAGGTGGGCATACTTGGAGGGAGATCAGACTATGAGATGCTTGTTCATCCCTTTCACACTGCATGCGATATGGTATGATACAAAAAGAGACCACACCATAAAAATGTCACCAGCTGTTTCACACTACAGGCGACTTTTTCTTCATCTCTTTACGATATTCCAGTGACTGATTAGTCATGTGATCTAACAAAATAGCTGTTTTCGTATCATATCGTATTTTGTCATGGCACGCCATGCCTAGTGCGTTAAATGTGTCAGATCAAAGTATCAATTCATGTTATGCTTGCTGGTTATCAGATATCTTGGTAAGATTCGGAGGTCAGATCTTGGTCAAATGTAAAAGCATCCCAACAAAGGATTGGGACCAAAAATTATCAGTTTTGTATTCCGTGGTTCCAGTAATCACACACTTAAGTAGGTAATTTACATAGGAAGGGAACTCTACTGTTTGCCTTGTGATGTAGAGGATAAAGTCTTAATTTTGTTGTTCTTCCATCAATCAGCTACTTAGGTTATGCTTGCCACTCAAGTCAAAAGTATTCTACAAAACAATTGATAGTTCACTTGAAAATAATAATACATCAATCACAGGTATTTAAAACATTACCTTCAGGTGGTGCCTTTAAGGTTTTAAAATTTTATAAAAGTGAATAGACCATGACTGGAAAAGTTCCATGCAGCATCTCCAGGATCCCCCCCCCCCTCATCCCTGGATAATTTCCATCTCAGACGATTTCCACCCCAGACAATTCCCATGGTGACAAATTGTTCCACGGACAACTCCCCCTCTACCCCCCACCCCCACTACCCCTTCCCACTATATTTACCATTCATGCAATTTTTTTGTACATAAACAGAAGGTTAGAAGATTAACCATACAGCTGTAGCTTTAAAGTCAGTTTGGGAAGACTACTTATTCGTTTTAAGGGTCACTTAGAACAGTGTTCTTTTGTAAAAGTCTAATGACCTCAATTTATAACAGTATTCTGCAACTCAAGACTTACAAGAACAATACCATTGTATGCATTACTACTGAGAAGCATAAGTAGATTCTCTGTTTATTAGTTTCATAACCAAAAGACTTCCACCCGTGACAGGCAATTCATTAAAAGTGCAATTAGGCTTACGCTCCATCTGTGAACAAAAGATCTGTTTTCGCTATTAGCTGATTCATGTAATTTCAAAAAGGGCATCTTTTGTGTTATCAGAGTGACTTTTAATCTTCAGAAATATGAAACTTGGATCAAAGGATCTATTTAAGTCATTTTTGTATTATAGCAGCCTCATTAGAACTGTACTTTTGGAAAGGACATTTGGTAGCCTGTAGGCAAGATCAGCCATTCATGTCAACTTATACATATTTTCTGTTAAGCTAAATAATGTTCACCCTTTTAAATTCCTTCCTGACTTTATATGTAAACTCCTACAGATAATAAAATAAAACTGTTTAAAAAATATTTTATATTCAAAGAATGATAACATACCAAGCATACTTCACCAGTAAACATTCAGAAACAACTAGACACTGTATGCAAGCATACGGTCATAAAATCTCTATTCATATCTTACGGTAATGGGACTTTGTTCCTTTCCAAACATGCACACACATGCTGCATTTAAAATGGCAATATTGATAACATGTAATTTATTTTGTTGTGTTTTATTAATATGAAGGATTTTGTTGGTACTTTATGGATTTTCTAGAGGGCGGCAAAGGTGGGCCTTAGGATTCAGCTGTTTGATAACTTTCTTTAGTCAGATTCAAATTCGTTGTAAATTAGTATCTTTGTAGTCATGATACAAGTAAAATTGGGAGTAAAATATGTAAGGGAAGGTGAAGTCTTCACCCTTGTGTCAAATG
This sequence comes from Holothuria leucospilota, assembly GCA_029531755.1. Taxonomy (NCBI): domain Eukaryota; kingdom Metazoa; phylum Echinodermata; class Holothuroidea; order Aspidochirotida; family Holothuriidae; genus Holothuria; species Holothuria leucospilota. Next base: position 38,349,617 of record CM055980.1, on the reverse strand, counting down.
TTGTGTGTTTTTCTTTGAATTAATGCCACATCTTTTACTAAGTCCTGCAAAGCTTTTAAGTTGTACGTAAATCTTGGGCATGGTAATTCATTAACCTTCCATAACCTTTGTGCAGTTGGAATCCCTATGGTCCTTGTCATGCCTGATACAACACAATATGATAGGATAGGAAAGTTACACCCTTTCATACTAGGTGTGGTGTGACTCCATATACCACATGATAAAAGTGAGTTAAAGTAATTTCATTTTCACCTACTTGTCAAGGAGTGATATTTTGTGTGACCAGTGGTGAGTTTGAATTGCTATTTTGTTAGATCACATGACTAATATTGTCATATAAGTCATTGGAATTGTCATATAAGTCATTGGAATATCCCTGTGAAAAAGTCGCCTGTAGTATGAAAGGGTTGGCTTCATTTTTATAGATTCGTATGGTATTTTGTTGTATCTTATCGCATACAAAGTGAAAGGAGCTTATCCAAGGTGAAACCGATAGATTAAAAAGGAAACAAAAACAAAAACTTGGTCATTAATGTCAACCTATGGGATAATGTATGCTTGCTTCAAGTTTTTTTTTTTTTTTTTTTGCTTCATAATGTCATAACCTCATCCGCTGTTAATATCATGAGAACAGAACACTGGACTTAATAATGAAAGATAATGAAAGTTTCTCAAGAGAGTGTTTAAATTAAGTGCCTTACAGAGCAAATTTGGTCCTAAACTGTTCTTTTGAGGTATAGATTTTTTGAGTATTACTTGTTCACTTGCTTCCATATCTAATTGCCTGTAGTGTTAAGCATGCATGTCAGGAGTGTTTCAGGATGTCATATGTATAGCATATGTAATATGCACCTGGTTAACACTTTCATAAATAAAAAGTGTATGTTTGTTCAGGTGTATGATTGATTGGGGTGAAAAGAATGCAGTCAGATTTTATTGCTATTGAAGGCCACGTGCACTAAGGAAAATGTTACAACCGTGCAACAGTCTGTAATATTTTATAGTCTTGAACATCTTTGAAGTATTGGTGACTGATGTAAAAAACTGAAGACCCTTCTTGGCCATACGTATGAGTGCAGAGAAGTATAAAATTGTATGGTCATTAGAGGACTACTCTCATAGGATTACTCTAAATACATATCACCATGAGAAATACACCTTTATAAACAATTGCCAAAATTTTGTCTTTCCAACACAGGTGGCCATTCTTTGGACTTTGGTCTTGAAAATTTTCCATTTTGATCTTTTAAAGTTATCAATAACACAAAAGCAAGAATTATCAGGAAAACAAAAAGGATGAAAAATTGCAGTTTTATATTTTGTACTGTAGCATCAATAGCAGGAAAAGAAATATCACATCAGTGTCAAGGGTATTAGTCATCATAGTTATTCCATCCATTGGCAGAAATCCTGGGTAGGATAGGGAATGTACAACCCCCACCCTCCCACTGTTTGGCGATGCTTGCATTAACTTTCACATTTTAACACAGTGAATTTTCCTTCAAGAGATTTGCATCCCCTGACTGGAACTTTTTTACACAAATCTCCTCTAATGATTGAATTGGGCTTTTACTTATCATTAAAAACCACTCCCCACCCTCTCCCCCAGTCTACCACTTTTATGCATCAAAGTTGTACAAATGAAGGAATCTATATCTGTTGGGGATAGAACCTTGAACCTCCCAGATGGTAGACGTCTTTGTTGGAAATGCCACCACTAGTTTAATCTCTGGTCGTAGTAGTCATCTTTATATGGGAATACCACTGGTACTGTCTTGTCTGAGTGTCTGTAATAACATAATCACACAGGCATAATTGGTGTGAAATAGAAGGAAGAAATATGACCAAATACTGTCAAATTTGAGTAAAACAAGAACTGCCTTTATTGTTACTTTACTAGAAATGCTGAAATTTGTTTCTCTTCTTTGTTTCATTGTCAGAGATTCAAGAATTTAAACTTACAGATTTTCCCTTACTGAGAAGGATAGAATTGGGACCTGATGATGATAGACTGGCAAAGATATTCATTATGGAGAGAAGAACACAAGAAATATCACTAGAGGTATAATAGAAATTGCACTTGATATTTGTATGATATTTAGGTGGGATAGAAAAGTGCAGTTCATATTTTGCATATTTCATTTTCATTTCATTTATTTGTTTATCCACAACAATATTTAAAGATGATTAACAACATGGGTTGAAAACAAACAAGAAAATGATTGCTGTGGAAGGAAGTGTTCTTAGAAACCCTTGTGGGCTTAAAGACAAGAGCACTCCCTAAGAAGGAAAGAAAGAAACAAACAAACAAATTACAGAAAAATGAAAACCCCTCCCAAACCAACCCACCATTGTATTTGGAACAAACAAAAATATCATTAGATGGGGATGAAAAATTATATTTGACATTTAATTGATTTTTTGTGTTTAGGACAAAAAAAAGTAGCTCTGGAGGTAGAATAGAAAATTGCATTTGATGTGTACTTGATATTTTGTGTTATAATTGGAAGGACAAAAGTCTTTAATACTAGAGGTAGAATGGAAAAGTGCATGTTCTTTTTACTTGATATTTTGAAAGAGGGACAGGAGGACAACAAACATAAGTAGAGAAGTGATAGAAAATTGCACTTCTCATTTACTTGATATTTTGAAACATGAATAGCAGGACAAAAATATCATTAGAGGTAGGATAATAAATTACTTGTGATACACACTTGATATTTGTAGTATGGATATTTTCTAGTACGGATAGAAGGACAAAAATATCGTAAGAGGTAGGATAGAAAATTGCACTTGATATTTACTAGATATTTTTACATATAGGTAGAAGGATGAAAAATAATATAAAAAATAACACCAGAGATAGGATGAAAGTTCTATATGGAGTTTACCTGATAAATCTGTAGTATGTATATAGGGAAAAGAAATGTCATTAGAGATAGGATGGAATACTTAACAGTTGCTTGACATACTGTATTATGGTGTGAAGGAAATCCAACCTATGATGAAATGTAGCATCCAAAATCTCAGTGGCTGTTATGTAGAAATGTGAACCATTGTAACGTGAAAGAATAGCCCTTGCTTTTCTTTCGTTTGGTTTCCGAATTCAGGAAATGTTTAGCATGTTTAAAAATATTCACTGCTCTGATTTGTTTATCTAAGACAAGCTTATTTCTACCTTCGATGATGTTCAGTTGTCATGGGAAATGGAGATGACATTTCAAACTGAATCATTTTTCCTTTTCCTTTGTTTGTTATCTTTTTGAAACAGTTCCCACTTAGTAGGGAAAACGGAAAAGTTGAAAAAGAAGGCTGAAGTTTTGATATGGTTTTTTAAGTTCTTGAATTTTGGATGATTTGCATGGTAAAATGGAAGATATGGTCAGGAAAACTTAAAACCTAACACACATTATAGTAGTGAGTAAATGTTTGTAACTGTAAATGAGGAATTAAATATGAGTCCCCATACATGTGTACATGTGATGTATGTACTTAGAGCAGCAATTGGTGTTTCAGTGGTTGATGTGAGTGCTCTATCTGTATGAGTAGTCCTTAAACATGACAGAGCATTACTAAACATTCACAAACCTCCTTATCCCGGTACTTGTGAACTACGTGCTACAAAGTTTGCAACCATCCTGTGATCTCTCATAATCACCAGCAAGATCCTTTCTCCATTAAACTTTTACAGAGCAATATTAGTGAAGTACCTCAGTTGTTGATCTTTGTGATTTTATCTTTGTTGTATTTTAAACAAGCCTAGTCTGTAGCCTAACACAGTTAGGCCTAGGTGGTCACAGTATTAACACATTTAGAGCCTGGAGGTCAGTATGAAACTTTGTGTAGTTTATAAGAACCAAATGTCATTTCAAGGATAAGTATGCAAGATCATTAAGAAATACATTTAAACATGCATAGTTTGATTTCACAACATTCTGTATTCTTGAATTGTGAATATGGCAGCCATCTTGGTTTCATAATTGTCTTGAACTTTATCATCTTTTAAGTGTGAGAACCTTACATTGACAATAGGTGAACTGCTTGTTTTGATCACCAGGTGGCACAGTATTTAAATATGCAGATACCAGTGATGCAGGCAATCCTTAGAAAGTTTGATGAAGAAGAGGAAAGGATAATAAAAAACATAAGACACAGGTAACTTTTCTTTTTTTCTTCTTCATTCCAAAACCAGATATGAAAAGATACTATTGAAAGAATATTAAAATCACCACTGCAAGAAAGGTCTGGAAAACTCCTTTTGGACTTAAGAAACCAAGAGTACTCTTTGTGAAGAGGAGAGGTTAATTTGATTTATACGATTTATACATGATCTTTACAAATTACAGAGATTTTGAGCCCCCCCACCTTTCTATGGCAGGTGTCTGCAGGTTTACTTCTCGTCCAGGCCTAGACAGTGTTGTCAGCATAAAAATGAAGTAATACCATCAGCCTTACAGTGATTATGTAATACTGATGAAAATGACCGTTCCGATTTTATTACTATGGTAACAGGTATTTAAAATTTATGCAGTAGTTTTGGGAGTTTTGGTCCCATGTGTGTGTTGCACTCTAATGACCGTGAAAAAATTCAAACAGGAAAGATCTACAGGCATAGAAGTCAGTGTCAACTAGTTAATTGGTTCACCTAGGGGAATTTCAGTTCAGAGTAAAATGGATTGTCTCAGCTGAGCAGCTGATTTTTGTGCCAAGCCAAAAAGGAGGAAAGTTGCAGAAAAATGGAGAATGCAGAGGAGACCCACGGACCTCTCTTTAAACATAAAATACAGCATATGTAAATTGTATGGATGCATAAGAGAGCAAACGGTTTGGCCAACGAAGGATGCTAGGTGACCCTTGGGGATTTTATAAAGGGAAATAGAACTAATTTAAACATTAGGAAGGGTGTTACCAGACAAATGAAAAACTGTAATACTCACTTCATGTGAAGGACATTTCAGTATACATTTGCATGAAAGGGAAAATGCAGTCATCCCAATTTGAATTAGTGTACCCTTGTATCCTAATTCATGAATGGCTCTGTTTAATCATGTTACAATATTTTTGTACCACAATGCTCAATTCATGCAGAATAACTACTTATTTTACCTTAAATATGAAATATTTTTTTTGGATTCATCATCAAAGAGGGTAGAGGAGCAAATTTGTAAGATGTAAGTGATATTTGCACATAAATTTGGGGTGACTGCTCATTCCCTCTAAAATGACGTAAGCCGATACTGATTTTTGGCTACTGTGATTGGTTTTCTTCATCTACAGATACGAAGCTTACAAAGCCAACTTAAATAAGAAGTTAGCTGCGTACCCGTAAGTTAAGAAAAAATGTTATCATGGTTTGGGGTCAAACAAATTTGGTTTTTTCTTCAATACAGTTACATTTTGAGTTGTAATATATTTCATACAGTAATGTTATCAAAAGGCCATACAATAGCTGTGATGTCCCTTTTGTCATAGTCTTGCCTTGATTGTTATTTCTCATGAAGAATAATGACTGACCCTGCTAATGCTCTGCACACACTGCTCAATGGTTAATCATGAGACTGTCAAATCAGACTGTGTACAGCCATGAAGCTATTACGGATTAGCTCTATGGTACAGCTGGCTTTAAGTGACAAACGTATTTCAAAGATACTATGCAAATTACTGTCAGATTCTGAATTGATCACAGCTGTCTCTTAGCACAATAATAGGAGGATTGTCACCTGTAAGGGGATGCATCCTTCAAAATACATGTAAAATGAAAAACTTCACATTTATGTAAAATTTTTCAGGCAATCTTTTTGGTACTTGTGAATGGCTTTTCAGACAACCCTACAGACTGAACGTTTTGTTCAGAAAATCTTTCACTACCCTTAGTTTGGGGGACTGTTCTTCATGACTTGTGGAAAATTGCCATAAATATTTGCAAAATGTCATAAGCAGTGGATATAGTAGTGGACTGGGATGTTTTGTATTTCTGAGTTTATTGAGAAAAAAGCTGATATCTTCTGCATTTAATATAATACATCTCTTTTTTTTTGTTCCCTTTGCAAGCTTAGATTTAACAAAAGGGAAATCTTCGTGTAGGTACATGAATTTTTTAAATAATGGATTTCATTGTTGTTTCATCCTGGTCGAATGGGTTTGGTTGTTTTCATTATGGTCATTTGATGTTTCACCAACATTCTTAGGTTTCATTCAGGTTTCTACCTTGGCCAAGTGTAGTGCAGGCTAAATAAGAACCAAACAGAACATAGCAAGCTGGCTGTTGTCTTATAGCAGGTATCAAGGGGCTAGTGTGAAGGCCCGTGGTGGAGTTTCTTTGAAATTTGTTGGCCTTTCAAAGTTGTATACTGTGGGGGTATCCCATACTTTTTTCATTATTTCCCATGTGAACAATTTTGTATGTGCACATCAGGGTTTTTACCCAATGCCATGCTAGTCTCGAAACTGCAAATTGACACCAAGTAGGTAGTGAGAGTTCCAGTTGATCAGGGCCTGTCCCAACCAGCTCTGACCGGGGTATCTTGAACACTGGTGCCATTGTTTCCCTTTTGAAAGTCAGATTAAAATGAACCACTATCTCCAGGAAATTGAATGTATTGATACAGAAAATTGAAATGAAAGTCTCTGTTTCCTAGATATTTTTAAGGTTCGTTTTAAGTTGATCACCCCCTCAACCCTTTCCTTAACCCACTCCTTCCTTTTAAGATTTGGGTGTAGCTGTATTTTTATGTGTGTCAAACTTATTTTGTTTTTAAAACAATTCCCTTTTAAATCATTTTGTAGCCCTCTGTCTCCGAAGACCCTTGTTCCTCTCGGTTTGTATTATTGTCTTACAAGTGCATGTGCGTCGTTTCCAGCAAAATCAAAGAATTAAAACCTTCATTTCAATAATTAACATTATGTTTGACTCATAATTTATAACACCTCAAAGGAAAAGGAAATATTTGCATTGAAATTGGACAGTGTTGTTATAAGATTTTGAAGAAACATAACTAATCCATTTTCCAGCTGCATTCTCATACATACAATGACTTTTGTTTTAACTAAATGTGCTTATTAACTTTGCAGTGTACCGAGAGAGAGTGTAATCGCGGAAAAGTAAGAAACTGGTTTTACACTTGAAAGCAAACATTGCTCGAAAACTTTAAGAACTTTATGTTACATTCATAACCAAAAATTAAGCTACCTTTAGAACAATTAGACATTAAGCTTAAATCTGTAAAATGTTTCTATGAAAACTAAAGAAAGTGCTCACTCATTCCAAATGATTTTTAGAATGGCTCATTCCATTTTCTCAGGCATGATATTTCTGTGTACCACTGTTAAGAAAAATGAAGTCTTCTTGTTGTAACTCAACCTAACAATTTAGCTTAATATTTTACTTTCTAACATTAAATCAAGTAGGATTTTTGTTTCTCTTAGTATTGCATCAAAGCTATCTTTATCTTGTAAGCCTTCCCTTTTTGTTTTTATTATCCCCCTATCTGTTGATATGTTATTATTTTCAGTTCCCTTTAGATGATAAATGTCATTCACAAATGTATTGTGTAAATCGGGAAGTTTTCAACACATTGCCAATAATGTTCCCTCTCCCAATATCTTCAATGTTTCAGGCCTCCTTTGCCACCAAAGCCGAAGAACTTGCTTGCTAGATATAGAAACAGGTTTTGCTATTGAGCTTTTTTACAGTTGAATGCTCAAAAAATATTTATTTTAAACTTGACTATCTTGTTGCACAGGAATCAGTTCCTGACATCCCTGCATTTTCCATTACAAGTATAACATTTATCATAAGTGCATCATGACTTTGTAGCCAGTCATAAATTCATGACTGCCTCTTTAATATGTGTAGCTTTTTCCTTCATATTGCTTTGTAGAATTACTGCCAATTTCTAAGCTTTCACTCAACTGTATCATTCATCAACTTCTCACCCTTTATTGGCAGTAAAGTTTCATGTCCACTAAACATACTTTTCATGTAGTAGCATGAAACCAGGAAACACCATAGCTACCCATGTAGCTGAGGGAGATGGTATAAACCAGGTATGAGGAGTAACATGTAACCAGGGGGTGCCACAGCTATCCATGTAGCTGAGGGAGACTGTAGAACTCAGGTATGAGAACTATCAAATAACCAGGAAATATCATAGCTATCTGTGTAGCTGAAGGAGATTCTTAAACTTTGGTATGAGTAATCTCATGTATCAGAGAACACCATAGCTATCTATTCTTAAATTTGGGGGAGATCCAAAAGTTTCAGGAGCAGCAGTATGTATACACAAGGCACTACAGCTGTCCATGTAATTTAGAAAAAGTACGTCTTTCAATGTAGCTTAGAATTAGTTAGTTAGATGAGGTTTAACGTCCCAGTTTCCAACCAATTGGTTCAATGATGTAGCTTAGAAAGACTATAGATATCAGGTATAAATAGTAACATACAAGCAAACGGGACCACAACTACCCATGTAGCTGAGGAGACTGTAGAAGTTACTTTGAGTAACAGCATGTAAACAGGGATACCACCGCTGTCCATCTAGCTGAGTAAGACTATAGACCTTATGCATATAATGTCACATAACTGAAAGAGCGCCCTCCAGTGGAGGCAGTCGTGTATCATTGCAACTTACACCAATAAATGCAGACAGCTGGTTTGTGTACTGGGTGGGATATGCCCGTAAGTCTACGAGGCACACGTGTAAAATCTACATTGTGCATGCAGCGTGCTTGTTTGTGTGCCACCAAAATGATGTCACTTGTCGTCTGTGCATAACGTCTATAGAACAAAGGAGTGAGCCATGTCATGTAACTAGGCGGCACCATAGCTATCCTGTAGTCGATGGAGGCATGAAAATCAGGTATGGGTAGTAACATGTTACCAGGGAATGCCAGAGCTCTCCAAGTAGCTGATGCAGACTGTAGAACTCAGGTTTGAGTAGTAACGTTGTAACCAGGAAATGACATACGTATCAATGTAGCTGAGGAATGCGAAGAACTCAGGCTTTAGTAATAACATGTATTAACCAGGGAACAACAGACATACCTATGTAGCTGGTGGAGACTACAGACTTCAAGTATAGACCTTATGCATATGATGTCACAGAGCAAAAAGTGCTTCCTCGTTTGGAGGCAAGTACGCTTCATTGCAAGTTACACCAATAAATCCAGACAGCTGATTTGTGAACCAGTTGGATACGCGCAAGTCTACTACACGTATTGTGCATGCCATGTGCTTGATTGTTTTACCTTCAAAATGATGTCGTGTGATATCAGTACATAAGGTCTATAGTTGTAGCATGTTTTAACCAGATGCAGCTATCCATGTAGCTGAAGGAGACTGTGGAATTCAGGTATCAGTGGTAGCATCATAGCATGTAACCAGGGAATGACATAGGGATACTACATAACTCAGGTATGAGTAATAGCATGTATTAACTTGTGTATGAGAAGTAGCATGTAACCAACCATGGTATTGTCATTTGTGTAGCTGAGGGAGACTGTAGAACTCAAATGTGATAAGTATGTGACCATAGAATACCATAGGTATCCTTCCTAGCAGGAGGAAAGTCATGTGGAATTAAATGCAACACTTGTGGTTCGTGTCAGTAGCCTGAAATGTTTCTCATCTTGATATGAGAAATTCTTAGCAAAGTTTACCATCCTGACTTAATAGTGGAAGTGTGAGAACTAGATGATTGTCCATGACTCCTTGATAATAAAAGCTTTAACTGAAGATTCTCAAAAGGAATGGAAATGGATGTATTCCTGGAGGGCTGGGGTGGGGAGGGGGCAGGGAGAAACAGTTGGAATACTGTGTGCAAGTACTTTCAGAACATATTTTCAACAAAAGGAGAGTGAAAGTTGTGGCCACAACTTGTTGAAACTTCATTCTACCCACTTTTAAAAGTGTATTGTGCATATGCTCCAAATTTTAGTGTGCATCATAAGCTAGCTGTACCCTGATGAAATAGTGGAAAAATATAAAGTACAATTGGAGACATTTGGTAGTTAAAATGAGTGAGTAGTTTAAGAGAATAGTAGAAGTAACGGTTTTACTTTGCAAACTTGATCAGCACTAGGGTTTCGCTTGTACAAAATTGCTGTGTCAATGACTGCATTGAAAGTGATTGTGCATTACTGTTAGTGTTTTAGCTTGGCATGATTGCAGCATTTAGTATGATCGCTAGGTATTATAACCTTGTTCATGGTTGCTCTGGATGCTTGTGCCTGGTATAATTTCATGTTATGTGACTGTTAAGTGGTGACTAGATTCCATCATGGCATGCATTAATGCAGATTATGTATGTTGCTATGGTATGGGCTCCTTGTAAACTAGAAACATTCTTACAACTATGCAAGGAAAACTAATAACTTTCAGTATTTAGCATCTCTTCTCCTGAAGCACTCATGTCGTCTCTCTGGGTTCATAGTTTCTCCAACTACATATATCATTCTTTCTCTTGCACGTTCCATATCAACCCCAATTTATTATGTTGTTATTTTGTGACTTTGTGGTTTCATTATATCAGTGCTTGCACAGTGCTTACATGATAATAATTTCAACATGAATTCAACTTTATAATGTTGCTTGTTTGACATGAACTTAACTTTGTTTTAATATGTTGATTGACAAACTGAAGATTGTCAGGGAGCATAGCTGAACTTAGACACAGGAAAGCTGGCAGGCAAGAGCTGTGCCCATTGTGCTCCTACTGAGTACTCTCTACAGCCCAGTGACCACAACCAGTCTACTGGTCCAGTCAATTAGGCAGCCATGGGTAGAGGCTTTGCACGGGGAGCAATGAGCTTTCCTAGTGACGAGGAAGAGCCACAGAACTTCATGAATATCAGCTTAGTTGTATACTTGGTGGACATTAATAAATGCGTATTGTCTGCATTGATGTCCAGTTAGCCATACTTAGCACTCAGCTCCTCCTACTCAGCAGAGAGCTCAAGTCAGTTTAAGAGCTCATTTCACACTGTGTGCGAAAAGTGATAAGGGCCATTGTGCCCTCATCTGCTGCCTGACAGCTGCCTTGGGCTAGGCTTGGATATGCTCCCTTATGTTGCTAGCTTGACATAAACTTAACATTGTTATGCAGCTTGTTATGATCTAAGCAAACAACATGTAGTTAATGCCAAATTTTACGTAATATGTATTATTTAAAGCGGTTCAGTTATTATTCATGATATCGATGGGTTGCCCTTACTGTCGTCTATCCCATCCCTTTAACCGTATGATGTCCTTTTAATTTGGACCCATGCCCTTCATATAGTTCAGGCCTTGAAAAAGTTTTTTTTTAACAATGCTAATGACTACAAATGTGGAAGAAACCATAAGGGCATAAAACTTCATATCTGGTGGCATCCAGTTTAACATTCTAACTCAAATTTGGAATTTTTTCAATTGAAAAAGATTATTTCAGATCAAAAAAACCCATAGATGGCTCTTCATTGAAAACCTACCTCACTGTGAAGCTTGGGGTTCAAACCCCATTTGTTCTTTTCACAGTCTCATCTCTGCAATTCTTTACATATTTGTAGAAAAACATTGGTGAATGAGTTTCATAAGGGACATATGACAAAATTCTTGAAGAGTTTATGTATAAATGGATCTGTTTAGCAACATTTTGTCATCATTAAGGTTGAATTTTGAGAGACACTGAAGCAAATTCCTCAGGTATAACATGATCTTCGTAAGATGCAGTCTGCTTTCTCAGGCCTGTCACAACATCCACATCCTATAACCTTCAGTGCATTATTATATCACCATTAGCTTTTCATATTTATGTGGATGCCAGTTGTCTGATTTAGGAGAAACAATTCTCCTTTTTTGTCATAAATTTTCTGATTTTCCCAAATTTGGTTTTAATTCTCTGCTTTTCAACAAAGAAGATATAGTATGTTTTTGTTGTGACCATATGTGAGCCTATACTGTATCATGAGATTTTAGGAACTATTGCTTTTAGGGATCATCCTTTTTTTATCATATTTACTAGCACACAAAATGTAACCCAGGGGAGGAAGTGGAAGGCAAAAAAAAACCATCCACACTTCAAAATAAATGTGAATCATTTTTTGTTGAAAAGCATGTTTTCACATTTTTTCAAATATTCTCTTTGAGAGGGCGATAGGATCTGAAGGAATTTAGTTTTTGATTCTTGCCGAAGGCAAAAGGTATCCATGCAATCACAACGGTGTGTGTGTGTGAGAGAGTGTATGCATGGGTGTTATGCTTAGCTTGTAGACATTTCAAGATAGGAATGATGGATAGTTTTCATGCTTGGTATATGAATTTATCGTATAAGAGGAAGAGCCCTTATGTTTTGGTGAAGGTCAAGGGGTTATGTCAGGTCACCCGAGGTGAAAAACCATAACCTTGTAAACATGATAACTCAAGAAAGAGAGAAGCCTAGAAACCTAGTGTTTGTCGTCAAGGTCAGAGATCATGTAAGGTCACCAGAGGTCAAAAACCTTGTAACACAGTATCTCAAGGTAGAAAGCAAAGATGTTTAATACGTAGCACATGGATGGGTTATAGTCAGAAGGTGAACCCTATTGTTTTTGGTTAAGGTCGAAGGTTATCTGGGGTCACCTAAGGTATAACTTCAAAAAACTTAGAAATTACTTGTAAACAAGATATCTCAAGATGGGAGTGGTGGGCACTTTCTTTTTTGTTGTATGGATTTATCAGATTGATGATGAAAACCCTAATGTTTTTGTTAGAGGTCAAAGGTCGTGTGCAGTCACTATAGGTCAAAAACTAAAAACCTCATAAACACTGTCTCAAGATTGTAATGGGTAGATACTTTTCATACTTAGTGTATAAATTTATCATAATGAGAGGAAGAACTCAAATAATTTGGTAGAGGTCGTAGGTCGTATGAGGTCACCAGGGGTCAAAAAACCGAAAACATCTCAAGGTAGGAAGCATACTTTTCAATCGGCATGTGGGTGTGTTGTAGTCAGCACAAGAATCCTGTTGTTCATGGCAGAGGTCAAAGGCTATCTGAGGTCACTGGAGGTGAAACAACAAAAATCTTGGAATTGCTTGTAAACGCTGTTGCTCAAGATGCGAAAGATGGACACCTTTCTCACTTAATATAGGTTTTTCATATGAAGAGGAAGAATTCTATTGTTGTGGGAGGTCGGAGGTCACCAGAGGTCAAAAACTGCAAACTTTGTAAATTTCATCCCTAAAGATAGTTTTCGTAATGAGCATGTGGATGCATTATTGTCAGTAGATGAACCCTGTTGAGTTTAATAGTGGTCAAAGGTTATCTGAAGTCATTAGAGAACAAGTGGTGAAACCTTGTAAACTGCTTACAAACATGTTTTAAAAGAGATAACAGTTTTGCATCTCAAACTGAGCATAAGGATGCCCTCATATTGAGTAAAAGAACTATATTGCTCGTATGAAGGTCAAAGGTCATTTGGAGTCACCAGATTTCGAATGGTGTACACATCATAAATATGATATTTCATGAAAGGTAACCTTGATAGATCTTGAGAGTGGCTTTCCTCCCAATTGTGTGGTTTATGTGTACTATACCGTCAAAATCAGTTACATAGCTGATGAAGGTGGTTGCATTCCTGGTCTGAAGCACCCTTGTGTTGACCAGTTAAATAGCTGACTGCCTGCTTTTGTTGAAGCTGCTTAACTTTGTTGAAGCCATTGAGAAAGTCTTTCCTTGCTCTCACTATTGAAAGGCTCTCTGATGGGTTCTCACTCAGTCTTGTTTCAAGTCAGGGTTGTTACTCTTATGGGAGAAAATTCTGGTTTTATATTTGCCTGCAGTGGGAGGTAGCTAGGAGAACTTTCCCTTTGGAGCACTTGGTGCTCCAGAGGCAAGGAATTACTAAGCCTTTTGGGTTTCTGGTTATGCTCTGGAAAATGATGAAAAATAGGATGACCTAGTATGTATGATAGCAACTTGGCATCTCTGCTTTAGTTTGTCCCCAAAAGATTTTATTGTTGCCTTTTAATACATATAATATAACATGTTAAGTTTTTAGTTCAACAAAGAATTTTACTGAAGTAGATTTGAATAGCTTGGTTCTAAAATGTGATTCACGTCAAACTAAAAATTCCAATGACTAGGCATTTAGTGTGACTTGAAAAGAAGGAGCATATTTGCAATGGGTAAACCAATGGCAGATATCATGCCTCCCACAATATGAATTCAGGGCATATTGAGCTATACTGTTTAGATATACTGGGGGAAGGATTATGAATAAATAAAAACACTTTTTTATTGCTGAAGCAGTGTTTGTGTAATGTTTAAATATTTCTTTGTCTTGCAGGCCCCCACTTCCTCCAAAAACCTACAAGCTAATAGGAAATGGCAATTATTTCAGGTAAGATTGCAGAAAAGAAATTTGGTGAATTATTCTTATATAAAAGGTTGAAAAAGGAACTTAACCATACCGTTTGGCTTTCTTTAGTGCTGTTAGCATAATATTGGGCTATGAAAGTTCAAAATTTATTGTGGATAGTGTTGATTTTAATTACAGTAATGGCTTGTATGCAGATTGCACTGTACTTGTACACGGAACTTCCTTATAAACAGACACGTCAAGCCAAACAGAATGGTTATTATTAGGTATGAAGGTCACTTTTTTTTTTAGCCAAGTTGTTCCTATTTTGCTGGGGAAACAAAAGACACCATTAAAACATTTTTTCCAAAGGGGTTTTCTCTGAGGTCAGGAAACTTCAGTCAAAGAGATCTTGTCTTAAAGATTTAAGCTTTTAGTTTCACAGGTGTTTGTTGTTCTAACTGTTTAGTAAACAGTTTCATTTTCTTGGACTGGGTTCTCTAAGCAGCCTAAGAAAGGTTCATTGCAAACTAAGAATTTAAGCTTTTCCTTATTGCCTTGCATCAGTCAGTGACCTATGTAAGTAATGAAATGTATTAAAAGATTAAAAGTATTTTTGATGGGAAAACTGTAGTTTGTTCAAGGGTGGGGAGGTGAAAGTGAGACCCCCCACCTATTCTGCTTAGTCATTGGAGGTTAGGAAAACTCTCTCCCCCTCTTTCCTATCCCCATCTCTGGAAAATTTCGTAAATCTGGTACCATTCTTTGCTTGAAAGTAAACATTACATTGTGTACAATTTCTACCAGGTGGATAAGGACTTCCTGGTGTGTCTTATATTTTATCAATATTTATTTCTTACCTGGATTTCATACCAAGGCAGTAGGTCAGAAGGGTACAATGAGAAGTAGGATTGAATGGGTGTGTTGTTAAAATGCATTTTCATTAACCTAGTGTTTCATTAGTATGCATTCATTAAGTTGGTGTTTTGAAAGTATGCATATTCATTGAGTGGTATGTCATTCATATGCATATTCATTGGAATTGGTATGCCATGATGTTATTAATTTCTTATAGTGACCTCCATAGGCCACCACCCCTGCCTCCTAAGACCTACTTGATCAGGACTCGAGAAATTCATGTATGACAGGTAATTTGCAGAAGCATCATGGCCCCTCTCTTCTCTGCATTCTGTACCATAATATCCTTCCTTGCATGTACTCTGGATTCTTGTGCATTTGTATTCAGGTATTTAAAGGCATTTCTCAACAGCTTTTCCTTAGGTTGCTATGAGGAATAAAACATTATAAAAAACATCAAACAAACAACAAAATACGCACTTAATGTCATTCAGACGCTATAGCAACTTGCTTCATTCCTAACTCAAGATATCCCATTTTGAAAATCTGTTACTTTTGTCAATAAATACATCTAGTTTTAGTTTTCCTCAAGTTGTAGAATGTTGTGTCAAGTAGGTTCATCACTTACAGAGTCCTTTAATTTTGTTGCTTATAAATTAAATGCCTGTTTGTCCTTGTAATTTCATATCGTTGGAATGCTTGTATATCTTTTACATGTATTAAATTAAGCATTAAACTTGTGCTATGTGGACTAGGTTTAGCAAACAAACATTTTAAACATTTCTTTCACCAATGTTAGCATTGTAATAAAATGTGAAAGCTATGTCTAATTGGTGTGCCGCAATGACATCATAGATTTCCTACCATGCACTCCATCTCTGAGAAAAAAAAAATTGGAGAATGACCATCTTTCAATGCAACATGCTGCTGAGATGCAGCATCCTCATAATACAACAAAATTTTTCAGCATTTCATGAAAATACCAAATGAAAATAACCAATAAATGTTTTCAAGCAGTTGCTTTTAGCTCACATAGCCAGCGAACTTTGTGAGAAGACTGCAGTCTCATCATTCTGTCCATGAGTGTTAAATATCAGTTACTCAGCATTGCTTCATAGGTACTGTATAGTAAGACTTAATATACATCTTGTGAAATATGGTGGTCCAATTGGGTATTGGAAGTGATGAGGCAGGCAGGTCAACGATCATTACATGTTACCAAAGTTCAAAAGGAAGCTTTTTCTCAAATTCTGTCATGAACAATGATTTGATTTTGACGAAACATGCCACTAGCTTTATGTACTCTGCCATGGTACTAGTCCGTTGCCACTAACAGTAGCTGCAATGGTTACGGTATAATATGATGTGCTGCTGCTGTATATGGTGTTAGATCTCTCTTGTATCACATTCACCCTGTCAAAGAAAGGGTTATGCCAAATTTTACATTTGACAAGTAAACAAGGAATATATTAAGATTCTGATGAAGTTTGTACTCAATTCCCATGTCTGGTTCTTGAGATGATGGGAGATGAAGTCACCACTTTTTATGCCTAAATTAACTTTAGCAAGCAGGAGTGATGTTATCCCACATAATTGTGCAATGTTTTGCTTTTATTGTTTTCCAATTTATTTATTTTTTTTTCACCTTGAAGTAAATAAGGATTCCAGTCCAGGATGTAGCTAGCCAAATTTGAGCAGTTTACCCTAGAAGTTTGTTAAGTCAAACACCTGGAATAGAATAAATATTATGAAAACATGAGATAAAGAAGACAAAAATATGTTTTAGATGCATAGGACACCTGAAAACCATTGATCAGTATGAGGCTATGATGTCACCCCTGCTTGCTTCAAGTTCACTTTGGGTGGAAAATGTGATTGCCTTCTTTAGTAATATCTTGAGACCATGTTTAGGAATTAAATGCAAATTTTACCAGAATGTTTATATATCAAGCTACTTATCAAGTATAAATTTGGTCTTAAGTCCTTTTTTTTTTCAAATTTCTTAAAAGCTTAACATTGTATTTCTTTCTGGACAATGCAGTCTGTTGGTGAAGGTGGTAGCAGCTTGTTTAGGGTTATTTGGTACATGTATCAAAGGGAAGCTCTAATGATCTTGAGAGGGTATCCAGAATATGAATTTAGCATATCCAAATATATTGGAGACGTATGTGTAGAAGAGTCTCAGACTGCCATTTGTAAGCCCTACTGTCATTTTTCTGAGGCATGAAGCCAACTACAATGCTTACTCTTCACAGTCACTGAAACCATGTCTTACTCTATCCTAACATGTACAGTTTAAGGGATATTGAGCCTATACCAAATGGTATCTCCTAGCAAAAATTTCAGCTCATAAGATTTTGTCTGCATGGTATACCCAAGTAGTTAGATGAATGCCAAGTGAATCGGTTGCTTTCAGGCTTTAGTTCCTGCCAAGTGTCAAAGAGATCATAATAATTCACAAGGGGGATAACTTTGGAGCGGGCATTAAAATTTGGTTTTCCACCCTGCTTATCTAATTGCAAAGTATAAAGAACAATATTGAAATCTCCTGACCATATAATTGAGGAACATTGAAAATTGTGGAGATTTTGTGGTAATTCATTACCATACAAGGAAATATATTGTTTTTAAGCTGACCTCAGTAATGTTATAAATCTTCCACTTCAGTACGTCTTTCTTTAACAAAGAATAAGCCAGGGTAGGCTTAACAAGAATAGCAACACCTCTACGGTTATTATCCCCATGTGATAAATATAAATAACTAGCCCATTTGCTATACCAGTCCGTTGGCAGACAGTGAGTCTTATGGAATAAAATAAGATCGTAGTTATGTATATCACAATAAGCATAAAGCTTTCTCCTATTTTTGTCACCTCGCAAACCCCTTACATTGAAGGAAAGAAGTGTCAAAATCAGCCATTGCCTTTAGGTAATTGCTTATAAAGATTGGTCCAACTTACATGTATCATGTTTATGAGGATGTACAATGGATTGTAAACAGATATACAATAGACATTTAATGAAACAAACAAAACATGAAAAACATGGTTATGATAAAAAAAAGGAAACAAAGAAGTCTGTTCTCCACTGATACAATGGAGAATTCAAGGATTTGTTCCAAACTACTTTTTCTATCTGGATGCATGTTATTTTAGAAAGTGTGACATTTTACCTTGACTGAGTAAGAGCTGAGAAAAACCAGTGTATTTCTGCTGAAATTGCAGGTCAGTTCACTTTTTAGCTTCAATGCATTATTTGACAGCTTGGCAGATATTATGTCAGTCGAGCTGAATACTTGCCTAGCAGTATCGCGAGGCCAGTTCGGATTAACAGGGTTCTGGATAAACTGGGTTCAGATAAACAGGGTTTAACTGTATTTGGTATCAGTGGTAGATTTAATGAGGAGGGGATTTAAGGAGAAAGTGCTGGGGGCATCACTGCCTCCCATCATGCTTGAGGTGGAAATGTATCAAAGGCTCTGTATCCTGAGTATATTGATAGCTCCATGGTACTCGGTGTTTATTGCTCTCAGCTAAGGTTTGTCACTGTGGTTTCAATGAGAACTCATTTCTCTGCATGTCAGTATATCTGTATGTGTGTTGGGGTGTGTGTGTGTCTATGTGTGATCTTAGGCATGTAAAGAGAAAAATGTTTCATTGTTTCTTAATCTTCTTTCAAACTTTCACTGCTCTGTATCAAAAGTGATGAAATGGCAGCAGCAATTCCATATTTGAGCTATTTGCTTTGTGTATATGTAAATGAATTATTGTCATTATGTCTTGTTAAAAAGGGTTCTTTTTCATTACCTATGTTATGCACCACACTTAGAATGTGAATATAATGTCATGAGTAGAGAGAACACATCTTTTCATGAAATGCCATTAGCAGCACTGGCTAACTGTTAAATTTAGTATGAGTACAAATTCGTTCTTTCAAGTACAAATACAGACAAGTATGTAAAAGTGTGAGTTTGAGTACGTACCACTACAAGTCTGGTACAGTGTGAGTACAAATCCATTCTTACAAGTACAAGTACATGTAAACATGCCAATGTGTAAGTATGAGTACATACTTACCACAAGCCTGCTATGCTCTTTAACTCCACATTGTTTCACTGTTGTCAGTTGTAAAGCCAAGTAGATGACTTTCTTTTGGTGTAAATACTCACCTCTGTCTACCAGTGGCTTATGTCAGCATCCTCTTTGATAGGCCAATGTCGTGTCTCATCCCCAAGAAGAATTTTCAAAAATATTTCTTGACCAAGAACCAGATTTTGCATGAATTGTTTAAGATTATATCAGCATGTTCGAATGTATAATCTTCTTATTTGTACAAGTGCATGCCATTGATTTACTGTTTTTGAGTCAGCCTGTGTCATTGACATAGGATGAATCTGATTGGGTCAAATAAACCCCATTTTGAAACCAGCTTGACATTGTTGTTACTGAACAAATGAAATTTAGAGAGAAGCTGCATAGCAAATGTTGCAGGATGTCAAAAACTCTTCAGGTATGTTAAAAAAAATGAGAGACATTGCATCATGGGGGGGGGGGGGGGTGGGGGGTGGGGGGTGGTTGTTATTTTTCATTCGGAATGGATAAGGGTATGTGTGATGGTAAGGCCTAGAGCACCAAAAGTATGTGAGGCATTAAGTTCTCTCCAAAGGATAATGTTTGGAAGGGGTGAGTTTGGTAGGATTTCTTGGCTTGTGGTCAGATGCCTTGGATTTTCATTAATTCACAGTAAAATAATAAAAAGACACTTCACACTGATGGAATCCAATAGCCCTGATGACACATTAAGACCACTAGGCTTACTAGGTTGGCTATGGATAATTGCGGTAAGGGCTAGCAACAAGCGGCTATCCTGGCTTATTATCAAATTTCCTTTCTACAAGCTCTATGCACCTGTTATACTTTCTCTATAAAGCTGCAGTTTAATGACGTTTTCACTATCTTTGGACTGCCACTTTATAATTATTTATCTTGATATTGTCTGCAACTGGTGAATGGTATAGTACTAAATCAGAGTTAACTGAAGTCATCTAACAACCCCTCCTCCCCCCTTCACCAAATATTTCAGTCCATTATACCACTGGCATCTTTTGCATTTGAGAGGGGAGGAATCATTAACACTGAATTGGTTTGGGTCCAGACAGGTGTATTGGCTTCTGGACCTCATCTGTCACCTCATCATGCACAGCAGTAACTTCACCTAGCAGGGGCCAGGACAGGGGACTGGGGGGTTCAATCTCATGTTACTAACTGAAATAGTATTTCAAAGGCTATGGTTGCAAATGATAGTCCCATGTTGTGTGGTAAGTAGACATCACTGAGCAACATGTACAGCATGTTTAATATGCAGCCATTATCCCCCTAAAAAATGACTATAGATACCCCAGTACGTCAAAGGCTGTGTGGGGTATGATACTTGGCTATGTGGTATTTATCCTGCTCACACTACAGATAGATTTCAATTAACAGGTTTCCCATTATGTCACTAACGCTGATGTCGAGACTGCCTGTATCAGGTGTCTATATTGTGTGCTTCATTGAGGTCATAGACATTCTACACAGAATTTGAAGATTTTGAAGCACACTTGGAAAGAGGATGACTGCACACCCTTTTCACTTACTCAAGTCTCCTCATCTTTAACAAAACCCTCTCTAAAAATTGCTGTTAGGATCAATAAATAGAGAAGTCTGTAATTTTCCTCCTTGATCATATCTCTGAAAGTCTAGTATGTTATACTGTATCAATCTTTGTCGTTGAATTTACATTTTTTAAGTTGAAAATATGAAACACCAATAAGCACAAACGATTGGACCTTGAAGACTTAATGCAAAATTTCTGTGAGTTGCATACTGTGTGAACTAATAGAGATTGCTCTAGTAGAGCATCAATAGTCTCCAGGACAGCTATGGAACTGCAGGCCACAATGCATGGTGAACAATGGGTAGTGAGGGTGCATTCAAATCTTTACATCACATTTGAATGCGCCCTGTCGTGTAATACCACCTGAAATGGGAAACTGGTCATATGACCCTGCCAGGGTTCTAGCTATGGTGGGCGCCCCTGGGTGGGGCCGCCCAGCACACCTTATGTGCGTTGGGCACTCATGGTCAAATGTACTGTCCCTCTCGGCCCAGACTTCCCACAGACTAAACTGAAACCTTGCTGAAAATGCGCTATTGTGATCGTATTCCAAGAACACGGGTTAATATGATTTTGCAATGTGGAAAATGGAAATGCTGAATAAAAGAAACCAAACTAATTAATAATGAGGTAACAAAAGAGTTTTTAGCGAATTCTTTACTGCACCTTCATGATCATTACATTCAAAAACATTAACTAAATAATGGAAAAAATAACAAAAACAAAGTAAAATAATGGAACATCAACTAAAAAACTGAGTGAGATTACACATATAATTAGGTCAAAAAATTGCAAAAGGTAGCACCATTTTGAATCTGAACCCTCTTAAAGATACAAAATTTTCTTAAACCCCTCCCCCAGGATGGGGCTTCATAAACCAACTGCCGCCCGGCACTAAATATGCTCATAGCTAGAACCCTTGACCTTGCTCATCAACTTCAATGTCACAATGCTGGTGATCTGTCTAGTTTGTAGTGTTTTTGATGCCTTAGGTGAGAAGATTTAAAAAACAAAGAATGTGTGTGTAAAAATAGTTTTAAAAGGAAAGCTTCCCGATGTAGACTCTAGAGGAGAGGACTTACTCTTGTTTGTGACCACTCCCTCTTAGCATTTGTACTAATAACAAAAGTCATGTCAGCTGTGATAGTGCTCAATATTAGAGGTATAAGAAGCTGAATTAGTTCTTTTAATTCTCTACAGTGATGGCATTGAAGAGCAAACCCAACTGCAGGATGGCTGAGGGAATTCAACCAAATCCACCCTTGATTGAAGGAAAACAAACAGATGCAGCTCGGAAGTGAGGGCAGTATGCAGGAAGAATTCACCAGTATAACATAGTAGCTGGTAACCGTAAGCTAACGTTGTGGTTACATTCTCTCATTTCTGATGGCATATCAGTGGACGGGTGGAAACATTTGGTATAATTCCTTCACCCAATGGAACTATCAGCAGTTGTCACTGGTTGACAAAAATCAATTTTCATCATGCTGAAAATTTGTCCATTTATATGATGTTGCAAGAACTGGATGCTTAAACCCTTGGAACAGTTGTCTGGCAGGGTTTCTGATTTTGCTTATTTCAGGATGAATGACTTCCTTCCATGGGAATGTCAGTGGTTGTCAGTTGTCACATATCCTCTCATTTTATTTTGTATTGCGTCACATCACTCCAGAAGACATTAGCCTACAGTATATCACGTTAAAAGGTTTGTGAGGAGGAGGAGGAGGCATGGAATAAGGTTATGGTTGGAAGTCTCGAGAAGACATTCTGCAGGATGTCATGTGAGGATTGGGCCGTGGTTGTTTGAGAACTGTTGAATATAAATCCATCCATCCAGTCACCAGTCACATGTAGGTGGAAACTATTGTGGTTGGCTGAGAACTATTGAATATTCATATATTTCCTTCCAAGAGCCTATAAGTGTTTTGGTACAAATGGTATGTTCATTGTTCACAATTTATTACAACTCAGATTACTAGTTTTTTGTAGGTGTTTGGACTTGAAAATATTTGCCCATCATAAAATGATGGACTGGTTATCTTGCTACTCATAAAATAGTTTACTACAGTAGGTACATCTGAGGCAAATCTGCCATTCAGATCAATTGCCTTGCCACCAGAGTTGGTGACAAGGTGGACTGATGTGTCTTGTGGTGGACCATTTAGCTTGATGACTTTACTTTTTGTTTTCTGGCATAGTTCTGGAAAATTGTCTTGTGTAATAAAGAAACAGTCAAACTTGCTGGCATTGGATAGGCCACATAAGCCTACTCCTTAATAAATAAATTTGATCATGAAATAATTCTTCATTATGTGAGGATTAAAGGACCGCTCCCATTTTTTGTGACCTTTCCTACAAATTTTCATGTTAACCTCATTATTTTTAGGAAAGGTGTCAGGTGTGCAGTAGTTGCTACTACACACTAGTGAATCTGAACTCATGGGTGTGACCCAAATTTGAATCACTGAAAATTTTTCTTAAGTACTGCTTATGCTTGATAAAAGGTTTTATTTCTTATTTGGTTGACAAATACCATTATTGATCATTCTAAATGGTATTAAAACAAAAACCTTAAAACTTTTCATATTTTTCATGTAGGCAAACTACATTGAGATTTAGTTCATTCTGTATTGACACCTTCATATACCTTAAGGTTTTTCACATAGGCTATTTGCAGTGTGGACAGGGGTGAAGGGTGTGTGGGATGGTGGCAACAGTCCGTAAACACTTTTAAAATCCATTTTTAAAATTTACAACTGATAACTTTCAACCCAGAGATCTAATGTTTCTGATGCTTTCCAAAAATGATGCTTAAACAAGTTTGTATATTTTGGTTAAAATTTTACAGGTGACAGTTTTATGGCATACTTCTGCATTTTAGCAATAGTAAAAGAATTATAATTTCAAGATCAAATAAAGGTCCGTCTTTGATGTAACATGTAATTAATCGAGATACAATCATGAAGATTTCAAAATGTCTTTCTTACTATCTTTTGAAGCTGAAATTTGATTTTAGATTTTAGATCTTCAAAAGAATAAGAGTATTTGTAGATAATGCAATGGAATGGTGTGTGGTGAGTCTTTCTGGTGGTTGGTTTCCCTACTATAACTTCTGGAGGAATTTTTCTAGTTAAAACTTAAAAAATAATGTTTTGCCAGGCTTAGATACTTACATAGAAGTTAATTGTAAGGTGAAGAAGAATCCAAGGCTGCTTTTACACTCGACAAAGATCTGATGTTATGCTCATCATCAGATCATGTGCTGGTGATCAAAGCTGTGGCATATTAAAATCTGATCCCACAATAGCTGATCAATTATCGGTGGGCTTGTCATCTCTGAGTACGGCGGCCAGACGCCCACCCTTATGTTGGACAGTGTGGCTTTTGGACACTATGTGGTCTTTCTGACACTACCTTGAGCTGGACATTAATGCCCTCCATTTGGGGGACTGCTTTATAATTGTACATAAGTTATCTTTTCTTTTAAGCTATATCCTTATTAGAAAGATTGGTAACTAGAGTCCATAGTAACCATTAGTATAACTCAATGCAGTGTTTTGTTAACAGATGTAACAAATAAGTAATCAAGTTTTGTTTGTAATATGTCACTTGCCTTGAACGTTGTGTGTGGATCCCTTTGAGAAAGCTAAATTTCATATTAGCAGATTACAGCAGCCTGAGGACATTTCGATAAACCCATCGTGTATGTAGGTGATGTTAGTCTATTTGTAACACTATAGTGTCTGATTCTAAGTCTTTAACTGGTACACATCAGCAGCTAGTTGCCATTTTCAACACTGCAGATGGATAGTCTTGGGCTAGGTAGCACAATAGCTTTCATTTTACTTTTTTCAGAGGGGGTAGGGGACATTTATTTGTAACTTAGTTAGCTGTGACCATGCCCTCATATTTAGACATTTGGAAGTAGCAACACTAGCCTTGTTTAAACAAATCCTGTGAACCTCTCTACAGGAAGCATAACCATACCATCATTGGGCAGAGCCTACCTGAAGAAATTGCCCTGTATATGGTTGGAAATGGCACTTAAAGCAAATGAAGAAATTCTATTAACACCATTAATTTAGAAATGTCACCTTGAAGAAATCACCTTACAAAAATTTTGTTTTTAATGTACTTGCAAGAGAACAAGGCAAATTGCATGATTAAAGTAACACATTTGGCACAAACATATAAAGATTAACGGAACATTCCACCCTCAACACTCCCGATAGCCAAAATAACAACAGCCATCGCTCATCTCAGTTAAAACAAGCTAGGTCTCAACAAGAGAGCTTAATTTTACAAAAGAGAACCCTTGCTTATTATAATAAGGTGTGCCTTCTCCATTTACCCATACAATAATTAGGAAGAATTTTTTCCGTGACAAAGCATTAAATGACTTAGTCTTGGCCTGACCATGATGTCATACCAATTTTTTGACAGTAAGTAAGACTAAATCAGGGTCAAGTGTAAAAGCACCTAAGATTCAGTGAAATTCATACTTAAATAATAGTCAGTGATTGGTCAGTTTAGTTTTGTGTCCATCCAAGGTCATCACTCCATTTGGGAGCAGTTTTCTAATTTTTGCCTGCAGTAGGATATAGCCTACAGGACTTTTCCCGAAAAAAGTCATGGTCATATGTTTATAAAGAGAGTTGTAAGCTTTGTTTTGATTAACATTCCATAAAAGGGTCATAGAGAAACTGAAGATATATATTTATAAATGAAAACAGAGTTATTATGTTTGACTTGGAAGTACAAGTTGTTGTAAGACAAAAAATATTTTTGAAAATACTTTTCCTTTCTTTTTTGTTGGTATACATTTACATAAGGCATTTTATCAGAGTTACATTTTACTTAATGAAAAATATTATGAAAACTATAATTTCCAGGTTATAATATTTACATACAATAGTGTGTGGGGATTAATCAGGATTGTTAAAAGGAGAGTTTTAATTAGCGAAAATTTACTTTTAACTAATGGAAGAGGAACTAAATCCGAACAGAAACATTTTTATTGAGTCACAAGGGTGGTTCTGGAGACATTAGCAGAAGAAGTTACTGCATTTTAATTTTAAGTGAACTTGAAGCAAGCAGGAGTGATATCATCTCACAATTTTGAGAAATGCTTTGTTTGCTTTGTTTTTCAATGAATTGTTTCAACCATGAGATATTTAGGGAGTATAAGTTTTCCTTTGGAAAGATAACCTTGTGAAATTTCCATGCCTCTCCTGAGCCCATATTTTAATAATATGAGGTAAGGGAGGAGAAAATTGGTTGTAAAGTTTAGATTAAAGCAAAACAGATTGGTTAAAGGCAAGCAGTTGTCACCTCAAAGTACATTTTTGTTGTGGGGGGTATCAAAGTTCTCAGTTGGTTCTTGCTCTTTGATTGACTTCAAAGTTTGAAATTTCAAATGATGCAGAGTAACTCACATTTCACACAATGCAGAGAGAGTGTTTGGATTACAGGTATAACTGCATATGCTCACCAGGACATGGCCTGCAGTAATATAATTAGTTTGTGTCTGCACGAGGAGGTTTATACAGCCATGGGAGGAGCTACAAGTTGCTCAGTTGGGAGAATTGGAACTGTCTGGGATGACAAGAATTGCCCTTTAATGTGAGATTATGATGTCATGTGTGCTTGCTCTAAGTTCATTAAGGGCTGAACATGTGATAACACCATTTGCTCATAGCTCAAGAATCACAAACATGAACTGAATGCAAATTTCATGAGAATGCGTAGATTAAATATCTGTCTAAAATATCAAAGCTAAATTTAGGTCTGAACCCTTCTTTAAATTTTTTGAAATTTCTCTGACTTAAGTTAGGATACCATCCATTCTCATGATATCATGATAATGTTAGATTGGAAATTAGGTAAGAGGAGATGGGGGAGGGGGAGGGGTGTGACAAGCTGATGGGATTGGAAAGAAAAGTCAGTGAATGGGGGTTACTGAAACCTGGAAGAGGTTTTACTTGTGATGATAATAATAATGAATTTTTACATGCTGCAAGATGAGGACAGCTGCTCAGAGTGTTTTACAATAAATACAATTAAAAATCTGGGAAACACTGTCATGAACCTAAACACTGAATTAGAGTATAAAAATATTTGAATGAAAGAAGGAATACAGTACAGTTAAAGTGTGAAATTGATGCTTTTCTGAAAGATGTATCTATATTACCTTTCTTACATTTGAAAACTTCCTCCTCTGACTTCCACATTGAAAAACACTTTTCCAAAAGCACAACGAATTGTTGAAACTGTCAGAGAAAAAGCAGCGAATAAATTAAGGATGGTCTGACATACCTTGTGACAGCAGGAAGGGCAATCATAGGGGTGCCCTCTAGTGAGGACACCTGTAAACTGTGCTGTCAACTTTATCCGATACTTATTGCAGGTAATTTGGGGTTTAAAGTGTAAGTATGGAGTTGCATAGATTCCTTAAGCAGGGATTTTTGTGGAAACAATGACAACATTGTTTTGAAGACCCAATAAGAGATTAGCAGTCATTGTTTTTGTAAAATAGTTGGTATTGATACTCAATTTATTCATAGGCCAGGATTGGATGAGATAAATCATAAAGGATGGTCACTTGTTAATGTGATCATAGAGGTGATTTTACTTTTAAATTATTAGAGATTTTTAGATATTTGTAAAAAAAAGTGAGATCATTGATAATACATCATGCTACAATGTACAAAGCAATACTGTCTTCTGTTACTTATAATATTCTGTACATTTGTTTCAAAGGGTTACTTGAATCTATTTTGCTGTTACTATCCCCTATTACTACTATTGGACAGTCCATACACTGTGGATTGATCACTGGCAATGAAATCCCTTCTTAGATGGTGCTCTGTTGATATCCTGACTATATCTCACCCTTGTTTCATGCATTGCCAGCGAAATGGTCAACTTCACTATTTTAGTGCTCTCTTTTAGATTAGTTAGACATCTAGACTCCATATTGGAAAAAAATAATTGTTCAAGGGTTGGGGAAAAGGACTCTAGACAAATTGGGAGGATAAAGGGGGTCAGTCAGGGAACTTACCCACCCACCTTGTAAAGAAAATTTTTGAAGTGCTGCACTTATTTCAGTCTGTCAGTGGCACGAAACAGACACTCCTGGAAATATTCCTTATTGAGATGCATATGCTTATGAAGCTGTTCCTATCTGGGTGGGGGAAGGGGGTAGGGGTTGGACTGAACATTGTACTCTGCTGTCCTGGGCAGGGTTTAAGACGTGGAGTGAACAGTTTGATATATTTCATGATGGTAAAAATAAGGGTTTTCAATTTCATCCTAGAAAAGTTGGGGGGGGGGGAGGTGTGAAAACATACTTCAGCCCCTCCAAATTTTTTGAATAGGAGGCTAAAGCATAGCCCCCTTCATATAAATCCTTTATAAAACAGTACACATGCAAAATAAAATAAATTTCAATATCTTCTTTTATTCACAGATATGTACAAATAGTATTTTACAAATACCAGAAATTAGAACTTTGACTTAGTTTTTTTTTTACTTGATTCAGTACCACTTGTCTAAAGTGTAAAAAGATGAAACATTCACACTGGCTAGTACCTGTAGTGGATGCTACCTCAGACCTGCCATGGTGCAGCAATGCAAAAATATATGTCTACAGTTCAGTATTCACACACTTTTGACATAGTGAAACTTGGAACTTTTTCAAGACCAAAAAATTCACACTCATGGTGGAACCTACAACTTCAACACTTTTTTAATGCATATGCTAATTAATTACTGAAACACTAAAGTTTATGCACATACAGATGTATTTGGTCAATTGTTGCATGTGCATAGAGTGACATATTTTTCTCTCATTTATGGTTTGATTATTGATAGACAGTTTTCAGGCTAAAGGGCACAATTTTCAAGATCAAAGACTCCTAATTCTTCCAGAAATTAAGAATTTAAGAACCACTTTATTATTTTGGATTTTTCAGACTTTAGGCCTCCTTTAATAAATAATGGGAGGCCTGAATATCCTCCTAAATGAATAAAGATTCCCTGGCCCCTGAACAGAGATACTCAGTTCCATGATAAAACTGCTGTGTGTTGCAATGAACACAAGGACCATATTTAATGTTAGACACCAAGGAAATTCTGACAAATTTGCACCTGAATTTTTAAAACATAGAAACTTGATACGGAAAAGAAATGTTATGATAGTTTAACCTGAAATGACATACCTGGTTAAAAGCTAGGTTTGTGGTACAAAAATGTCTATACGGAAGACATACTGTAACAAACTGTTTTTGCATTTTATCAGAAAAATTCACAAAGGAACTTTGAAATGTGTTCCATAAAAGCACCTTAGTATATTATATAACCTGCATATAGTACTAATACTAGCACATGATTAAAATATCCATCTTTGGTAAACTCGTCTTGATTCAAAATATACTTCAAATGAATAAATGTACTAGGCTGTTCTTTTGAGAAACATTGGTGGACAGTTGCACTTATCAATCAATAATTAAAATTGAAAGCTACTGATGGAATTCCTCTGGATTTGGATTAGTGTAATTCAGGGCCTCAGATTGAGCCACTTGAGCTCATAATAACTCATAATAATAATTCAGACCTTGAAGGACAGTTGTTTTGCGACGCTAAGCAACCACGGGAGTGGGAGATGCCTGAGGCTTATAAATTACAACTTCACATCCGGGTGATCGACTAACCAACTCAACACTTTAGGTCAAATTTGGTTTTGCAAACTTTACATGACCATGGATGAGCACCTGTGAGATTTGACTTCTCTTTTTCACTACAACAAAAGGATAACTAGGTAGGTAGTGTATACCACCCACTTCCAGGATGCCATGTAGTGTCCCCACCCCTGGGATAAGTGAATTTCCAGTATTAACTAAAGTCCCAAAGGCTGAGAGGGGGGGAAGATCCTTGCCCTACACTACAGCAAAACATATGTGCTGAGCAGCCTTAAATGGACAATGACAAGACACCTGAATCAGACAACACCTGAACTGGAAAGTCAGCCCTTTTAAATTAGAGTCCATAAATAAGTTTATGGACTCCCTCCAGCACCACTGGGAAAAGCTTTGCAACAGAGGCAATTTAGTCACCACAAAATTCCTAGGTGTCTTCGATGGGATCTGATTCAGAGATGTAATCAGACGCAAGGTAAAAACTCTAAATCACCAAGACTTTTTCTGCACTTCTTCAAACACTGATTCAAATATGTGCCACCTAGTCTTTACAGCTTTTATTTGATGCGCCCTTACTGCTTTCTGACACAGAATGATAAACACGTCAAGCAGAGATAACACAGTTAATATGAAAGACTGGTTTGATGTTTCACTGAGTGTACTTGTGATCTTTCCTTCAACCAATAATGGTATAAAACAGGTGGTCATCTTAGTGTTACATCTTAATGTTTGTCTTTGTTTTCACTGTTTGGTAACCACTTTGTCACACACCAAGCATGAATGCCTGTTTGCTGTGTGATGTTCCTTTGTTTATCTCCAACCTCGTTGCTACTGGGTTGTTAAGTGTAGCATTGAATGTTCCCTTTAACACCGTGTCTTGAAGGAGAGGGCTCAGCTGTAGAAAGAGACAAAAATGAAATCTGAAATCTATTGGTTTCTTGAATCTTAAGAATAATAAAATTTCATGCCTTTCCATGACTCTTTCATCACTTAATTATGAAATATCCATGATTATTCATAGTATTATATATTATTTATATACATTTTCTTGGGTATAATGATAGGACAAAAATGTGCATTTTTCATGCAATTAAAACAGTGTGTTTTTCAATTGGCATAGCAGCTTACAGAGCGATGACTGGTGGGCCGCAAGGTAAGTCAGAAGAAATAAGAAAAAAATCGATGTCTTTATTTCAATAATGTTTTTCAATACAGCTTAATTATCTCCTACAACACGGATAGAATTTCAGTAGTATTTATGGCATAGTGTTAGAACTTTTCTAGCAGTATGGTCAAGCTATAAATTTTGGTGGAACTTAAATTTTTCCGTTAATGGTGAAAGGTAGTCCTCAGGTAAATTTGAAAATTACAAGTGGGCCTCAAGTTATGAAAGGTTCAAAAATCCCGATTTTAAAGTAGTGTTGGACCTATTCAATACTGGTATTGGCTGATATCCTCTATTCTCATCCTTTATAAGCACTGGTAAAATTTACCTTACATGCCAGCATTATGGAACCGATACTGGTCCCATAATTTACTGAAATTTTACATTATTTTTGTATGTCTGGCTGTTAAACCCAAAATTTTACTTCATGAAAGTGGCACAACACCAGAAGTGCTCGACAGCTTGTGTTTTAGTGTGCAGTATATGGTCATTTCTCAAATTCTGGTATCGTATTGGTACCGGCCAATATTGGGAAAAAAAATTATACCAGTATCGGTAATATCAGCCGCTTCTGACACCAGTACAACAATATTTAAAAGATGATACTGTACTATGCAGTCTTTACAATCCAAGACAAATGTCACCTTAAAAAATGTCATGATTTTACCACATAACTCTGACTGAGACTGAAAACACCAAAACCTATACTGTCACCAGTTCAGTGGTTGCACATTACATAAAAATTTAAGAGCAAATTTCATCATCCCAGAAAGTTTAAATTCTCCAATTGGCAAATAAGTTTACTTCTAGTTTCTCCTCCTTTACACCTCCTAGACATAGGCCTACTGTAGTTTAATTGCCCAAGGCCAATCATGCTAAACACTATGCAAGTGGTTCTGATATAAATTACTTTATCATTGATATGCACATGCCATTGTCCAATCAGAGTGGCTTATATTTTGAATGCATAGTTTGACCACTTTAATGTCAATTAAAGTGTACTAGCAATGGTGAATTCTCATTGCCCCAAACTCAAAATGGGGTAATGAGTGTCTTGTCTTTAATACAGGCCGGTAGCCTGACAAGGCACTGAAGGGGTAATTAAGATAGCTTCCGGGGGGAATATATTTTTGGGGGGTGGGGGAGATATACTAACATGCATCAAGGCAGTGGTACTTTTTGATCTTCCCCCAAGAAGATCCAAAATTACCATTGCCTTAGTACAATTGAGGTCCCCCCCCCCCATCCCTGGGCTATGGGCTTGCTTTAATAGTTATTTTAAGGCCTTGGTTTCAGTAACTTACAACAAAATAGGGGTGATAAATTTGGGAGAAGCTTAGAAGAGGTCATAGTTCTCAACTTTGAATAAACTTCATAATTTTGCATGAAATTGACAATTACTTCCCACATTCAGTGTTGTGGGACTTTTCATTCAAGAGGGGGGAGGGGATGGGGGAGTGAGCAAGATTAAGTTTTGGAAGACAGTGCTGAACTTACTTAAAGTTGGCCTAAAAATGGGACTTAGGTCAGAAAAGTTTTTAAAGGATTTGCTCCAACCCCTCTGCTGGCCTTTATGATGATCTGCAATGGCCATTTTCAAACAAGTACGTGATATATGCTGACTCACCTCATATGAACCCGGACCTGGATCATCATTCTTGATTGATTTAAATCTAGTGTCCCTAGTCACCATCAGACCAAGCTTAACCTCTGACTGTGACTGTGGATTGTATGTTCCTGGACCTGCATCATTATAAAAAATAAAAATCAACAATCTGAGTGATGCTACATGAATGCTTAACTGTAACTTAACTTTCATTTACACATTATAAATCAAATTACATGTCTAGGACTCAGTAAAATATGGCTGCCAATAATGGTAAATGAAATTAAGATGCACAGAACTTTATAATGGTGCAGATCACAGGTATGCAAACTGAACCAGACTGATGCATTTTGTGCTACCATTGCAGGAATAATCTCATTTCCATATCTGTAATCTGCCTGACTTTGATGGCAATTAAGGAAAATCTTCCAAATCCCTTGTTCCACAAATTTCTTCAAAAAATTTAACTTACTCACAATGAGTACCTCATATGTCTCATATTAGCATAATTACTCTAATAAATCATTACAATTAGCAGTTAGTCCTTTTCAGGTCCATGGCCCCCTGACTTGCAATTTTGTGGCCCTTTAGCTCCCCATACCTCATGCAGATGGACTGGATAGCACTGCAAGCAACACTTACCAGGGTTTTTAATGTCCGTTTTCTCAACAATGACGTCCCTTGGTACTGTAAAGCGTGAAGCAGATGATAAGAAAGAGCCCTGGTTACGTTTAGCGATGACTGATCTGGGAACAGCTGGGGACTTCTTACCCTGACTTTGATCGAATGACTTTGTGACTTCATAAGAACCAGGTGGTGGATTTTCCTGTTGAATAGAGAAATTTGTGAATTTAGTTGATTTTAAGCTTTTACTAGGAGCAACATACTCAAACATCCTTGTCTAATTATCTACACTCGACGGTCTAGTTTACTTAGCAAAGTAGTATACAAGAGCATCAATGATGCTGTAGCTCAACTACAATTTCTCTCACACAGTTAATGTTATGTAGTTTCACTAGGGATCCAAATCAAGGAGTCGTAGACTGTCATGATCTAGGAACTTCAGTGCTATAGATGTAAATGGTCACAGCAGTGGTATATCTGCTAGAGTTGTCCGGCTTGCGACTTTTTGTTAAGAGTTTTTGGGCACAGTACTGTAGGTAATTCTGCTGACAAAAATTAGGCTACTTATACCCCAATTTGTCAGGTCTGTCAAAAAAATGATTCCTATAGTATACATCATACAAAACATAAACCCTTATGGAGAATCACTAGCATGCATTTCACCATATGATGTTTTGTGACCCCAAATGGCAATCAACATTAGTGTTTGCACCGGGTCCAAAATTCGGTCGGGTACCCGAAAATATAACTTATGTTAGGCTGCAAGTTTGTTCTAAAGTCATAAAAGTCATAATGAGAAATTTTGCTTTGCAAGTTGATATAATATATAACACCAATGTATCTTACGTATGGGCATGACAAGTGTTCTTAGGCGTGTCTGTGATAAATTTTGCCAGGAAAAAGTAACATGTTAGGTGTTCTGTCACACATGCAATCTATGTTAGTGAAACTTTGGATCCAGGTAGCAATTTGAGAACAGGGTCCTGACATCATCGGTTGGGTACCCAGGTACCTAGTGCAAACACTAATTAACATCAACACAAAGTTGACCTATGCATCATCCACTGAACACTCTGGCCAACTTTGATAAGATTCCGACACAACCATGAGTATTTCAAGGCTTTTGCTTGATTCTACTGTTTGCCCTAGCTCTTTGACCCCAAACAACTTTAAACGTCTTCAAAAGTAAAACTCTGATAACCCATCAATTCATCTACTGCATACTCTTGTCAACTTTGATAAAGGTCAGACACAACCCCTAGGAGCTGAAGGCATTTGTACAATTCCAGTGTTTGACCTCTCCTTGACCCCAAATGACCTTTGACCTACTTCAAAAGTACAACTTTGAAGACCTGTCATCTACTGTACACTCTGGCCAACTTTGATAAGGTTTGGATATAACCCCTAGTGGTTGAAGGGTTTTGAGTGATTTCACGGTTTGACCTCTCTGACCCCAGATGACCTTTGACCTACTTCATAAGTACAACTCTGATGACCTATCATCAATTGAACCCTCTGGCTAACGTTGATAAGATTTGGATATAACCCTTAAGAATTGAAGAAATTTACAACATTTCACTTTTTGACCTTTCTTTGACCCCAAATGACCTTTGACCTACTTCAAAAGTACACCTTTGACAGCTTGTCATCTACTGAACACTCTGGCTAACTTTGATAAGATTTGGATATAACCTTTAGGAGTTGAAGGCTTCTGATTGATTTCACTGTTTGACCCCTGCTTGACCCCAGATGACCTTTGACCAACTTTAAAAGTGCAACTTTGATGACCTGTTATCTACTAAACACCCTGACCAATTATGATAACATATGGATATAACCCCTAGGAGTTGAAGGCTTTTGAGTGGTTTCACTGTCTGACCCCTGCATGACCCCAAATGACCTTTGACCTACTTCAAAAGTACAACATTGATCACCCATTATCTTCTTAACAATCTTGCCAAATTTGATGAAATTCAGACATAACCCATAGGAGTTGAAGGCTTTTGCGTGATTACACTGTTTGACCTCCTTTTGCTTGACCTCTCTTTGACCCCAAATGACCTTTGATCTACTTCAAAAGAACAACTTTGATGACCAATCATTTACTGAACATTCCTGTCAAATTTGAAAAGATTCCAACAAAACCACAAGGAGTTGAAGGCTTTTGCGTGATTTCACTCTTTGACCTCTCACGACCCCCAATGACCTTTGACCTACTTCCTGTTACCATAACTATCAAGCCCTTGATATGTGTTATACCCACACCAACTTTGAGAAGGAACGGTCAAAGCACCTGCAGACAGCAGCCTTTTTTCCAATGTTGACGAACAGACAGACGCATTGCCATGACAATAGCTCAACTTGTTGAGCTAATAATTCAGTACAAGCAAAGTGACACTCTTCCAAATTTAAATGATTTTGTTTACAACTTTTAAGTCTCGATTAGCAGTTCATAAATGTATTTGAAATTTCAAATTTAGTAATTACAGCTTTGTTCCTTATAAGTGATGGATGCAAAGTGTTAAAATCAAACCATGTTTTAATTTGGTTGTGGCAGGATTTATGATTGCAAATGTATCTCGTAAAACAACCTTTCTGTTCTGTTAAGTATTATGCAAATTACAACAGTCAAATATAAAAGGAGCAAGGTTCTTATCTGCAAGAAGCTACTGCTGCATGAATCAGTCTCCCTGTAATCATCTGCAATGATCTGCCCCTCCCAACCAGCATGCAGAAATGCTGACCACTAAGCTCTGAAAATGCTATTTCAGACCAGAATCGATTTCAGATAACAGAGTACATTGTAGCTTCTTACTTCCCAGGATATGTGCTCTTTTCCGGCCCTGCGTATTTTTCATCTCATTTAACTTCCACCAAGACACTTATCATCAACTTGTTTTGATGAGGGGCACGAAACTGTTCACCATTGCAACTGGGAATGTTAAAGTCTGGTGAAT
The DNA here is from genome assembly GCA_029531755.1 of Holothuria leucospilota. Taxonomy (NCBI): domain Eukaryota; kingdom Metazoa; phylum Echinodermata; class Holothuroidea; order Aspidochirotida; family Holothuriidae; genus Holothuria; species Holothuria leucospilota. Next base: position 38,313,740 of record CM055980.1, on the reverse strand, counting down.
TTTCTTGTCACTATTTGGGAAAAATTTGTCATCTTTAGAAAGATGTGTAGGATACCCTGAGCCACAGCTTATAGTTGGAGTTTTGTACCCTCGAAGTAAAAGAGCTGCAGTCCTAGGCAGAAACCTGCATGTGGACCTAACATGTTACATATACATGCCACCTTTTCATGATTTATCCTGAAGGATTATGTAAATATTTATCCCAAGATATGAACAGTAAGTCACATTCTTGGATCCAGGTAGTAATGCATCCTGAACATTTTTTTATGATCATCTGAATTTTTCTTATTTATTCCTGATGGAAATTTTTCAGTATCCTGATTATGGTTGTATGGCCCTCAGAACAAGAGAAATTACACATAAGGGGTTCCATCTTCCAATTTTTTCTGGGGGAAAATCCACCTTCATGAATGGGCCCCTATCCACTCCAAACCATAGATATGCTCTGAGAAAACACAAACTGACCCTTGGTAAAAGTTTCAATGACATTTTTTTCTGAAAGTGAAGGAAGACCTACCCGTATGACAGGTGGGGGTGTGTAAAGTCGGTCTGACTGAGAAGCAAAGTTGGCAGTATTATTGTGTGCATAGCGGCTGTATGTTGGCCTGTCCTTGACTTGATACTGAGCTGGACCTGGTTGTGATGATTCTTGCTGTTTTGTGATTGGTTTTATCCTAACTGACGTTGACCCGAATGCTCCTCTTCTTGTACTTTCAACGTACGCCTTTCTTAATGAGTCTTTTGCCAGACCAGGGAAGTTGTAAGAACCAGGGCCTATGGAACAGAAAGAAACAGAATTTAAAAGTATTTTAGACAAAGTGAAAACTTGCATACTAGTGGTTCTGGCCACAGCAAGCTACTTTTACTTGATTTTTGCTTTAAATTTATTGTAAAAGGCAGGGTTTCTCTCTACAGCTTTTGTTCTTATTAAAGTTTTGGGCTCCACAATTCTTCCACAGGCCATGTTTATGCATGTTGCATGCCCCCTATGACTTGTGGACTACCACTTCAGAACCTAAGCTGTAGGGGCTTGGAATATGACTTCACATGGGTGGCTTCTCATTCACCATATTATTTCTCAAATTTGGAATCCACCCAACTTTAAGAAGATACTGCAGATGAAAGGGAAAATAAAACAGATTACTCTTGGATGACCTAGCTGAAAGGGGATCTAATGCAAACTGTTGCAGTTTTATGAACTAGCTCTCACAAACTCATTCATCTCATGCTGTATGGCAGATTTGTAACTAAGTGTTCATAGTATAATGATCTTAAATAGCAAACACAATCACTGTCAGAATTTCTGAGGTAGGAAAATCAAACTTACAGTAGTTTCTATATTCCAATTAATTTTATGCACAATGTATAAACACAGATATTTGTATCGATTTTCTTTCAAACAAAAAAAAAAGAAAAAAATAAACAAAATATAGATTTACCAGGAGTCTTCTTAATCCTTGGTTCGGGTTGGAACCTGACAGCTGTTGTACCAAATGGACTTCTTTTGAGACCTCTGATTTTCTTCAAAGCTTCTAATGCATGCCTTGGATCATTGTATGAACCCGGTGCAGGTGTATCTGATTTGGGAGATGAAAACCGCTGCAAAAGAATATAGCCAATGAAATGCAATTACTTTTACTTTGGACAAAGTTGGTACATTGAAAAACAATCTACAATAAAATGCAGTTTGGTTAAATAAATGTAAATCAAACTTTTTTATCATTAATACTTCTGTTGCTAGTCTTCAGAGGTGTAGGAATAGTTTCCAAAGCAGAAAGGACCCAGGATTAAATTCTATTCAACTTCTGTCCAAAACACATTCAACTTTGAATGGAGTTGACTGACTTTGAATGGTTCTAAGTGATTTTAAGTTAATTACAAATGGTTTTGAATGGTACTTGAGCACAATTTGAATGGTGCTCAATGGTTTCATTATCCATTTTGAATGGAAAAGTGCTAAAACCCATTCAAGGGAACCATTTGCACTCATTCAACATTTCTTGAATGGAATTTAATGGGGGGGGGGGGGTTGACAAATGGTTATGACATTGTCCTTGGATGCTTGTTTTGGGTTCCCCAGTCTAGGGGTCAAGGAGCATTGCCCTATAGAAAGTTGTAAAACAATATCAAAACCTACAATTTAGAGTGTTCAATGTCTCAGAATGGCAAACCTAAGTTCAGCCCAAGTAACAAGCATAATAATATTTTTTTTGGGGGGGGGGGGTGGGGCTATCAAAGAAGGGAGGCTCACTTCAGCCTCATCCCCCTCTCCCCTTCTGGGTATGACCCTGGCTTCACTGCTATGTTTGTGTTACCTTTGCTTGAGACATGAAGGGAGGATGTTCCACTTCTAGACCTTCGGTGTTGTATGCTTGTGGTGTCTTATCAAACTGACTGTTAATTTCATATTTGCCTGGACCTGGAACAGCCTGTCAAAACATCATATACAAAAATTCATCTCTAACAGTTACATCACAAATAATACTAATACTTTAGAACGATAAATCTCTTAAATGTAGTCCTCACAAAAAACATCCGTCTAAACTAGGACATGACATCTATGCATTTATGGAAGATAAAGTCACCAGAAAACATGTTGGAACACTAGCAAAATCTTACACAGGTCCTCTTATTCCCTTTCAAGTATCTTTCAGATTGAGTTAAGAAACAAGAGTATCATAATTCAAAAACATAAGACGACATTTCTCAATTAAGGGGTTAAAAGGTGTCTGCCCTGAAAATCTTCCCTTACTGACGAAGAAGGGATGGGGCATGGGGGAGGGGGTGGAGGGTATCTGCCCTGAAAATTTTCCCTTACTGTCAAAACAAGGGATGGGAGGGGGTGGGGTGAAAGTTTTGTGCCCTGAAAATCTTCCCTTACTGTCAAACAAGGAATGAGGGAAAGGGGTGAGAGGTATCTGCCCTGAAAATCTTCCATTTAGTCAAAAAATGATGACAGTAATTCTGCCCTGAAACTGACATTTTTGCCCTGATATTCAAATGTTTTGCTCTGAAGTTCACATTTTTGGCACTGAAATTAACATGTTTGGCTCTAACATTCACATTTTTGCCCTGAAATTCACATTTTTTGCCCTAAAATTCACATCTTTTGCCCTGAAATTCATACGTTTTAATCATGAGGTGGGTAGCACGTACTATAGTATGCTAATTCAAACTGAAGTCAAGCAGTACGTTTTGCCCATTACTCTACCTTCTAACATAACATACAATGCTAAATTGATCACTGGCATTCAATTTGCATATCAGTCCTATAGTATTGGTATCAGCATAAATTTTACCACTTCAAACAAAGCTTGCTTTACTTACCTATTTGTTTAACTTTCACTCTAAATACTTGACCCAAAACAAAATGACATTTCTTAACCACAAATGTACTGCGTTACTGTCTGCTCTACACACGGCCTACGGACTTGACCATTGTGTCCAACATTCTGTTTATAAATTTTTACTTGACCTTCAAGAGACTGGCATAGTAATTATGACACACACACACACACAGTGCACCACAACCTATGACCTAAATTTTCAAATAGCAGCCCATGGGTCATTTATGGCTTGCACCAAGATCTCTAATGGCCCACAGAAGATTCAAGAAGTCAAAATTTAGATGAGAAAGTAAACCATATTCAATCCTGGCTACTACAATAATTACAAAGTGAAAATTTGAGTAAAAGTGGCCATCAGCCCAACACTCTTGAGAAACCTGGGCCTACAGTTTGGTAAACTTTTGTAATGTGTGTATTTGCTCTTTGCAAAAATATCCAGTTCACCGCACTATCCTTTGATAATGAGACAGGAAATGTTGGTTACCACTTTAAGCCCACACTGGCAATTTTCAGTTGGTCCAAACCTACTCACAAAAAGTAGGCATGCAACTCTCACCTTTTTCTCTTGACTTTTAACAATTTCTTCATGGTACCTTGGAATCTTTGATTCAAATGGTCTAGTCCCTGATACTCCTGCATTCATGTTATCATACCGAATTTCTACATCATGGAAGGGGTCATATTCACCAGGTCCTGGGCCACCTTGCCCAGCAAAATCCATTCTTGTAGATGTCATACCACCAAAATGAACTCCTTTATATTTTGCAGATGTCTTTGTTTGTTGCTGAAACATTTGAAATACAAAGAACAACAACTGATGATAAATGCTGCTTCTACAATTTAATATCTACATAAAATTTTAGTTGTGAGCATTCCAGAGAAGTAAAAAGCAATGGACAAATATTTAATCTGTTATCAAACTCAGCTAGATAAAAGTTCAACTGACAACATATGTAAAGCTCAGTCAACAAGCTCAAAATGGCAGTGTGGTATTTTTAGATAACAATGGCAATGGGGTATTAACAAGTTTACAATGGCAATGTGGTTATTAACAAGTTGACAATGACAGTGTGGTATTAGTATAAAGTTGACAATGACAGTGTGGTATTTACAAATTGACAATGACTGGTATTTTCAAGTTGACATTGATAGTATGGTATTAGTAAGTTGACAATAACAGTGTGGTTTTTTCAAATTGACAATGACAGTGTGGTGTTTTAAGTCTGCTAGAATGAAAATCAAGACACAAGAGAAAAAGTTATTCAAGTAAAGAGTACTTCAATGTTGATTTTTACCAAACACTGGTTTTGTAAGACAACAAAAAATTGTCTACTGCCACAAATGAGAATGACAGAATAATAATACTACAATACTGTCCTTTACAAAACACCAATATCTAAGGACCAAACCCTAAACAAAGGCACTACATGATGTATATTATCCCTTACCACCAACAACCTGCCCCAAATTCAACATTTCCAGTGCAATTTTATACCTAACAGAATGGGTCCCTGTCTTAGCCCTGGGTGCTCAGAGGATATTAAGATAAAGCACCCTGCTCAAGTACACAGCCTAACAAACTAGCCAGGAATCAACCTCCCAATCTAATGGTCACTGATCTTTCATGTCAACTTGTCCATCATACTCTAAAGTGTTACCTTATAAATAAATCCAAGTGACGCCCTACCTGATTGACATTGTAAAATGCTGGACCAAGTGATGTGTCTCTTTGGGGTGGCTCTTGTTTCCTTAAAGTGCCATCTTCATGTTCTTCATAACCATAAGCTTGTCCTGGGGTTGGTATAGATGGGGCCACAGGTTTCCTGGAGTATTTAATTCTACTAGTGATAAGCTGTAAAAACAAAAAGGAAACACATATATAGATCTGTGTGTTTCAGACCATTCCATATAGTCCTTGAAAACATAAATATGCCTTATCCTACATTTCAGTCTCTCCTGTTGACCTTTGAATGTCCAAACCTTTAATATCCGATTACAAATTTTCATGTTATCTTTAAGACAGAAACAAAAACATCCGACATTTTAGATATTTTGCAACCAGAATTTGCGACAAGTGACAGCACCTTGATGGACAAAAAAACTCAAGGCAAGCTCAACTTTGCATTTAAATTGTATGCCACTCTGATTGGAAAATGACTTCTGCAGATCAGTGAAATGTGGGGTGTACAGCAATGAAGCTTCCATCAGACATAGTGCATTCAACAGAATTTTGCCCTTGGCAATTCCAACTACATACAGGCTTTTATCTAAGAGGTGCAAAAAATGTAACTTTCATATTAGAGGGAGGGCTATAATTAAACTAACTTCTAAAGGAGAATAAAAGAGGAAATTGGGCCTTCAAAATCATCATTACAAGAGGCCTTTATTCTAACTGGATTAATTTATCCTGCAAACTTAACATACCATTCCATTGTCTCCCTTGCTGCTAGTTTCAGGAGGCAATCCTGTCTTCTTAATCCAGTCACTTTGTTTGGAGAGAGAGTAGGTTCCAGGGCCAGGAGTTTTGGATGATACTTCATCAAAACGTTTACTTCTGTTTGCTAAGGACTGACCTCCTGTGACCTTGTCTTGTGGGTTCAATGGGTCATACTGACCTGGTCCAGGGGCTGCTATAACACTGTCTTGAATAGTTAAAAAGGTCTCCCTTGGGTTCATTGACAAGAAAGGTGCATATCCATCTACAACAAATCATTACAAGAAATAATTACAAATAACATGCATGTATACACCAAGATTGTTGCAGTGTAATGCGGACACAGGTACAACGCTTAAATACCATTAAACTTGTAAATATTTTACGTAAGTTTAACATAAATGTATTTCTAAAAGATTGAAAAGTTAACGTTACCTTAAGTAATACTTCTAAAAAATGAGGACTAGACACACATATATATATATATGTAGTATAGAGGGGTGGGGGGGGGCAGGACAATTGTTGCCAGAGTGTCAAAACCTTGCACAAAGTTAACTCTCAATTAAAGCAGTGTAAACAAAAGTGTAATGCGTGCAAAGTGGAACCACAAAATACCCATACTTTTGATCTAGGAAAGTAAATTTGGGTATAGTGCCGGAACCTTTATTTACTTTTAGCTTATTCTCCACTTCCATTTTACTACATTTGTGCCTAAATTTGACTGATCCTCTGCCCCGACCCCATCCAAAGTCGGGAGGGGGGGGGGCAAACTTCACTTTCATTTTACTACATTTGTGCCTAAATTTTGACTGATTCTTTGGGGGGGGGGGAGCAAATTGCTCCCCCATTCCCCTTTATGCCAATATTTGTAAATGTGGCAGTAGTTACTTCAATACAAGATTAAATACCAGCACCTTACAGTTTTGACAAACTTCACACATAGCCAAGTGAACAGACATGGGCAAACCTTATTACATGGTCATGAAAATGTAATAATAAGACTGCAAACAACAGTTTACCTGCTTTAACCTTAGTATGTGGTATATTAACTGGTTCATAGGTTCCAGGTCCAACCGCATTCCCTGTACTATCAGATGCCTGTGTTAAATGTCTCGGAGCCCGGTCATACATTTTGAATATATCTAGGAAGAAGGCCTCTGGGCAGTAAAAATCTACAATCACAGTACTATTACTTTATAAACAATTGTCACTGGCAGCACGATGCAACGTTGATGCAGAATGTATCTAATGGGTAAAGGAAAAGAAATGTAATATTAAAGCACAAACTGTAAGTTGAAATGGGTCACTTTTAGTAATTCAATTTTAATTTATTTCTCATGTAAATAGCCTATTCTTGACACAGACCAAACTTACACAACTTATTTCAAAAAAACTTATGGAGTGTTGAAACATGTACAATACTGATGTTCATCAAAGCTAGTGACCATGAGACAAAAACAACTTAAAAAAAGGCAAAAACAGTAGTTATAAAATATGTACGCCAGTACGCCTACAGTACATTCAGGAAAGCAAATTTCTTTACATACACAGAAAGCCAAGTTACTCACACAGTGCAGATAAGGGTAAGGGTTAAAGAAACTACACTCACTGATATCAAGTTAGTATTCTTGAAATAAAAATCTAGAAATATCTTTGAAAAATAAAAGAACCATGGATAAACTAATGAAAAGTACTGAGGCTGTTAATTAACAGTGATGAATACTGCATGTGGTGATTTGATCCAGATATGCAAGATTGAGCACTTATGACTAGCGTAGCTTTTGGAAACTTTCTCTGGTTTAATTTCCAGGTTACAAATTGAAAGAGGCCATAGCTATAGGCTAAGCTTACATATCTGAAGGTTCAGTGCAATTTGGTGGTTAGGAGGAATTTTTTCTTCGGCTACAAATGATCAGGAAATGAATGAATGGAACTGTTTGTCTGAGTCTTGTTTTAGTACCCATTGTTAGTTGGCTCGAAAATATATTGGATACCCATTTCTGTGTCTGCAACGTTGGGGAAGGTATGCTCTCATTGTTTTTGTGTTGAAAAGGCAGGGGAGAATGTTAAGGTTCACAATCACATGGCTGTTGATAAGGACTTTACATCCTTCCTAATCTTTTCCCTATAAAACTTAACTGAAAACTGGAATGAAAACAAAGTGCAGCATCTGTAAGAATGACATCATGCAATGATGCAGCTAGTGCAGGCTTAGGCTAGGCCTAAGTTTAACATTAGCCTTTATCACGAGTTCATCAGGGGTGGCGCCAGCCTATGAAGGCTGGCCCCCCTGTCGAGGAAATTTTCCAGTTTCATCATATGAAGTCCCAACGACCTTCAGTCACCCCGATGATCTGCTTGATTTTGCCCATAGGAAGGGCAGATTCTTCAATAAAGACCCCAAGTTTTCCAATTTTCCTTACAAAAAACCAGGGATGTAGCTAGCCAAATTTGAGTTCTGGTTAATTGTCTGATCTGGGGAAAGCACCTCACCCCACCCCATGGCATCTACCTCATTTTTCAGCCATTAATTTTTTCATTTTTCCCTCATTTTACTTTAGGGAGTAAATTTAGGGCAAGTTTTAGGTCTCAGTAGGCGTCTCAGTAGGCAGATTTGTGGTGGGCAGGAGACGTGTATTTGCCTGGAGTGCCGGGCGGGAATATCGAGTGCTGGTTGTCACCACCCAGCACCCCCCACCATAGCTACATCCCTGAAAAAACCCAAATTTTTCAATTTTCTTCCATAAAAATCCAAATTTTTCAAATTTTTTTCAATAAAACTCCCAAATTTTCAATTTTTTTGTAAGAAAAGCCAAAAATTTTGCATTTTTAGTCCTTTTGGCCTTTGTTGGGGCTTCAGGCTGCTGGCCCCTGTCAGGGAGCTTGGCCCCCCTGTTGGGCAAATCCTGGTGCTACCCCTGGAGTTCATGTATTGCACTAGCCTACATTACCACATTAAGTTCTCATAGGCCATATATATGAGAACTTGAAAATGATTTAAATGAGTAAAACTCTTTCATGGTTGGGCTCCAACTTATTAGCCCAGCCTATAGCTAGTTAATAGGCTAACCAACCATGTTGTTCAGTGGTGGAGTTTGTGTTGACTCAGTGTAGTAAGTCATTAAAAGGAATTCAGTTATTTTCCGCCCCCGTTACTTTCCACCCCTAAAAAAAGTTATTTTCCGCCACTGGTTTTTAGGGGCGGAAAACACCGGGGGGCGGAAAGTAACGGCATAGAATGGAATACCTGCACGAGTTGAAGGTTTGACAAACTAAAACTAAATTTTCTTATCATTGAACGTCTCTCCATATACACTGATGTCTTTTACACAACAATCAATAGTAAATATGTGCATTGCAGTGTGCAGTGTGTACGAAAGTACAGTACGAATATTACACGTACGTTAACGTATATAGTGCTGTGCATGCATATGGACGTGTACGTACAGTGGTGTGAATAAGTTCTAATACACATACAACTGCAGCTGCACTATATAGGCTTAATATTAAAGGCTTGGTACTCATATACAATCCATTCTTCTCTAGGCCTACGTGATTTCTGAAAAAGTCCCACAATTTCATCGTTTTTTGGTCTCAGAAATGAAAAAAGAAGTAGATACAATTGTAAGTTAATCTTTGATTCCGAATGTTATTTTCTGCCCCAGAAATTTTAGGGGCGGAAAGTCAGGGGCGGAAACTACTGGGGGCGGGAAGTAACGGTACCCATTAAAAGCAACCCATAGGCTATAGCCTAACTCAGCCGGCTGTGAGATGCAAGTTCAAAATCCTACCCCCCAATCTCAGTTCTTATAGAAAAGAAACAATCAATGTCATCAGCACCTTACCATTAGCTTGGGTGCTCAGCCTCAATTTCATTTACAAACTGCTGATGAGAAACATTTCTGTGAATATGGCCCTAGCCTAGAAGATGCAGTTTTTTGTATGGTAGGTTACTATGCCTAGGTAAATTGTTTGGAGGTAGGATTGTGAACCTTTACCGGTTTAGGACTACTTAGGTCTTAGTCCAGCTTCAGAAGTTCAGGTAGGCGGAAGCCTAACTTTATAGGCAAACGGTAAGCAAAGGTATACTTCTAGTTAGGCCTAACTTAATAGGCTAGGCTACTGCTTGATTACCATTAAAGTTAAAGTTATTGCGAACCTCTTTGTGTTTGAGTCTCGGCAGTCTTGAGTCCACGCGTTTTCCTTCGTTAGTGCGATTTTAAACTTCAGAGCCCAGTTTCATGACATGTCCCTGCACTTGAGATACTCCAGATGAACGGACAAATATTACTGTTGGTGTTAAGATTAACTTCTTCGAGATTCTGACGAAACTTAGTTGCACCTGGGCCTAAGTTACATTATTATTACACACCCGCCCTCGATAATAAGCATGTGCCTGTGACATGCATAACACCCATCGATTGCTACGTACACAACATTATACCAAATCAAGCATTGTTTACGTTTCCAAAGGACTGTGCAAAACTTGTCAAAGTTTGCTCGGTGTGTAACGTTGCCAGGCAACCAGCCTGCGTAACTGTTCATCGATCTTGAGGGAATTCCTCACAGCTTATTGCACACATGCGAAACGATGCTGATGGCCAGTTGGCTGCGGTACGGTACGGGAGGCTTCCACGGTCTCTCAGCCTTTGCATGAAGCTGCGTACAAAAACACATTGAAAGTTTAGTTCTATTCAATTCAATTCAAATTTATTTCTCATATGAAGGACACACAGTAAAAGGTTACATAAACAAGTATTAAGGACATATGAAGCACACTAGAAAAACAGAAAACTGTCAACAAAGCTAGTGACCATTGAAAAGTACAAAACAAACCATAAACGCAAAAAGGGAAGAAAATGATCCCCAAAGAAATTTACAAAAGAGAAGGCAAGGAAAGGAAAGAAGGAAAAGAGAGAGAAAGAACGAGAAAAGCTCAGAATTTAGAAAAGAAGAATACATAGGAGATTTAGAGCATAAAAGTAAATGTACACCTATTTAGTTTTACAAAATATTACAAGCGATGCAAACTAACTTTGAGTCACCTTGAGATTGGTCAGTTGAAAGGCAGTATTTCTTCCCGTGTTTCCTCGAAAAAAATGAACGAAGACCTAGTTTTTGAATCATGCACCGTAGTAAATTTTGAATTGAAAAATAAAGCACAACGGGTGGTGGTGGTGGGGGGGGGGCAGCAACACGAAACCCGACAGAGGCAACGGTTTGACGAAGGATGGCTAGGGGATAACCTTTTTCAGCATGCTTCGGAGCCAAAAAGGGTTTCATATTGAAGAACCTGCCTTAGTCTTTGAGAGAAATATCAAGTAAACCGTCTGGGTGAATGGTCACCGCCGTCAGGGATTATACATGCTTATCGTACCCATTAAAGCTCCTTTCCCAGGTAACATTGTAACATTCCTATGTGTTCCTTAGGGGCCCCATATGGACCAACATATGGGGCCCATATGTGTTTGCACCCATGATTCATAAGGGGCCCATATGGTCCAGCCCATATGACCCATATGGGCTAGTTCTGGGGCACAGAATTACTATCTCATATGGGTCATATGGGCATATAGGCTGGCCCATGTGGGCCCGTTATGAATCTTGAGTGCCAAATTTAATGGGCCCCATATGGGTTCACCCATTTGAGGCCCATATAGGTTTGCTACCTGGGTTCACCATGACACTGCATGCGATACGATGCAACACGATGCCAAACCATAAAAACGTCGCCAGTCTTTCACACTTGAGGTGACTACTTCTTCATCTCTCAGCGATATTCCAGTGACCGATTAGTCATGTGATCTAACTTCAAACTAGCAATTCTGTCACATCATTAATGGTCACACAAAATATCGCTCGGCGACAAGTGGGTGCAAAGGTGAAAGTGATTCAGCTCAAGTCTATCGTACAGTATCGAGCCTAGTGTGAAAGAGTCTAAGCAGTTACTGTTCATTGTTTTCAACTATTTTATCGTATCGTATCGCAGTATCGCGTAGTGTGTGCAAAGGTCCTCTTACTCGCCCCCGAAACTGGAAAATCTCCTCAACCGGGAGTTGGAAGGGCAGCCTTCCCTGACGGAAAGGCATGCCCCCAACGTGGCGCCCCCCCCCCCCCTGCATGACGACCTCTAAAATAGCTCCCAGATTCTGTACAAATTTAGTTTCGGAACCATTCCATTATTACTTTATCATTATTTAAGTGCGCAACGTTTTCTCTGGAAAGTCTTCACATGCATGAGGGGCTTTAAAGAGGGTCGGGAACTATGCTAAAATTAAACAAATTAAGAGATGAAACTTTGCCCCCCCCCCGCCCTACGTTGCCCACTCAGAGAGAAAAAACAGTACTAGAGGCATAATGATCAATGTCTTTCAGTGTAACCACTTCAAAAGGCGTTGAGAATCTCACAAAAGGAGACCTTAAGGAAAGTGTAAGTCATTTTCGTACGCAGTGATCGTCCAAAAGAGTCACCGACTTCTCATAAGTGTGTGTGTGTGTGTGGGGGGGGGGTGGTGGTGGCAAGCGCGTAACTACGGGGAGGGGCCTGGCCCCCAGATGTTTGCCAGACCCCCCCCCCCCCAAAAAAAAAAAAATTGTGCGTGTCCTAATAAAATGTGTAAGAATTAAGGAAGACAATCGATGCCGTGACCCCCATTTGATACCTAGGCCCCTTAAAAATTTCATCCCAGCTACGTCCCTGGGTTGTGGGGGTATGATCTTGACCAGAACTACTTCAAGCGCGAATCGCGAATCCGTAGAAGTGTGCGAAGGATCTGGGCCTCACTCAAGGCCTGTAGAAAATTTGGATTCCAGATAATCTGAGGTGTAATCTAAAGCATTTTCCCACGATTTTAATCCATCAGATAACTCTTTATACCATTTTTGAGTTTGATTTCATTGAATCAGCTATATTGTAAGCTATGGAAACAAACATGTGCCTACTAATTTTTTATGGTCCTGCTAAAGAGCCTCACTTCCAAAAGTGGGTGGACATGCCCGCCCCCATCCACCACCTGTTAATGCCAGGCCGTAGCCAGAAAAGGTACTGAAGGGGGAGAAATAACTTCCAGGAGCACTTTTTTCTTGAGGGCACACTAAAATGCATTAAGGCAATGGAAATTTTGAATTTTCTAAGAGGGGAAATTTTGAGGGAGTTCTACTCCCTTGGCTACGGGCAGTGTCTTACACAGGGGGAGAGGGGTGGCCCCCCTCAATCATGCCGATTTTTTTTTTTTTTTTAGTTCCTAAAAATACGTTAATTTTTTAACAAATTTTACTTCAAAAGGTAGCATATGTGGTAGCATATGTGGCACCAGATTGCATGTAAGAACACCTAATTTTTCAAAAATTTTCAAAGGGGGACACCCCCTCCCCTTAGACCCCTCTCCCAGGAAGGCGATCACACAGCATACTGCATGGCCCCCCATGAGAGAAATCCTGGGTACGCCACTGGCTATACGGGCTTGGTTGATGCCCATGTGGCAGCCACAATTGGTTGCAATACGACATCAACATTTTCTCTCATTTTCACAGCTCACATCTCCCCCTTCATACCAAACTGTGGCAATGTGAGTTAACTGCGGTCAGGAAGATGTTAGACCTCCCTGTTTGGGGACATTATATCAAGCAGGGGCGTTTAGTTGTTTTGAAAGTGTGTGCATGCGTGTGTGCGTGTGTGCGTGTGTATGTAAGAGTGTGGAGTCTAATTTGTCCCCAGACAAATTAGGGATCAGACAGTGCCTGAGTGGAAGGGGAGTTGACTTAATATTTATCTGCTGTTCTGCATGCAAGTGGGGGTCCTAAGAGTATGGGTGCCAATCACGAGTGGAATAAGTTGGTAAGCTCCTTGAGGGACAATCTGTGAATTCAAGGTATATTTAGCCATTAGGGTAAAATTTGGCTTTTTGTACATGAAAATGTGCAAAACATGGAAACATTTGATTTCTTTGCCAAGAATACACATGTTTGCAACCCTAGATACACCCTCTCTTTGGGAACTTTGAAGAAAACCTAGGCATTAGATGTAAAATGATTCTTCATGCACATTACTTACTATAAACCTCTCAACATATCAAAGCAATGGAGTAGGGAAAACAAGCCAGTGAGCCACAACTGGAAAAAAGGCCGTGGCCGGCCCGACTTAAACCAATTGGTTACAAACTGAGCCGTAGAACCTCATCTAACTCTAACTCTAACTCAACATATCGAAACAATTTTTTTATGATTACTTGTAAGTATAAACATAGTTTCGAAAAAATAGGGTGTTGAATAATCCGTACCCCTCATTTAAAGCTTCAGGTCACAAAAATATGTGTGTGTGTGTGTGGGGGGGGGGGGTAACATGCGTAAGTGTCCACCATTAAAAAATGAGGGGCATGTCGCTTTAGCCCTTTCCTCCCCGCCTGTCCCAAATGGACGCCCTTCGCATTTAAAGGGGAAATGCAGTCACCCCAACTTGAAGTAGTTTAGTTGACTGTCCTGTTTCATGATTGGCTCGTGAGAGTCATGTGACAATATTTTTTCTCCTCAAATATGAAATTTACTAGAAGTAACTGATTGGTTTACCTTGAATATGCAATACTGAAGGCCTAAAATATTACGAAAGCTACTTTGAAGAGAAATAAGAAGACAGTTGTGAGATTAAGCTGTTGCTTCAAAATAAGTTTGGGGAGACTGCTCTTGCCCTTTAAAGAAAATGTTGGTGCAATTTAGACGACAAGATCTGAATGATACCTGGCGATGGGTATGCATGGTAAAAATAATGTTCCCAAAGTTTGTTCGACGGAGGGTTTGTGTAATAATCCTGTTTAATTTCAAAGCCAAGAATGCCTGCTAATTATTCTTGATCGGTTGATTACCCAAGAGTGCTTATCATGCTTGATTAGTTGATTACCCAACAATGCTTGATCAGTTGATTACCCAACAATGCTTGATCAGTTGATTACCCAGTTGAAACCAAATCTACACTAGCGTACGAAGCCACGGCTGTAACGCCAGAATCGTAAGTAAGAGTAAGAGTAAGAAAAACTTTATTACTCCAATGAAGGGAATAAAGATCTCGCACATAAAAGTTCAGAACAATACAAAAATAAAGCAATATATACATGGATGGAAAAACAAGAATAAGATGATAAAACATCAAAGACGGGAACATAAAAGTACGAATGCATCAGCCTAGCGGTTCAAGTTGTCATTATAACGATTGATTGCACGTGGGATGAATGAGTTGCGATAGCGATTAGTTCTCAGATATGGTAGTCTCAGTCTGCCAATACCTCTATTGATAATATTGTCGTGGAGATAATAATGGAGGGAATGACTCTTTTCATTCCAAACTGAATCCAGCTTGGTTTGGAGTAGGCATATTGATACACTGAGTCAACCGAAGGCTGATGACCTCCGATGGCTCTACCAGCTTTCCTAATTACGTGATCAATGCGGTCCCTCTCGGTTCTAGTGACATTCCCATCTCAACATATGAGACAGTACCTCCAGACTCCACTTATAGTAGCATTGTAGAACAATTCCATTATACCTGAACGAAAGTTGAAATAAGCTAACTTCCTGAGGCAATATAACCTGGTATTCAACCTCTTAATTAGGACATCCACGTGATCTCCCCAAGTTAATGTGTCGTTCAGGTGGACATCTAGATACTTGTAACAAGAGACCCTCTAAACTTCCTGGCATTTGATAGTGTGACTCGGACTCGGACTCAGTTCCGGACTCGAGTACGTTTTTTACTGGACTCGTAATGGCCCGGAATTTGCTGATGGGCGGTCCTGGAATAGGAATTGGCCCGAAATGGGTTGCAGCTGGACTTGGACTCATAGAAGATTCCAGCCGAGTCCACAGACATCAAGGCTCTATTGTTATTGAAGCACAGTTTAATACATGAACAAATCCAATAAAGTCAATAAAATCACAGGATGGGTAATACTATGAAATTGACTCCTTAAATAACCTTCTCAATTAACTAGTACATGCAAAATAGTACAAAAACCGTTTATACGATATGGTCGGATTCGCAATTAGCCCGGAATTGGGGACACTGGAATCTGAAGTGACCCGGAATCGAAGGGTACTGGAATTGGCTCGGAATCGGGTTAGAAGGACTCGGATACAGACCTGGTACAAGGATAGTTTCAACTTGGGAGGGCTGATAACTGTTACGCAAAGTTGTAATGTACGTTTGCCCAAAAACAGCATTGATCGCGACGGAAAATAGCAAATATCCTGCCCTAAAGGAGATGAGACTGCGTCCCCCCCCCCTCCTCCTCATGCGCTTTGGCAAAGCAAGTCTGGCCGAAATCGACCCCTGCTACACAAGAACTATTCCATAACTATTTTCTATGATTCATAATCTGCATATAGGCCTAAGAGATATTTTTAGAGAGGCTGAGTCGCTCGTATCAGAGAAAAATCTGTGTTACCCGAAAACATGCCGAGTTTTAGCCAAAAAACTGCCAGGAAAATTTTAGTTTGCCCGATCTCGGTGGGGTTGCAACTCATTCCCCTGGCTATTGCGGCTATGTGGCTACAGTTATGTAGAGTATTTGGTTTATATTTTCTAAAACGACAAATTTTCACCATAAAGAAACAAAAAAGGTGGACAAGGCAGTACCGCAGTCAAACCAGCAAAATCAGCTAGTCACCTCCGTACATTTCGATCTGGGGATGAAAAAAATTACTAGCTAAACTGAAACAGCGCCGTCACATTGAAAGTCGGACTCTCCGCAAACTTTGGTTACGAGGGGGAGAGATATTCTTCGGGAGGGAGCTATTTCAGGCGATGAAATATGTCAAGCTGTTAGTTATTTTTGTCGTGCAATTTTTTTTCTCCGGGGAGGAACTTTTATAGGGGGTGACATCCCTTCCTTTCCTTGCCTTGGATTGGGCCTACAATTACATTTTTAGTTATCAACCTTTCTGCACTAAAAGAAGGCTTTAGGACTGAAAAGGACTTTGATGTGTTAGAGGGGTACTTAAAGATTTATCGGTCACGTCTGGAATACACTTTGCAAGATCTACACCTACATTTGCAAAAGACTCATTGAAACCGTTTGCGACATCCTTTTTATCACTTAGTAAACTACCGTTATGTGAAAACTGTTGTGGATAGGCATGAATTTGTCTTTCCTTCTTGATTACATTAATTCATTTCATGCCTTCCATGTGTTCTTAGCATCCAATTACAATCAAAGAGCAACTTGTCAAAATAGTTTTTCTTACTTTTCCGTAATATTCTGATCACGATGTTTTTGTAATGCTTATACTTCCCCTCATTTCTAGCCTTTTTTCCTCTTAGACACTTCGTATATAATGTGTTCTTATTTTTACATTCATTTACCAACCCTTTCGTTAACCATGGCTTAAAGGCAGTAGGCAGTCACCCCAATCAGAGTTTGTATGCCCCTCCAATCTAGTTCATGAATGACCTATTTTGATCATGTGACAATGTTTTTCTTAGTGAATTGTGAAATTTAAGGAGAATTTTTCCTTGCTTTACCTTGTAATAGTTATGTTTAAAATGTCTTCAGAGGTGCTTGTAATTCAATAAAAGGAGATTTCGAAGAATTTGCTGATTTTTCAAAGCAAATTTGGGGGCGACTGCCTACTGCCTTTACGCTTATCTCTTTTCATACTTCTCGCTTCTCAGCCTTTTAGCTAAAATCATGTGTAGAATCTGAAGGTCAAGAGGTTCAAGTTGGTCATATTAAGTCTTGCTGTTCTTTTCAGCCAGTCAAGAACGGGACCACGCATGACAGACCCATGATGTAGAGGTCTGAGAGTCGAGAGGTTGGTCAGTTAGGTTTGTTATCCCTTGGGGATGTAGCTCCTTTAGGGAGCAGAAATCCTTCGGGAGTAATGTTTGGTTCGCCACTTGGCTTTTCGTCAGAGAGTCGAGGGGACTTTTGAAAAAGTATATCTCTTTTTACACTACTTCTCCTTTCAACAGGGCAGCAGGTGCCAAACAACTTTAAAAACCTACCTTATCTAAAAAGCAAGAGTATGCCTTATTGACATTTGCTTTATTGAAAACTTCAAAACATGTTTGTTTCACCTGATAACTTTTCTCTAAACTGATCCAAATTTTCAGGTCTTATATATTTCTGACGTAAATAAATTCCTCGGCGTTTTCGGTGTTAAATGTGTTGCCACAGAGTGTAAATATGGGCAAATGATCACTAACATCACTGATCAACAATCCACTATATAATCCGTCATCATAGGCGTAGGAAGCTTTTCGAGACTGAGGGGCTGAACATTGTTTCGAATCGCCGGCCTGGGAAAGGGGTTTCAGGGAGGGGTTTAAGGGGAGGGGTGTCCCCCTCCCCCTTTGGAAAATTTTTGGGTATTTTAGGGTCCTCAGATGCAATTTGGTGCAACATTTTGGACAATTTTTAAGGAAAATTACTGCAAATTTTTGACATTTCTTACAGAAGAGACAAATAAAGGGTTTTTGGCCTAGGATCTTGGGGGGGGGGGGTCGGAAGCATACTTCAGCCCCCCACATTTTTGACTGGGGGCTTTAGCCCCCCAGCCCCCTCCCGTTACTAAAACATGTTATTCTACTTGGCTTTGAAATAATAGGATGCAAATCTTTGTTGAACATAATATTTAAAAACTCTTGGGTTCCCTTGTGTTCATCATACTTCAAGATATCAATATTGAAATCTCCGCATACAAACACCTCTTTTTTACAGAATTTGAATTTGTTTAGTAATATTTCTAATTCCCCTATTAAAGTCGTCATACATAGCTGAAGGTGTCTTATACATGCAACTTACAATCATATTTTTTGTCACTTAAGATAATTTCAACTGTGACAATCTCTAATATATTATCAATGGCAGAAGATAAAGAATCAATCTTTTTAAATTGCAGATGGTTTTTGACATAAATGGGCACCCCACCCCCTCTTTTGTTTTGCCTTGAGGTGTGACAACTTTGATACGCGTTAATTGCCAGAGTCAAATCAAATACTATCCATATAAACCATGGCAGATATTTGCAATAACGTCAAATGGCCATCCCAGTTAGAGAATAGACTAGAAAATATTCCACTTTACCAATATTTGAAAACAAACTCCTACCATTGAGATGTATCATTAAAAAGAGAGGTTTTTCAGTACTTTTTTTTTTTTGAATTTGTTCACTTGTGTAAAGTTCACAATCACATAGAACATGATGGTAAAAATGTTAATAGTCAGTTTACTCAAAGAGATTTAAGTCAGAATGCATAACTCCAGAATCAAAGTCTGTTGGGTCTAAACTTTTGCTTGTCCAGCTGATCTCTTGTTCATCATCTAAGTCCTGAGACCGGGAAATACTGCAGCAACCGTCACAGCAGGGCCGGATTAGCGTTGTGTGGGCCCCGGCACTTTCTATAGCGGGGCCCCTTTTACACGTTTAACCTCATTCCCCCTCGCCCACCCGCTTACACAAAATTAATAACACTCAACAGATTAAATTTTAGCTTTTAACCGCTAATAACTAATAGTTGCTTTTACACATTATACAGTGATACATGACAGTTATTATACATTATATGCCAGATAGTGTTAAGGCATGGCAAAAGTGCACACACACTTTGGGGGCCCCAAAAGCGCGGGGACCCCGGCATATGCCGGTTCAGCCATGGGGTTAATCCGGCACTGCGTCACAGAACCACTTATTAGAACTTCGAATCAAATCATGTCTATTCTCTGCAACACAATGGACGTGGAAAACAATTAAGAATATTATCCGTGACTTCAGATAAACAAACGTGGGCGGCGATCCCGGAGGACAAGGGCGACATGTCCCCCCACTATTTGAGAAATCGCCCATTGACTTTGATTTTTTACACAGTAATTTATTTGAAAATGGGGCAATGTCCCCACGTATTGAGAACAAATCGCCGCCAATGTAAACAAATATATCATATAATACTATTTTCCATAAAGGGTATAAAATTCAAATTTATTAGTAATCACCAGGGCATCAAGTAATTATCAATCTTGAGAAAACTTTCGAAGATCACTCTCATAGCGAATACATAAAACTCTTGCAACCTCCTGTACTGTGTACCTAAGGTTTTTATGTAAATGTTGCAGTTTCTAGTCCATGTATTTTGAATTCCGTTGACCTTTTACAATATCCTGACTGATTTAGGAATGACTGCACTTTGCCGAGTGAGGTGTTCATTTTGTATTCACTCCTGTACCACGCAACTTTTGGACATTTTTTAACATCATGTATTTTTTGGTTTTCCTGTTGACTAGTCTCATCAAATTTACAGGTTTACCATCATTTCTTCCTTTACCGAGGAGTATGGCAAACGGATATGTCTGAACTATTCACAGCAATCCCCTTATTATCCAAGAATTTAAGAACCCTGGTTTCTATACACATCAAGTTCCTCAGGGGGAGCTCCCTCTCCCTTGAAAAAATCCATGTTACTTGCTGCCCTCGCACATGATTCATGTTGTGTCTTCAAGGTCAAAACAACAGATTGCAAAACAAAACAACGCATTGTTGACCAGTGTGAGAAAAATACATAACCCCTATTTGCTGCAAGCAGTTTAGGTCACAAATGGAGTAACTTCATTTACAGATATCTCGAGAACTACGCGTAGGAATTGAATGATAATTTCACCAACTTGAAATGCTAAGATTCAGTACAATCTTACACATCATATCATAGATACTTATTTGCTTAAACACTTCCTTCATGATATAGAGCCCTACAGTTATTATATGTACCTATCAAAAATCGTTTTACTCGAGAGAAGCGGTTGGGTTGGGTTGCATTCAATTTGACAGTATGCGGCGCTCTCTAATCACACGCTTAAATCATATGATGATCAAACACAGAAATATATATGTCATATTTATTTTTGTGAGATCAACGCTTTACAATGCGATCAAATTGATCACATGAGAGCCTATACATTTACAAATTCGACATTATGGGCATGTCAAGACGTCAGATTCTCCTAAAAGTATGATTAGTCAGTCGCCAGTCTATACACCCCACTATAACGTTCTGAGGTGCGCAGGAGGGGGAAAGGAGACGGCCCCCTCTCAAAAATCGCCCCTAACAATTTGAAAACTACTATTGTCTTAAAACGATTTAGGATATCTCTCCCCCTCCCCTTCAAAAATATTTTCTCCACCCTGGAATTTATCTCGCCACATTTAGTACCTTCTCTGGCTTAGACGGGTCCGCTGAGGCCTAGAGCTCCACGAAAAGTTCAGTAAGTACGTATAATTTAACGTTATCACTTTTCGTCATAAGGTATGTGCCACGTGACGTCATACCTCACTTCTTAGTTAAAGGGAATAAACATGCAGTCGCCCCAAATGTGTTTTGAAAAATTGGCAAACAATTGCAAATCCCCTCTTATTTGCGTTACAAGTACTTCTGAAGATGTTTTAAGCATCATGAACTTAACAATTCAGTAACAACAATATTGTTAAATGATTAAAAAAGCGCCATTCATGTATTAGGATACCAGTTTATGCTACTTTTAATCGGGGGGACAGCATTTTCCCTTTAAGTTCCTGTGCACTAAACTAGTTGAAAATAACCGGGCCCAATTTTTCTTTCTTTTGTTTTGTTTTGAAGCCAGTTGCTAATTATATTTTCCTCTGCAAGCACTGATGAAGATACATCTGATCTGTCACGGTCCACCATTACGTCCTTGCCCTTTGTGTGTATGAATTCTTTTTTCGAGCAAATTCAGAACAGGCCTATCGATAAACTAGCTAATGTAAGTCCACCGATTGACTATTAACCAGCAAGAGACTATCTATGTGGTAAGAGGAATAATTTCAGACTGAAACAAGTAAGACTGTTGTTATCATCCACCCACACCTGTGCCTCCCGGCTGTGCTAAAGAAAGTGAAGAGGTATTTTTCAACAACCGACGACCGTAGATGAAAGCTCAGTCTAAAATAACTAGAGGCTATGGGTAGGGTCTAACTCAACTTTTCCTTTATTCCTTAACGAACGAACCATGTTTGCAGTTTTCATCTTCAAGTGACTTTCATGCAAACATTGCATGATGATTTATAAAATGGTCAGTATTAGAAGAGACTGGGGCATTTTGCAGGCGTGACAGCCTGGCAGGGCTAAATATAACCACTGTGCGTATTAAGCTGATGTATGCAGTAATCTCAATAGCCGTGCGTAAACTGTATTTATAAGGAAGGCCCCGTACAGTGACGCGCTGTAGCAAAGAATTGATTAAGTTGAAGTTGCAACTCGTGTTTAGCCACAGGGGAAGTTCGTTATACTGGAAAATGTTGCGTCTACAAGCTAGACCCTTGATTTAATGGAAGATTTCTTCATCAAATTACCACATCCGAACGTTTACTTTCTTAAAAATGAGCAGGGAATGAAAACTAATGGGATATTTTGACACATAGGCCTCATAATGTACAATTTTACGACGAACGAAAACCTGACCAAAAAATCTCAAGATCACAATTACATTACTCAGAAAAGATCATCTGGAAAACTGATCTAGCAACATTTACCGTAGCTTAGATTTCAACCAAAAAATAAATGAATAAAAATAAAAGAAACATATAAAATGGATTGTGTTTTATAAATTGGAAAGGCGCCTGTGTCTAGTTTGACATTTTGTTATCCACGGAAGGATACTTTTCATGCCCCTAGCCCCTCTTTATTCGTGAGTCCCCATTGACTTCTTTCTGTCGCCCACCGCAATATACAGTCTGCGGGATTGGTATTCATAATAAGTGAGATTATTTTCCTCATGACAAATGTGGGGAGCTACTACTATTTTCTAACCTTAACCTTAACACTGACTCTAACGTGGACATTCTTTTTCGATTTTGGTGATTCCTAAGAGCAACCCTGGAAATCCACCCTTTTCCTCCTGAAAAAAAAAACACTCCGTATAGGCTGAAGGGTTAACAATCTACACATGCATGCGCAGGAGTGTAAAAGGTTCGCTCTCATAGCCCACTATTCAATGGGCTCTTGACGGTCCAAACGTTCAAGTCCAACAACGGAGCTGCCATTTAAGTGACAGCTTACTGGTCTAACAAACAACTTGAAGGACGGGGTGACACCAGGCTGGGACAAGGGGAGATTCTCTTGTCGGAGAATGTCGCCCCGTACACAAATTTTCCAATGTCATCGGAGAACCTTGCTGGGAATGATGAAGTATGTTATCCTCGTAGGCTATCAGTCTCCCCTATAGTTTACTTGTTTCTTGCTTAGAGGGCAAATCCTCTAATGAACCCCCATTTTTGGTTCCTGGCGTTAACAACAGGAACCTATGTAGTCAACTTGGAGTGAGTGTGTGTGTGTGTGTGTGTGTGAGACACTTGCTTCGGTACGCTGTAACTCAACAAGGGAAAGTTGGACTAAACTGAAACTTGGTAAATCGATCTGTCATAGTGAGAAGGTGTGCCCTATTGTTTTTGGTGGAGGTCAAAGGTCATGTGGGGTCACCAGGGGTCAAAGACCGAAAACCGTGTTTGCACTATATCTCAAGGTAGGAAGCTTGGATAAATTTCATATTTGGTATGTGGATGCATTTATGGTGAGAAAATGAATGCTGTAGCTTTTGGTGGAGGTCAAAGGTCATCTAGGGTCACCAGCAGTCAAACACTGAAAACTTGTTGTTAAAACAATATCTCAAGGTAGGAAGCTTGGATAGATTTCATACTTAGTACGTAGATGGGTTATGGTGGCAATATGAATGCTATTATTTTTGTTGGAGGTCAAAGGTCATCTGGGGTCACCAACAGTCAAACACTGAAAACCTTGTTAACACGATATCTCAAGGTAGGAAGCTTGGATAGATTTTATACTTGGTATGTAGATGCATTATGGTGAGAAGGTGGATGCTATCGCTTTTGGTGGAGGTCAAAGGTCATCTGGGGTCACCGACAGTTAACCACTGAAAACTTGTTGTTAGCACAATATCTCATGGTAGGAAGTTTGGACAGATTTCATACCTAATATGTGGATGGGTTATGGTGGGAAGATGAATGCTATTGTTTTCGGTGGAGGTCAAAGGTCATTTAATAATAATAATAATAATAATAATAATAATAATAATAATAATAATAATAATAATAATAATAATAATAATAATAATAATAATAATAATAATAATAATAATAATAATAATAATAATAATAATAATAATAATAATAATAATAATAATAATAATAATAATAATAATAATAATAATAATAATAATAATAATAATAATAATAATAATAATAATAATAATAATAATAATAATAATAATAATAATAATAATAATAATAATAATAATAATAATAATAATAATAATAATAATAATAATAATAATAATAATAATAATAATAATAATAATAATAATAATAATAATAATAATAATAATAATAATAATAATAATAATAATAATAATAATAATAATAATAATAATAATAATAATAATAATAATAATAATAATAATAATAATAATAATAATAATAATAATAATAATAATAATAATAATAATAATAATAATAATAATAATAATAATAATAATAATAATAATAATAATAATAATAATAATAATAATAATAATAATAATAATAATAATAATAATAATAATAATAATAATAATAATAATAATAATAATAATAATAATAATAATAATAATAATAATAATAATAATAATAATAATAATAATAATAATAATAATAATAATAATAATAATAATAATAATAATAATAATAATAATAATAATAATAATAATAATAATGTCTTATATAGCGCAGAATCCAACCAAGGTTGCCCAATGCGCTTTACGAGTGATGAATATACAGACATTAATAACAAGAAGAAAACAAAAAGGTCTTAAGATGGTGTTTGAAAAGTTCAAGTTGGTCAATACATCGAAGACTTGGTGGGAGGGCGTTCCACAAACGTGGTGCAGCATAGAAAAAGCATCGATCACCATAAGCTTTGGTATTAGAAGCTGGGGTCACCAGGGGTCATACACTGAAAACCTTGTTTACACAATATCTCAAGGTAGGAAGTTTGGATAGATTTCATACTTGGTATGTGAATGCATTGTGGTAAGAAGATTGATCCTGTTGTTTTTGGTGGAGGTGAAAGGTCATCTAGGGTCACTGGGGGCCATTTGAAGGTTATCAGAGGTCATTTTGAGGTTAAGTTGTGGATTTTCATTCACTGCCAACAACTTTAAAGGTCATGTAGCAGTCACCAGAGTGACAGGCAAACTTCACATTAGCTAACATTTTTTTGTATGCTCATGGCTCAGTGTCATTACATTCAGCAAGGAACCATAGTGCCCATTGGGCTCTTGTTTCAAATCTTCTTCAGTTAAAACCAATTTTTTTATTTCTTTAAAGAAAATTTTGTCCGGGGGGGGGGGAGTTTTGGCCGCGTCGTCCTTCCGGCAGTTCGTTGTCACTTTCTGGGCTTCGGATTGCTGTCCAGTGGAGAATTCGGTCCCGGACTGAGCAAATCCTGGGGCCACCTCTGACAGAGAAACCCAATGAATCAGTGACTAGGTGAAACCTTCTATATTGCTATACAGCGCTACGATGCACAAACAGAAACATGTTAACGTCCGACCTTTTAAAGTGGACGTTAACTCTAAATTACTTAAATACATAGGCTTTTTCCCAAAATTGATCAAGATAACTCATTTGCTGAGTTCCGCCTCCATAGCGTATACATTTGCTGAGATGAAATGTAAGGTTTTTATTCAATTTATTTGAAATAATAGATTGCGTAATTGTGGCTCACCAAATAGGCCAAATTTGTTATCTTGTACTAGACACCCTGCAGTAGACCTGTTTTTAAATGACAATTTTCTTGTAAAGCTATCTGTGAGAAGTCGCGGACTTCTCTACTCCGTATAGGCTGAAGGGCTAACAATCTATACATGTGCAGGAGTGTAAAAGATTCGCTCTCACAGCGACACAGGAGTGGACTTCTACCATTGATGGCGTCAGGAGAGGCGGTTTACCTCAAAGAGGGCAAATTCTTCATAATAACTCGAAATTCTCAAATTTTTACCAGCAAAACCCCCCATTTTTTTCAAACTTTCTTCAATGAAAACCTCAAACTTTGTTCACAAGAAACCCCAATTTTCATATCTTTTCGATAAAAACGTTTGCACACAAAACAATTTGCGTTCACTATACTTCCGGCAACCGCCCGTCGCCTTGCTATTGGCCCATTGTCGGGCAAATTATGGCGCCACCCCTAGCTTCTCTTTCATCGATGCTATCATTTGAAAACTCTCTGTAGCTTACTGTGATTAAAATGTATCACCATCTTTTGTTTATCAATTGAGTATAAGGTGCTTAGCTAACATTTGCCCAAACTTCAATAAACAACTGTCATTTTCATGAATTTAAGAACAAAAAATGAAAGGGTTTAATGTCCCCCCTCGTCCCTCTCTCCCCACACTCACCGCCTTTCACCCTATCCACCATAGGCGTATGGAATATTTTCTGGAGGATGAGCTGTTTTTACCCAAGAAGGTTGTTGTATAATTACCCAAGAAAATTGCCCGATTTTGCCAAACATTTGCCATAGGAAGGTGTAGTCGAATTCTCGGGGGGAGGAACCCCAGCCTTCCCCGGCTCATACTCCTACGCTTACCACCAAGCCACCTCTTTTCTTCAAATATAAATACTGTAGTGTTGGCATATTCGATAACGATATCAATGAATGATCCCAATGTGAAACCAGCTGCGTATTTAGTGGTTGACTTGGGCAAATGCCCCTACCTCTCGGTGATGCCACAAAAATTTTCTTTCAATTCCTGAACACAAAGTTTATGTTCAAGATAACAGATGTCGCACCATAATACCAGATTGCGTGTTAGCACACCTAATTATTCAAACAATTTTCAAAGGAAGGGAAGGAGTCACCCCATGCATCCTCTTAAAGCCCTCCGTAATACCGGCGATCACAAAGCATACTGCACGCCCCCTTCCATTAGTCAAATCCTGGTTACTCCGCTGCCTACTTCCATATTACACAACAAGACTAGGTAGGTAGGCTACTTTGAAACATTGACATTTACAGCCGATATCTCCAAGCTCTTCTTTTGTCCTGTTTGACATTTGCCTGCTTAGCGACGCTCTGTGCCTTACGCCTCACTATCAGCGTTTCGTGGGCAATGACATGAACGAAAAACACTTCGTCCGTTCTGCAAGATGAACCTGTCATGAACTGATACAATTCCTTGAAGAAGGTTACTGATTACGTCACAGATGTATAATCATGACGAACAAGAGTTCCGATGTGACGGAAAAACTAATACTAAAATGACTTCTTCAATTTGGCAGTAGCTTATAATATCTTATTTCCGTGAAACAATAAAATCAAGGTTGATTAATTAGCACGGAAAATTGCATCTTTGTAAAATGTGAAGTGGGTTATGTATGTGCTATAGAATAAGGGTTCTACTTTGCAATAAGTATTAATAATTGTATTCTGGAACCAAATGTCATTGTCATTCGTGTTTTCTACTTTTAGAAGTGGCCACAAACAAGGTGAAGATTTGATGAAGACTAGTTAAAGGGCGGGAGATCACAGTCGCCCCAAGTTTATTTTCAGAAATTTGCCAAATTATACAAATCTCCTCATCTCCTCTTACTGTGCTCACAAGTATCTTTCATAATATTTTTCTGTATAAAAACATTGAATATTGAAGGTAAACCAAGGAGTTATTCTGCATGAATTTAACAAATAAGTAACATGAATTTAGCAAAGAAGTAACAAAACTATTGTCACATGATTGATCGGAGCCATTCCTGAATTAGGACGACGGGGTACACTAATTCAAATGGGGGAGGGGAGGATTGCATTTTCCCTTTAAGTACTGCCAGTGAAATAACTAAATACGCCGGGATGATTTTAGGAAAAACGTATTCAGTATATGTCCAGCACGATGACATTAGGTACTATTTATTTTAACCTGTGCAGAATTACAGTGTGTTGCATGAAGAGAATGGAGTTACCAACTCACGGCAGACTAATAGAGAATATATGACCTTTATAGGGGGCGGTGTTTATGAGGAAGCCCGACACGACATGTGTCCTATACACCATGGCTGTGACTGAAGTCAGAAAATTATTTGGCATACTAATGCTCAGTATTGCACACACTCACATTCTAAAACACAAACTTGTCACGTCAGACTTGTATTCAAGTCGCGACTCGAGTCACATCCTGCCAACACTACCTGACTTGAAAAATTCTGGGTAATTTTCCCCTATTCAAATAACACAGAGAGGCTAGAGTCAATGACTTGACTCGAGTCCCTAAAATAGCCCCAGCTGACTTGCTGGGAAAAGAGTGACTTGAATACATCTCTGGTTCTAAGTCGACTTTACGTGGGGCGCTGGTATAGTGGAAATGCAGGCCCGGTAAGGGTTGCGAGGGTACGCTCCTAAATTTGCCAACCCTACTTAGGGTCAAAGGCGGTAACCATAAACTACGTTTTGTCCCAGTAGTTCCAGTGTATTTGTCTAACTCTATACGGTAGTTCAAATCTGATTTACCAATTGCCCTTAATTTCAGTCTGAGTGTCTATACTACTCTACAAAGCACTTGCATAATGATCCTAGATGGTGATTGATTTCCCATTCCCATGTTGCCTGCGTAGCAGGCTGTAGGCATATTCCTTGTTCAGTCATATTCCTAACGGTGGTTTGGGAAGCTGAGGAGCTGAGCAAACAGAGTCCGCTCCCCGAGGTAATTCCCATGAAACTCCTGTTCATCCGATCTTCATTAATTCCCTCCTCATTAAGCATTGAGGAAAAGGTCCTGTTTGTAAACAATTGTACCTAAACTCACCTCAATCTACCAAATTTCACTGTGAACAGATTGGAGCTGGCCTAGCACCACGTGGAAGGGGAGGGGAAATTCTGGTGCAGTTCCTTCACATTTCTAATATGCCTCTCCCATTTTTCAAACAATTTTCATAACAATAACTGAATCTTCCCTCCAAAATTGACGAACTGTTTTTCTGATAACGCTATGGGCCTGAATTGGAACTTTAAGAAGCAGGGCGGGCAAACTATTGAAAGGGCACTTTTCAACTAAACAGTATTGTGCTTTGGAAAGAGACACCTTTGGCTTGCAAATGAACGCTTTCATTTTGTTGTAAGGTGGGGGAGCAAACGCCCCTAGCCCCTCGGCTTTCAGGGCCCAGATACACAATCCCAGGAACGGGAGTGGATCGCAGTAGGTGAGGGGTGAAAATTCCCAGTGTTATATGCAACCAGTGCGATCTGAAGAGCTTTGAAGGGGGGAGGGAAAAATATGATCCAATGACCATGCTTGACCGTACCTGACCACTCACCATGTGTGACCTCGTAAGCCCCTCAGGCCAGGAGGTATTCCTCTCTTCTCTTCCCCATCACCCCTCGACCATGACATTGGCATAGTTTTCACGCCCTCCGTACGAATCATCGCAGCATCATCATTCATGATATATGAAATCCACTCTGTACTGTTCCTCTCCCGAACAGCCCTTTAACAAAATTGCAGTCGTTTTTGTGGGTATACTTGTTCTGTCTGAAATAGCGCCCTCTTCTTCTCGCTGCATTTTCACGGATTCGTGTAATATCAGGGTACGAAACGAAATCGTACCATATTTTGTTTGTTGCTCTATAAGAAGGTCATAATTTGAAATTTCACGAAACCAATTCACTTTTGAACAGTTTTCTGGAGGAATTCAATTAGAAAGTGTCCAACTTTCTGTTATCACGGTCATTTACTCACATGTTCCACAGCTGTATACGAGTACCTGCGCGACTAGCTTTCTGTGCAGCTTTCAAGTTGACAATGTATTTAACTCAAAGCAGACTTGACCGAGATTTAACTCAACTTTGCGTCAATTTGACTGTATTACGTCAACAATTGACCAAAAGATTCGAGTAACCTCCATCTTAACTCATTTTTCTATAGAATGTAGTGAAGTAGACATACGTGTGACTATGCATATTTGATTATACGGTCTATTTGGCAAGGGGTGTTGCATATAATGACATTGCATTTTACAACTCTAGGTCTTTCGGTACAGCAGATGCCGAAAAGTTAGCACTTAGCTGAAAATTTCTACCCAAAATTAGTACTTAGCCGAAAATATGTTCCCAAAACACATTTCAGAGAGACACAATGAAGAATTTTACATACAGGAAGTTGCTTGTCTTTGGCGGTATGTCAATGAGCCCATCCGTCATGGACCCAGATCATTTCCCGCAATTAAAAGCACTGGGGGACCCTCCTTTATAGCGTCATGGACCTCACCCAATAACTTGTTAATACATTTTATTTCAATGACCTCAAACCAACGAATGTTCCTTCCACTTGACCTCAGCTAACTAGGACGACAACAAGTAGACTGTCCAAAACTTTCATCCCCCTTAACTGGAGAAATCGGGTCGTTACGCACCGCATGTACATGATTGACAATTGTGGTAGATTAAGAAGATAAGGGGAATCGAGGTGGTTGAAAATAACTTAAGAGTATACCTGCCTCCCATCTGATGAGCAGACTCGACTTTTTATACATTTTGACAGGTATATACAATCATAATTACTGGCTATCCTATTTCGAAATTGCAGATTCGTGATTATTTCAGCCGATGCCGCTGCACATATACTAATATCTACATCCTTTAAGGAAGTTATGTGCATATAGTATTCAATGATCGTATATGTTATTAAGGTAACAGTAAAAAATAGGTGACAAGTATTATAAGTTTTAAAATACCCAGCCTTTAAGGAAGAAATAAACCTTTCCTAAAACCCTATCTTAGAACGAGACGAAGATCTATTAAGATGCACGACCCTTTCCTATTGAAATTTTAAGTTGCAATTAGCAATTTTTATCAAGATAATGAAATCTTTTCCGCAAATAGATTGTGCTTACAACTCCCAACCCCTTCCGTGATACTGTTGCTACTAATTAAGTTATACATGCCTATGCTATTTGTGACCTTCTTTGTTTTTCATAGTGCAACTTGCCAGTCATATCTCTTATTAATGCCATCTTTTTTAAAGGGAAAACGCAGTCCGCTAATTTAAATTAGTGTACCCAGTCATCCCAATTCAGGACTGGTTTCCATCAATCATGTGACAGGTGACAATATTTTTGTTACTTGTGTGTTAAATTCATGCAAAATAACTTCTTGGTTTCCTTTCAATATTCAATGTTTTATACAGAAACATAAAGAAAGATCCCTGTGAGCGAAATCAGAGGAGTTATTTAAGATTTAGCTTATTCTAGAAAATTGACTTGGGGCAACTGCTTTCTCCCTTAAACTATCGTATTACTTTTGTTTGTTGTTGTGTTTGTCTCTTATACTTCTTTTAGAGCAGGGTTTCTCGACCTTTTGTAACTCGAATCTCACTTTTGATAGCTTAAATTAACTGGGGACCATCTTTAACCATAGATCGGGATATAAAATTCCACTTGTATTTGCTATACTTAACTACATGACACAAGTTTTAACTCTAAGTAACGTTTGCTACTAAAATTCCATCTGTTTGGTAACCTATACAAAAAAATGATTATAAAAATAAAAACTGGTCCGTTAATTTTAGTTTTCCGGCCGACTTGACGGCCCCACTAGACGGTTCTCCAGGCCCTCTTGCTGGAGACGCTCTTTTAGAGGATATACATAAAGCAACTGAACTGAAATCCACTGCGATGACCTGGACCAAACCTGTAAGCTCCGATTTAAACTGAAGCTGGTGTGAGAGGTTTCTTGCAATTTAGCAAGTTACTATACAGTCCCCTTTTTGGCTTAGGGATGAATCGGCAAAACCCGATTTTTTAAGAATTTGTGTATGTTCCAACTATTTCACATAGTGACGAAGGTTCTCTCAGTTGGAAATTTTTTGCTAATTTAATCCCTTGTTTGTTCTAACTTGTAAAAATAAAATAAAGTGCAATATCATTCCAAATTTTAATGCTACGATAAACAGATTGGGGCGAAAATTCATTCATCACTATGCCAAAATGACTAAATAAACATATTCGTCACTTTGCCAATTCGTCAGTATGCCAAAAAAGGACAAACAGACATAGCCCAAGGCAAAGCTTGACGTATGCCTATGGCAGTATGGTTCGTTCCTAAATCAGTGAGGTCTTTTAAAAGTTACAAAGGTTTGAGCAAACCAGGAACTGCTAACTAATAAGTAACTTTTGTTTCACCATACTGAGTGTTACCAGTGAAGTGCATGTGTTATCTGCCTGGCAATACGAATGGAAGATGTTGATTTTATTTCGAAAAAGTGATGCAATTGTTATGATTGCCCATGCCTCCTGACTTGTATAGGCCAACAAAACTTTGTATGAGTAATCTTATACTATAATAAAACTATAGTAATAATATATATTATAATGTTACTGCGTGAAGGGTGTAGGTGTGGTAACCTGAGTTCATATCGGCACTTATCATCAAGCTACCGTGATAGCAAAAGGGTCAGTCCAAAGAAACTCACAAGTTTTCTATTTCGGTACAAAATCATTTTACGACGCATGATCTCATGCCTATATATGTAAATTCAGTGTAAGTGTAGGTATACATATAGTTTACACACAGATCTCTTGTGGTTTCGTCTTTCGTAGCCAATACCTCAACACAAATCGCAGCCCCTGAAAGCGTCCATAGGCGCCTGAGAAACATTTCACGTCGGGTTGAAGTTGTTTGGCCTTAAATTGTTGATTGGAAACCAATCATAATACTTTCATATTAATTTTACCCTATAGCCTTAGACATTTTGTCCATAAATCGACTTTTTTGGCTCGGGAGGGGTGAAGAAGGGCAGCAGCTCCAGGCCAGTAGTCAGACAAGGTGCTGAAGGGGGGAAAGTTTCCAGGGGTGATTTTGAAGGGGATCGAGATATAGTAAAATGTATCAAGGTAAAAAGTATTTTTTTACATTTCTGGGGGCAAGGATAGATTTCCCAAAAGGTTGGAGGCGTCGCCCCCTCTGATATCCCTTGGTCAAGGACCTCAGCAGTCCCCAGACCCCTCCTCAAACGCCAGCGTTCACATGACTCTTTTCTTTCGTTAAGTGTGACTCAATCCAGTTGCGTTTACTTACAAGCAAGCAATACAGTCTCGAGTAAACCCATACGTTGAGCTCGGTAGTTGGGGAGAGATAAATTCATATTCAACTTCGAGCATCAGTGTTTGAAATATTAGCCATTTTCACTCAACTAGTGAAACAATAAGAGGGCTGATCGTTCTTACTATGTTCAGTCAGTGCGCTGGACCCGCTCAATACCGCAATAGTTCACTCACAATGGCCCGAGGCGTGTAATCGACTAATGGGACATAAGCATTACCCACAATCTTCATTACCTGTTTTATAATCATCAGGGCCCCGTATCTTTGGCAACCTTATTTCAGACTCTGTTTTAGGTACAACTGCATCCTCTTTCACATACACTACACAGTGTGACGAGTATTGTACTACGGGTAGTACGGTACTGTGACCAGTGATGGATCAAGGAACTTTTCATAGGTAAGGTTTCCTCTACACTGAGAGACCCACGCCAGGATTAAATGTTATCTTAGCCCTACCATCGTTGGGGCTGAGGCCAGTGAGCATTTGACGATACAATTACGAACCCAATATGCGTGGGAATAAACGTAACCGTGGTGGTAAAGGGCGCCCTCTTCACTTCACGTAAATTAAAGCTACGATTAATTGCGATCATTTCCTTAATTATGTACTTAATAATGATATCAGCCCTACCATCGCTGGGGCTGAGGTCAGTGAGCGTTTGACGATACAATTATGCATCCAATATGCTTGGGACTAAGCGTAAGTGCGGTGTAAAAGGGCGCCCTCTTCACCTTTACGTAAATTAAAGCCACGATTAATTGCGATCATTTCCTTAACTTAATTATATGCTTGGCCTTAAAATTCAAGTGAAGACTTACAATTCACCGTAGCAACCATTGAACCATTGGAGTTGTTAAGAGAGGATGACGACATAGTATGTCGAATGTAGATACCTATCTCAGCAGAACTTTTCGGTGACAATATTGCTTACGGGTTTAAACAAGGAAGCGCTATTGAAGCTTCACTGAGGAGTAAGGGGCACAGAAGTTCATTGTATTTTTTTAAACTGATTAACACGGAAAGTGAAAAATAAAGGACAAAAAGCACTTTGAGAAGGCAATAATAATAGCCTAGTTTTTGAACAATATGTACAAAAACTTAGCTAGCAACTTCACGATTGTGGGACTGATCAGCAGAAATAGCGTACCGTACGCAAGAAGGAGGGAGCTGGGGTGGGGATGATAGGAACACTTGAGAGAAATCTGGGAAAAGGGGTCAGTCGAGGAAAACCTACTCATCTCTGCACTCTAAAATGCCCTATTTGAATCTGAAAAGAATCTAATCGGTAATTGTAGGACCGTAGGAGCAGACCTTTTGTGAAATGATTGTCTTTATCTGCTCAACATGAACCGAACTGGTTATTGATATATTTTAGTAAAAAAGTCTATTTTGAAGTTTTAATTCAACTCTTGGTCAAATCATTGACAAGATTCCGGTGCGTGTCCATATTGACTACAATGTTTTAAACCTATGGTCGGAGTTTCTGAAAACCTGTACGCAGAAGAAATCGTGTGATCCCAGGGCTTATAAAATAAAAGAAATTTGACTGACTGTAAGATTTCGATAATCATATATCAACGATAGAGTGCACGAACCGGATGCAAGTCCATTTCAAAATTTGACGCAATTTAAATATCAGTTGGGGAGGCACGAATCACTTGTAAATATACGTGAGATTTTAAATATATGGTGCTTCTAATTTCTTGACAAAGACCAGAGAACAACATAAATTCGAGAAACCACTATGAGGTTGAAGATAAAATTCCCTATTTTGACGGTAAATTGTGCAGGCTACCGTATTTCTATACCTCATGGTGGAGAGAGAGGGGAGAATTGTGATATCTAAGTATGTGAAACTGCATTATACTACAAACACGAACTTTTGGCAGTTCGCGACTCGCAAACCTATCCTAACTGTTGTTTCTTTGTTGTTTTACATTTTTTATCCTGTTTATAAGTAGTCTTGAAAAATTTATACTGGAATAAAAATTGGATTAGATTGAGTAAGCTAAAGAATCTGGTCCCTTCCAAGCAAAAGTAGGTTGCGGTTACTGTAGGCCCTGGGAGACAGACCGTCTCCTACTAGGATTACATACTGTATCGTACCCAAAAGATCTAAATGCCTCCCCTACGAATTGAAAAACAAATTCCTTACTGGAGTAGGAGTTGACTAGGAGCTGTCATTGACTAGGACATACATGGGAGAGGAGTTATGGCATTCGACCCGGTTTGGCAGCGCGGCCATTGTGCTCAGCCGGCACACGCACATGACCAAGTGCAAAAGTCGTGCTTGGCAACAGAGCATTGGGAACAGTGCGCAGGAGCGGATTTACAATTGTCGGGACCAGGCACGGACCTATGTGGGGGACCCTTGAGCACTCGTTGGTCTCTGCCGAAACAATGATACAGTAGATATACAATTACACGTACCTCTTCATGTAGGCCTAGGAATACAGGTGCCACATCTCCCAATGGACGAAACCAGCAAAAGTATAATAGCCTACCTCTCTGCAGGTGTCTCTGGGCTAGGGATTAAGGCTAGACAGCGTCTTGGGGTAGCTCAAAGAGGATATGATATCCTAGTCTGAGGGGGACCATTGGACGGTGTAGGGGCCCCTTCGTGAGACCATGCTTAACTCCAGCCCTGACAGTATGTGGTGTTGTTATAGGCCAGGGCTTCTTAATTATTTTGTTGGCGGGCCACATTTTTCATCATGAAAATTTCGCGGGCCACAAACAGGCAAGTAACCTTCTCCGAGGCGGGGGGGGGGGGGTGTCTCATTTTGAAATGACTATGACGCAAGGGGAGCGCGAAGTCTCCCGCTAAACAGCGTGGTGTCTAGAAGCGCCCTGCAAGGGTGCAGGGCAACGCTCCCGTGGAACCCCGGAAGCTCAATTACATCAGCGGGACATTGCATGGCGGTATGTACTTTTCTGTCAATTTAATTTGAGGCACACTAAACATATGTTCACAAGTATCACAATCTGGTGTTAGAAATATAAAGGGTAAAATGAAATTCAGAGCGTCATTTGTTTTTGTTAGCGTGACAATGTATACTATTAGAGTTGGAATGGCTAATTCTACCAATCCATCTGCAATAACACAATCTGACCATTATTTTCTACCACAGGCCTAACGAAAATCCTGGGCCATGCAAAACTGATAATAAACTCATGCCAGATTCGGTGGTGAACATTCACCTTCAAATGAATGTTTGGGTTGTGACGAGGGACCTGACCATAACACTCGGAGCATCAAGTTGATTTGGGGGCTGTAACGACTTGCCCGAAAAATATAACCAAAATTTTCGCGCGCTCCACGCGCGTTCATTATGTTAATGTACATATCATGTAGGCATGCATCGGTTTTCACACCGCATGCCAATTACAATCATTTGCCGTGTTACTACCCTTCCATATTGGTTATAACGTTTGAGGAAGTCGTTACAATAATAATGATAATAATCATGGCGTAGCCAGGACTTCTCTCATGGGGGTGGGTGGCATGCATTTTGTTGTGTGATTGACGGCCTGGGGAGGGGTTTAAGGGGAGGGAGCCCTCCTCCCCTTTGAAAATTTTTGAAAAATTAGGTGTCCTTACATGCTATCTTGTGCCGCATATGCTACCTTTGAAGTAAAATTTGTGTTAAAAATTTACATATTTTAGGCCCTAACAAAAATCGGCGTTAGTGAAGGGGCCATGGCCTAATGCCCCCTTAAATACACCACTGATAATCATAATATAAGTTAAACACACTGGTGAATTAATACCGAATATACCGAACATACAGGTGCTGGTACAATTCAAATCAAAACTTTATTTTAATAACCAAGAAAGTCTTTTAAACTATTGATTACCTTTAGTACATCATTGCATAATATTTCTTTCAGAGGTGCCCGAAAAATTCTCAGCATATTTCAAGAATTAAACAAAAATATTTGGTTGGGGGTGGGGAAGGGGACTGCAGTCCCCAGCCTCCGCCTTCTACGTCTTTGAACAAGAGGCAACGTTTTCAGGACTATATTTTCTTCTACCAATAGGCATACGTCCCTCAAAATTCTTAAGCCCCTGCATGCTACTTGGTCTACGTGGCTTTTCCCCTTCCCTAATCCCTCATCTGGTCATCCTATGTCGTAAAAACCGCGCCCATCGTTTTGATTATGCAGTGGATGTGTGGATAAGTTAGTCGTCTTATTTCATCTTTCCAGATTGAACTGAAATGGAAAAGCGTGGGGAGTGAGCAAACATTTTGGTAGTTTGGGACGGTTGAGGGTAGGAGAAATGAAAAGAGCAAACATTCGGAAAGACATGCAGGTCACCTAACGACTAGTTCCCCCCTCTTCTTTGATTTTCCAATTTGCCTATTCATCAATTTCTTTTCATCCGAAAGTAAAGTAACTGTTCCAAAGCAGTTTACATCTTAACCAAATAAAATACAGTGTAGGCCTCCTATTTTCTAATTATTGTCGTTTTCCAAGATGAGTGTGGGTACCCCTGGCCAAGGTACTGGTTTGGAACAATCACTGCATCGAAGCTGTCCTTTATGAAGTAGTGAAGTAACTGCTAATGATAGGTGCGCGAAAGATAACGTTTTCAACACATTTTACTAATGTTTTACTTAATTTAAAGTAACAAAAATGATGATTCTGTCCGCATCAAAATATATCTCGGAAAGAAACCTCATATTTTGTTTTAGCCCTCGGATTGGATCGCCTCGGGAACCGGATGTGGTCCGCGGGCCGCCATTTAAGAACCCAGGTTATAGGCTAATCTTCCATTGTTCGCAATGTTTAGAACTGTTCATGTATGGCTGGAAAATGTCCACAATTTAGTGAATTTTAATTTTTGGTTAAGTGAAAAAGGAGAGTATGTTATCTAAGAGAAGGGTATGTTGTCAACAAACGTCCTGAAGCCAGCTTATACTTTACTGCCTTCTATTCAGGGAAAGTTTTTACCCAAAAATGCGTGCGTGGAGTCCACAGAAACATTCTTGGACCAGGGAGTTGCTACTGCTTGGACTATTACGAAAAACTGTGCATTATAAAAGGTATCTAAAGGTGGTAGACACTGGTATAGGGCCTCCTGCAAGCTCTGGATTAATTTTATAAAATGGGGCACTGACATAACGCTTATTACCTGACATCCAATTTATACTATATAGTTCATATGATGCCGAACACTTCACAACTAACGTATTTATTTAAGTTTGAACAAAAATCCAGAAGAACAGCTTCCAGCAATGGGGAATGGGAGGAAGGGAAAGTTTAGGTGCAGGGAGGTGATATTAGACCTCCAGGGTAGGTATGGCAAAGGGGGTGAAGGACTAACAAGTGCGTTTCAGAATGCTTTTTCGTCGTAAGTGTATTAACAATCACCATCTTTACCGGCAATGGTTGCGCGCGAAGCGCTAGGGTAAATATTTTTAAAAAATGTATAACAGCAAGTACCTTCTTTCAACCTTCCACATCATGTTAAAAATTTTTTTTTACAAATTGTTACAAATTGATTGTAAGATCCCATATCAATGCCAGGCCCCCACAGAGGTTGGAGATGTACTTGTATTTTTCGGAAAAGTGTTGTGATCAGAACAGTTGATTGTATTATTACCTTAATAGTGGTCATGAGATGGAGTGCAAACCGTGACAAATGCGCGCGAAGCGCGCCGAAACTTTTCATTAAATGCGTTTTTCATGACAAAACCTGCATTAATGCTTTATATTGAGACACTTTCAATTTCCCAACAACTTTACTTATACACCGATCACAAAGCCAGCCTTTTGCGTGAAAACTTCATAAACATCTCTCGACTCGTTTGTTGCTTCGCTTCTCCGGGAGTTACTACCGGACGATATTGATAATAACAATACTGAGGTAAGGTTTGACGCGGGGGGAGGCCGCTAAAATTTTGATGGTTTGCGAAGGATTTGCGAAAATTCTGATAGTTGTGAACCGTTTCTGATAGAAATTGCTTACAATAGATCCATCCCTCGGTCGAAAACACACCTCACCCTACCCCCTACATAAATCTATAGCTTAAACGCCTTTTGAGATCATTTTAGAATTTTCAAAAAAAAAATCTGAAATTGATTGAGGGCCGCGCCCCCATGCCGGCGTCACTGACCCCGCCACTTGAACGCCAAACATGGCAGCTGTTGGCGCCCTTTTCGGCTGACGGAGGTTACCGAGTTCCACATGCAACTTGCCAAGCCAGAAAGGATCACCGTTCTTGTTGATGATCTTTGTGAAAAGGAAGTAATTTTAGCCAAACATTTGCTGTGCACCACACGCCATCCTGCCGTACAAATTAGTTCTTCAAATGGCATTCGATAAACAGAAACCCCATTCTCAAAAAGAAAAATAAAACACTCAAACACATAATGTAACCATAGGCGTAGGAGAAGAGGGGGGGGGCTGGGGGCTGCAGTCCCCAACCAAATATTTTTGTAGAAATTCGGGCAATATGCTGAGGATTTTTCGGGCACCTACTGAAAGAAAAATAATGCAATGATGTAGCTAAAGTTAATCAATAGTTAAAAAACTTCCTTGGTCATGGGCGTCACCAAGGGGAGGTCGGGGTGTGCAAACGACCCCCCTTTGAGCTTTTTTACAGAACAGAAACGATTAAAGGATGTACCAAATAGTGTTTGCACCGGGTCCAAAATTTGGAACCGGGTACCCGAAGTCAATGGTCGGTCGGGTACCCGGGAACCCGAAAATATAACTTCTGTTAGGCTACAAGTTTGTTTTAAGTCATAATAAGAAATTTTGCTTTGCACGTTGATATAATATAATACCAACGTATCTTACGTATGGGCATGACAAGTGTCCTTAGGTGTGTGCGTGATAAATTTTGCCAGGAAAAAGTAACATGTTAGGTGTTCTGTCACACGTGCAATCTATGTTAGTGAAACTTTGGATCCGGGTAGCAATTTCAGAACCGGGTCCTGACATCGTCGGTGGGGTACCCGGGAACCCGGTGCAAACACTAGTACCAAAAATCGAAATAGGTTCCTTCTGCCATTGCAATGTATAAATTTCTTTTAATGTGTTGAGTGGTTAATTTCGCTGCAATCGCAATTACAGATCGAGTCCCCCAAATTACTATTTTCCGTTACCTATTTTAATGGAGTAAATGACATGAGTATTTTCTAGGTCCTGAAGGTGAAAGGTTGAAAGTAAAAAACAAAGTAAATTGGTAAAAATCACATTTTGCACAAACTTACTGTTCTGTTCTGTAGAGCCTGATAACTTAAGCAATTATGAGACGCTTTTTATTGCAGATTTGAACAATTTTCTTAAATTTCTTTGCATTGCAGAGTTCAGTTTGCTTAAAACTTTGCTGTGATTTGTCATTTGAGGTTAGCTATTTTTACCTCCTTAATCTTGAATATTTCGTTATATATATTCCACTAGCTTCCATGGGTTTTTGTCGAGGGAGTCCTTTGGCTCTGGATCCTACTAGTTGGTTCCCTTGACCGAGTCCATGGTTCCCATGACAGGCCTCTGACTTTAAAAGAAAACGTTCTGGTACCATTGTCCTTTAAGACTTAAAAGCTTTATCAAACTAGCAAAAATGATAATTTCACCGCATATGAAATCATATTTTGGGCATTATCAAACCAGCAAAAATGATAATTTCACCGCATTATAGGCATTTGAAATGTCTAACTCCTCAGAGCTCCCGGGGCTTCGCCCCTGGACCCCACCAGGGGCCCTTAAGCAGGCCCCTGGACCCAGCGCCGTAGTGCTCGCGCTACGCGCGAACATTGCCGCTAACGCTGCAATAACTTCCTCCTTCACACAAAGTACGCGGCCCCCCTTTAAAAATGTCTGGTGACGCCCATGTTTGTAATTAAAATTAATTTCTGATTTGATTTACACCAGCACCTATATATCCGGTATTAATTCAACAGTGTGTTTTTTAATGGTTAAATTTATATCATGATCATCAGTGGTGTATTTAGTGGGCCATTAGGCCATACTTCCCTCAATGATGCCGATTTTTTTTCTTTTTAGTACCTGAATATGTAATTTTTTAACACAAATTTTACTTCAAAGGTAGCGTATGTGGCACCAGATTGCATGTAAGGACGCCTTATTTTTCAAAAATTTTCAAAGGGGAGGGGGGTCCTCTTTAGACCCCTCCCGCAGGCCGGCGATCAAACAATACCCCCATAAGAGAAATCAAAGAACTTATTATCAATATGGAAACGTAGTATAATGACAAATTATTGTGTGTAATTTGCAAGCGGTGTGATAAACAATGCATGCCTATATGATATATACATTAACATTGTTGAACGCACATGGAGCACTCGGACTGTGGGGGTTAAATTTCTCGGGCAAGTCTTTGCGCCCCCCCCCCTCAATCAACTTGGGCTCCTACGCCTATGAATGTATTCTTACCACTTTTTTGTTTATTTGTAAACAACAACCTTGCTAGCACTAGATGACGACGGTCGATTCGATGACGTGGGGGACTTACGGGTACGGGAATGGAGGGTGGCATGGATGGCACGGGGACTCGGAGCAAAATCCCCATTAAGGCTTTATCCTGTAAGAAGTTACACTGAAGCAATAATTTAGGATGGGTGCCATCATAATCGCTCGCGCCCGAGCAAAATGAAAAAAATAACACCTTTACGGTCTTTTAGTAGTACTTTACTTCATGTTTCACATATAAAAAAATGCCCACGATTTTAATCTTGCTCCTGATGTCGCCACCACCAAGAACAGAAGGCCCCCCATAAACGAGTTGTCTGTAAGTTCACTAGTAATTGATTGCCCACCGGAAAGTTATCTCCTGGCGTTACCGGGTGCGCCAAGTGTGCATAATAACTATGTGAAAAGTAAGCGAAAAGTAACCTGCAGTGTCCTAATGCATAAACCCTGGAAAACGACTTGAACAAGCTGCAATCCTTCGTACGCTAATACGTACAGTGGTACATGGTACGTACGTACCCTCTGACCCTACAACACATACGTATGTCAATCACTGATTAACATAAAAATCTTACAATCATGGCAAGTCAGACCCCCTCAACAAAGTTCTCAGACGAATACGAGCTAAAAGAGGAGCTTGGAAAGTAAGTTTTGTTTATTTTCTAACATTTCATGGTAAAGAGAATTCGTAACAATATTGTTGTGAAATTATCTTAGATTTTGTCCTCATTTTTTGACGAAAAACAGTCATACAAACATACCATATTTTGTCTTTCCATAGGGGTGCGTTTAGTATTGTGCGGCGATGTGTATGCAAAGCGACCAAGGAAGAATTCGCAGCAAAAATCATAAATACGAAAAAGCTCAACCAGAGAGGTAGGCACAAAGATGTTATCAATTTCAATGAAGTATATCAACGAGATATTGCTTGATTTTATGTGACACTAAACGCTTGAGCTTAACGTTAGGCCTCCACGGACGGCTTGCCCACAGTATGCATAGGCTAGCCCTTCGACACAATACAATAATACATGCATGCTTACTGTACTGTGCTTTACAAGTTGCATGTATACAGTGCACAGGTATTTTCATATCGCCTTGTCAAGTCGTTTTCAACAAGCCTTAGCCCACACAGCCATTGTTCACTACAGTGCTCAATGTACTAGCCTAAATCTTTGATCCTCCATTATGGGAGGATGCTGTTCTGCCCTTTTGGGCAAACTGTTTGTTTTTACAAGGCTAGTAGTAACTGTTAGGTTTTGATTGTTGGGACCTTAAGAAAGATCAATAGGTCTGTGCAGGGCCCATGAATGCATAACAGGAACTAGGCCTAAGCAGGCTTGCCAAGGGTGTTATGCTTGTTTCATCAAGGTTGCATAACATTTTACTGGAGAAAGGGGTTTTGGGGGTTGCCATGCCTGAGCTTATGAAATTATATAACTTAACCTATTTCTGAAGATATTTCTTGAAGGATTAGAGTATTATTGTTTATCATATTCACAAGTTTAAGCTACAAAAATGTAGCCCTATTCTAATTTTTATTTGGGGACACAATTGCAGAATACTCACCCTGCGAGATTGAAGCTCTGTTTTTCGAGGGCTACGCAGTCACTGTGTATCCCTGTAGCCTCTTCAAGACACAGTTTGAATGCTGACTGCATATCATTGTAGCCTTTCATGATACTTCTGGATATAATTTATTGCATGTAATGGGTAAACAACTTGTTATTCTGTATGGATTCATTAATTTAGTGAAATATGAAAAATATTGTCACGTTTTTTAAAGACCTATTCATCCCATTGGATCGTGGTCCCTGTAAGGCTGGCTAGGCTATAACCTTTGTACATTTAGGGGTGTTACATAATTAAATTTCACATTTTTGTGGTAGGTGAAGTGTCATACTCAAATCAACTCTTCAGAGACAATTACTTAAAGGGGAAATGCAGTCACCCCATCATAGTAGACTGTCCCGTTTCATGATTGGCTCTTGAGAGTCATGTGACAATATTTTTTCTCCTAAAATGTGAAATTTACTAGAAGTAACTGATTGGTTTACCTTGAATATGCAATATTGAAGTCCTAAAATATTATGGAAGGTACTTTGAAGAGAAATAAGAAGAAAATTGTGAGATTTAGCTGTTGCTTCAAAATAAGTTTGGGGCGACAGCTCTTGCCCTTTAAAACAACAAATGCAACCAATGACATTTTGAGAAAGACATCAGGGTTTCCCCTGGGTTTTAGAGAGTGTGAGGTGGTATTAGTCCATTGGGTTAATATCGGGCCAACTTTGGCACTAATAGTGAGGGAGATCATCAGTACTTCTATAGCTAGTACAGTACAGACCTGTAGCAAGTGTAGCAGATTTCTGTGAGGTGGTGGCCAAAAACTGTGAGGTGGCCGCCTCACTAAAGGAATGCCAAGGGAAACCCTGGACACTCTTAATAACTGCTATTAAGTATACAGCCAAAGCCTAAAAACTTTAACAATCCTAGAATTGTTCTTTACTAGTTACAGTAGTCTAGCTGGCCTTATTGTGGGCATGACATAATCGATCAATGAATCAGAATACCAGGCTATACATGTACTGTAATTCAAATTGGGATGACTTTTTAGTCCCATTAAAATAGAATGAAATAAATCCTTTTTTAGGTATAACAACTTTGGCATGGATGTTTGAGAAAACGTAGACAGGGCAAATCTGAGGTTGTAAGACTCATTTCAAGTACGTGAAACTTTCGCAAATTGTGTGAGATGTTTCAAGCTGATCAGCATGCATGCCGATTACTTGGCATAGCATGATAGCACAATCTATGATTCGAAGATAAGTAAGCATTACCTGCATTGCATATTCTGTGTCCAATAAGTTTTTAGTCGAAATGAATGAAAACAAGTACTTGTTCTGTTTTAATATATATCTTTTCAAAAAAAAAAGAAAAAAAATCACTCACAACTAGGTTCAAGTTTCAGCATTTGGATGTAATTTGATAAATTTTAAGAATGAGGAACTAGAGAGTAGCCTATATATAGAGCACTTGTTGAATTTACTGACAAGTTTTCAGAATCACTGCCAACTTCAAGGACAGTAACAGTATGCAAGTTTGTGAGCTGTACATGATCTGTAGTGCTGTATGTTTTAGGGCTGGAAATAAATCAACGTCACTGAGGCCATGGCCTTCATATTTTTGGCAGTGACCTCATTGACCTTCAAAATGTCATACTTTTCAATGCCACCTTGGCCTTGGTGCCCTTCTTAACAAAAGACAATCAAACATATACCAGATTATTTACAAACAGGGATGTAACTACGGTGGGCGGCGCTGGGCGCTAACACCCAGCACTCGATATTCCCGCCCTGCACTCCAGGCCAAACATGTCCCCCTGCCCACCACAAATCTGCCTACTGAGACCTAAAACTAGCCCTAAATTTACTCCCTAAAGTGAAATGAGGGAAAAATGAAAAATTAATGGCTGAAAAATGGGGTAGATGTCATGGGGTGGGGTGAGGTGCTTTCCCCAGATCAGACAATTACCAGGCACTCAAATTGTGCTAGCTACATCCCTGATACAAA
The DNA here is from genome assembly GCA_029531755.1 of Holothuria leucospilota. Lineage (NCBI taxonomy): Eukaryota > Metazoa > Echinodermata > Holothuroidea > Aspidochirotida > Holothuriidae > Holothuria > Holothuria leucospilota. Next base: position 38,268,810 of record CM055980.1, on the reverse strand, counting down.
ACCACCTGTTTGGCCTTGGTGCCCTTTGAGATTTACATGTACAAATGTGGTGTGACCTATTGTAAAAGCTGATATTACAACAATGGCCTTGCCATGAAGATGTCTTACAGTATTTCCAGCCCTGATGTGTGTGTGAATTTATGTCAGAACGTCTTCAGGAGTTGAGTATCAACCTCAGTGCACAGAGGGCTGAACCTTGTGGATCTTTCTGACATACACCATCTTTCCCCAAGTTTCCAGGGGCAGTTCCTTCATACTGTATATGACCCTGAAGCTTGTGTTAACAGAGTGTGGAATAGATGTTAAAAATTTAAAAAAAATATCAAGGATGATTAACGGAAAATTCTTTCTCACAAAGTAAAACACAGAGCTCAGTTTTCGATGAAGTTTAGGTGGGAAAATGATTAGGTGCTGTGTATGAAAATAAGATGTTGTCTTGCTGTATATTTAAGAGACCATGCAGGTGCTGTATCGTATGGCTTATGAGGTAAAAATCTTCTGGTGCCCACTTCATGGATGGCTTGTTCTTACAGTACTCTTCTCAAGGATTCTTCTAAATATACCATGTAGCTAAGTCCAGGCACATAGCCAAAGGGGGGCAAAGGCCCCTTGAGCATATTTTTTGTATTTTTTAATGATTTTTTTATGACATCGCCAGTAACTCAAAATAGAAAATGTTTAGATGCAACTTACAAGGCCTGGGAAGTGCCATTTCCAGTGATCTGGAAGGCATTTTCGGCCAGGATTTTCTTGTATGCTTCTGGCCAACCTGTGGTGGCGCTACACCTAGATAGTAAGCCTACAGGTTTTGCCCCCTCCTTGGCAAATTCCTGGCTATGCAACTGGCTAAGCCCAAGAATGATTTATAATTGCCAGTATATACTTCACAAGGACATGATTAGAGAGAAATAGTTAATGGCATCACTCTGTCGAAGGGCAGGATATACACTAATCTTAGTAGTACTGCCCCATGGATGACATAATGTTCCGTCTACACTGTAGCATACTTTTGGCATCCTGACATGTTTTATGAGGTAAGTTGTGAATAGTGAGCATCTGTAAAGTTGCACAGATATGCCTTGGCTGTGCATTTCCAATGGTATCCTCAGTGCTTAAAGTACAGTATCAACAGTCTTGAAAGGTGAGCACATGGTTCTGTTGAGAAACAACCCCATAGATGAAGTTTACTTTTTTTAAATACTGCTCACTACCAAAGATGGAAATTACCTGTTTTTGTGTCAGGGGACTCGCAGGTGATTCAAGTTGACCTTTCATCATTGTGCAGCATATATTGGATGTGTACATTGATTCAGAACTGTTTGCAGTATAAGTCAGTACAGCACGGTGCACTTAAAGTACAGTAAAACCCCGTTTATCCGAACACATTGGGGCCGAAGGTTGTTCGGATAACGAAAAAATTCGGATAAACAGAGTTCCAAGTTTTTGCCTCAAGTACGGTACACATGAGACAGTGTGTCAACACTTTTCCAAAATAATTCCGAAAAGGCTAAAAATTGCAGACAAAATCCCCTAAAATATTTTTTTACTATTTTGGGTGACCGATGATATGACAAAAAAATTTTAAGACTTCTAAAACAGAGAGATTTTATTCCTAAAATTTGAGCCTTCGCTCGTCTGAATGACCAATGCTTTCTACACACTAAATGAGTGTGTGGGCTGAAGAAAAGCTGTAACGATCTGGAGAGGTATCTAGAGTATAAATTCTGCATAAATTTCCAAAAATGTTAGAGACACATGTGTAGGAGACTCTCAAACAGCAGTTCGCAATGTTTTTGTTAGGTCTACTTTCGTTATTTTTAGGTATGAAGCTCACTACGTTACTAACTTTTCAGATTTAGTGAAACTAGGACTTACGGTAGCCTAACGTACTTTTGTATAAGAGGATATTGAGCCTAAACAGACTCATGGCTCCTAACAAGAATTTCAAAGCAAATACGTACGATATTTCTTCCAAATTTGACAAAGAGATAACAGATGATTTTCTATGTCCACATGTCGGGTGTTTTAGCCATCGTGACATCTTTCCATGACTTTTAAAGTCCAGAGAAAAATTATTGCATTTCTGCAAAAATTTATGTTGAATTTTGCCTTGTAAAGCACTGAAAACTTGGTGTCTACTAACCGTAATTGTATTGAATATTATTGTTGTTAAATCTGACGGCTAGTTCGGATAAACGGGGTTTCAGATAAACGGGGTTCGGATAAACGGGGTTTTACTGTACAGTATAGCCACTTGAATTGATTTGAACTGCAGTCTATCAGTTTTGCTGTCTTAAAGAAAGTTTTGTCAAAAAAGATAAAAAGTGCATAATTTTCACAAAAGTACTTTGTTTGTTATTCCAGTAAGTGTATAAGAAGGGCTTTATAAAAATAGTTACTGTAAGACAACTTGATCTGGGAATACTGAACTATAGACTGATGTCTGCAGGGCTCGATTTTAATTTCAACAGATGTTTGGTTGTCTGACTGACAACCAAATTTTAAGAAGAAAACAGATGGCCCCAGAGGTGCAGGGCAACTTAAAATTTTGTGATGGACAGCTCAATTTTCTCTGAGTACAACCAAAAAAAAAGGAAGACATGAAATTTTCTTTAAAACAAGACCTAGGCCCCCTCCCCATTTTTTTTTTTTTTACGGGTTTGCTTGGTTATGTCTATGACCTTGTTAAAGGATGATACTGATTAAAGGTGTCATCATGCACTATGGTTGGTGCCCTCTCTGTTCAACAGTGTTGTTAACATATTAAGGTTGAACCTAAACAGGGTAACTCTAAGAAGAAAGAGAGAATAAGTAATTTGTCTCTGGAAAGTCGCAAACACAAAACCAGATTTCCAGAGTTACATCTTCCTTGGTGGCAAATCTTTGCTGGAAGGTATACTTTTTTGTTACTTAAATTTCTGACTTTGAGCAAGCTCAAAGCTGACTTTGAGCAAGGAACTTACAATAGTATAACCACTTATGCATTGCAAAAAGCATATGGCCTACTGTATGCTTTTGGGCACGTACAGTACAGTATCCCATTTGTATCGCTTTTGTCCGTAAACAACAAGCTTTGTTGGCTGTGTTTATATCACTAGCCTAACAAACCCTATGTACTGTAGGAGACTCATGAAATTTGTATATGAGGCTTTTTCTTTGCTAAATTTTTTGTTGAAATGTGGTGTATGGCTTGCTTTCATCATTTTACATTTGAGAACTGGAGGAATTCCAAACAATTTGAAGGCACGAACAACTAATGACATAAAAATCAGTTTGAAAGAAACCTAGTCAAGCCTTAATACCTTCCATATACCTTTATCTTAAAAAGCATACTTTTAAGCGTTAGTCTTGATGCAGAAATTGCTAGGTTTTTCTCCTTTAATGAATATTTAAAAGGCATTATATTGAATAATACATGATCATTACAGACCCTTGTGAAAAATGCTAGTGACTTAATTTGCAATGCATCATTTCAAAAATGGCAAAGTTAATGAATTCATATACTGTACTGTGTGCAGATACAGTATGTCTGTATATGCTTCTTTTTCTAGAGGCGAAGTGAGTTAGGTGGGCTTTAGTTTTGTTGGAAGGAGGATGACACCCTTTTGTCGTGGATGGATTTAAAACGTTTAAATTCTTTTTTGTGCATTTTATAGCGTGGATAAATGCAGTCATCCCAATTAGCATACTGTACACATGTGGATATGATCGTAATTCTTACATTGCTCATTTTGCATCATGTGATAGTATTTTTGGTAACTGTCATCAATTTTTTAAAATCTTTGCAAGATAACTGGTTGGTTTAGGCAACCTTCCTTGTGTACATTATATATGCAAGGCTTGTTTTCTGGAACATCATGTACATAAGATACAAGGAAAGAACTGTAAGATGAGATTTAGAAGATAAATTTAGCTGACCTTTCCAATAAAAGGTAGGGGTGACAGTCTCTTTGAAGATTGGAGATACCAGTCGGTTTGTTTGTACAATCCTTTAATTAGCTCTAGTTTCATTTCATTTTGGGTTCATTTCAATTGGTTTCGTTTGCATTTGGCAACAGATAGTCCAATAGTAAGGAAGGGTTAAAGAAAGAATTTATTTTTGATAAATGACATAGGAACTATGTATACACATTTATCCAAATCTGGTGTGTGTACTCCAGAGATACATTGTTAGCAAGTAAAGTACTACATTACAACCTGAAGTGAACTTAAAGGCAATGCTGTAGATAGTCTCCCCAAAATTTGCTTTGAAAAATCAGCAAACTCATGCAAATCTCAGACTCTTATTGCATTACAAGCACTTCTGCACACGTTTGGAACATAACTATTACAAACAATAGGTAAAGCAAGGAGAAAGTCTCCTTGAATTTCACAATTCACTAACAAAAACATTGTCACATGATCAAAATAGGCCATTCATGAACTAGAGCGATTGGGCATACTAACTCTGATTGGGGTGACTGCATTTTCCCTTAAAAGCAAACAGGAGTGATACCGTCTCTTCACACTGATGAGCAGTAGATACTTCGTTTTCTTTATTTTTCCATTAATTGTTCAGACCTTGAAATAAATAGGAATACTGTTTGTTTCCTGTGGGGATTATAACGTTCTCTAAATTCCAATGCCTCTTATGCATTTACAGAGCAAAGGCATGGGATTTTGAGGGAAAAATTGGTTGTATAATTTAAAGAAAACAAAACAATGTTGATTATTGTGAGGTTGTGATGCCATGTGCACCTGCAAGTTTTTTTTAGGTTAATAAAAATGCAAAATCATTATCTGGTGATACTTTGAGAACCACAGATACAGTAGAAGTTGAATGCAAGTGCCACCAGAATGGGATGGGTAGATTAAATATCCAGCTCTATTATTTTGAAAACATTCTATTTAAACTCAATTTTAACTTAAACCATTCATTTAATAGAGCTCAATAATAAGAATAACATGTATTCATATATTATACATGATTAACTTCACAACTCACCCCTTTTACATCTATTTTTCATTATTCTCACACTAAGCTAGCTTAATTCCCAGATAGCCCAAAACCTGGGAGGTTCTCTGTGTTTGTGCTGACGTTTGTGGGAATTATCTAACTTCATATTTAAGTGAATTGTTTGCTCCTAACTAGGGTTTGGCTGTATGAAAAAAATCCATAACGATGTATCGTCATAATATCGGCAAAATTTTCGCAATACATCGATATATTGCCAAAACAGATAAACCTGTTGTAGACAACAGGGCTTGACATAACCGACGGCACCGACGGCAAAAAGCCGTCGTGCCCTAGATGTTTGCCGCGGCGCCCCCGAAAAATGCACTCGCGCAACGGCAAAAGTTGCCGTCATGCCCGTTTTGATTTGCCGTCGGTGCCCTCCCTTTCACTATGCACATCCCAAGTACCTTAATAGGCTAAGTTACAGTTCCTAAAACTCCCAATATTTTTTGGTTCAAATCGTCCTTCGCATTGTGGTTTCACGCTGAAGTTAGACGATCAGTCATTTCTTAGAAATTTTAGTGCAAAACTAGCGTCTCCTACCTTACCGCAACATAAATCAGCGATCATCCTTCCACTCAAAGCAACGTTGCTTCTACGATGCTTTTACACAGTAAGTCAATGGGACAATCTCGCACTTGAAGCGAGCAAAAACACACACTTAAGGCCCATTGACGTTGTGCGAAAGACAGCTGAGATCAGACTTGCTTTTAGTCGTTTTCAAGTTCCGATATTTAGTGCTGAGGCGGGAGGGAGTATTTACACAAAATCCCCGCAATGAAAGTAGTATCGTCGAATTTAGGGAAAATGCAACGAGTTGGTACGATCTTGCGGAACATACCACGTACAAAAGGGGGGGAAAAACGTGCGTATGTGACTTTCTCTTAAGGGCGCTAATTATATGCAAAAAGTTTCTTTGAGCTAGCTGGATCAGGGAGTTGCTATTGGCTGGATATGAACCACGCTCGCAATAAGTTTTTAAGCACTTCCGATTTACGTTCATCATGCCTTCAAGCGAAAGAACAAAAAGGAAGAAACAATTCAAGATGCTAAAGCCTCGAGAAAGTGTGCCCGCATCGACCAGATGTTCATGTAAAAAAAAATATATTTTCCGCGTGATACGATAAAAATAGCTTCGGAAAGATGGGCCTACATTACTTTAGGGAGGTGTTAGGATGTATAGGCCTAGAGATTACAGTCCTCTGGCTACTAGGCCTAGATGTACCACCCTCGATAATGCATACTTGACAAAATGCCGTTGTGCCCCTCCCTCATATTCATTTTTGCCGTCATGCCCTTTGTATCTGCCGTGGTGCCCTTCACTTTTAAGACCTACCGATGGCATTTTTCCCGTGCCCTTTTTGAAGCTTATGTCAAGCCCTGAGACAATGAAGTGAAATGTGCCTGAAATAATCCTAAAAAAGTTTTACAGCTAATTTTCTTAATCAGGATGAAACTGATGGATGAATACTGAAATTGTAAACACAGTTTCTTCTTTAAAATTTAAATTATTGAAATTTCAGTCCCCAAAAAGTTTTATTTTTTTCTATATAGTCATATCGTGATAAGGGAATTTCATATTGCACATCACAATGTGGACTTCTGGTGATATATATCAATATATATCGTATATCGCCCAACCCTGCTCCTAATATGTGATCAGTGAATGAAACATTGTTTTCCTGATTTATAGGTAATTTATAAATTGATAAACTGTAATTAAGAAATAAGCAGACTTTGTCCTAACCCTATTTTGAAAGATCATCCAAACTTAACAAATCTGCTGGTATTTTCCCTAGTGCCTACATTGTTGTTGAAGAAAGCATTATATGAAAGGAGATATTATGAAAGATGTAATTAACGGACGGGGCTAACGCAATGTTTCCTTTTGCCCTGATGTTCATAATTATGAAGAGAATTAGAAGACTCAAAAAAAAAAAAAAAAAGGACAGGACTTCAGTCATTGTCAATATCAGGCTTGTCAACCTCACAACTTCTTTTTCTTTATTTTGAGTCAAGATAATCAAGATAATCTCCTTCAGAGTTAAAAATACTGAATGTAAGATGTTTGACCATCAGGTATCGCTTCCAGTTATCAAACTCAATTACATTCAAAATTCACCTCTTTTCACACATCTTCTACCATTTGAATTAAAATACACGCAACGACATCAAGGCACACAATTAAGGAAATAACTGGCGCTTGTGCCTCGCATTGTTACGTACGAAATTCTCAAGTGTTAAACCCAACAAGTCTCCTATTAACTCTGTCACACAAGAATTTAACATTTCACATTGTCAAAATATAAAAAAAGAGTAATATGTGAATCAGGAGAAGTCCTGTACATAAGGGTAAATTCATGCAAATTGGGGTGACTGTCATACTCTTTTTGCATTTACTGTTTACATTAATATTGATTCTGGATGAAAGTAGGAGAGACTTTGCCCAGTTAATTGTTTATTCAGTACAGTATGTGTCTGCTTTGATTAAGTACTGTGAAATACAGTATTTATGTATTATGCACAAATGCTTAGATTGTATTATCATGTACTCCCTGTACATTGGTGAAGTTAGATATGTAAATGTACAGTATGTATAGTACTTACCACATGGAGGTGCATGGTAGGTTTTTTGTAACAAAAAGTTATGCAGCATTGTGCCTACTTAATTGTAACAGAGTGTAAACAACAACCACAACAGTAGCAACAAACAGGTATGATAACAGGCAAGAACTACCTCAGCAACATGACAGCACCAGCAACAATAACAATAATGACCACAACAAATGCAGCAACAACAATGACCATAGCAACAAGTACTGCAATGACAATGAACTGTGCAGCAACAAAAACACTAGCAGCAACAACAATAACAGCAGCAACAAAACAGCAACAACAGTGACCATAGCAACAAGTACTGCAATGACAATGACCTGTGCAGCAACAAAAACACTAGCAGCAACAACAATAACAGCAGCAACAAAACAACAACAACAGTGACCATAGCAACAAGTACTGCAACAACAATGGCCTGTGCAGCAACAAAAACACTAGCAGCAACAACAAAACAGCAACAACAATGACCATAGCAACAAGTACTGCAATGACAGTGACCTGTGCAGCAACAAAAACACTAGCAGCAACAATAATAATAGCAGCAACAAAACAGCAACAGCAATGACCATAGCAACAAGTACTGCAACAACAATGGCCTGTGCAGCAACAAAAACACTAGCAGCAACAACAAAACAGCAACAACAATGACCAATGACAATAGCAACAAGTACTGCAATGACAATGAACTGTGTAGCAACAAAAATACTAGCAGCAACAACAATAACAACAGCAACAAAACAGCAACAGCAATGACCATAGCAACAAGTACTGCAACAACAATGGCCTGTGCAGCAACAAAAACACTAGCAGCAACAAAACAGCAATGGCAATGACCATAGCAACAAGTACTGCAATGACAATGACCTGTGCCGCAACAAAAACACTAGCAGCAACAACAATAAGAGAGGCAACAAAACAGCAGCAACAATGACCATAGCAACAAGTACTGCAACAACAATGGCCTGTGCAGCAACAAAAACACTAGCAGCAACAACAATAATAGCAGCAACAAAACAGCAACAACAGTGACCATAGCAACAAGTACTGCAATGACAATGAACTGTGTAGCAACAAAAACACTAGCAGCAACAACAATAATAGCAGCAACAAAACAGCAACAGCAATGACCATAGCAACAAGTACTGCAACAACAATGGCCTGTGCAGCAACAAAAACACTAGCAGCATCAACAAAACAGCAACAACAATGACCATAGCAACAAGTCCTGCAATGACAATGAACTGTGTAGCAACAAAAATACTAGCAGCAAATACAATAACAGCAGCAACAAAACAGCAACAGCAATGACCAGAGGAGAAATAAGTACTGCAATGACAATGACCTGTGCAGCAACAAAAACACTAGCAGCAACAACAATAACAGAGGCAACAAAACAGCAGCAACAATGACCATAGCAACAAGTACTGCAACAACAATGGCCTGTGCAGCAACAAAAACACTAGCAGCAACAACAATAATAGCAGCAACAAAACAGCAACAAAACAGCAACAACAGTGACCATAGCAACAAGTACTGCAATGACAATGACCTGTGTTGCAACAAAAACACTAGCAGCAACAACAATAACAGCAGCAACAAAACAGCAACAATGACCACAGCAACAAAGACAACAACAATGACCACAGCAACAAAACAGTGACAGAAGCAATGGCAGCAATGTCCACAATAATAGAACAACATCTGACCACAACCACAAAACAGAAACAACATTAATAAATACCACAGCTCAGCAACAACAAACAACTGATTGTGTGTAGGTAGCAGAAGGGTTGAAGAAAGTAGATGTTGCTCATAGACTATTATGAGTGTAGCACAGTGTGTCACATACCATACAGATAAATACAAATTACATAACAGGTACAAATCAATTGATAAAGTGCTGTATTGTCTGAATACACTTTCAAAGCATGAAAAATCAAATAGATTATATGGTCAGAAAATGAGGAAACATTATGAAAATCCACTAGTCATTTTTGATATAGGCTCCAAGTGCTTATACAACAGTGTGGTACAAGTTCTCCAGACAGGTCATTATTTGAACAAGATTTTCCTCTATTTGGGGTTATAAACATTCAGAATGTCTATAAATGTGTCTTGCACAAATGCACCTAATTTCTAAAAATTATAAGAACTGTTGGTAGCCCTTTTGTAATTTCATAGATTTGGCTGCAGTGCTGTCCTCCATGGCTGTGGTGCCCTTCAAACTTCTAAGCAGCTGATGGCCATGTGACTGTCCCTCTTGAATCTTGTTTGAAGTTTTTTGACACATGAACTTATAGTATAGTACAACATTTTGCATTGATCATTTGCTAGTGAATCCAGAGGCAACCCCTTTGGAGAAACCAAATAGTGTAGGGCCACCGATTTTCCGCGATCACGGAAATTGTCACGGAATCGCGGAATTTTAATTTTTTCACGGAAAATCACGGAACTTCAAAAATCTCTCAGAATGCTAAAGAAGTCTGCAATCAAGAGGGCAAAGTGAAAAAAAAAGTTTAAAAGTCTGTATGTAACAACACTGGATGGCTCTAGCGGGCTACAATCTGATAGAAAACTTGAAATTCACCCCCTCCGATGCTTACTGTATGTGGGACCAGGTGCACGTTGCGCATTTACTAGCCTTCGGTAGGTCAAATGTTGCTCAGTCTTGCAAAGTTTTCCCGCGATCCCGTTGCCTGTAGCTGATTCTTGTTTATACTGCATCATGTACTGTATGTATGGTATACTTTGCATGAGTGCGTCATTACGAACTGTTGCGCACGTTACTCAAGTTTCATGTTTTGCTCTGTTGTTACGTTCATGATCGAACGATCATAACGTTCAGACTGACAAGTTACACTTTCAATTGTGGAATAATTATCGGATTTAGTACCTGCATATCATTTGGATATAATTTTATACGTATCTTTTACTATGTAAGAAGAACAAGAGACCCACACTCAAACAATCGTAAGTCAAGTCGTTTTAGGTTGTTTTTTGTCCATTACATATATGTGTAGACATTAGGCTGGTGATCAGATTTTAGTCTGGTTAGGCTGCACTGGCCTAACACACTAATCCATTCAAAACAGAAAGTCACGGATTTGGCAAATTGCTTGCACGGATTTTCACGGAATTTGGAATTGCTGTAACGGAAATTGACTCTTTTTTTCACGGAAAATCGGTGGCCCTAATAGTGTCTTAGCATATAACATTGCTAAATTGCATACAAGTTGCACCTATCTGTAAAGGTCATCATAGGTCATGAAACTGCAAAGTTTTTAGTGTAATCTTTTACCTTGGTCTTCCTGACATTTGTAGTTTAATTTTAACCAGAGATGGATCACAAAGGCTTTGAAGGGACATCAAAGTTGTTCAAGAATCAAATGTCATGAAAAGCTGTGACACATGGCAAGGCTTTCTGCTTTTTCTCTGTGGAAAGTTGCTAAACCTCTATTGACCTATGTTAAGGTATATTTGACTTTACTCTTGCCCAACTTTTTTTTGCAAAAATCATCCTTGAAGGGAAAATGCAGTCACCCCAATTTGAATTAGTGTACTCTGTCATCCTAATTCAGGAATGGCTTCTTTCAGTCATGTGACAACATTTTTGTTACTTAAATCCGTGCACAATAACCCCTTGGTTTATCTTCAGTATTCAATGTTTTTATAAGGAGACAATATGAGAAATACTTATGATCGATTTAAAGGCAGTAGGCAGTCACCCCAAACAGAGTGAGTGTATCCTGTCACTCTAGTTCATGAATGGTCTATTTTGATCATGTGACAGTATTTTTGTAGGTGAATTGTGGAATTCAAGGAGAATTTCGCCTTGCTTTACCTATTGTTTGTAATAGTTATGTTCAAAACATCTTCAGAGGTGCTTGTAATGCAGTAAGAGGAGATTTGCAAGAGTTTGCTGATTTTTCAAAGAAAATTTTGGGGCGAATGCCTATTGCCTTTAAGCAGAGATCTGTAAGATTTAGCAGATTTTGAAAATAAATTTGGGGCGAATGCTTTCCCCCTTTAACGTGTACCTAAAGTCTGCTGTTACAAAGGTTGAAAAATGAATCATAATGTTGAAACTCCCATCTTAACAGGATGTTCCTGAGCTGAGATATACATGTCAAATGGTGAAGCTTGTTCACTCTAAAATGGTAAATTGAGCCATATAAATTTGTGATGTCATTCTTGTACTACTAAAATTATCATCTTTGTTTTTCTTTGTTTTTTTCAAAAGCTAATGCACTTTGTGCCAAACTGTGATCACTGTCTAACTGTTATAGGGTGATTTGACTATACAAGCCCTCGCCAGGCAACATGCTATGGAAGAAAATGTAAAATTTGCAAGGTGATATAAACATTTCAGTTTCAAAAGGAAACAAAAGCAGGTAATGTGAGTTGTACAGTAAAGACATCATAAATGATTGCACAATTGACTGTTTGAAATTTAAGTGAATAAATTTCTATCTTTTATATCTCAGCAACAGAGTAAGGTATGAACACGGGATTTGGATGAATGAGATTCACTTTCCAACCCCTAAAATAAATTCTTGTAGTTTTAGACTTTAGGTCCACTTTCAAAATTCTTTTAACCCTGGAAACAACAGGGAAAGCACAGTAGGTGAAGCATAATTTTGTGTTTCATCTTTTTTTTTTTGAAGTATAGGACAAGAAATATTAAGGTAGGTAATATTTGCAGTATAGGCTCAGTTTTACTGATACCGATACTGTACATAACAAGAATGAAATAGGAATATTGGCAATACTGATATTAATGGAACACCAATAATCGGTCCAGTACTACAGTACTGTAAACTGTACATGCTGGTACCAGTTGTCATTGCCCTGTAGATGCTTGTGTGCAATATTGTGTGTGTGTGTGTGTGTCAGTGTACTACAGTGGAGTGAAAGATGAAATACCCCTTAAAGACTGAAAGTTTCATTAAATATTTAAACATAATGCTTTTGGAAAATGGGTATTAATTAAGTACTGCAACCGACCACTGAGTGACTGCATCATTAATTATTGGTGTTTTTCTGGGACTGGTCATGCATGAGAGCTGATCTGTTATTAAATGCAGGGGTGACACATCTATGAAATGCAGCAAATGATCTGCTGTGGGACTTGGGCAAGGTAGATTTAATATCTGAGAAAATTGCTGGGATCTATGGGTCATTGCAGGGGATTTAAAAATTTATACTGATTTCAAGACCTGTCTTTTTGCATTTGCTACCTAAAATATGGTAGTGACACACAAGCAAAAATTATATACCAGTTTTACATTTTTGTAGCAATTAGCTTGTAACAAAAATCAGGTGTGGCCTAGCCAGACTTATTCTGTGTTCACTAGTGTGGTTGGCATAAATTAGGACTCAAAAGAGGGATGGCATGGCTTTAAAATAATTTTGCAGGACTTTTTGTATTTCTTGTGGGATTGTTGCTTAAACTGTCTGTTGTACTGGCTGAGTAAGACATCTTAAATGATGTGGGAAAATACCAGACATATTTTTCTTTGCAGGATAATAAGAATCAAGTGTGAAAATGCCAAAATTGTGCACCAATAGGGCAAATGCTGGTTCATACATGGTAGGACTTGTAACTTAACCTGTCAAGGTTGTGGTATGGAAGAGTTACATGAACAGAAGAATACACATTTTAAAGGATTTTAATTTTACGCAACTTACCCGAGGTTTAAGCCCCTTTCACTCTATACAGGATATGATAAGATGCAATACCATATGCCACAACTTTGTAAAAATACCATCAGCCCTTTTAGACTACAGGCGACTTTATCTTCCTCTCTCAACCATATTTCAATGGTCTGCTAGTCATGTGATCTCACAAAATAGCAATTCTCTCTCATCATTTGTCACACAAAAGACCGCTGGGCAACAAGTGGGTGAAAGTTGAGATTATTCCAACTCAGTTTTATCGTGTTGCATGGCATTGTGTCATATCGAGTCGTATCCTACTTATTGTGAAAGAGTTTATGTAATTACATTGTTTTGAATGTTTTTATCGTATCGTATTGTATCATACTGTGTTGCATTGTGCCTCGGGTGAAAGGACCTTAGAGGTGTTAAATTATGAAGTTTTCTTCACTGTGCAGTGTGTTAGGCCTATGCACTTTCTAACTTTAATGCATAGAAGTGGCGGGGTAGTGTGTGGAGTGTGTATAGGAGTTGACAATAGTCTGCTCCTATAAACCGTGGCAGTGAGTACTGTAGGGGCTGGGGGATAAATCAGTTTAACATTACCATGCACCCATTGCTGCAGACAGATGTATTGGCCGACAAGGGATGGTGTCATGCCTGCAAAAAGCTGGACGCAAAGACGCATTGCGTCCACGAAAAATCATGCTGCAGCTAGAAATTTTGATCTTAGTCCCAAATTAAGTAGACAAGGTGAGCTAGAAATTTTGGTTTTCAAGGTATGTGCGCCCGCGAAGTTTTGCAAGTTTTTCAGCCCTGGATGGTGTGTTCAAAGTTTTTGCTTATTGATTACTGTACACTCCGTTAGTTTTTGTTTCTAGAATTATCTGAGAATGTATATCTCATAGAAATTGAAGTAAGGGAAGGGACCTAGCTGTCTGTACAGCAGGAAAGCAACCGAGTGTATACAAACATTACATTGTTGCTTTGCCTCAGTTATTGGTGGAGTAACTAAAAGTTGCAGAGTTATGAGTATTTAACAAAATCTTTAAGCACCATGACTTAATTGTCTCTGTTGTGAAAATTTCTCTTAATCTTTCGTAAAATGGATAAAATGACAGTTAACTTCCTAAGCTGAATGTACACTGTACGTATGGAGACACACAAATTACCTGGCTTTTTGCCATATAGCAGAAGCGTCCTCACTAATTTTGTGTCTTCACTGGTTGAGCACACAGGTTATAGACTGTGTCAGGGTTCCCCCTCAGTTCAAATTCTATGGAATACCTACACTAAACGTTATGCATACTACAAAGTAGTTGCATCAATTGACATTTTTAGAAAATTTTGCAATTGGAAACTGCTTGTCACTAGTGGAACACTGAATAGGATGCACTGTTTGAAATAATGGCTCAGCTACAATGCATTACACAACAACAGACTTTGTTCTGTGTTCTGTACAGTAGTTTAACTGAATGAGTTTTAGACTGTGAAAAGGCTTAAAACTTGGTAAAGGCCTATATAAAAGGTCTTGCAGTAGGTTAGCTACAAGTTTGTGTACATGGTGATAGGCCTATTCCTGATGTAAATTAGTGTTTCTTTTGATCATATGCTCTCTGAACACTTCCAAAGATTTTAAAATGGTACCATTAGGATGAACAATCTATTTCACTCCTACATATCCTATCTGTTATACATGTGAACAATCCCATCTACTGCAGAATTAAAAGACTCGATAAAATTAATTGCCGAAAATTTTATGTACAAAGCTATTCATTGTAAGGAAGGGTTTCTTACCCAGGTCACTGTAAAGGAAAAGCAAAAATTTCAAAGAAATTGGACAAATTTACTTACATTTGCATTGCAGATTTCAGCCTGCCTACTGTATGAAAATTTATCACCATGTGAAAGAGAAACTCCTTCAACTTTGACATCTAACTCACAAAAGTTGAAAAGTTTTGTGTGGAAAATGCATTAATTTTGAAAATGCAAGACAGATTTAGAATTTTCTGTAAATAAATATTATTTGGCACGGGCAGTGTAATGTATTTGCAGTGCTGAAAGGGTTGAGGTCATTCACTTTTATGTAATATTGCGGAGGCTTGTGTACTATACAATGTTACTTGGCTTGAAGATTTGACCTGTGTAATGTGTCGTAAAGTACATGGAATGGGCAACAGTAATCTTCATAAAGCTCAAAAGTGATTTACATTTTAAATTTGGGACTTTTAAAGGTAGTTGGGTATGCTTCTAAATCAAGGAAATGCTATAATAGTACAGTAACATGCATTTGTTAGGCCTTGGTGTGCCCACATAGCAATGTGATTAGTGTGTATGTGTGACTGGTAACCTCAGGTGGACTGACTACATCTCTCCACTTCTAGTCTTCTCCCTGAAATCACCTTGCCCGTAAAGTTCTGCGGAACTAGGCGGGGCTTAGGCCAAATGAAAGAAAAAGACTACAGTCTTGTAAGGATCAATACATAAGGAAAATGGTGATCACTATATTGGATTAGCCAGTGAAAAGTTACTTATAATGAGGTATGAGGAGAAAACTTGTGGCTGAGAAAAAATCAAACTATTTCGCTAATTTTGCTTTAGACGTCATATAATCCTGTATAACAACCCACATGTAATCATAAAAGCATGAGTCCCTACTTTACTCCCAGACAGGAGTTGCAGCTCTGACTTAGATTCTGGTAACCAACTTGCCCGCCTAGCGGACGTGTATTACTCCTGCACCCACACTGACTGCACTTGCAATACCAACGTCTGTGAACTTTCGCAAGAATTCTTTGTCAAACTGCGTAAAAACTGTACGCTATTAGCTATTCATATATACAATCATAACAAACACAATTATAAATATTCAAAGAAAAAACAATTAAAGCAAGTCTTGATTATCATTCTGTTTCAAACGACAAATGTCAATGGGGTTTTACTGTGTGATTTCGCCCGCTTCAAGCTCACACAATGAAGTCCCTTTGATTTACTGTGTAAAAGTGAACGTTGCAGCTGAAGTCTTTTCGTGCAATATGAATATTCATATATTGAAACCAATCAACAATTGAGAGAGTAAAATCATATTGGGCTCATGAATATAACGAAACTGGATGATCTCTGTCATTGGTGGCAGGTGTTAGAGCATGGGTGGAAAAAGTTGGGAAGCTGGGAGGCTCCTTCCAGGGAAATTTTGGCATTTGGAAGGAAATTTCACTTCTTTTGTACATGAAAATGCAGAAACAAGTGTGGGAAATTTTACTCCCTTTCTGGGAAATAAACCTTTTTTCCAGCCCTGGACTGTTAGAGTATGTACACCAAAGAGGAGTACATACTCGACACCTGCTATGAAGGTATTAAAGTAACTAACCCAAGCCTAGTTGGTACTGTAGCTGCTAATGTTCATTCATGGTAAGGGATGTTGCTGAACCAATAGTAGTGGTTGGCTCCAAGTCAAGATTCCAAACAGAGCATAGCTTGTGAAACATTTAATTGTTGAAAAGAGTTGGCTTTATTTACAGTATGATTTATTGGCACTAAATTGGTGTATTTGTGAAAAAACTTGGAAAATACCACAAAACTATCCTTTCAAGTTCCTTCAAAATTAGTTCATATCATCATATTTACTATAGTTGGTAGTGATGTTTGCATAGGCATAGGAAGTGGCGGGGAGCTTTAGCCCCCCCAGTCAAAAATGTGGGGGGCTAAAGTATGCTTCTGCCCCCCAAGATCCAAGGCCAAAATCCCCTTCTTTGTCTCATCTGTAAGAAATGTCAAAAATTTGCTGTGATTTTCCTTAAAATTTGTCCAAAGTGTTGCACCAAATTTGCACCTGAGGACCCTAAAATACCCAGAAATTTTCCAGACCCCTCCCCCAGGCCGGCAATTCGAAACAAGGTTCTGCCCCCCCCCCCCCCAGTCTCGAAAAGCTTCCTGCACCTATGGATGTTTGTATATGGCTGGTGCTAGGCCACCCAGCGCTGCCTGTGTTCTTGCAACGATACTACATAGATACAGTAGTGACATTTGCGTACTGATCCACTGTACTGAAGTATAGTGAAATGAGGTCATACATACACCTGTACTGCAGCAATGTATCTGTTACTACTGGTACAATCCTTCTTTGGTAAATACTGCTTCTTTTTGCCCAAATTTTATTATGCATCCAGCTGGTTGAAGCAAATTTGTATCATCAGTTTTGTGTTTCCCAGAATTTTATTGTGAAGCTAGAGCTCTGCCATTATCAACCTTGTGTGTTAATGATGAAAGAACGGTATATCCTCTGGCAAAAAAGCATTTATTTAATTGTTAATTTGATAGAATTTCAAAGCACCTTCCTGTTGAACAAATTATTCAAGTTAATCCTTTGGGTGGAGATTTCAGTATTTTATGAATATTATGTTTGGGTGCATTCAAGTAAAAGGGATAAAGCATCCACTTGTCGGAAATCCCTTACTCAATTAAACAGAATAACTCAAAGCCCCAACCTTATTTTTGAAACATCGGCAAAATCTTAAATCACATCTCGCTTTATTTACCTTAAAGGGAGTGTATTTTGCTGTTTTCCAAAACTTTGTGACTTTTCAGAACATAGCTTATTGCATGTTTTAGGTGAACAAGAAAGCTAACACGTAATTTCTACATGAATTACACAAACAAATAGATTGTCACAGTGAAAGGAGCTATTCATGAATTAGGACGTTCAGGGGTATGCATGTATCATAATTAATATACTGTACAAGGGTAATTAGCAGTGTTTGGATTAGGCAGCGAGATAATGCAATTCCTGGTTTCTTCTTAGCAGTCCCACAAGTTTATAAGTTTGTGGGAATTCTGTATGCTTTTTGAGTAAACCTGGGAAAAAGTTGATTTTTTATATTGAAACTTCAACTTACTGATATTTCCCCTTCCCTTTGAACCAAAAGCCCCAACATATTTGGGGTGGGGGGGGGGGGGTGGGGGGAAATTCCCCTTCCTCAAATTCCCCAAATTCTGAGATCTAGTGCCAATACTGGTGGTTAGTAACTTGAGTTTTGCTTTAAATGGCATGGCATTCCCCAAACACATTCAGGGATAATCCAATAGTTCTAAATTTATACAATTGGTGTCTGAAGTCTGAATATAAATACAAACAATACAGCATCACTCTGATTGGTCTGTTACCGATGACTTAATTGTACAGATCACTCAGTAGTGTACCCAGACAGCTCTCACACAGCCTGTGTGGATATGGCCTTGAGCAATTTAAACTCAGTACAGGGTATTGTTACTTTGTCTGGGAGACCGTGTCCTGAACAGGTGTTCTTTTTGAAATTGGAGGAGGGGCTAGAAGTAAACTTAGTTGGGAGAAATTTTCCTATGTGGGATGAGATTATGTTGCCCTTTAAAGGATTTTTTTATTCTAGAACATAAACATGACATGTTAAATGTAAACCAGTTAGTTTGGTATTTTGCATGAAGTTAACAATTCAGAGACAAAACTGTTGTCACATGACAGTTTGTAGGATCCTTCAGGTCACATGAATGAGGATAATGGTGTAGCCAATAGACAAGTTGGGAAACTTCGATATGCAATGCTTGCTGGGAATGAAACTGCATGTGCAAGACAGATATTTGTATAATCATGAGCAATTTTCCAATTTAAAACTATGATTCTGTAGATATCAGTCACTGGTCAAAGAGCATTTTCTTTAGACAAAAAGTTCTTTTGGAAGTTAATCTCTTAACTTGGGCAAAAAAAAAAAAAAAACAGTATGGACAGTATGATTGTAAACTGTGGAAGACAAACAAACGATCTCTGGAAGCCTTCGTATCTGTGTGAAAATGCCCATGGACTCGATCTGTGATACTACATGGTACAGCAAAATCTAGTTTCCCAACTCGTCTCTTCAAATTCAGGGCTCAATATGACAATGTTGGGTTGCCCATGGTGACTACAATTTTTGACTTGTAGTTATCAAAAGCAGGATTGTAGCTAGACCCAATTTTAGTGGTGGGCTTCAAGTGAAGAGTCCAACCAGACTTTACCTAGTGGAAAATGTATTTGTTGAAAAAAGTGGGGTATATTCTTGATTGATTGGCCCTTTAGTAGGGTCAGGGTTGTCACCAGGCCAGGTAATTCCTGTAGTGCCAGGTAATTCTTGACTGTAGCCCTTTAAGTGATCAAAACTGGGATTTAGAAAAGTTGTGGATATTTTTCTGCACTCTAAATTAATGCTCCAATTGGCTGTCTCATTCTGAGATTAATTTTACATCCAATTTCTTTCAAAAATCATAAAATAGTAGTACCATTATTGGGGAAAAGTGGTGGGCACAATTCACCAGTCCCGGGTGGGGCCGCCCAGCACTGCCCGGCGTAGTGACATCCCTGAGTAGGGTACTGTTTGAACAAAACTGGAAAAATAACACAAAAGGGTTGATTTTTCTTCCAGCTTCCTCCAAAATTAACCCATTCAGCCAACATGCTACAGTTGGAAGTGAAGTTAGTTGTGGGCAGTGCCAGGCTTACTGGCCGTTAGTTTTGGGTGCTAAAGAACATTCCCAGGTGGCATTGCACAGCACTGCCCACTGTAGCTACAGTACAATCCTGAACAAAAATAACAGGTTGGTTTTCTGACTGTTAATCATGATGACACATACATCAAAAGCAGGGTTTAGGCTAGACAGATATGAGTGGTGAGCTCCAAGTAAAGAGCCCAACCAGAGTGTACCTAGTGAAACATAGTGTAATAAATAATAAAAATAAATGAATAAAACAATAATAAAAATAAATAATAAAATAGTGTAATTGTTGAAAAGACTGGATTAAGTTCTTGATTTATTGGTCCTTTATTGTGGTACTATGACAAAACTGGGAAAATACCACAAAGGGATGCTTTTTCCTCCAACTTGCTCCAGAACCTGTTGAGCCGACATGTTCACTACACTTGGAAGTGAAGTTACTGTAGTTGTGGGCAGTGCCAGGCTTAATGGACATTAGTTCTTGGCGCTAAAGATCATTCTTGGGTGGCACCGCACAGCCCCTTCCACTGTAGCTACAACCCTGAACAAAAGTAACAGGTTGGGTTTTTTGACAGGTTGGGTTTTTTGACTGGCAACCAAATTTTAATAAAAAGGAAGACAGAATGCACCCCAGAGCAACTTAAAAATTTCTCTTTGGACAACAAAATATTCTTTGGACAACTATTAAAAAAGGCCAGTCAGGTATTCTGCTGGACAGCTATAAAATTTTCTGTAAATTGAGACTGAAAGTGGGGCGAGTGCATATCCCCTTCAGTATAGTAATTGTGCAAACAGACTAATTTACAAACAGAGAGTTCTATTGATTTTGTATGCACACATCAGTTGGTGCAGTACCAACACTGCAGTGTGACATTTTGTAAACTTTGCGTGAAATTGACACCATACTTCTAAGTTTAATAGGTCAAACGTTTCCTTAAATTACAGATGTGTACAGTGTTTAGTGGTGTATTACTGCAGCAGGATGTGCCACTGTGTACAGTATGTAGTATAGCTATAAGGATAGATGGAATTTCTGCTACACAACTACTGTATACATGTGCATTATATGTCTGCTGACACTGATACAGTATGAGCTGCTAATCTATTCAGTACTTCCTCTTTCTTCTGTATGTAAGCTACTGTACTGTGCGTAGTGTACATGAGGTCCTTTGATAGTAATGCATGTTTTGTCATCTATAGGTTTTATTTAAAGGCCCTCTAAGCTCAATCCCAGATAGCTACAATTCTCCCACCTAACCTAACTCCTAGCCCCACCTCCAATTTAAACACAAACAACTGTTTAGTAGTAGAACACTTCAAAGGCAGAGTCACAGTAGCCTGCACTGAGTTTCAATATTGAAAAACCAAACTGTGTGTGACTGTGAACCTAATTAGGAACACAACTTACCATCCAAGGCATTACCAACCAGAGTGCTGCTAGTATTGAATGCATGCCAATCAAAGTGCAGTCACCAACTGGATTTAGAACTATGGGGATATATAATATATTTGGGGGGATGCCATAGCTCCTTTAATTAAGGTATGCTCACATCAGGCTAGAGGTAATCGTAATCTTACAATCAATTATATTTTTTGAAGTGATCGTAATCCTAATGGATTGCTTTTGTGAAAGGTGCAAAGTAATCGTAATCGTAATTGATTTCAGTGGCAAAGTAATCGTAATCGTGGTTTTATTCATGATTACATTGAAGTTAAATTTATAAAAGAATTGCAAAAGAAGCAGAAGTTATAAAACACTTTTTCAGTGCTTGTTACTTCTGTTGGAGTGACTGCTTTCGTGGATGCTCCAGCCTAACTGAGTGAGAAGTGCAGGGGGTTCAAAATTACTTACAGATATGTAAAAGAAAATGCAAGAAAACAAACCGTAATCACGACTGCAATCATGATTATATTGCAATGTAATTGTAATCGCAATCATTTACTTTCATTTTTAGCTGTAATCGTAATCTTTAAATCTGAAGTAATCGTAATTGATTATATTCAGATGTAATTGCCCCAAGCTGGGCTTGCATATTTTGTGGAAGACCAGAGTAAAATTCAATAAATTTTTTTTTAAGTTTTTCTTTTAATCACTAGTGGAGTTTCTGTTTTTTCAGTGTCATTCAAATGGTTTTCTGATATTCTGTTTTCTAACTATTGTTTATGCCCTTTTTTATTGAAATCCTAAAACTATTTAAATGCATTGATTTGTTGTGTTAGTTCCAGTAATCTTGTTTAATACCATTTCCATTTAGCCAAAGGAATAACCTTGAGTACAATTGGTAGTTATTTTCTCTTTTCATGTGGTATCAATCCAACATGTTGCACATTCCCTTCGCATAAATTACAGGTCAGTTTTTATTTACAGCCGTTGGAAAATGAAATGTTAATTGTCATGTGCAAAGTGTTCCGAGCAGTGGTTAAAGGGAATAGACCGTCACCTCAAGCTGGATCTTTCAAAATCTCCTATTTTCCTTACAAGTACCTTTTATTGTGTTTCTGAACAAAAATATAGAATATAAAAGGTAAATTAAGGAGTTATTTTGTTTGAATTTACCAAACAGGTAACAAATATTGTCACATGATTGAAAGGAGCCATTCCTGAATTAGAATACCAAGGTACACTAATTGAGACCGGGGTGACTGCATTTTCCCTTTAAAGCTAACACTGAAATTGCCAGAAACATCTTGCTGCATTGCTTTTGATTATGTGTACATGAAGTTTATCATGCATAGTTGCATGTGCAGACCATCATAACACATACCCATGAAAATTGCAGAATGCAGGTTGCATATAAAATGGTCTGTTGTAATTGATTTAGTGAATCTCAATGAATGTAAATGTGTAGCCAGCAGTTTACACTTTCTCTTCCCAATCATGAGACAGGTGTACCAAATCCCACATAGTTTAAATGGTAATCTACCTGCTTGTACAGTCACATGTGATTTGTTTCATGGCTGTGTATACGCTAGCTGAATACATCCCATGTTCTGGCCACTGTGACTGGTGCTAATATTATAAAGTAGCTTCATGTATCATATAGTGGTATGTGGCAAAAATTATGAAAAGTAACAGACACTGTGGTGCTTTAATGTCCAAAGCTGTCATGGTTTGCCTTTGGAAGTGTTTTGAAGAGAGCCAGGCAATGTTTTAGTGGAGTGAAAGAAACAGTTTTCATCTCTGTCAGTTTTTGTTTGTTGAAAAGGAGAAGTTATGAATTAGGCTTGGAAATGACTTGTACAAAATGATGGCTCATACAGATCAAGGCGGCCAGGTTAAATTTAAGGCTACACTATTATCCCAGACTTTTCAAAAAATATGGTCAAATCCAGTATCTGCTATGCCTACATCATTACAGCAAAGGAAATTGAATACATTTCATACCTTAATAACCTTTTTGAATATTTGAAGGCGGCCACATTTTTAACATTTCAACAGCAAAATGGCCAAATGGCAGCTGTGGTACAGACATGTAACTTTTGTGATTATTGTAAATGTAATCATGGACTCTGGTTTAATACTCCAAATGTGGTCCTCAAATTACAATGCATCATTACCATACATTTAGCTAAGAACACTTAAAAGGCCACGTATCCTGTCCCAAACAGGTGACCGACTGCAGTGGTCAAGTGGTTAGAGCATCCCACTTGCAGGGTTTAAATCCTGGCCAGGTCATACCAAAGACTTTAAAAATGGAACCTACTGCCTTTGTGCTTGGTGCTCAGCATAAACAATGGAGTAGGGAAAACAAGCCAGTGAGCAACAACTAGAAAAAAGGCTGTGGTCGTCTCGACTTGAACCAATTGGTTGGAAACTGGGACGTTAAACCTCATCTAACCTAACCTAACCCAAACAGGTGAAATTCTCCCAGATAAGTTTACTTCTAGTGTCCTGCCTCCACTGAGAAAAAAAGAAAAATCCTGTGTCTGCTGTGCCTCATAGAAAAAGCTTCAGCACATTCTGAGTTCTTAAAGGGGAAATGCAGTGGCCCCAATTTGAATTAGTGTACCCTGGTATCCTAATTCATGAATGGTTCAGTGTAAGTCATGTGATGGTATCTTTGTTACTGAATGGTTGAATTCATGCAGAGATATAGTTTACCCTAATATGAACTTCTTTCGTTTGGATAATCATGAAAGATATTTCTAAAAGGAAATAAGAGGACATTTGTAAGATATAGTCGATGATTCCAAATAAATTTCCAACGACTGCTCTTTCCCTTTAAGGTCAACTTCTGCTGGGTACACTTACCGACATGAAGGGATTTTAATGCTACTGCAATCTGACATGTTACTGCAATGAGCTGCCCTACATCACATTTTACTGATATGCACAGTTGTCATCAACCAATTGTGAGGCTATTGTTTGAATTTGTGAATAGGGATACGCGGGGCTTGGTCTCTTTTGTTCCATTCATTGCACTCTACTGTACCTACACATCTTTGGAATTAAATGCTTGGTTTAGAGAGGACATGGTCACCATCTTGCAGTCTAAAGGCTTACAAGTACAATAATTTCATATTTTTCACTAGATTTCTGATTACTGTGAGTGGAGACGTGACTCCTAAATAAATGAGTTTTGTAACCAATCATTTCACCCATTCTTTTTAAACTGCATTGTTCTACCATTTTTAGCTTCCCTGGGTGGTAGCTTTTATTAGTCAAATTATATGATTTTAGAGTTTCAAGTCACACTGTTAACTAAATAGACTTACTTCAATTGTGTGCATAGTCCAAACATATTCTACAGTATACCTGTATAAACACATGTTTGGGGGTGGAAACTGAAAGGTTATTCGTAGGCCGATTGGTATTTTAGCGTAGTTTCTCCTGCCACATAGAAAGTCATCAAAAAAAAAAAAAAAAAAATTTAATAGTTACTAATAATCATCTATGGAAGCATTTCCAGGGAGTCACTCATTGAATATATATATATCTACCAAGAGCTGTCTCTGGACTTGCGTGAGTAACTCGTACAAGCCTATGTACAATTGCTGTTTAAATGTCGTTATTTGTGTTTTCCCACTACGTTTTGGTTTCCTCACTCTGCAGTTAGATTCGTTGGCTGTGCACAGTTGATTCGCATCAACCAACAAGCCTTCCCAGCTAATAGACTGTAAATTGAAGGTGATACAGCTATTAGATTGGTAATTCTGGGAATAAATTTGGATGATAGAGAGCTAAAAGCATCTCCATGTTGTTTAGTTGCAGCATTATGATCAAATTTGGCATATACGAGGAGAGATGGTGTTCATTTAAAATGAGTGTCGACGGTCTGAAAAGGTTGAGTTCAGCTGATAGTCTTTCTGCAAGGAATGATGAGACAATGATTTGATAGAGACCACCGGTTTGATGTGTTTGTCTTTAAGTTTGTCACTCTAAGCTGTAAATTGGAAATTTTCATCGTCTAAGTAGTTTCGGGTTAGGCGAGGACATTCACAGAAGTATCTTTTTAAGAGGTGTCGTATACATCCATTTAATATGCAGTAGCGGAGATTTGCGTAAAAGCATGGGAGGGATATAGGGCCCATGAAGCAAAACTTGACTGTGTGAAAAAGGGAAAGTCAATTGCAGCAGCATTGCTGAAAGTGTGGAGTGGGACTGAGATTTTTCTCCCCCCCCTTCCCCAGTGTTCTACCAACATGTAACTATGGTAGTACTGCATACATTATGTCCCTGTGTATATGTACAGTAATTTAGTGTTTTATTTTAAGGACATTTTTAGGTTGATTTTTTTTTTTGCAGACATTATGGTTGTCTTTTTCCTGACAACCATGTTTCCAAGTTTGTCTGTTCCTTGTAATATCTATTTATCATCTGACTGAAAAGTGAAATTATGACTTGGTAAATCTGCAGGAAGTTTTTCCTTTCCTATGATTACTTAATAATTCATGAAAAGTTGACCCAGACAGAAAAGAAAAAGGCAAGTGTTTAAATTGAGGGTTATTTGCATCTGAATATACAAGCTAATTCTAGCCTTCTGTGTACAACTAGCAGACAATTATTGTGGCTGTCAGAAGCAATTTTTGGATTCACTTTGCAGGCATACACGTACTACTTGCTACTTCTAATTTGCATTTAGTTCACACGTCGCACGCTACCCCGAGTAGTTTTACACTGCGCACCAATGTCTGCCATCTTGTTCTAGTGATCGGCCTCATTTGCCTTCTGTGCAGTTCCTCATGTCACTGAGGTTTTTGGGTCCTAGAAGCACCGCTGTTTTCTCTCAACATTGTTTAATAATGTATATATTTCTAATTGTGATTTGTTCGTCGTGAGTTCCTGGAGATTGTTATAAAATTTTAAGAAAGTTGTGGCTGTCAGAAGTAGGTTTTGGATGTCTGCCATGTGGTACATAAATGTACATTGTTTTGAGTATTATGTACTTTCTTTATTATTAAAGGACTTTCACCAGCTTCCAGTAATGGTTGAAGAAACTTTTGATGCTTGAATAATTCGTTTTGTGAAATTTTACATTTCAGATTTTTTTCTGTTTAGTATCTGGCAGTATAATGAAAGAAAATTCATTATTCATTGATCTTAATGTCAGTTACTGTGCACAGCAGTTCTCTCAGTAGCTCTTTCAATATATATATGCCTCAGTAGATGGTGAAAATCATAAAATTGCAAATATACGTACTGTATATACTATAGAAACAAAAGAAGACAACAGTTTTGTCAGCTCTTTGTGGGAAATTTGAAGGTGCTCTTTGTACAGTTCTGTAGCTGTGAAATTTTCGAGATGATCAGGTACATTGTTTGTGATACCTGATACAGTTTTGCGAAATTCGGCGTGATTAAAGGAGGTTGTTTTTCTCTCTTTAGTTCATGACTTTGTTACAAGAAATCCTGTACTGTACATATGAACATGTGAGAGACTTAAAATATTGTTTGGAGTTGAACTTGACAGTATGCAGGTGTTGAAAGCAATGACTTGAGGTCATAGTTACTCTTTAAAGAGGCTACTTACCTTACACAGGAAGTCAAAAATGTAGTACTGTTAAGGTCCTATGACATGAAAATGTCCTAGTGGGCTGTTTGACTTCATATGGCTTTTAGAATGTAAATAATAAGCAATATTTCCATTGAACCCATCAAAATGACCATTTAGGGGCAGTTTTTATTGATTCCTTCCTGATGAATAAACATAAGCTTTAAATATGCAAATCTGACATGGAAGGAAGATATTACTTATGTTATCCTTTGTTTTCAACCTTCATTTCAAGGACTTTGTAATATATATATATATATATATATATATATATATATATATATAATATATATATATATATATATATATATATATATATATATATATATATATATATATATATATATATATATATATATATATAAATAGGTAAAAAAAAAATAGCAATATTCCCTTCAAGAAAAGAGACTTAAAATTTTGTTTGGAGTTGAACTTGACAGTATGCAGGTGTTGAAAAGAATGACTTCAGGTCATATGTTAGACACTCTTTGAAAAGGCTTCTTTATCTCACAGAGAAGTCTCAAATGTGGTAATGTTAAGGTCCTACCGTATGACAGGAAAATGTCATAGAGGGCTATTTAACTTAGGAAAGTTTTAAAAATGTAAGTAATAAGCAGAATTTCCATCAAACCCATCAAATTGACCATTTGGGAGTAATTTGTATTTTCTACCTAACTGATGAATAAACGTTGGCTTTAAATATGCAAATCTGTGACATGGAAGGAAGATATTTCCAATGTTATCCATTGTTTTCAACCTTCATTTCAAGGACTTTGTAATATTGTATGCCTTGATGGATTTATTTTGGAATAACAGCAAAAAAATAAGAAGAAAAAAAAAATAGCAATATACCCTTCAAGAACTCTCTCTGACAAGGCTTCTTTATCTCACACAGAAGTCTGAAAATGAAGTTATGTTAAGGACCTATGACACAAAAATGTCATGGAGGGCTATTAAACTTAAGAAAGCTTTAAAAATGTAAGTAATAAGCAAAATTTCCATCAAACCCATCAAATTGACCATTTGGGAGTAATTTCTATTTTCTACCTTCCTGATGAATAAACATTAGCTATAAAGATGAAAATCTATGACATGAAGGAGGAAGAATACACAAGATGTAAGTTGTAATGTTATCCTTCATTTGTCAACCTTCATTTCAAGGTCAGTTGTAATGTGGTATACCTTGATGAATTTATTTTGGAAGAAAAGGAAAAAAAAAAAAAATCAAAACTGTAAATAAGTAAAAAAATAAAAATAGCATTACCCCTCAAGAAAGTGCTTGGTAGGCCTACTGATGTAAAAGCCTTAGTAATGAAGAGGTAATTTTTGAAGGGTTGACAATAGAAATACTAGCACTGAAGTTAACTGAGGAAAATTGAGGTTATGAATTTCAGTTTGAAAGCATCAAACTTTAAATAGGCATCATGGCAGTGGTGTAAGGTACAGTATTATTCCAGTGGGTTTTTCAATAGGGAACATAAGTGCATGTGACCATTTTGATTTGGGAGGGCACAAAATTTTTTTGCCCAAACAAATCTCTTTGTCTTTTTAGACAAATTTTGCAAATTCTACAAAGTTCTACAACTATCTTTAGCTCATACCAGCATGCTGGTGTGAGCTATTGTGATCACGCGGCGTCACTCTATCTATCTATCTATCTATCTATCTATCTATCTATCTATCTATCTATCTATCTATCTATCTATCTATCTATCTATCTATCTATCTATCTATCTGTCCACACTTGTTCAAAATGCTTCTCCTCCCACATGCTTTCGTGGATTTGTTTGAAACTTGGACACAATGTTCCTTGGGTGGTGGGCCATTTGGGGTGTTCAGGAATTTTTGGTCCAAGGTCCAATGTGGACCCTAGGGCCCATTTTATGAAATTCTACAAAATGCTTCTCCTCCTACAGTTTCTCTTGTACAATGCTGATGTTTTGCCATAATGTTACTCTGTTATTGGTCCCTTCGGGGTGTTCAGGAATTTTTGGTCCAAGGCCCAAGATGGACCATTGGGTCCATTTTGTGAAATATTGCAAAGTAATTAACTTCTTCTCTATTTAATGTTTAAAGAGAGGTAACAGCCTCTCATTATAATGCTTGGTTAGTGATTTCATTATGGTGTTCTTGAATTTTGGTCTAAGGTCCCATGTGGGCCCCAATGGCTCATTTTATGAAATTTTACAAAATACTTTTTCTCCTACAAATTGTGTTGTACAGTGTTGATGATTTGTCATAATGAAGCTCTGTTAATGGTCCTTACAAATTTCTTCTTCAATTTGGGATGAAGAATACTTTTGATACCTTTCTAACCAATTTTGTGCCACCCCTCTATTTTACCAGTCTCACAAAATCACTTTACTACCTATTTTTCTTTGTACTGCACCCTCTTTAAAACTGTCTGTGTAGAAGAGGTCAATCCTGTGCAGTTGTTTAGGTTAGTTTAAAGGGAGCTGCTTAATAGGATTTCCATTGGGTTATTTCCATTGGGTATTTCCATTGTGTGTGCATTGTCAGAGCACGTGGGTGTGTTTGTCATAATGATCCTCTGTTAATGGTTCTTTTAGGGTGTTCAGAAATTTTGGGTCCAAGGCCCAATGTACCCTAGGGTCCATTTTGTGAAATATTGCAAAATGGTCAATTCCTCCTCCAGTTAATGTTAAACAGAGTTGAAGGCCTGTCATAATGATGCTTGGTTAGTGATCTGTGTATGGTGTTCTGGAAGTTTCGGTCTAAGGTCCCATATGGGCCCTATGGCCCTTTTTATGACATTTTGCAAATGGCTTACTCCTGCAGATTCTCTTGTGCAATGTTGATGGTTTGTCATAATTATATTCGGTTAGTGGTACCTTCAGGGTGTTTAACAAGTTGGGGTCCAAGGCACGTACAAGATGGACCATAGGGTCCATTTTGTGTAGTATTGCAAGTAATTGACTTTTTCTCCAGTTAATGTTTAACAGAGTTGACGGTCTGTTATAATGATGCTTGGCTAGTGATCTGTTTCTGGTTTTGTGGAATTTTGGTCCAGAAGCCCATGTGGACCCTATGGCTCTTTTATGAAGTGTGCAGAAGTGCATCTTCAGCTACAGAATCTCTTGTACAATGTTGATGGTTTGTCATAATGATACTTGAAATTTGGGGTCCAAGGCCAAAGATGGGCCCTACGGGCTTTTGCTCTCTTAAATGGTATTCGTGAAACAACTTACAAAGCAGAGATAGCATGACAAATTTTTTGTGACATTCGGGAAGGTGCCATCAGGGTATGTGAGATTTGGCGTCATAAGCCATTTGACGTCATTTAAAGTCATATGATGCTTGTACTAACAAAGACTAGAAGCCAGGGACCCTTCATTGGTTGAAGGTATGAGCTTCAGCACCATTGGTGCTCTAGTTCTGGAATTTCCACAAGATTTTGTCAGAATTGCTGCAAATTTTGCCTTAAATTGAGGTTGTCCAAAAATTTGGGGCACAGTGCTGCCCCCTTCTCATACACCTATGTTAGGGGATTTGAAGCTGTAGTCTTTGAGTAATAATGTTCAGCTCTTTGTGGTTGTCTATCACAATACTTCATAAGATGAAAAAGCTCGGATCTGAGGTGAACTTGAAGATCATTGTTAAAGGAATCAGAGGAAAGTTCTAAACCCCATATAGAAAGGAAAGGGAAAAGAAAAAGGTTACAGTGCATCTTCATATATTTTACAGTTCAGCTGAGATACAGTATGAACATAATTTCTATCATTCACTAGAACTCTGACTTTTTCTGTTTGTAATTTGCTATTATGATATCATAGGCTTGCTTCCTTCAAATTCCAGTTGTAATATTTTTTTTAAAAATTAATTTCCATTTATTTTGGAGGTTCAACCGCCATTAAGAAAATGATTTCAAAGAATGAAATGGCTAAGTGTTGCTGTTTTGTATCAGACATCAACAAACAAATTATCTCCTTTTGTTCAGAGAACAAATGAAACAAAATACAGTATATAGAAACAAAAACAAAAGAGATATCACTGCATAAAGTAAGAATGAAAAGTCAAAAGACTTGCTACAAGCTATTGAGTTTGGAAAATGGCAACTAATTATGTGAAACATATTAGAATGGCGATATCTCCACAACTACTCTAGTTATGATAATTTGGCGTTTTGTGGTGTCAGGTTTTGCTTTCCTTTTGTCTATGTTGCTGAAACGTTATCATTTTCATCTTCTTTTACAAGTCTGAAGTCTGCTTGTACCAATTTTCAGTATTTTCATTGGTACAAATGTCATGCCTCTCTGGAAATTAGATTGAATGACTACCAGCACATTGTTGATGCAGTTCAGCGTACCGTATGCATACCAAATGTAATGTAACTTGATTTCACTAAATGCAAAGTTACAGGTATAGGACTGATTCTCTATTTCAATGATTGTTTGTCTTATGATTTGTGTTAGGGATCTTTGCTTTACTATTTCACTGATATTATTTTTGCAAAAAGGTTTGTTTTTGGAATATTACCTGTATTTAAAGAAAATGGGATGTAATTATTTCTTAAAATAATTGGGTTATTGGTGTATTTTTCAGTATTTTTCTGATTGCAGCCTTGTTATTATTCACTTGGAATCAGACATAGTTACCTCTTGCTATACCCTTTGCTGCTTCAGGCCAATGAGGACGAGCTGTCAGCCAAGATGGTGGACATAGAGGGTGCAGTGTCAGAACTGTCCCGAGCAGCATGCAGCGCACGCGAAAATAATGCAAATTAGATGTAGCAAGGGATAAGTATAGTCGCTCGTGAATACGCCCACCAGGAAGGTGGGGGAAAGTTACCTCTTGCTATACCCTATGTAATTTTCTTGAGCAAGATGAGTCCACTTTACTGTACATTTTGCATGACTTTTCAATTCAGTTGCTGTAGAAGATGATGTGACAACCTTATGAGAATGAGTACATGAGTACATGTAAAGAATGTGTATTTATAATGAGTAGGAATGCTTGTTCATACCTGTAACTAGGGCCATGGAATCTACATCGCCCCTCTCTTACCTCCTATCTACAATTGTAACCCTCACTTACCCGTATTAAGGTCCTGGCAAGTTTGATCACACAGAAGAGGAGGCCGGCCTCCGCTAGAGGGCGGCCTCCCCCGTCCTCTTCTCACTTGCCTCGTCAGAGCTTAGACACGTATTTTGTGATCCTGCGCATTTTTCAGAGTTTTTCTGGATTTCTATCGAAGTTTGGAGCTTGCTTCCGTGTGGACTCCTTCAGAATTGGTATCAGAAGTGTTCTGCAGTGGGTTTTGATGAGTATATTTTTCGTAGTCGTATCGGGGCTCGTAGATTCACAAACCAGGGAGTTTTGGGGATTTTCCGCGATCGCAAAAAATGCGGTAAAAGATGGAATTAACTTTTCTGCACGGAATTTAGCAAAAATTACCAGGCTCAAAATACATGTAAATTTTTGACAAGAAACTGAGTTATTTTTCTTCAAAGACATGTCAAATGAATGCCTGCATACACCAAGGACATACACAGACATTTTACCATCTGAAATGGTGGCAAATTCACCTTAAATTATCAAAACCCCGTGAAGTTACGATCAGAAAACAAGAAGGACATTTACGGAAATCGGCAAAATTTTGCTGGTATAGGCTCCAGTTTGCCTATGCTGTAATGTGTTAGGCTAGGCCGCTTGTATGTTACAAGTGTTTGCTGCCTTCAGAATCATAACCAGACAAGTTTAGGACTTGTTTTCGGACTTGTTTTCAACATAATTACTCCAAAATGTGAAAATCGCGGAAAAGGGGTATGGTTGAAACAGAATTTTGTGAAATTTGGAAAGTCAAAACAGAATTTTGTGATTTGTGAAGCAGAAAATCAGTGGCCTTATATAACCATGGATTTAGTACAAATTCCTCCTTTTAAAGCACTGAAATTTAGGCGTACTGTAACCCTGAAAATCTTTGATCATAGTGTGATTAAAAATTGATTCTCAGGAGTACAAGTAATGACATCGCTGAGATATACTTACCCCTTACTACATCTTATCTGCATTAATCTTGTGTGCTGCACACAACTCGGAGTAGTTTTGACACCGCACCCCAGATGTCCACCATTGTGGCTAGTAGTCTGCTGTCATGCTCCTTCCACTTCAAAGCTTGCCCTCGGAGGTGTATGGGTTTCTGAAAGTCTTTGCTTGTTCTTACAGTAAGTTGAAAGGATAGTCACTCATGAATACCCTCACCAAGAAGTTGGGGGGGGGGGGGAGGGGATATAATTTCTTTCTATGGTCTAGTTGTCTAGTAGAACCTCCACCTTTTAATAGCTGTAAGGTCCCAGGTCCACTCCTGGCAGAGTCACACCAAAGACTAAAATGGGACCTGTTGTTTCTTGCTTTGTGATGAGAATAAAAATTTATTTCGCTCCTATGTACCTCTCCTATTACATACTACTATTGGACAGTCCATCCACCACAGAATGATCGCTGGAACAGGGATTTCAATAGTAATGTACATTGTGGGTTTATTTGTGAATGGCTGTATTGTAGTCAGCATACTGTACATGGCCACAAGGGGCTGCAGATGGATTTTTGGAGTGAACAAGTTGTGGATGATACTTGTAAATAATGTATACATAGGACCTTGAAGATAATACGCTGCAAAGAGTATTCATTGAAAATCCACAATGCCAAATGTGCATGTCAAATCACAAGTTTGAGTCCATGTTCCCCACAAGTCGGCTGTGTTGATGCAAGCATCTCTCCTTGTTTTTGGGATAACCTTGGTGAAAGTTCCAAGTGTCTCTTCTGTCAGGATGACCACATTCCTTTGAATTTTAAATTTTGTTGTTTTTCTTTCCGCTTGTTTTCTTTAAGTTAAACAATAGTCTGTAGAAGGTCAAACTAAGCAAGTTGCATAGGTAATTTTTCTTTCCACGTTGTTTGCAATACTTCTCAATGAGAAATTGTGGGGATGATTAATTGATAGTATGCACTTTACACAAATGAGGAAGTTTAAAATGAATTTGACAATATGCAGGTATAAATGAGAAACTGTAAAAATGAAATGGACATTCAGTTTTAAATGAGAAACTGTAAGAATGAAAAACAAGACATGTATCTTAAAATGAGAAATGGTAGGAATGAAATAGACAGTGTGCAAACTTCAAAAATGAGAAGCTTCAGGAATAAAATAAACACCCTGCAGTTTTATGTAGTGAGAATCATTTCAAATAGTCAGATACAAGCACATCTGCAGTAACAACAGATCTGTGAAAACAACCTGTTGAGTACAGTACTGTAGGTCTGATATAAATAGTGCTGATGAATGGTGCCCCAACAAACACCCTAGTGTACATGCTAATAAGGTTTTAAATAGCGGCAATTTTCTCTTAATCTCGTCACAATTGAAAGGTTTGTTACTTCTCTCTGGCTTGTAACCAGCTGATTGTATTTATGAGGGGCTACTAGTGTGAATTCATGGTTAACAATAGGTATCATAAAATAGACTCCTGGTACAATCGGATCCTTGATAATTGTATAATTAAGTTTTAATCAGTTTTGTCACATACTTTGCATGCCCCCTGTATGTAAAAATGGGCACAAAGAGTAGAGGTATGTGGCCGTGCAGTTTTAAGAATGTTTTAGCTCATGTTGGAACCAGGAAGGTTACATACTGTAGGAGATGTGGATGACTCATGCATGAAGGTAGCTTAGTCTATTTTGCACCTCTCTAACTCTGATATACATATATATGCCATTATTGCCCGCAATAACTCTCTGGCAAGAAACTGATAGCACTGTGGTAACCCCTACCAATAGAGGGCGCCTTTAATAATAATGATAATAGTTTATTTTGCCCCTGTTTACATATGCATACCATTATTGCCTGCAATAACCATCTGGCAGAAATGGAGAAGGAAGAGAAATGGGCGGTAAGTATCCAAGCTAGCTCATACTATGAAAAATGGAGAAGGAACAGTTAGGTTATAGGGCGCTCTCTTTTTTAGGTGGGGGATCCCGCGGTGTCATTGGTTTGCCAGACGGTTATTGCAGGCAATAATGGTATACATATGTAAATGGGAGGTAATGAGGAGCAAAATAGACTCCTAAACCAGCAGTTTTGGGGATTTTAATACTTTTTTCAGGTTGTATCCTCATATTGTTGATCTTTTCTTACTCATTTATGTTTTGCAAGTTTTTTCAGATTTTTTTTATGCAGCATTATTAAATCAAAGCTGGTACTAACCAGTATCAGTAACTACAACTGGCATAGCATACTGTACAAGCCTTCTTTACAGTAGACAGTACATATCTACTACTGAAAGCTTTGAAAATACTTAGTTGGGGGGTGGGGATGGTGGAGGGGGAGAGGGATAGAAGATAAAATTAAGGGGACATTGTCCCAGAATACCCCTAAGTGGAGCCAAAATTACGATTTTCTTCTAGTGATGGAGATTTAACAGATAAATGTAAGCTTCTGCAAAGGTGGAAGTAAGAGATTCTTTGGTTTAAATTTAGACATTTTCATTTAAAAATTACCATTTGGAGACTTTTAGCAAATATATAATGTCATTTATAGAGATACAGAAGGCTGAAGGACTGTGTTTCCTTCTTTTCTTTGACCTTTTACACTGATATAATTTAATGCAGCATGGCTTATCATTTTTCATAAAATTGAAATTCAATGAGCTTTGTTGCAACAAAGTGAAACAATGTTGGCAAAAGGAAAGCATAGAAAATATTGGAGTTGTAATTGCTTCGTGATATCAAAACAGACTCATTACCATGAGTTTTATATCATTTTTGAAATGGTTCTATGGCAAACTGAAAGCCGTATCTTGAAAATTGAAATTGGTATTATGGTTGTGTTGCAATTAAGTTATAATGGGTTATAATGTTACATTATCGTATATCCAAAACAGTTTTGGTTTTCATGTTTTAATTGTGGGCATTTGAAAGAAACAGAACAGCTGTCATTTTGATGGCCAGTCCACCCCTACCTCTACCAGTCAAAGCAATTTTTGTGTGTGTAAAAACTGGATTGGGCAGGGCATAATGTCCTTTGGTTGGCAGAAATTGACAGGGTACTGAGGAAAAACAAGAGGAGAAATTTTGGCCAAAACTTGGAAATTAAAAGGGTACCAAATAGGAATAATACACCGAAGGAGCATCAAGGCTACCATGGCCCAGCTTTGGTGTTGGTAATTTTTGAGGGGCATCAAGGCAGATTGAAGGGGCCTGACCACCATGGTCTCTGGTGCCTCCTGTTATTTTGAGCCCTGCAGGTTCAATTCACATGCACTTTGAATATTTTCTGTAAATATTGACTAGACCTTATGGTCACACTCATTAATGTATAGCTAGCTTTATACTGCATCTCTTGTATTGTGCCACAAAATTTCCAGTCTCTCTTTACCATTTCTTTAGCTCTAACAATACTGCAAGGAAAAGTAATTTAAAATAACTTCATGTTAGTAATATTACACGACAAGGCCGTATTATTCTGTCAAAATAACAAATGTGTATTTAGCACTCAAATATTAACAGGGTATGTTGCCATGGTTACTCACTGTACTGAACTGTTGTTGTTCATGTAAAACCTAGACAACTTGGAAGAATTGTCTCCTTGACGAGAAATGTTAATTTTTGTTTTAATTATGGTGATTCGTGTACAGCCTTAACTGATTTTATGGAATTTATTTACAAGCAAGGGTAAAAGAGTCTGTACTAGACTTGATTATTTTGGCACTGGTGTAGTAGGCCTATTTTTTAATGTAAGTAGTCCCTACTCTTATTCAAAGTGAATGAATACATTATGTCCTGTGTTGCTGCTCCTGTTTCAGAAGTTATATGGTCAAATTATACAAACCAATATGTACTACTGTAAAGTGGGAAATTTTCACGGGGGTTAAATTTCCACGCCTTTTGGGACCAAGTAGCTAATCACGAATTTAAGACTCGCGAAAGTACTTTCTTTAGTTTGTACAAGACTGCGTTGGTTGCTTGCAACAGCAAATTCTTCACTCCGCAAATATGTGAACAAGGTACAGATTTGCCAAAAATTAGCCTCGCGGAAATTTCCCGCTATACAGTATGGGCGTAAAGATTAATTTTAGCCTTTGTTAGTTTCATGTTTCATGTTTGCTCCATGTGTGGACATAAATATTTTATGGTCCAGAACTTGATTTAAAGCCATCCCTTCTTGGTTTGTTGTTTAAGGAGCTATGGCATCACCTAAACTTATTTTTGAATATTCTTATATTGCTATGAACAATTGGTGGCTACACTTTGATTAACATTTAAATTCAAACAAAAGCATCACTCTGATTGGTCATTAATGACCAGTGCAGATCACCCAGTACATGTAGAACACAGCTAATACACAGCAGTGTGTGGATATGGCAGTTAACAATTCAAACTCAGTACAGGACATTGCAGCTTAGACTAGGAGATGCACTAGACAGGTGTTTTTCTAAAAAATTGAAGGAAGGGCTATGTAGAAGTAAGCTTACAGGAGGGAAATTTGGGGCTAAAAGTAAACTTAGTAGCGAGAATCTTTACAGTCTAGGGTGAGATTTGTTGCCCTTAAAATTGCCACATATCATTAGGAAAATGGCAATATCTATGTATAGTTTATGATAAACTTTATGGAAAATAGTCAGTTTTTGTTTTAAATGTTGATGTGTTAGAACCATGATCTTTCTTCATGCATTTTTCTCGATGCATAGCAGTGTAGCTGACTGCTTCTTTTCCTGTTTTCCTGTACCTAGGGCTTTTGCACACCTTTTTCTTGTAAGTTTGGAAAGCAATTAGT
This sequence comes from Holothuria leucospilota, assembly GCA_029531755.1. Classification (NCBI taxonomy): domain Eukaryota; kingdom Metazoa; phylum Echinodermata; class Holothuroidea; order Aspidochirotida; family Holothuriidae; genus Holothuria; species Holothuria leucospilota. The sequence continues at coordinate 38,231,258 of CM055980.1, read as the reverse complement.
CCAGAATTGTTGCCCCATCTCTGTACTTTTCACGATCAGCTCTGAACATATTAAAATCTACAAAACCAAGAAAAACTTTAAAGTTTTGTAATAATTCTGACAAATGTGTTTATTTACTAATGTGTGTATGTTTAATACATACACATTAGATGTGAATGTTCAGTTTGCATTGCTAGTATGATATTGACTACAGTAAACAGATTAAACATATCCATTTGAAACGATAGATTAAGAATTGGGTAAACTATTAAATTCAGTTTCAGTTTCAGTTTATTTTCCCTATTTATCCTCCAATAGAGTTCATAGGACATAAATTGTACAACAAAGAGAGATAAAACAGGTGGTTGTGGTAAAAAAGGTTACCATTGGTTGTTCATTAGAGGTATTTATTTTTTGTATGAAGACATTACCAGACAAGTTACTCTGAAGAATCTGGATGTTCATGACAGGCGCATAGCCGAGCATATTTTGTGTTTTTTTAATGGTTTTTCATGATATTGCTAGTAACTCAAAATAAAAAAATGTTTAGATGCAACTTACAAGGCCTCAGAAGTGCCATTTCCTGCAATCTGGAAGGCATTTTCGGCCAAAATTTTCTTGTACACTTTGTGCCATACTGTACTATGGTGGCACTATGGTTAGTTTGCCTACAGGCTTCGCCCCCTCCTTGGGAAATTCCTCGCTACGCGCCTGGTTCATGATAATAAGATAAAGTTCTAAAATTTTCCCAGACTGAACTTAAAGTGTACATAAAGTCTGAAATTTCAAAAAAACATGTTACAAAGCTTGAAACGTGAATTCAAATGGTCCAACTACCACCTTCACTGGATATTTCTGAGCTGAGATATAATTACAGTTAATACACTCAATTTCAAATGGAAGATTGCAGGGTAATTTGTGATGTCATTCTTATACTACTCAAATTACAATTTGTTTTTTGTTTTTCCGAAAGCCACTGCACCTTGTACCAAAATGCGATCACTTTCTTAATGTTACAGTATAGTGACTTGACTATACAAGCTCTCTTTGTGCAACATGCTATGGAAGAAAACAGGAATCTTTTCAAGGTCGTACAAACAGTTCAATTTGAAAGGAAACAAAAGCAGGTATGTCTGTTGTACAAGAAGGACATCACAAATTATTGTGCAATGTATTACTGTATTTCAAATTAAATGAATAAATTTCAACATTTTATATCTCAGCAATGGAACAAGCTATGACTACGGGAGTTGGGTGAATAAGATTAATTTTCCAACCTCTAAAATATGTTTTCTTATAATTGTAGACTTAGTGTCCTTCTGCCTGGTCATATGCAGAGGCAAATGTCTCACCAAAGCTGCATGCACTGCAACCTGCTTGCTTTGTTGTTAAACACATTACTAGGGCAGGATTAATATAACCCTGCTATTGTTGTATGTACTGTAACAATACATGGCTGCAGCTGCTGCAGCTTGGTAATAGAAAGTTGCAGCTTGGCTGAGGCTGCAAAAGATTAGCTGAGGCAGTTGCAGCTCACTGCACCTATTCTGATATGGTGCTTTAGTCTGTTTCGCTCCTGCTTACCTCATATTTACAGATGTACACCATTACTGCCTGCAATAATCGTCTGGCAAAAACTAATAGCACAGTGGGTTCCCCTGCCGACAGAGGGCGCCCTCGAGCCTAACTCTTTCTTCTCCATATTCAGGAAACAGTGATATAACAAGATATTACATTTTGTGACCTCTTGTACTGCTGAATCTACATCGCCCCTCTCTTACCTCCTACAGTAAAACCCCGTTTATCCGAACACATTGGGACCAAATGTTGTTCGGATAACGAAAAAGTTCGGATAAACGGAGTTTCAAGTTTTTGCTATAAGTACGGTACACTGGGTCCATATAAGACAGTGTGTCAACACATTTCCAAAATAATTCCGAAAAGGCTTAAAATTGCAGACAAAATCCCCCAAAATATTTTGTTACTATTTTTTGTGACCGATGATATGACAAATAAATTTTAAGACGTCTAAAACAGAGAGATTTTATTCCAAAAATTTGAGCCTTCGCTCGTCTGAATGATCAATGCTTTCTACACACTAAATGAATGTGTGTGCTGAAGAAAAACTCCAACAATCTGGAGAGGTATCTAGAGTAAAAATTCTGCAAAAATTTCAAAAAATGTTAGAGACACATGTGTAGGAGACTCTCAAACAGCAGTTCGCAATGTTTTTGCAAGGTCTACTTTCATTATTTTTAGGTATGAAGCTCACTACTTTACTAACTTTTCAGATTTAGTGAAACTAAGACTTACGCTAGCCTAACGTATTTTTGTATTAGAGGATATTGAGCCTATACCGACTCATGGCTCCTAACAAAAACGTCAAAGCAAATACGTACGATATTTCTTCCAAATTTGACAAAGAGATAACAGATTGTTTTCCATGTCCACATGTCGGCTGTTTTAGCCATCGTGACATCTTTCCATTACTTTTAAAGTCCCGAGAAAAATTACTGCATTTCTGCTAAAATTTACGTTGAATTTTGCCTTGTAAAGCACTTAAAACTTGGTGTATACTACTGTAATTGTGTTGACTATTATTGTTGTCAAATCTGACGGCTAGTTCGGATAAACGAGGTTTCGGATAAACGGGGTTCGGATAAACGGGGTTTTACTGTATTTACAATTGTAACCCTGGTTTACCCGTAATAAGGTCCTGGCAAGTCTTGATCACACAGTGGAGGAAGCTGTTTGGTGTTCATGTAAAATTGCTCTGTTAGGATCCTGCGGGAAGAATTGGTAAATCTGGTTCAGCGTCAAAAGTCATCAAATATGTTTCCAGTTGAGAAGTACAAGCTGGATTTCAGGCCTTTTCTTACAAGTAAGATTAAAAAATTATCCCTATCCCTGAATGTGACCGGAAACCCGGTGGACATTTCCCAGCCAGAAAATTCCGCCCTAGACAAGCCTCCCTGGGACAGTTGCCCCTTGACAATTTTCACCCGGACAGTTTCCGGTCAGTTTGCACCCAGACATTTCCCACCTATGGCAGTTACCCCTCAGACAACTTCCCCACTACAAAATTGGAGTTCTCTTGGGTCAGAAGTGTCTGAGGGGGGTATTGTCTGGGTTGGGGATTGTCCACACAGGAAATGTCTGATGGTGAATTATCCGGGGGGGGGGGGAACTTAACTCACAAAATTTAGAATTATGAATGCTTCAGCAATTTTGCTGGAAAACTTAATGCATGATTGCACAAAAATGGCATATTTTTTTCCTGAAAATAGCAAACTGTCTACCCAAATGGGAGGGATGCAGCCCTAAGCCCCCACCTCAACCCCCTATGCCTATTGTGCTAGTTCATATTCATTCGAAATCTCAAGGCCTCAAAACAGAAATATTGTTCTATAGTAGTAATAAAACCAAGTGTGTTGTGCATTAGGTTTGTTGCATTTCATGGAACCAATTGTTAGAAATGAAATCAAGGTTGATTTTATTTAGATGCTGAGTCTGTAGTTTAATGACATCATTGCTTTACGTATGGGAAATATAAACCTTCCTTACACAGGAAACTAGATGGTCTCTGGATAGGAAAATAATTTATCGGCAGGTATTGTTTCATTGTTGATCTGCCACAGCTAGGTCTGCTGTAGATTTGAGTAATTGTTGTGCTATTTATGTTGTTTTATACTGGACTGGAACTAGGATCTGATCATTCTCTCACTTATTACTAGCAAAGTAGGTAACATTTTATATCCCGGGGGTTCATTTATGCATGCATGTCTTGTCTCGCAAGCAGGAATTTAGCATGCTCAATCATTACTGGCTTGTAGACCAAACACATTGATTTAGGGATAGACTTTACAGTAGAGCCAGGTATGCAGGCTCGAACATACTTTTCCTGGGAAGCGGGTTGTTCTCTCATTCATGGCTCCACAGATCAAACTCACTGACTTAGGGACAGACCTTACAGTCAGGCCAGCTGTGCAGGCTAGCATCTAGTACCTTGCAAAGCCCTCACTCATGGCTTCACAAACCATGCAATCTCCTTGACTGACAGAGACTGTAGGCCAGCTATGGAGTACCAAAAAGTGTATTTTTCCTTTTGCAAGGAATCACTAAGCCTTTTGGATTTCTAGTTAACATCTAGATTTCTTCAAATTTCCAAATCCAGCAATCCTGAACAAAAGCAGCAAAACTGATATAAATGTTCATGCAGGATATGAAAATAGTCTACTGCACCTTTACAATTGTGAAGCCTAATTTCTACTGTAAAATTAAAGATATTGACATCATTTGAATTTCTTTAAAGTTTATCCCAACACACATTAACTTTTATTTGTAAAGGCAATAGGCAGTCACCCCCAAATTTGCTTTTAAAAATCAGAAAACTCTTGAAAATCTCCTCCTATTGGGTTCAGACATGTGAGACTTCCGTTATTTAGCGGAATTCCGTTTTTTTAACTTTGGGAATCCGCTACTTTTGTCACTTTCCGTTTTTTTCCACTCCGAGTATCTTGACAAAGTGTGCTGTAATATGCTGTACACGTTCTTTTTTGGATACTGTACATGTTATATCCTAGACTCCCAGTATGAACAGCCCTCGGACTCTGTCCAAAGAGATGGAAGTTCGCATTGCCGTTGGGCCTACGTAGTTAACTGCAATTACCACATGCTTTGTACAAGTTTCATGTGCTTTTAACCTAGCCAGATTTGTCCGGCAGGTTAGCTAGCTTCTGCATGATTACTAGGCCTACATACTATAGTGTGCACCAAGTGATATAAAGGGGCCAGTTGGCTCAGTCTATTATAGATCGTCAGAGAATTCGTACACAGTCAGTCCATGCACATTTCCGGTAATATTTACGTGACATGTGCAAAATACTTTAGAAGAGATATCCGCATTAGTTTTGTGAGTTTTTCTTGCATAATTTTGACATACGATGCATTTCTTTCTTGTGAGTCATGGCACCCACCAGTTTTGCTATCCTAATGTGTATTATGTATGGTCTAAGTGATCTAGCCTATACCGATGTGTAGGCCTACTGCTTCATAAAACTGTAGAAGTAACCACATCCTCTCAACGTTCGCATACTACATTTAGGAAACTTAGTTACAACAAGTTTTAAGGTATTTTGTTTACATAGGGTAGGGGAGTGCTTAATGTGATACAAGAAGTTGAAATTATTGAGCCCTAGCTGGCTTTATGTACAGGTAACAGTTGGCTAAAGACCAAGGACTTGCCCAAAGTTGGGCTACATGAAAAGAAGTAACAAAACACGTGGCTAAGACCAGCTGCCTAGGTTTATTTTTATCAGAAGTTGTACTAGGGTATTTGAATGGGCGGGAGGCAGAATACTTGAAAGTAAAGTTCAGTGTGACTTTTAGGCTAAGCCTAGGCTACTTTGAGAAATTGCCAAGAACTTCTGGGAGTTTAGCCCTTGTTAGCACCCGATATGCAATGGTATCACTCCAGGCTCCTGGATGCAGCTTTTTGCATATGCCGAGTTTGTCCTCAAAATTTCCTCTATTTTTTTGAGTTGCCACTCACATGTCTGGGGTTACAAGCCGACCTCTGAAGACGTTTTGAACATAACTATTACAAACAATTGGTAAAGCAAGGAGAAATTCTCCTTGAATTTCACAATTCACTAATAAAAACATTGGCACATGATCAAAATAGGCCATTCATGAACTAGAGTGATGGGGCATACTACAGTAACTCTGATTGGGGTAACTGCATTTTCCCTTTAAAGGGAATATTGCATTTACAGTGCTCTAAGATAGCATACAAAGAAAATAGCTATTAACCATTATCAAACCATTCAGTCTCACCAGTAAACTCGACCAATAGCTTTATCTCCCCAAGCTATAATGCATTAAAATAGTTACAGACATTGCATCATTTGAAATTTTGAAAGTTTGGGCCAAATTATAAATCATGGTTTTAAAAATTTGAAAATTTTGTTGACCACAAAATCAATATTTTCTGTTAAAAGGCTACTATTGGAAATCGTGCCCAAGGTTAAAAATTTAAAAGTGCAGTTACAAAATTTAATTTTAATGGAGTAGGCTCTGAAGTAATTGTCTAATAGCTTTGAATCTTTCTTCTCAAGTGCCAGCACCTCCCTAAAAATTTGGAGCAAGTAAAGATACTGAGGAAGATTAAACAATTCCCTGCCATACCCTTTCCAAAACAAGAAAAATAAAAAAAAAAAAAAACAAAGAGAGAAAGAAATTTAACAGAAAAAAAAAGCAAAAATGCTCATAACACTGAAATTAGTTTGGGGCCAGTTTAGCTGGATATGATTGATGAGATGATGATGCAGACATGGTAAAATTTTAACCATATGGATGAGTAGGCCTATGCTGGGATAATGTGCACCAAATAACATTAATGTTGACTATTAAAAGACATTTAAAAAAAGTATCATTCCAGGTGTCTGTATTTTTGGGACCATACATAGTACTATTGTTGGGATTACAAAGGATCGGAAAACTGCAGTAAAAGTGAATTACATTATGAGGGCTGAATAGCTTGATGATTACTGAGCTCTATTTTGCTCCTACTTACCTCCCCTATTACTACAATTGGACAGCCCATTTACTGCGGAACAACCCTTGGCAATGAATAAATCCCCAATAGAGGGCTTTGCAGTCTCGCATAAGTAATATCATAGTGGAGTTTCTAAAACCTACAGTATTGGCTTGTTCACAAATTGGTAAGTGTGTTTGGAACCTTTTGGACAGCTGTTTGTGTTTATATCTCTCCTAAGTCCCCAAAACTACATGTGGCAAAAGTTACAAGTACTGGTACAATAATGTGCCAGTGAGGTGTAACTTAAAACTTAAAAAGCAAAACTTGAATTTTGAAGCAACAGATAAACGAAAATTCCTTGTTACACAAACAGTTCGTGTATGGATTACTGTAACTTCATGTTAGGCACTCCTCTTTGAATTACCTTGGTACAGTATCTTAATATTAAAAACTCTTTTGACACAGTTAACAGTTAAGTTCATGCAAAATAACTCCTGTGGACGTATTGTTTAAAGTATCAATACTGTATTAAGTTCTGAAACAACATGAACTTTATAAGGGAAATACTGTGGGCATAGGTGTATGCATGAGAGAGGGTCTGGGGGTTAGCATTCCCTCCCCCCTCCCCCAAGCTAATATATATATTGAAGATTTCAGGGCACAAGAAGGTTGCTTTTCAGAGAAAAATTCATATCATGATTATCTGCCAATTAAGGAATGTGTCATGGCAAGCATTAAGCTTTCCCCCTCCCCCCCCCCTTCCCCATGAAATGTGTTCTTACATGCCTAGGAAAATAATGTGTTACCTGGAACTATTGTTTCAAAGCATGGTTAGGCATGTGCTTGTTCCCCTTTTCAGTATCTACTCTTTAAGTATCTAGATCTATACCTACAGTAAAAGTTACACTTACTGCATGTAAAATGTAGAAAGATCTCCTGATAAGACATGCTTGCTAAAATGCATAACAGTGATGGTACTATGTATGGTATGTACGTGCATGTAGAGGTTTTGGAGCTGACAGAAGTTTACTAACTATTGGTACCTATTGTTCTTGTTTGCCATACAGGTGTGTGGGTGGTGGAAAGTAGGGTATTATTGGTGTAGGAGTGTCTGTACACCTAACACCTTTGGCCTCTGTCCTACCCATGAAGTATAGAGAGTTAATAAAAGTTAACACTGCCATGGGTACAATACGTACACCTATACATATATTCGTAGTACTTTTGTCTTGGGTGATCTCTTTCAATGGTAAATGTCAGCTTATATTGGCCTGGTTACTCATTGATCAAGATATGAGTTGCATACAATACACTGTACACTACAGTTACCAGGTTCAAAGCTGGCAGTACATCTAGATAACTGAGTGTATCACAGAGCTGAAAGGGATTTAGCTTTTGCCCAAAATCCATTTTGAAACATCCGCCAAATCTAACCAGTCTCCTCATATTTCCAGTGCAAGTAGCTTTTATGTTTTCAAACATAAGTATTGGAATTGAAGGGAAACCAACCAGTTATATTATGCTTGAATTTGTCAATTCAGTGAACAAAACTGTTGTCATGTGATTAAATAGAGGGCCCGGGCAATTCATGAAGTAGGATACCTAGGTATACTAATTCTTTAATGTCAAATTGGGTGACATGAATGGTATGCTATACGGTACTATACACTGCAGTGTGAATGGATCCTAGTCAGCATATATACCCTACACTCAAGGGAAAGTACTAAGACATAACATCCTTTCAGTGTATTGTGGAATAATGTTATAAGTATATTCCTTTGAAGCTGTTTGCATAAGTATTAAGTTTGATACTACAATTAAAGTTACACAGTTAAAATCATGTTACAAACTTGAATTGTTTCCACAGCTCAATTACACTCTTTTCATTTGCTCCATATTCAATAAACATACAGTAGCCTCTATAAATCTTACAAATGCTTTTTTATGTGATTCATTTGTCATTTCAATTGTTCATTATCCATGTAAATGAGACATGTGACTGACATGACAATGACAACTTTAAGGCTCTTTCTATAACGTGAATTTTGTAGGCTGTATACTGTTCTTTACTCTACGCAGGTACCCTACAATTGAAATGCAGTATATATACAGCTTGCATGTCCTGTAAATGTGCTAGCTGTCTGTACGTACATATGGAATCATGTATATTATACACGTTCAATTGGCAGTGCCGACCGTCACCGTGTGGTGCTGTGAGACTGTGTGAGTGTATATTCACAGAGCATTATAGATGATCAAATGAACATCAATTTCCAAAATGAAGTGATTAAAGCACTTCTAGTAACAGAGAAATACACCATGGTTATACGCATGCTGGTTCATTGAACCCATTTTTGGCTAAGGTGGTTGGTACATTGTAATTGGAAATTTGTCTCTCCATTTGAAGAGTTGAAATAGAATTCACAGGTTAGTTTTTTTCGAATGAAAGAAATGTTGTGTTGAAACTGAAGAGTCCACAAGCAAGGAAAAAAGGTGTGGAAAGCTAATCATCAATATCCATTCAGGCATTTGACTTGTATTATTTCACACTTTAGCAAGAAAATTCAGTATGATTTCACGCAAACATTCTGGAAGGACGGATTTTTCGTAAAGCAAGACAAAATCTGAGAAAAAGTGGGGAACTGTTTAGATGTTGAGATGAGGGAAAGTAGTTGGTGTATGTTGGTTAAAATAACAATTGGCACATGGCAAAATTACCTGGCATATTAAGTTTCTACAATGTGATCACACTGAAGTCAAGAAGAGCAGTAATATTGAATAGCGTGTGATATCAAATATTGTACTTCCTGTCTTCTTGTGCTTTAGATAGAGCTGTGTAGTCTAAATGGATTCAACTTTTTATCATTTTATCTGTGAAGATGAACTGTTGGAAGTACACAGTAGTATGTAACTGCTAGTTTGTACAATTTTTAATTTTTAGAAGTTTTCTAAATGTAGTATAATTTTAAGTATGTACATTTTGCACACAAAAGGAAAGAAACAGTTGCCCCAAATGTATGTTGAATATGGTACAAATCTCCCCTGGAATACAATTTCCTAACTTGTATCCTTTGTATGATATTGTATGGGTATTTAATATTAATGATAAGCCAAGGAGTTATTGCATGAAGTAATAATTCAGAAATGGCTAAATTGTGTCACAATAAAAAGAGCCAATTGTGAATTAGAATACCAGGATATACTTATTCAAACTAGGGTGACTGTACTGTATTTTTCATGAAATTGACTGATGCCTTCAGTGCTGGTATAACTTTGGCAGTATTCATAAAAATTGTCACTACCACTTTGCAGCACACTGCAGCCCCGGGTTATACATTGTACAAGTCAGGGTAGGACTTTCTTGCACTCGAGTAATTAGTCAACCACCAGTTTCATGATTTAGTTAGCCAAGTGTAATAATATCCTTTTACTATTCAAAGATCATATTTCGTCTATGTTCTCAGCCCATGTTTGCTGGCTATGAAAAAATCGCTTAGTATCACCATATAAGTCATTCATGGCTCATTAAACTTAGTTTCGCTGAGATATAAACGAATGTCGCTTCCCTTGCAGTAGTGGATACATCTGTTCAATTGACCATATGCGGATAAACCACCTTAACCTAGGGCAAATTCTCAATAGGAAACGTAACTGAACATTTGATGTATCAGGGGAAGGAGATAAGTATACCATATGTTACTGCACATACTGTAAACTGGTTTTAGCATTTGGATAAATTCTACAGCTCCTACAGAAGCATAGGTTTATACTGCAAGACTATACTTTGGTCAGCAAACATGCATGAAGGATATTATTGCTGGTATAGTTTTGTGAACGTTGATCAGTGAGTCGGTGAACTGACTCACGTCACATTTGGGGTGTTATAGTTGCTTGTGAATACCTGCACTAATTAGGTGAGGGGGAGGGATGGGGGAGGGAGAAGGGAAGGAACTTGTAAGAACTGTAGGTATTATTGGTGAAAATATATCATTGTTGGTATATCTCACTTGACGTTATATGTTGCCAAGTTTCTTTTGAGACAACCAGCCAAATATGGTTATAAAGTGCCAGTTGCCAGCCTGAAGGCATTGACCCCATTTAATCACCAAAAAAACTAGTAATGGTAAAAATAAGAGTATATAATATTGGCAGTTATAGCACAAAGATTGAAATCCAATATTATGAATAGGCTTATACGTATTTATCATAATTTGTGATGGGTATCAGGAGTATATGTAGTACTTACTTTTAAGTCTGTACAGTGATTGTACTGCATGTTACTGGTAGCCACATACAATAAGCCTTTATTTTGTCATGCATTGCTTCCTGAATTAGTTCCATTGACAAAGCAAATCTCTCCAGATTTCTTTTCATTGAAGCATTCAAGGAGAACATTCATTAACTACTGTAGATAATAGTTGCCTGTAATTTTAATAAAGTTATCAACAAACTACAATTGCTGGTCTGTTGTCAAGAACAAATGATTATAAATTAATGAAAAATCTATTCAGCTCTTTGCTGTAAATCATGATTATGAGCAACAGTGTGGTGAAGTTTTTAATGTAGTCAGATATGTGCATTTCTACATATCGTATGTGCAGCAACACTGCATTTTAGAAATCTGTCTCTGTATATTCTGGGTTTCAGGACTGTCGGAGCCAGAAGGAAGGGGGGGGGATACCGGGGGGGGGGGTTGCACCCCTCAGAAATTTTCAGGTTGAAGTTTTTCAAAAAGTGCCATCGGCTTTACCGTAGAAGAACAGCCAAAACTGTACCTCACGAAATGGCAAAATAAAGAAGCCAAAGAGTCATATCGTCCCCAGCCCCCCTCCTTAGAAGCCCTCTGATGGGCCTGGATTTTTTGGGTAGGGTGGTTAGGGTATGGTCATTAGGTGGTCCATTTTCACTGTTGTATGTAGACAAAGGCACATGGACTCATTGGATATTAGTCTACTGTACTGTATGAATTCTTTAGTTCTTTTCTTTGTTAGTTGTTATCTTTGGAGGTACAGTATAGTCCCTCATCCAAACAACATCCCTCAAACAAAGTGTTGATAACAAACTCTTTTTGGGAGGCTAATTGTTAGCTGAGTTGTTTGTCCAAATGTTATATTTTTCTTTGGATGCATTTAATGTTCCTTTATACTCAACCTATCCACCATTATGTCCAAATATGCAGGTATACTGTATGCACATGCTCAAACATCGAATCCCTAGAACTGTTGCTGGTGAAATTCAGTACTGCTTGTTTTAGTTTTCCTACCAATTTGTGTTACTCTAGTGAAGCTTGCAAAAAGTTCAGCGGTCTATTTGTGGACTGCAAGCACTTGAAATTTGAATGCTAAATACAGCACATTCACCTTGCTTTACAGTGTGAAGTACTTTGTATTCGATATACACCGAGCTGCATTCATTGGGCAGCTATGCTGAAGAACTTTTTGTTTGAATGAAGACAAAAGGACATTGTCCTATATTTATTGAAAATCTTTCTCAAATTTTACTTTTATGCATACATGTGTGTTACTAGGCCACTCTGATTGGCCAGTGTAAATAGTACATGTGTGTGCATGTCAATGAGATCAATACTCATCAAGGTCATTCCAGGATCCTTAAGCAAGAAACAAAGAGTTACTGGTACAAATTATTAATTTTGAAAAGAATTTATGATAAAACTTTTTGCTGTTTCTCAGAGGGAGTGTTATACTGTACAGTATACTGTAAATTTTTACCTTTCTGTCAAAAAATAAAGTAGCAAATAAAAGCATATCAAAATTATGTTCTGATGCATTTCTGTTCGTATCTTTTAAACTAATAACTGTCTCGTGACATTTTCATGCCTAGTATTTTATAGTAATCCTTAAATATGACCACATCGATGTTTATTAATGCACTTAACAGACAATCTACATCACCCCTGCACTAAACAGACATACACTAAGTCTTATTTTTTGCTGCATTTTGCATTACCTGGGATCATTTTTAGTCCTGTGCCCCCAGTGTGTGCCATCATGGCTAGAATGCCATCTCCTTGGTGGAAGTCTTGTTGCAACATAAGTTTCTAAGCTGTTTCAAATGCTACCCTAATTTTTGTAAATTTGAAGTATTTTAAGTCATGTTTAATTCTTGGTTCAGAACATAGGCCAGTAGGACAAATTTACAAAATTTTGATCAAATTTGGCAACAAGTAAAAAATCTTTGGCATTTCAAGATTTCAATATTTAAAAAAATTGCACAATATTTAAAATTGATGTGTCTGGAAGAGCAAACTTAAGTTTAAAATTGGTTGGATCTGTATGTGCTATTTGGATTATTGTGTTCCTGTGGGGTCTAAAAGAGAATTGTCATGCAAAGATTGTGGGAAAAGGTAACTTTGGCAATTCAGCTGCCTCGTCATCTCACCCTTGAACACCTTTCTGTCAAAATATGCATTCTTATTGAAATAGTTCTGAGATTTGGATATTAAGACATCATCTTTTCTTCACACACAGATATTCAGAAACTAGAAAGGGAAGCTAGAATATGCCGAAAATTGATGCACACTAATATAGGTAAGTGAAGAATGATATAGTAATGTTGAGAGCAGACTTGTAGTGTGAGTACAGTGTCATGAGTACAAGGTCAGTGTCTGTGTTTTGAGTACGAGTACATGTCCCTTTTCATGAGTATGAGTACAAATAAATTCTCATGAGTACAACGAGTTCAGGCAATTGTGCAAACCCATGAGTATGAGAATGTTTTCACTACAAGTCTGGTTGAGAGGTCATTAAGCATTTTATAGTGTTGGTGTCTTGGCAAGGCTCGAAATAACGGGGGCCCGTGGGCCCGATGCTCCAAGAAATTCGCTCGGGCCCGTAGCTTCTACAGGGAAAGGGGCCCGGTTGGCTCCTAAATATTTCAAGTCTAATTGTACAGTCTGCACATGAACCTCTCTATCCACAACTCAACGATCTTATATCTCGCACAGCCTGTGTATTCCTATACTTGTACAGTCACTGAAAACCTGCGAAAACACACATTACTTTTGAAATCAGTTCACATCGCTCATCAGCAGTCTGCTTTGTCACAACACAGAAGATCACTCACGTAGACATATTCCGATATCAGTCATGAGTAATATAGGCCTCACAAGATCAACTGACGAAGACAGTTGGCGGGAATTGAACAGTGCCCTTCATTTTACGGGCAATAACTTCTGGAGTTACGAGAAAATTTTGAAAATGTGGCATTAGCCCAGGGCTTGAAATCTTGAAAAAGGGCACTGCCAAAACGAGGGAAATGGCCGTGGGTCTATGTTATTTCAATGGACATTTACTGAGGGGCATCATGGCCATCAGAAAGGGCCCGACGGCCATGACCGTTGGTGCCGTAAGGTTATTTCGAGTCCTGCGAGCCTACATGCAACATGGTCTAAGAGGGTGTGGACAGATTGGTTTCAGGCAAGTTTCAGCCTCACCTTGCCTTAACTATACCCATACTACATGTTTTCAAGCACGTAAAAAGCACCCGTACACTTTATCAGTCCTTTTTTATTTGTAAGTTTTGGGCCCCTTGATTTCTCATTTGGCCCCTAGATTCCATGGGATAGGGGCCCGGCAGGCCCACAAAGGTTGAAGGCTTATTTCGACCCTTGCTCGGAGCAGGGCCCACAAAGACTGAAGGTGTGCTTGTTTGAAAATTTGCTATGCCAAAAGTTGTTTAATCAGCTAATGTATGTATAAACCCTTAATACCCTGTACTTTCAAGGGGGATTGTATCACCCCAAATGTATGTAGGAATTATATCCCCATAATTTTAATTTACAATTGATGACTTCACTTTGAGTGACATTTAATTCAAACAATAGCATCATCCTGATTGGTCAATGATGGCATGTGGAGTTAGAGTTATCCTCAGTGCACAACAGAGAGCTCTGCACACACAGTAATGTGTGGATATAGCATTGAGCAATTAAAACTCACCACAGGCTAACTGTAGCTTTGCCTTAGAAGTGTACTTGACAGGGATTTTTCTTTTTAATTGGAGGAGTGGCTAGTAAACTTGGTAGGGTCTGACAATTTTTACTGCCTGTGAGTGAGATGTGTTGCCCTTTAAACTTGGCCAAATGTACGAATGGAATGTTGGGTTTACTCTGTTGGACCTTCAATGTATCACACATCTCCATCAGGTGGGGTGTGATAGCTTGATATAAGTTCCTTTTGCTGAATGATATAGCTGCGAAAGCAGTATGATTTATGTGAAAATGTGGGGTGGGGGGGGGGGGTGAGGGGAAGGGCCCTTGAAGCAAAATTTGCTGTGGAAAAAAGTGAAAGTCAGTGGGAGCATCTCCAAAGAGTGGGGGAATGTATCCCCATAATCCTCCCTTGGCTTAATGCCCCTGTTTCATTACACATGTACACAGTACATGTGTGAGGTTATAAAATGGGGCAAATGGCGTCAACTTTTCAACAAAAGTCTTCTTTTTGATGTGAGGTGGTTTGGGGCTGAAATTTTGGGATATGATTGTTTGTCAGCAGAGCATTAATACCTACCTGTTTGCATTCCATTATAGGAAAGTTAAGTTGGGTTTTAAAGCTGTTTTTGTAGAGCCGAGTTCACTGTGCCTGCTGAACAGTTAGCTGTTTATCCATTGTACTGATAGCAGTGTGCTTGGTTTTGTGTTCAGTTGTTATCTTGCAAATGGATGTGCAGGCTGTTTGAAATTCAACCATGTGTTTGTTCATCAAGTGGCCTCTACAATCTGAATCAACTCTGTGGTCAGTGTGGCTTAACACATGAAAGGAAGTAGGCTTAACTTATTAATTGTGGGGATATCTCCCATTCTGTTCTGTTTAATTGAGTTGGTCAAGTCAAGTAATTGCAATTTAACTGTTTTGAGTTCAAGTGCAGTAGGAGCCTTTTCAATGTCTGTTTTATTTTGGTCAGTTCAAACCCATGCAGTGTTTACTTGTGGAATTGAAGGTACTATTAAATGTACTTTGCAATACTTGAACAGTTTGTAGGTAAATCATACAAACTTTTTTTTTCAGTCTTGCTGCTAATAAAAGTATATGTACACAGCCTTCGCAGGCTTGCTTGATATGAGAAAATAGTGATATTTGTAGCTATCTGTCATTAAACTATGTCAGTTGTAGGTTTACATTCCTTAACACATTTGTGATTTTACAGATGGGTTTTGATTTCTGTTATTAATTATTACGCTCCTCTCTTTCCTCCCATATTTGCCTTTGTCAGGTAAGGAGGTTTTTTGGAAGCAGATGAATAGATAATAAAATTTGGTTTTGTTAGTTCCTATTTTTAACAAACAAGAAAAATTGTGTGAGCTACACAACAGCATTGCTGTTCTAGTTATTGATTCCTTGCCGAAGGCAGGCAAGGAATCTATGCGATGGTGATGTCGTGTGTGTGTGTGTGTGTGTGTGTGTGCGTATGTGACGGCTTAGCTTGTTTACACGATATCTCAAGAAGGGAAAGTTGGACAGTTCTCAAACTTGGTACATAGATGGCCCATATTGAGAGGAAGAACCCTATTGTTTTTGGTGGAGGTCAAAGGTCATCTGGGGTCACTGGGGGTCAAAATCTGAAAACCTTGTTTACACAATATCTCAAGTTAGAAAGCTTGGATAGATTTCATGCTTGGTATGTAGATGCGTTGTGGTGAGAGGAAGAACCCTATCATTTTTGGTGGAGGTCAAAAGTCATCTGGGGTCACCGGGGGTCAAAATCTGAAAACCTTGTTTACACGATATCTCAAGTTAGAAAGCTTAGATAGATTTCATGCTTGGGATGTAGATGCGTTGTGGTGAGAGGAAGAACCCTATTGTTTTTGGTGGAAGTCAAAGGTCATCTGGGGTCACTGGGGGTCAAAATCTGAAAACCTTGTTTACACCATATCTCAAGTTAGAAAGCTTGGATAGATTTCATGCTTGGTATGTAGATGCGTTGTGGTGAGAGGAAGAACCCTATTGTTTTTGGTGGAGGTCAAAGGTCATCTGGGGTCACCGGGGGTCAAAATCTGAAAACCTTGTTTACACCATATCTCAAGTTAGAAAGCTTGGATAGATTTCATGCTTGGTATGTAGATGCGTTGTGGTGAGAGGAAGAACCCTATTGTTTTTGGTGGAGGTCAAAGGTCATCTGGGGTCACCGGGGGTCAAAATCTGAAAACCTTGTTTACACGATATCTCAAGTTAGGTACATCATACAAACTTTTTTTTTTCAGTCTTGCTGCTAATTAAAGTATATTGCCTTTGCAGGCTTGCTTGATATGAGAAAATATGCAGCACATTTGTAGCTATATCTGTCATAAAACTATGTCAGTTGCAGGTTTACATTCCTAAACACATTTGTGATTTTACAGATGGGTTTTGATTTCTATTAATTATTACACTCCTCTCTTCCGTCCCGTTTGCCTTTGTAAGGTAAAGAGGTTTTTTGGAAGCAGATGAATAGATAATAAAATTTGGTTTTGTTAGTTCCTATTTTTAACAAACAAGAAAAATTGTGTGAGCTACACAACAGCATTGCTGTTCTAGTTATATATATTTTAGGGTTGCTAAACTGCAATGTGTATAGTACCACATAATATAAAATGTACATGCACAAACTCTCAAGTGTTTTGAAGTTTTTCGCATGAATTGCATGTTGTGCACAGTTAATACTAACTAGTGCATTCTAGTGCTGTAAATTGTTTGACAAAGTACAGCGATCACAGTAGTATTACAGTATGTCAAGAAGATCTGTATACAGCCTCTACTAGGTGTAGAGCTCTAATTAAAACTATACATTCGCTACACATACAGTAGTACCCCAAGCTGATACTACATTATAATGGCAATATATAGTTACACACTACCTTTCAACTGAAATATCAATCAATATTTTCAATTCTTTTATTTATACAATCAAGCTGAAGCCAGCTACAGTACCTGATTGTAGATATCTCATCTAAGGAAATTATGTTATGTTTGTTTTTCCTAACGTTATCAAAATAAGGTGGTACTGTAGCATCTGTTTCTAAATATTGCAAGTGCAATTGAGCACCTGCAGAAATGTGTGTTGTTATTGCAAGAATAGTATGTTTTAGTATCTTATCTTGCTAATTTTGGGATTCTGGGAGCTAGTTTTAAGTTACAGGGCGACATAGAGCTACAGTAGCATTTGGTATAGAAGTAAGGGTGTCATCTTGCCTGCCTGGCAGACGTGTTTGCTCCTGCACCCACACTGACTGCACTCGCAATACCAACATCCGCAAACTTTCGCAAGAATTCTTTGTGAAACTGCATAAAAACTGTATGCTGTTAACTATTCATATGATCACAACAAACAAAAATTATAAATATTCACTGAAAAATCGACTGAGGCAAGTCTGATTACCATACTGTTTCAGACGAACAATGTCAGTGGGGTTTTAGTGTGTAATTTTGCCAGCTTATTTAAAGCTCACACAATGAAGTCCCATGGACTTACTGTGTAAAAGTGAATGTTACAGCTAAACCTTTGTTGTGCAATATGAATATTTATGAATTGAAACCAATCAACAGTCGAGAGGTAAAATCAAATTGGGCTCATGAATATAACGAAATTGGATGATCTCTGTTATTGATCACAGGTGTTAGAGTACGTACATATACGTCAAAAGAGGAGTACATATTCAACACCTGCTATGAAGGTTAGGTGCCATCTAGTAGGGATCCAAAAGCATTGCCAGATGTAAGTCTTTGGTACAGGACGTCGTCAAATAGTAGTAATAGATGAGGTAAGTAGGGTTCACAATAGACTCTTTTCCCAATAGGAAATACAAAGGATTGTGGGATAGAATTTTGGTGTGTATCATTTTTTGCCACAGTAAAATGCCATTGACAACAACATCGCCTACCTGAACTCTATCCCACAATCCATTGCAATTGCTATTTGGAAAAGGGTCTATTCACAAACTACAGGCACGTTTTGGGAAAACTCTGTAATGATATACTGCCCATAATATTACACCTTGGCAAAGTTGGTATACAGTGGAAGGTAGTTTTGCTCAGGAAAATCCTATGACAACCTCACCTTTTCACAGTCATCAAAATGTGCAACATTTTCCCTTCAGGGTTACATTTAGTGTTTAATTTTTTTTCTTTCTGTATTTTCTTTCATATTTTTTTGTGCTTGGTAGGTGTATAGTACATACCCTTAGCTTTCTTCCTATTGCATATTGTTTTGTGTGTTTACATAGTGGATATCCATTGATGGGAAAATACTAGTGTATACTTTAATCATCCCTTTTCTCATTTGGTGCAATTTTTACTGCCTCTACCTCAGAGGTTCTGAGTCTTCTGAAAGCATTAATAACAGTGCTACTGCAGATCTTCTGTTAGTGAATTAAACATGCATACACTTTATTGTACACTGTGGTACTGTACAAGACAGCCAGGTTCCCTGCCCATAATTTCATCAAGCAATCATTCATGAACTGTCTCATGTGATGAAAATGTCAGGATACATCCTTGCCCTTATTTGATGAAAGTAATATTTATCAAGATAAAGCCTTGTCCTCATATTCCAGCCGTAGTGTTCACCTGGCTGAACATATTGACATTCCTATGCAGTTAAAATACCAATTTGCTCGTAGACATTTGAGTACCGAGCAGAAATCTATGTCCCTGTGTAGTGTCTTCCTATTTATCGTAGAAGTGCTCATTAGCCGGTTAATGGGAAAGTTCGTTGCAAAAGGATGATTTAATATCCTCATCTACTACACATATTCTTTACGTATGTACCGTATGTATTCAGGGGATTGAAATAATTGAGCCCAGGTGCATGTTGGTACTTAAAACTTTCCTACTGTAGGCTAGTATATGTACAATAGTCCAATACCCTATAATTAGCTCCTTAAATATTAAAAACTAAACATACAATTAATCTTTCCATTTCTACCATGTAGGACTACTGTACAATCAAAAACACAAATTTTAGTTTTGTCAAACCTAATTATTGTAAACTCATACGTAGTGGTGTTACAGATGTTTAAAAATCAACAATAATCAGGACAGTAAATAGTGAGCATAATTTCTTCCATGTTTTTTTTCATTGTTGTCCTTGGGCCCTAGTTTTCTCATTTAGTCCTTAGATCATAATACTAAGAAGGAATCTGATTGGTTCACAGACTTCCATCACTCATCACTTATCACACCTAATATATTACACAATCAGGTATTGTCAAAAAAGTCAATCAAGTTAATTGCTTCACAAAAATCTTCTAGTGGTATGGTTTAATAAGCTTTTCAGTACCAGGCTGGATGGATTCTTATACTTTGTATTACAGTAGTTTGAAATGAGCACTTTAGTGTACGTCCTGTTGTCATTTGAATTAATGATAGTGAGAGTTTCAAATTTAGACTCCATTAACTCTTCACCACTGCATTATGAGCACTTGAGCTCACATTGAGCGGTAGAATTAAAATTTGGGTCAGTACTGTTACTTCATTGAGTGTTGAAAAACTTGTATGCATGCGGTGCACACACTCACGCATCATCACGTAGACAAGTTACTGGGTCTTGCTAGTCATCAGTGTGTGGTATTTATGGGAAAGCTGACTTGCATAATATTGAAACTCAATGCCGCTATTGGGTTTAGTCTGTTTAGCTGGGTCTCTACGTAATTAGAACAGATGGTGTTTTTGCCACATACTCGTGCATCTCAGCACAATAAATCTATATGAGTATTGTCACCTTCAGGCCGACTTTAGATCTTTCATGTACCATGATAGTTTAAGTAACTCTGTGCTGAATGCCGGCTGGTCTGTGTATCTTATAGCTGTGTGTACTAAAGTATACATAGCCTGTCAGAGCATGGAGGTTCTACAAGGACTCAGCTCTGGCAAGTTATTCACGGTTAGTCACAGTTTCTTATTGATACGAGAGTGGCAACTCCACTCTTGATTGGAATGTAGTGACTCCATGTTTCTTTCTAAAAGGATAAAATTGGTGTATGAAGTGCTGATTTCTCTTCTTTTTTACATAATGGTGGTAAATTTTTAGATGGTTCATGCTGCCCGTCAAAGGATAACTGATCTTTCCATTCTAAGCATCATAGTGCATATAAACATTTGTAAACAATTTGAAGCAAAATTATGGGAATATTTTTAGTGGTACTTTTGCCATCATACTTATTACTCTACACTTGGGGTTAAAAAAGTACAGTACAGTGGGTATAGCATTTCTAGTTATGATCTTAATAAGAGTTGTGATTTCACTCAGTATCACAATTACTCTCAGGCTGCGAGTATGCAGTATAATTTGACCATAAAATACTGAAGTATCCTGTAAAGTCTCTCAAGGACCCTCCTTGGTGCGTGCAGACAGAAATGGTTGTATTCCTTAAACACTGTACCGATGCTTATGTGTAGCTAGTTTTACCTTCGCACCAGATCTGTGACTAACACACAGAGTATAGACAGTATTGTCTAGATGGTTACAAGTACATGTGGATGAAAGGAGGTACGAGCTTGTTTTAATACATCAATACTACATAGACAGAAATTACAGTACTTTTATCAGTGCTGTTTAACTTTAAGACTCATTGTCTGGCAACACAGTATGCATTACTTAATTTCCAAAAGTATTTTGCATTGCAAAAGTTAACAAATTCTGAGTTATTTGAAAATGTGAAAGTTGGGGTCAGGAAATGATTCCAGAGCTAGATGTACAATTATTAAAACAGCAAATTTCTGTCTGTGAGAATCATATTTCTTGAAAACAAGATCATATTGCACCACCACTTGAATTTCTATTGTCTAAGTGTTGTTCATACAAAGTTTGTCTGTGAAGGTGTGGAAATTTTGTAAGCCACAAAAGCATTAACTACCTTTAATATTAAATGTCATTTCGACAGGAAGTTATTAATTAAATTTGCTAGCCTTATCCTGTCAGAGTTAGTGTATCACTCAGCTGTATCCACACAAGGCTAAGCACCATTACCAATAAAGTCTTCTCCTGACACAATCTTGTCAAAAGGACTGTATTTCTCTCAGGTTTTTTTTTTTCCACGTACTTTCTCCTAGACTCAATAATTAATGATACTTTTGGCTCGGTTTTAAGCAGATCACGTTGACGCTGTCATGTTTTAGAAGCTGCCTTGACTCTGTTTGCTTTTACAGTTTGAGAACTCAGCTCTTTTGTGGAATTTGTATTAACAGATTCAAGGCTCTATTTGGACAAATTGGGTTACCATGGAAACGTATGTCATTGGAAGTGATCATTCCCAGTAAAACGTTAAAAATAATTTGGAATTGTTTTCTGTTGTTGAATGGTTATTATGTGTACATAATTATTAGTTCTATTTTTTGTCACAAATGAATTTAGGGAGGACAATATACCAAACAAAATACTGTGCAGGGAATCTTATGATGGTTAATTTCTTAATAAAAGAAAGAAATAAAGCTGAAATTTGTTTTCAAATCTTGTAATCAAAAGAAAAATAAAACAACTAAAAGGAGGACTATGAGAAAAAGAAATTAGCTAAAAGATGTATAAATGCATGCCAACTGCCTACATGAAAGGGGTTCACTGAGGGTGTTTTGTATGTGTAATGGGGTAGTCAGAGTCTATTTAGAATAAACTGTATGTGTACAGTAGGCCAAATGAGTAGGATGATTTCAGAATAGGTAGCACAGGTCTGGCCAAAGAAAGTAGCGATAACTAATCATATATATTGACCTGGAGGGTTTTGTGGTCATATGGGAGGTTCCTTGTTACAAGTACTTGTTGCGTGGGTTGTATTATCGTGGGGTGAATTCAAGATGTAGATATTCTTAACCCTTGCTTTATCTTATTTGCATTTATCTCATGTGCAACTGGGAGCAGTTTTGACACCTTGTCGGGGATAATGCAACATCATTGTATTGTATTGTATTGTATTGTATTGTATTGTATTGTATTGTATTGTATTGTATTGTATTGTATTGTATTGTATTCTATTGCTTTGCATTGCATTGCATTGTATTGTAATGAAATTCCTTCCCAGTATAAATGTGTTTGGAGGATGCTATTCAAGGAAATTTTGTGAGATGTGATTAAGGACATAGATGGCCATTGCCATTTACTGAAACTCATATTCAGAGCTTTCTTCCTGAGGTTCATTTGTGCCATACATTCAGTTTTGCTTTTTTCTTTTCATATGAATACAATTTATACAAAGAAATCTGAGTATTAACAGTACTTGCAAAATTTATTGGGGTACAAGTCCATAATTAGTTAAATCTGAAAGAACATATTTTCCAGGAACCTTATGAAAAATGTTGTTTTAACTATAGTGCATGGAGTAATTGATAGCAAGATTAAGGGAGTATCTGCTGGTCAAGCCTAACAGTTGTGACCCTTATGCAAATGCCCAAATTCTTTCACACCTGAATTACAGTGTGCACTTTTATGGGAAAATTTTGCTGTAACTTAAATTTTCTGCAAAAAGGTATTCTTCAGAAGCAAGTTGTGAAGATTATTTCCATTTTCTAATGCACTGTACTGTTTTAATCATTCTCACAACATCTGCAGATATGTACAGATGAGTCTTTCCCTCACATGATCCCATTCTTGTTTTACTCAAGTAATTGCACAGCTCGATTTTTCAAAACAGTTGTCTAAAATTTGTGACTGACAACCAAAAAATGGTGGGTTGATTGTCCATTGGACAACCAAAGTTCATGCCATGGGCGTGGATGGGGGGGGGGAGGATTCATCCCCCTCACTTTTTTGGAAGGGGGACATCTCTAATAAATTAAATTTAGTCCCTTCACTTTTTCAAAAATGATGAAAGCTAAAACTGTGATTAGGAATTGACACTACATTTTTAAAGCTAAATTGCACCCAAATATGGGGACCCCTCTCCTTAGACCACTTCCCAGGATGGAGATTCACAAATGTTGAAAAGTCTCCCCCCCCCCCCCCCACCTTTGGAGATGGATCCACGTCCTTGGTTCATGCAACATTAGTTAACAGACTGCTTCTAGGGTTTCTGCAAATTTCTTTATGGATTTAGTGCACAGCAAAGGGCACTAAATTTTCTTTTGGACAGCCAAAAATGGTGGACAGGTGGGCCAATGGATGACCATAAAATTTTCTTAAAATCGAGGCCTGAATTGGTACTTCTTTTTATACGATACAAGGAAACATTAACCTTCAGTATCATTGCTATTCACTTCGCAGACCAATACTTACCCCTTGCTACATCTATTTTGCATTATTCGCGCTTCGCGCGCCTACCCGGAATAGTTTTGACACCGCGCCCCCTATGTCTGCCATTTTGGAATAACGATCATCCTCATTTGCCTTCCGCGCAATATACTTGGAGATATTTTGCCCAATCACAACTAAAATAAATTACAGTGTGGGCGTAATGGTTGTAGCTATATGGAACTCACCTAGTGATCATGTAACTATGCATGGCTTGACAGAAGCCTCTAAAAGGGCACAGCAAAACTTTGTTTGAGTGAAAGGCACTGACAGCACCTGTTACTTTTAGTTCCTTGACATCCTTTTGAGAGGCACCGCAGTAGTACTGATTTAGTCGTAATCGATTAATTGCCAGTTGTTGCAGTGACTCTTTGAAAGTTGGACTTCAACAGTACTGATCAAAACCCAACTTTATACGATTACTTGACTACAAGCACTACACATAATCTGCTGTTTAAATATAGCCTTATCTATCAAAAATATCACTAAACTATTTTATCAGCAAATATCACATAAGCACAGTCATCATGTTTTCTCACAATGCTGCATTACTTCACAAAGGTTATTTTTCAATTGATCTTGTATCAAAACTTGGAAAGATTTGGTATGGCTGTATTTTGGCAGTGTGAAGAATGGTAGGGATGATGTCATAATTAACTAACTGATAAGCCCAGCTGTAATCATGAGAGGAGCTGCTGGATTAGTTGACTACAGAAAAAATGGTCCACCATCAACCCTACAATGCAGCCGACACCAAGTGTACAACAGCTTTTTGCCATCTGTGCAGAATGTGTGAAAGAAAAATTTTAAATGTCTCATATCTGAGCACTGCGAGCCTCCCAGAAGTGTAAGCTATTATTCCCATGCGTTCCTTGTTCTTTTAGTATGTAAAACACTTTATGTATCTCTTTCATGTCCTTTGTTTTTTGTTCTTTGATCACCAGACACCGTAAAAGTTTTGACTTCCACCTCACTCACTCAGGTTCCTGTTCCTTTCATATTGAATCTTGTTAGAAATTTGTCAGTGGTATTGTACATAACTTTTTGTTGCTCATGCGATGTAAAATTTGTTGGCATTGATGCAAAGGAAGAATCAACAGAAACTGAAAGTAAAATTATATCATAATGTGTGGAAGGAAGTGATTTTCAAAGCCCTATGGGCTCAACAAAGAAGAACATTTCCCCGTTTCAAAAATAGAAAGAATAAATAAATTAGACAAATGAAACAAATCAAACTAAATTTATGCCATTTTCAATCATACATTTAGGCAACATTTTCAGAATGAAGAAGGAAAATGACATATGGTTTTTAGCATCGAAGGAAAATGAAAGACAGGTCAGCTTTTTAATGGGCTTACTTCCAGTCACATTGGGGGCACTATGCTTAAAGGGCTGTAACATCACCCAAAACATATTTAGGAATATGACCATATCTCTAATTACAATTGGTGACTGCACTTTGACATTTATTCAAACAGGAGCTTCACTCTGGTTAGCCTCTGTCGAGTCTTTCCTGCGACAGTTTTCCTCCTCCCTCTGGAAACATTAGCAGGAAACATTGGCTGTTACCTTCTGGGTGTTGTACTCCCCCTGGAAATCGCTATGCAGGAAAGCCTCTGGACAAAGTTAATTTCATGCACAAACTGCTTAACTATAACCTTTAAAATCTGCTACCAAATCGGTAGTACTGTAATTAGTGGGAACCAATCAGAGAGTCTTCGGTTTCAAGGATTCATGAATATGCACGACTGTACCTTGCCTGTTCGTTACATGGCGAACAACAACTGGGATCAATGGGATGATTCAAGCGCACAACATTCAGCAGCTCTTCCTAGTCTAGACGGACGCGAATTCATTAATAAATCGGCAGCTCGAAGCTCTGTTTCAAAAGGAAAGGACACATTTGTGAACCTGCCGTATGGATTTGGTAAGAGTTTGATTTACCAGTGTCCGCTGTTCTTCGAACGATATGAGCGATAACGTTGGGTCGACGTAATAACGCAAGATCAACAATAGGGACTGGTTCTGCGAGTGCTCAAGCAACAATAATACAGGATCGAGCAATTTCATTGGTCAATTTCCTTTCGATGACATAGCAGCATAATAACAATTAATAGTAAGTAGTAGCAACGTGAATATCATAGATGCATATATTAACACTTTGTCCAAAGGCTTTGATGCCGACGCGAGATCAGTTTGCTCAGCAGTCAGTGTTACGAGGGCCTAGCTTCAATGGTTGGAGCTCGTAGGCTACTTTCAAATGGAAGTAGGCCTAATTAAAGTGAGGGATAACAAACGGCAGAAAAGCCTTGACAAAGGCTACACTCTGGTTGGTCAAGATGACTTGTGCAGTCAGTTGCGTTTGCATACAGTATTGTGTTAATGTGACCTTGAGCAGTCTAAACTCAGTGCAGGCTCCTGAGGGAGTGCAATAGACAGGTGTTTGAATGGGAGGAGGGGCTAGAAGTAAACCGAGTAGGGAGAATTTTTAATGCCTGGGATGAAATTTTTTGCCCTTTAAGGCAAGTCATGGATGCCTTCCTGAACCTATCTGAACCATGCATTTTAGTTTTTATACTATCAGTGTTTCCACATATGAAATAATCAGAAATTTGGGAAAGTTTTATGTTCTTTGGGTAACATCTGGGAAAGAGAATAATGTTGGGAAAGTTTGGGAAAGATAGGAATTGAGTCAGTATGGTTTATTTTATACAAATCAGATGGATAAAATGCCCTTGTTTGCCGTTACCATTCTGCATGTGTGGTGAATCTTGGTTTTATAGGCTTTGCTTTTATGCATAATGTTTCCCTGTGAGGAAATGGTGACAAATAACGTGTTAGAAGTTTTTTTGAAAATTTAAGGAAAGAACAGGTAAATTTCAGGAAATTGTGGACTCTTTTTTCAGGAATTTTTATTTTTGAGTCATGGAATTAGTCTGAATCCAATTTCCATTCATTCTGTTTTTCTCTTGTAATTCCTATCATTCCCAAGATGTTCTTCCTTCCCATTTGACATTCAAATCAAAACAAACCGTACAAATTGCTGCTTCTTAAACATTCATTGTGATGCAAAAATTTGTCTGGTATACACAATGTGAAGAATGAATAAAAAAGGTAAAAAGGATGTAACTTAAAGTGATTCCTTCAGTTCAACTTGATGCAGTCAATAAAAATTTATGATAGTAGGAAAATGCCTTCTAGTTTCTTTCATATTTAGTGAAACCTACCATTTTCAGAGCTCGAAATAAGAATTGGAAAGGGCAAGGCCAAATGACTTTCGGCTGGCAGATATATATATATCAGGGCACCATGGCTAAGCAAGAGGGGAACTTAAAGGCCAGTATTTGGAAACTAAAGCACACAAAATAGGAATAATGTGGAAGGGCATCAAGGCCATTTTGATCCTCAGTGATTCTGAGTGTGTTCCCACTTGAGTACAAGCAGGAGATCAGATCCGGATCTGACACGCACAGGGGATCAATTTGCAAGTGGGAACATTCTTGTTCCCTGGATCAGATCTTGAGAGCTTGATTGCCTCTTCGGGGAGGATCAGATCATGCACAGGTGATCAAAAAACAAGTGGGAACATAACAGGATCAAGGTGACCTGAGATCAAAGTAAACAAAATGACATACTTCCGCAGACAGTACTGTTGTAGCACACCTTGCCCTTACTCTCATATCTAGCACCACACAAACTTGGTTAAACAATCATGACCTGCAGACATAAATTTCAGCGACGCAACTTCCTGTCCCTTGAACTGGAGGAGGCGATCAGATCTTGCTCAGGAATCAAATGGGAACACTCTTGCAGTTGGCCATAAAATTTTCCAGTTGACTGAGCTGGGAGGAGGGGGGGGGGGATCAGCATTGGGGGGATCAAGTGGGAATACAGGTACTGATTTTTGAGAGGAATCAAGGCAAAATGAAGAGGTCTGAGATCCATGACATCCATTGCCTTGCCCCTGTTATTTCGAGCCCTTTATTTTCTTAAAATTGTTATGTTAGGTTGTCTCTTGGTAACCTTGAAGAGGGCCTCCATGTGAGTTGGTTGGACAAGTGACAATCAGTAGGTGTCAAAACCATACATATTTTACATATATACTGTATCTAGTAGAGCAAGTGCCCACTTAAGTGCATGCTTCTTGTTATTCAAGTGCATAATTATAGCAGCACAGTAGTCATTGGAAAGAATGAAATAAACACATTCAGTGTAAAAAATCAAGTCAACATTAATTACTTTCGTTTTAGTAGTTGTAATATCAGGAAAAGGAAACATGTATACCTCATAACTTTCATACAGTAGCATATAAATCAGAAGAACTCAAGTTGTCCGTCTCTAGAGTTCAAATGTTTATTTTCTTACACGGAGTACGTGTACAGTTAAAGTGCCAGATCACCAAGAAGACTTATTGTATTAAGCATTCCGTATGTGAAATACAATGCCAGATCACTTATTATGTTTCAGAAAACTTGCAGATTTTTATTGAAGAAATTTGAAAATTTTAGGATTTTATTGAGGAAAATTAGAAAAACGGTTATAAATAATATTGAAGAAAATTTTGGATCATCATTGAAGAATCTGTACTACTTGAGAGCAAAAACAAGTAAACTGTCTGTGCCACTGGTCTCTGTCAGGGATACATACTTATCATACCCATTCAGGTTCCCTGATGAAACTGGAAAAAATTTTCCTGAAAGGGGGGCCAGCCTTCACCAGCATCTGGCAGGGGGTCATGGCCACCCTGCCTCCCCCACCTGGCGCCATCCCTGTTTCGTTGGCAGCTGTATGCAGTTGAGTTCAAAAGTCAAATTTAATTCAGTTTCTTGTATTATTAATTTGTTACCTCTCTAAATTCAAAATGAAACCATTTTAACTCAACTGTTTTGAAATATTGAAGAAAGTTATCTGTACATCTATGATGACTCTGGTATCAAAAGAAAGGATAGTGCAGCCCTTTTCATTGTTACTAGAAAGCTCAATAATTATTACTCACTTAAAACCTGAGTTGTCATGGTGACTCACACCTGATAAATTCAGTAAGTTTGTATGTAGATTAACTCCATTCATTTGTAATACTGTATTACAATCCAAACTAGAATGTACTATATACCTTTGGTTGCAAAATTGTAACTTTGCTTTTGTTTATAAACTTAAACCCCTTTTCAATACACAACATGTATGTCAGTTACAGAGATTACAATACTTTTTTGAAACCTGTCATCCTAACTCAGGCAAGTTTTTACTAGTTCTGTAGCTTTAAAGGAAATACTGTATGCATTCACCTCAAGCATTTTTTTTTGCTTTTTGGTAAATCTTACCAACTCCCCTTTTTTTCCCTAACAAGTATCGTTCACGGTGTTTCACTACATAAATAATGCATATATTATTGCTTAAAACCAAAAAGTTTCACTGCCCGAGTATCTCCATCAAATGTTGGCACATGATTTAAAAGCTCCCCATTCATAAATTAGAATACCAGGATAGACTAATTCAGAATGGGGTGACTGCATTTTCCCTTTAAGTAAAAGTCCGGCAGTATGTGCAGAGTTCTGTAGATTTCTCAAGTGAAATGGGAAAGATATCATTTTGATTGAAGTTATACATTTTTAATGGATCAATTATATTAAGTTGGCATTCAGCTGGTTTGAGTATAACCTCATTTTCTTTTAGACAGCCTTGGAGAGTGAACTGAGCTTATAATTCTCTGTTTCCTTCTAGTATTGGAAAAGTGATAACTACCATAGTGCGTGACACTTGTACGTTAGCCATTAGCATGATTTGATGAATAGTGTCGTGTAGTGTATGAGAAGTTGACATTTAAGATAGGTGCACCCTGGAAAATTAAAATTGAGACTTATTCTCTCAAGTTATTATTATTATTATCTTCATTTTAAAGGTCATTGAAGGTTGTGCTTTGTTTGTTTGCTAGGTATTATGGGTCTTTTTGGTCTTCTCGTTGACATATATACTGCATTCAAATGAGATAACCTGGGTGTCATCAAATGATGAGCTCTCAGTCAGACCTTGCATCAAAAGTTTCAGGTGAATGCACAAGTTATCGATGTACTCCCTGGATCAAGACCTCAAAATCAGATAGTCAGCAAGACCATGAGCTTGTTAAATCAGAACAGTCTGTAAACATGCTAAATATTCTTTCAAATGGGGCAGAAAACATGGGCGGCGATCACGGGGGGACTGGGGAGCATGTCCTCCTAAATATTTTTAGTGGGGGGGGGACATAATATGAAATGTCCCCCAATATTTAATGGTATGCACAGAAACAAATGTTGTTGTACGCATATTTTCGATATGAATAACTGTGATATTAGCCGATTAATGGCAGTTGGGGAGAACTTTAGATCAAAAATATGTAATCAGTGTCCTCTGGAATGCACCAAATTGCTTGGCTTCCAGGGGGGAAGTCCCTGGACCCCAAAAGCAGACCTGTACTCATAGCCAGAGGTGCAAAGTGTTCACTCACGCAGGTGTCCCCCCAATAATTTTAACAGATGGTCCCCCTTGGCAGAAAATGTGCAATTTCTAATGTCTTAATTTTGTAAACAGAAGCCATGTGGATGTTTGTGGACAGTTTGATGATCAGTGCCCTTTTTATCCTGATTGATCCTCATGTTGGCTACTCCATACGTATAATGCAACTGTGATTTTGATAACAAGAAACTGGTGATGGTCATTTTGGTTTGGTTCTAAAGATGATGATCACATTATCCCATGCAAACACAAAGTTGAAGTACATACAAATCTTGTTAATTAAAAATTCTTCAATCTACATCGCCCCTCTCTTACCTCCTATCTACAATTGTAACCCTCACTTACCCGTATTAAGGTCCTGGCAAGTTTGATCACACAGAAGAGGAGGCCGGCCTCCGCTAGAGGGCGGCCTCCCCCGTCCTCTTCTCACTTGCCTCGTCAGAGTTTAGACACGTATTTTGTGATCCTGCGCATTTTTCAGAGTTTTTCTGGATTTCTATCGAAGTTTGGAGCTTGCTTCTGTGTGGACTCCTTCAGAATTGGTATCAGAAGTGTTCTGCAGTGGGTTTTGATGAGTATAAATTTCGTTTGGGATCTTTTTCGGGCCTTTTTTAGGTTCCGCCCTTAGTCACGTTTTTACAACGTGTTTTTCGCCATAGGCCTTCTACAGGGACCAGTTCCGCGATGTAGCCTAGTGCCTTGAGGGCGGGTGGTTTTCGGGGCTTCGTGGACGCGGGAGTCCACTTCCCCCCCCCTCTTTTCCCTCTTCGGGTACGATTCCATTCGTTTTTAGTGAGTTCTTGTTGGGGAGCTTGTCCTTGGTCTCCCCTTCGTGTAGTTTGCTCCTTCCGGAGCTCCTCATGCCTAGTCGTTTGCATGTTGTGCATGTTGTGCCTTATGAGGATCATTTGCATGCTGTGTTTTTATACCATTGCCTTTACCAGTTTTCCTTGCTCCGGGAGATGCCCTTCGGGACTCCCGTGTTGTTACCCATGTTTCGGCCATTTTGTTCTAGGTGTTTCGTAATGGCCGCCCTTTTTTGCATGGTTGCCTATGTTGTCGTTTTAAGCCTTATTGTAGCCATTGTATTGAGTCACCCGCTATTCGGGCGAGTCCAGTGGACTGGCCGGGGTTATCCTTTCGTGCTCAGTGGAGCGTGGAAGCGCTGCCTCGGTTGCTCATTAAGCCATTCATACTGGTATGTATGCATGCTTTCTCTCTCCTTTGTTCCCCGGTCCTCGACTGAGGACCGGGCGTGTTGGCTAACCTTTTATTTATTATCCTTTCAGATCATGAGAGCTAAATGCCGTACGTGTAAGAAGGTGATGGCTATGGAATGGGATGAACACGACCTCTGTCCTTCCTGCCGATCGTGTTCTCAGTCCGCTAGATGTTACATTTGCCGTGATTGGACTGATCAGTGGAAGTGGTTAGCCAAGTGGAAGGCTGAAAAGGAAAGGGCAAAAGCCAAGAAACGGAATGATCAATCGGCAAAAAAAGCCGGAATGAATGGTTCCCATGCGAACCAAGAGGGTATATTGCAAACTATGGCATTGGTGCCGAGCAATACGGCCTCCGTTGATACGGATGTAACGAGCCGACCCTCCCCAAACCACTCTCCAGGCCAAGGTGCTACTTCGGCGTTTATTTCGGTGCCTTCTTCATCGATCTTGGTCACGGCACCTTCTACCTCGACCTCCTCTACGGCCGTGATAGCCTCGACGTCCACGGTCCCGACGGTACTGGCTACCCAGATGACTCCGGCTTCTCTGGCCTCGTCGGCCCCGATGTTGATTCCGAGCAACTTTCTAGAAGACAATCCTTCTCGGTCGGAGGGACATTATGTAACGGCAATCCTGGTGGATCCCTCCCTGCCTGGGCCTTCGGGCCTTTCCGGTAGACAGGTTTCGACAAACTCCGAGGGGATTCCTAACTTATGCCCACCACTGGTAACTGGTGGTAAGGAAATTCTCATTGCCTCAGACTCTGGCTCTCCCTGTACAAGAGCCCCGCAAGGAGGCCCTGATTTTGACGATCAAGGACGGGCCTCGGAAGGTAGAGGTCGTTCCAAATCAAGGAAGTCCCACAAGGGTCATAAGAAACGTCGTCGCAGACACTCGTCTTCCTCCGACTCCTCATCATCACGTTCACCATCACGATCGCCCAGGCGCCGTAAGCACCGCGTCATAGTCCGTCGGAGAATTCACAAGCCTTGTCTCAGATACTGAACCTGCTGACCAACCTCTCACAGGGCGGCCCTAGCCGAGCCCCCTCCGTGGGCCAGTCTTCAGGGATGTCGTCTCAACCTGAGGCTCAACCTTCAAGTACTCCTATGGAAGACCCCTTAGTTTCTGATCAAGGGGAGGATTCCCAATTGGAACTTTTTCCCCCTATGGAAGTTGGGGGTTCGGAGTTGGACTCCAATGCTTCTGGTTCGGAAGATGAACCCTTGTTTGGCACTGACATACCTCCGGACATTTTTGATAAGGCGGTAGGAATTTTGCGTGTTCAGCTGGGTTACCCAGCCTCAGTCCAGCCGGAAGTGTCTTCCAAGTCTAGACTTACTCTAAACAGACCATCCTCCTCCATCAAAGAATCCTTACCGGTAGACGCGGAATGTGAAGACCGGTTTAGAGCAGCTGCTGCAGCAAAGAAATGGACCACGTTTCCTAGAAACCAGAATGCTGCCTTCCGTGTCTAAGAGAAAGACTGGCGGGATCTGTTCAGAGCTCCCTCTGTTCCCCAAGCTGCCGAGGATTACCTACGTTCTGTCGGATCGGCGGACTCGTCGGGTAGACTGAGATCTCTCACTGCTAGACGCTCTCTTAGAACTCTGCACCAACTGGACTCAGCCTCGCGGGTTGGTTTGAAGTATTCTTCTGCCCTCTTACTCATTGCGGAGGTTCTCTCGAAGGCTTCCCGTCAATCGTCCTCCGAAATCCCGAGAAGGGATCTGTCGACTCTCACTAGCTTGATCGGACCCATTGCGAGACGAGTTTTCGACCAGTTCGCAAGAGTTTCCGTGAGGTCGGTCTTAGACCAAAGGGAGTTAATCCTGGACTCCATGAGGCTGCCAGGAAGGGACATTAGGCGCCGTTTTATGGGATTACCAGTGTCGGGTGAAGATGTTTTCGGCGGCCAATTTGATGCACATTTGCAAACAGAGGCTAAGCGGAAGAAAGACCTACAGAAGGCCAACCTAAGTTCCTCCCGCCTTCAATATCAGTCGTCCCGTCGGAGAACAGGTTCTTCCACCCAGTCTCGCCAATCGTCGGGGACATCCTCCAGGAGACCCTCCTTTTCCTCTACGAGGCAGATTAGACGTCCCCAGAGGGGAGCCTTCAACCCCTCGAGAGGTACAGCTCGACGGCCGGCTTCGTCCACAACGTCCAGAGGTCGGGGGTTCTCGAGGCCCTAAGGGTGCCCACCCTGCCGTCCAGCCTCCGGCGGTGGGGGGAGACTTATGCTGTTCCAAGACAGCTGGGGAAGAATCCAGCCGGACTCTTGGGTCCGGAACGTAATATCACATGGCTACCTGATAGAGTTTACAAGTCCGCCTCCAGTAGGGGGCCTGCTCCGAGTTACTCCAGTTCCAGCCCATCTAGACAAGCGCCTGGCCCTCGAGAAGGAGATCCAAGACTTACTCTCAAAAGGAGCTATTCATCAGGTTTCTCCGGAAAGTGCTCACGAGCTTTACCGATCCAGTTTCTTTCTAACGCTCAAGAAACCCAACACTTGGCGTCCCATCCTAAATCTAAAGCCTCTCAACAAGGCGTTCATCAGACCGAAAAGATTCCGTATGGAAACCCTGGCATCGATCATACCCTCTCTGTCCAGGGGAATGTGGGCCACGTCAGTGGATTTAACAGATGCTTACCTGCACGTACCAATTCACGCATCACACCAAAGATTCTTAGCCTTCCGTTACCGAGGAAGAGACTACGCGTTCAACGCGATGCCCTTCGGACTCTCCACGGCTCCAAGAGTATTCACACGCATAACCAGGACGGTCCTAGCCTTCCTAAGGAAACACGGGGTCCTCGTCTTCGCTTACGTGGACGATTGGTTTATTCTAGCTCACTCGGAACAACAGGCCGTGGAGACAACTCAGTTCATGGTCGAAACACTCCAAGCCTTAGGTTGGATAATCAACACCGGAAAGTCGTTACTGACCCCCTCCCAGAGAGTTACCTACTTAGGAGCGATCCTGGATTTCTCCCTAGGCCAAGCCTTTCCGACTCCAGAGAGAATCCAAGCCTTGGCCGAGGTGGCCACTCTGATCCTCTCCAGAAGATCCCACCAGGCCCGGACATGGTTAAGACTGCTGGGGTTGATGGCCAGCCTCGTTGAAGTGCTACCCTTCTGCAGACTCTACATGAGACCGGTTCAGTTCCACACGCTGTTCCATTTCAAACCGGACACGGATCCGCTCACTACTCCGATTCCGGTCACAGAGGAGGTGATTCCGTTCGTAAGGTGGTGGACCCATCACGAGAATGTCCTCCAAGGGAGACCGTTCCGACTTCACAGGCCTCAAACGCCGATCTCCACGGACGCTTCTCTCACCGGCTGGGGAGCCACCTGGGGCCCGAAGTCTCTAGCCGGCCAATGGTCCGACTCCGAGAAACTCCTACACATCAATGTATTGGAGCTGCGGGCGATAAGGAATGCTGTTTTGGGGTGGATCTCAGACCTCAAGGGCTTCGACGTCACGATCTTATCCGACAATTCGACAGCAGTGGCATACGTGAACCACCAGGGGGGCACGAAGTCCCTACGCCTCTGCCGAGACACCTGGGATCTACTCCTGCTCTGTCAGAGGAATGACATCAACCTCAGAGCGACCCACCTGGCAGGGAGGCTAAACCTCCAGGCAGACGCCCTATCCAGGGGTTTACGGAACGAAAACGAGTGGGAGCTATCACAACCATGGGCCAATCTAGTCTTCGACCTGTTCGGACGTCCGTGTGTGGATCTGTTCGCCACTTACAGGAACACCAAGCTTCCCACTTTTTGCTCCCGGTTCCACCACCCTCTAGCGTGGAAGGTAGACGCTCTCTCCTTCGGATGGACCGGCCTGTCATCCTATGCGTTTCCACCTTGGAGCATGGTTCACACAACCCTGTTAAAGCTGGCTCAGTCGCCGGGAGAGATGCTGTTAATCGCCCCCTTCTGGCCGAACCAGGCGTGGTTCCCGCTTATCTTGGAACTTCTAGTGGACCTGCCATTCGCCTTTCCGACGGACAGCCACATTCTAACTCAAGACAGCGGAAGGGTCCGGCACCAGAGACTGACCTACATAAAATTGACAGCTTGGAAATTATCACCAAACGCCTGCAGGAGGAGGGAATTTCTGAAAGAGCTGCTAGCCTTGCAGCCGGAGCTAGAAGGCAATCCACCTCTAAGACTTACGACACCAGATTGGAGAAGTTCTCATCATGGGCGGACGCTAATGCTTGCAATCCCCTGGAAGCAACGGTAAACGAAGTCTGCTCCTTCCTCGTCTCCCTCTTTGATGAGGGGAAGCAGGTGTCTACGATCAGAAACTACAGGTCGGCGATAGCTTCGATTCACCCCGGCTTCTCCGACGGTTCCCGAGTTGGCACAAATCCAACAATCTCAGGCTTACTGAAGGGAATGTTCAACAGAAGGCCACCGACTAGAAAGTTGGCCCCGTCTTGGTCAATCAACAAGGTTCTTGAGACTCTGTCGAGACCTCCTTTCGAACCCATTCAGGACGCTCCGTTGGATGTCCTTACTAAGAAGACTTTGTTCCTAGTCGCAGCGGCCTCGGCCCGTCGTAGGAGCGAGATCCACGCCCTCTCAACGAAGAAGGGATTCATCAGGTTTTCCCCCCAGGGGGTCTACCTCCTCCCGGACCCGGACTTTTTATCCAAAAACCGGTCGGAAACTTTCACTCCGAGGCCCATTTTTCTACCGTCGATTGCCTCAACCTCTTCAGTCAGGGAGGACCGGTTCGTCTGTCCAGTTAGATGCCTCAAATGGTACCTCCAAAAGACCTCTACCGTACGGACGGCCGATAATCTGTTCCTGCTACCAAGGACCCCCTACTCTCCGGCCTCCAGAGACACTATCTCCAAATGGATCGTGCAGATGATTTCACCTCACGCTAACCACGACGAACAGGTCAGGGCTCATGATGTTAGGGCACATGCCTCATCCGCCGCCTGGTTTCAGGGTATCCCTCTTCAACAAATCATGGAAGCAGCGGCCTGGAAAACGCCTTCAACCTTTGTGGCATCCTATTTAACCAACGTCATTTCTTCCGAGGGTGATTTCGCCAGAGCAGTTCTCACAAGTTCCAGCTCCCGATCGCAGAACCTCCCGCCGGTGCCTCGGTGCTAGTCTGGTTACAATTGTAGATAGGAGGTAAGAGAGGGGCGATGTAGATTCCCCAAAACTCCCTGGTTTGTGAATCTACGAGCCCCGATACTTACCTCCTATCTGCATTCCCGCCTCCCAACCCCGCTGTTGACCGATGGATCCGATCGCTGGCCCTTGTGACCATGTATTGTTGTCTACACTCCACACTCATCCACTAACCTCGGTGTACAGGGTCTTCACTCGACACCTGATCCTTTGGCGTCTGGCATAGTACCTGTTCCTGACACCGAGAGAGGGCCTTCTGGCGGGACCACCTGTTTGACGTAATAACAAGGTGAGAACGGTCTCTGACCTTATTATTTTACTTGTGTCAGTGGTTCATGTTATTGTGGTGTGGAGTATTTTTGGCCTAACTAACCTAACCATGTGTCACGTGTTTAAATGTTGTCACAGGGGTTCTCCAAAGATCGGGTCTGTCTGACTCAGCAAGCGGAAGAGGACGGGGGAGGCCGCCCTCTAGCGGAGGCCGGCCTCCTCTTCTGTGTGATCAAACTTGCCAGGACCTTAATACGGGTAAGTGAGGGTTACAATTGTAGATAGGAGGTAAGTATCGGGGCTCGTAGATTCACAAACCAGGGAGTTTTGGGGATTTTGTTTCATTGGCTTCTCAAGTCATGCGTTTGATAATTTGGAACCTTTTATGCTAAATACTTTTGTGATCTGTTAAACAAATGGACAGGTTAACATTCCTATTGACAATAATGAAACATGACTAGAGACTCAGTGGGCACCTTGTAACACCCTGAAAGAAAATATACTGAATGTAAAACTCTTGAAGGATGAAGATCAGATTCTTAACAGCTTGATGTTTGAAGGTTTGGAACCAAACTGAAAGAAAACATTAAAAAAAAATGAGGCAAAATAACAACAAAGACAACGACAACCACAACCACAACCACAACAACAACTAACTCAGCCTTGAATTGAACCATTCTTCTAAAAGGTGTCCATAATAGACATTTTTTTTTGTTATTTTAAACCAAACATTTTCTAAATAGATAAAGCAGGTTGGATGGTTGTCAGTCCGTGTCTCCTCCACAATTCATTTTACAAAAGGAGCTTGCCATATTAGGCATTTTGATAAACCATTTTCATAGAATTGTTGCCAAAAGATGCTGTTATTTTTGGACACACCTGTTTTGAAACAACTGCACTAGGTTTCGGCTGTCACAACCCTTGAAGCCATGAACTCCTTCGCTTAAAAATATACGACTCATTATTCATAGTGTTGCGATATTCATGAGTATTTTGCTGATGCCGGTGCTGCTGTGTAACTATGGCAACAACAACTTTGATGCAGAGAAGTTGTGAATTAGAAATAGCTGATGCCATCAGCTGGTAAATTTCATTGTGATGAGGGCATTAGGTTAATTATATGATAAACAGGAAAATCTGATCCATTGAGTAGTGATTCCAGTACCAGAATTCACTCAGTAGGGCTAGTTCTTTGTTCTGTATCTCAAGGAAATATATCCCGTGTATCTTTTCATTCCTTAAGTTTCTGAAATGCCCAGAGTTTGACTTCCCTTGGGAAGTAAATCCTATAACAAATTCATTAGAATTTCATGGCCAGTTAAAACTGGAATTGTTTTCAGAGAAGAAAATAAACTAAGGATTTCAAGTAGTGTAACTTTCAAATGGAGCATAAATTTGAAGGATGCATGAAGATAGCAATTTGACAGAAAAGGAGATGGGAATCGTGTTGTGATTGATGGTTGTGATAGTGACAGGTGCATGATGGGAGTTATAGCCAAAGATATGTGACTGTGTGTCCTGATATGGTGCTGAGATATGAATATTCAGATATATCAGGGGCTCTCAAGCAGGGTTGTAGCAGATAGGCAATAAAGAACTTGTGTTCCATTGAAAATTGAGTCTTTATTGTGATGCCACACCTCAGAAATTAAAAACCAAAACCATTACAATGCTTAACATCAACCCTTCATAACATGGGGAGGGGAAGGTCGGGGACAAAATCAACAGAGCATGAAAAATAGTGTAGGAGTACATGTGGATTTTATCCTCAACCTTCAAAAAGGGGAGGTGACATGTTCCCCCCTCCCCCCCCCCCCCACTCCTTGATGCTCATGTAGAAAACAACTACATACATACAATTGTCCTTGAACCAACTCTGATATTGTGCTGCTACAGTATTGAGTTTGTTTGTCTGGAGTTGCTGCTGGGTGGCATGGTTCTGCTCTGAGTGGCATGTTATTGCTGCAGATGGCATGGTGTTGCTCTAAGTGGCATGGTATTGCTGTGGAAGGCATGTTGTTGCTCTGGGTGGCATGGTGTTACTCTGGGTGGCATGGTATTTCTGCAGATGGCATGGTGTTCTAGGTGGCATGGTATTGCTGTGGGTGGCATGTTGTTGCTCTGGGTAGCATGGTTTTACTGCAGGTGGCATGGTGTTATTCTGGGTGGCATAATGTTGCTGTGGTTCACATGGTGTTGCTCTGGGTGGCATGGTGTTGCTGCAGGTGGCATGTTGTTGCTCTGGGTGGCATAGTGTTGCTCTGGGTGGCATGGTGTTGCTCAGGGTGGCATGATGTTGCTCTGGGTGCCAGTGGGTGGCATGGTATTTCTGTGGGTGACATGGTGTTGCTCTGGGTGGCATGGTTCTGCTGCAGGTGGCATGGTGTTGCTTTGGGTGGCATGGTGTTGCTGTGGGTGACATTGTGTTGCTCTGGGTGGCATGGTATTGCTACAGGTGGTGTGGTGTTACTTCGGGTCGCATGTGATGTGTGTTGTGCCAGGTGGCATGATGTTTCAGAAATTCTGATCCTTTATACATTTGCTGCTGTGTAAATGCAAAGTCAATGTATACTCTCTGAAAATCTTAAGGCAAAATTAGATGAAACTCATGTTTTCTGTATATTTACACTTTGATGTGCCGTAACACTGGTGTTTTCACCAGTCTATTTCGCTCCTCATCACCTCCTATTTACATATGTAATTCCCCAACTTGCCTGCAAGTACCATCTGGCATAAGAACAATTAGCACCGGGATGGCGCCCTCCCACCTCTAGAGGGCGCCGTGGCTAGGCCACTCATCCTCTCTTCATCTTGCCCTGCTTCGAGCAAGACGTGTTTTGCCACTATCTGGCTTTTGGAGAGTTTTTTCACCTGTTCCAGGACGTTTAGCTAGCTTTCCTCCTCTCAGGAGTGTTCTAAAGTCGGTAGCTTGCTTAAATTTCCTGGTACATACACCTGAGACGTTCTTCTTACAGCAGTCTAATCCATTTTATAACACAGTGTGGGTAGCAGGTGCATGCCATACACATACTTTAGAGCATTAATTTACTCAAGTCCTTGATGTAATTAATGGTCATAATGGAAATTTTCTATGTATAGTTTTATGAACACTTCAGTTTTACTTTCGATCAAGGATTGTGAGTAAATTTTGTAGGTTTAGAACATGTAGACAAGTATGGAATTGAAGGGAGCCCAGTATTAGAGGGCTCTCTTTTACAGTGCTATCAATTTGCCAGGAGCTAACTGCATGGAAGATATGTATAGGATGTAAGTATTGAGATTTGAGAAGTTTGGGGCAAAATATTCCTACTTTCGTATCTTGGCACTTTTTGTAATACATCTCTTGAGAATATCAAATAAAACATGTTTGAAATCAATGTGTGCAAAAAACCCTTTCCCCCTCCTCCAAACTAGGTCTTTTTTTGTTTTTTATATATACATCATATATGGCTGCAGTAAGTTGGACACATATACTGTAACATGTTCTTGTTGGTACTGTTGTTCTACTCAAATTAAACAACCATAATGCCAGTGCAAATAGTGTACTGTACATGTACTGTAGCAAGTCGAAAAGAAGCTGAGCTCTGCTTTTGTATGCCAATTACCGTTATTTCCAGACGTAATTAACTGAAGCCGTCGTTATTGCTTTTTGCTTACATTTCAATTAAACTATCTCTTCTTGTAAGTGTTCATTATACAAGTTGCAAGAATCAGTCTGAATACATTACT
Source organism: Holothuria leucospilota (assembly GCA_029531755.1). NCBI lineage: Eukaryota > Metazoa > Echinodermata > Holothuroidea > Aspidochirotida > Holothuriidae > Holothuria > Holothuria leucospilota. The sequence goes on along the minus strand of CM055980.1, from coordinate 38,190,649 downwards.
GTTTGCTGGTTACTTGGAGAATATTTCAACTGGGCATCACTGCCTGCAGGGTGCCTATTTGTGTCCATGTACAGTACAATGTTGAGGGATGGGCATTTTGGCAGTACTTACCTGTTTTCTGGTAATAAAGTGTGTATACCAAAAGACGAAAATTTAGAAAAAGAAATGTTCCAAAGGTTAAAAATTGATAACTCCATTGTTCCAGTTAAAGCCCAAGCTTCACACAACATTTATGTATTTATCTGTAAACTGTTGATAGTTTTAAACTTGTGTGGTGGGCATAATTTTGTAATTTCTCTACTACAGGGGAGAGGGTGTATGGAGCTGCCTATATGTCTACATTTCGTGAGATTTTAGTCAATGGAAGGTTTTGAGATGGTACCTTAAGTCAGTGCCTTTGCTTGTAAGAATTGGCCAGTAAAGTGTGAAATTCATCCCAGACTTGCAGTTCAGAATGAATTGAGCTAGGTGGCTATTGCAAATGAATATACATATACCAACAACAGTATTAGATCTGCTTGTGAGTTATCTCTGTATGTTCACTCTTGTGAAAACTATATGGCAGGCCTTCATGATGTGATTGTGTATAGATATTTCAGGAGCAAAGTCCTGTCAGTTAATTCCTTGCACTGAGTGTGTATATATGTTAACTGGTATTCAGATTGGTATGTATATTGATAAAAACTGGTAGGTCCCTTATAAGTCTAGTTGAACTTTGTATGTATGTTTTAATGTGAGTACTTTAAATTGTACTTAAAAATTTGTAAGATACTGAAACTGCATGGTATAAATCAAATTAACTGGTATTATTTAATAAAACTGATATACTTGTATGTTGATTTCCCAGTGTACATCTCCCTTCTTTACCTCTCGAGATCGGGAAACCTCGCTGACCGGCAATAATTAAGGCCCTGGCAGGTCTTTGAGGCCTCCCTTCCACTAGATTCATTTTTGCCTTGCCAGGTTTGTGCTGGGGTTAACTGAAGGTTACTGTAAATTGAGGGTACAGTATCAAGACTTGTAGATTCTTACACCAAGCCGGTGAGCCACAACTGGAAAAAAGGCTGTGGCCAGCCCACCTTAAACCAATTGGTTAGAAACTGAGCCGTAAACCTCATCTAACTCGTAACTCTACACCAAGGAACGCTGTGGAATCTATGTCACCCCTCCTTGCCTCCAAATTAATTTGTAATCCTCTGTTACCCAAATAGAGACCCTGACAAGTTGATGGCACAGGGGAAAAGAACCATCTCTAGAGGCCCTCATCTCACCCGAGCCCCTCCCCTGTCAAAGTCTTTCCTTGTCATGTTTGCCAGACAAGTGCAGTTTTTAGCCTGGTTTGTTGCTCATAAAGATATATCTTTCAGTTTGTTATGACAGAGGTTGTTACATTCCCTATAGTCATGTGACTGTATTCAGACTTGCTTGACTAAAACTTGGAAGCTGATAATGTGTGACAGAACAGATAGGAGCTACTTATCATCGTGGTGAACCCAAAATATAAACTCCTTTAAACCAATGGTGTGGAAGTCTGTACCATACACTAAACTGTATGTCAGCATTGACATTTCTCACACCTAACATTAAACATTCATGATAACATAGTGCTGATATAAGTAAGTGCTTTTACACTTGACTTGGTTCGGGCATCCGGTGGCATGGTGATTGATACACAAAATAATTTTGGTGTCATGTTCTTTGAATACCAAAAAAAGGATGCATTTTCCTCTGGAAAAAAATTGTAAGGTAGGCTACATGTACTTGCAGTATGTAGAGATATTGTGTAGTTGAAATGGAGATTAGTACAAATAAACCAGGCTTTTGTCATGTAATAATTTTACCAAGTTTGTCTGAGGTAGTCTAATGGCACTTATAAATTTAGAAATGCACATACATTAGGATACAATCCAAGGGAAAAAAGGGTATGATGTCAAGGTGTGTGTGTGTGTGTGGGGGGGGGGGGGTTCTAGGTGAGGGCACTCTTTCACTGCTATTGATTTACTGGGTCTTGATGGCAAGTATCTAAGGGTTGTACATGGGTAAATAGATGTATAAAGTATTGGGGTTCATAGGTTCCCAAACAGAGAGCTGATTAGCACAAATTGGTAATCAATTTCAAGTTGGTAATTTCAGAATCTGCAACACCCTTCCTTATCTACTATTTATGTAACCCTCACTTACCTGCAGCTATACCTGGCTAAATTTGCATTGGTTAACTGTTCATCCATCTTGAGTACAGTAGCAGTTGCAAAAATCTACATTTAAACAGGGTAACAATGTGCACTAGTAGAAGGCATACAGCAGCATAAAATAAATAGTGTTTTTTAACAACTTTTATGACTTTTCTTGTTGCAACTTATCGAGATGCCCCTCTTTGAACCAAAATCCTGCACAAAATAAATTTTTTTTTTTGGGGGGGGGGGAGGGGAATTCTTCCCCCCAGTTCTGAGACCTAGTGCCAGTACTGATTGTACTGTACCAATATTTTGGTATATTAGTATTACTGGAAGTCCATGCTGTTGATATATCCATCGAATGACAGACATGTAGTAACTACCTGCTTCTCATCATTTTGCACAATTGCCAGTACTAGTACTTGTGATCTGGATAAATTATACTCTGCTGATACTCACAGATTTTGGAACTTACAGTATGCATCAATTGGGACTAGTGCCAAATTTTGTGCTCGTACTCATGAAAAAGATGTGTACTCGCATTCATAGTACTCACAACCAGAGGCCCTCCACTTGTACTTATGACAATGTGGTCACAGTATACAAGTCTGTCATCTTACAAGGAAATCAGCTTTTGGAATCAGTTAAATGCATTAATTGACCCTGACACTGTTCTCCTTGCATGCCTAGATTGTGCCATTTTAGTTAGCAAGCAATGTGAAGAATATGAAGCAAGTTCATGATACCTTGCGAAGTAGTCATGAAACTTACATATGAAAAAGTCCCTTATCTTCACAGGTCCCCATGTGCCTTAAAAGTTTTAACAATATGAACATTTGTTGATAGAAATGTTCAGATACTTATCTTTTTGGAGCCAATCAATTACCTACCCTCAGTAACTTCAAAGTTCAGACCATGACTCTGCTTTGTTGATTCCAAAGTTATGTGGATATGTTCAAGTTGTTTTAGAGAAATTATGGGATAAGTGGCAGTATTTTGGGTATCATTCACAGTTTTATCTGTATTGATTTATAATGCAGTTCAACCAAGTTTTACTTCAAAGACCTAAACAGTGGATTCCATATGCCAAGATGATTCCTGTAGAACAGTTTAATGGGTCAGCTGGTTACCAAACTGCTGGGTGAAGTGCTAAAATGAATGCCTTGCTTTGCTTGGGAAATAATTCTTTGTCTACAGCAGGAAATTTAGGGAAACTTAAAAGTATATTCAATTGCAAACTATCAGTGGATGGGTACCCTATCAAATGTGACGCCTTTTCTTCCCTTTTGCTCCCCTCTCCTCCCCTTTTACACCAGTGAGAGTGAAACGTGCATATATATATATATATATATATATATATATATATATATATATATATATATATATATATATATATATATATATACATATACATACATACAGGAAGAGAAGTATCATGACTCCAGCTTGTACACTTTAAATTAAATTCCATATTCTTAATTTTCTTTTTTTTCAGTTCAACTTCATGCAAGTATTCCTGAGGAAAACCATCATTATTTAGTGTTTGACCTGTAAGTACCCATATCACTTTGTCTCTGTTTTCCTCTTCACATCCAGGGACATTTAATTCTGTCATTAATTAATTTGATATCTATATTAATTATATTAAGCTTCAGATTATAGCAACTTGATAAATTATGTCCTAAATGCAAATATTCAAAGTGTTTTAAGAAGCTGTTTGTCTTTTTTTAATTTCCGTTCCCTTTAATTAGTAAGCAATTGACATGTAATATGAGGCTGTAGCAGTAGTGGTAGGATTTAACTTTATAAACAACCACAGTGTGCCATTTGTATCATTCCAGTGGACTGGATGTAAGAGAATATGGTCAGGTGACAATATATATATATATATATATATTATATATATATATATAATATATATATATATATATGTATATACATATATATATATATATATATATTGCTAATTTGGGATTTAGGCGAAAAACCGTATGAAAAAACGCGACTGTTGGGAGAACTCGACCCTTAGGCGAAAAAATTGTTTCGCCTTAACGTTTTACACACTGTTTTATATAGGAATGCGTAACTCTATATGCAAGTCCGATTTACCACATAATGTTAATGCAATTACTTAGTTCCACACCAACTTACGTGCATGCATCCATTAATACTAAGGACTTACGGGCCATTGAAATAACGTGCATATATATCTCAGAACCAAAAGGGGAAATATAATCTTATGTATTTTATTGTTTTTTTCTTCGCCGGTTGTATTGGCGGTATACCGATTTCGCCTAATAGGTCGATCTAGCGTTATATATATATATATATATATATATATATATATATATATATATATAACGCATACAAGGAATTGATAGAGCCTCTGCCCTTGCCCCCAAAACTGACCATACACCCACCAGACGTATCCCGTTGGTCCTATCCTTTCACCCATCTGTAACCCCCATTGTACGTGCCATTTACAGGAATGTAGAGACCCTCCGTCATGACCCATTCAGAATTGAAAAGAACATATCTAAGCACTTGGTCCGTGCCTCTCAACCTCAAGCAGTAGTGCCTGACACCCCAGGAACTTTTCCTTGCAACCGTGGGAGATGCAATACTTGCCCGGTGGTCAGTTATGACAAAAACCTTTCCATTGTAGGTCCCAACAACAACCGGTTTAACGTTCATCAGCATTTTACCTGTACTTCAGCCAATGTTGTTTACGTTCTCGTATGTAAACGCTGTAATATACTGTACGTGGGAGAAACAAAACGTCGTCTTGCTGACCGAGTCACCGAGCACCTAAGATCAATCAAACAGAACCTCCCAGGGTTCCCGGTAGCCACCCACTTCAATCCCCCGTCAACATGCTCGATCCGTGACTTGATGGTTTCGGCGGCCATCTCGTGTCGAGGTTCCGATCATGACCGCCTAGCTGCCGAAAACCGCCTAATCATGAAACTTGGAACCCTGTCCCCACATGGTCTGAACGTTAGACTTGAACTGTTATAACGCAGCAATTCCTGCATTTTTTTGACTTGTGGTAACCACTTAACACTGTCTGTTTTCCTAGCTGAGGTTTACCGTGCCCAATTGTATTGTGTATTTTTTTAAATTGTACGTTTGGCCGTGTCAACGATCAGTTGCATTTTTGCCACCTGATGAAGGGTTTAAACCTGAAACGTCGTGGAATTTTTCACAAACTTTTAGCACTATTTACTACTTCATTTTTACCTATATATATATATATATATATATATATATATATATATATATACATATATATATATATAAAGGTTTTTTTAAAGGTTGCCTCTTTTATCATAGCATGAATCTGAAAATGCTCGTAAGTTAAAAGGGAATTTTCATGATCCCGGACAGTTCCATTTCTTCCAACTATGCAACTTCTAGCTCCTCCCATAACTGTATGAAGCTCCTCCTTGTGCAGGAATACACCTGTTTTATTGCTTAATTGGCCATGTCCTGGTGAGCATACAAGGCTATAAATTGTAATAAAAGCACTCTCTCTGCCTTGTGTGGAATGAGAGCTAGCTACTCTGCATCTTTCAAATTTTCAAACTTTGATGTCAATCAAAGAGCAGTCACCAACTGAGAATTTTGATACCCCCACACTAAAAATATACTTTTGGGTGATGACTGTCTGCCTTTAAGTTTTTAGTTACAGTAAAATGTAAAAAATTAATTTGGGTCTGCCCTATTCTTTAAAGTGGATAAAATAAGTAAGTGGAGGAGAACAAGAGGGATATGAGACTCAGAAGATTAGAAGAGGAATATTAAATAATTTTTAATATGTTCTGACACTTAAGCTCCAAAATGACCTATCAGTATGTCCCAAACCGCTACTAGATAAGTGTGTATATGCACCCATGTTCATCCCGCATGTATTGCATGTACCACTATGTATATTAGTAGAGGTACTGTGCACATTCACAACTACTAGGAAAGTTATATGTGTTGGTGTGTTTTATACAGCAGCAGCAACCTAACAGGTTGGAATGATAAGCTCTCTGATTGGAAGCATGTAGGCCTTTTATCAGTCAGTGGCTATTCAAATGTCCTGCAGTGTTCAAAGACCTGCATGTTAGTAATGAAGGTGACTTGGTGTGATAAGGCTTGAAATTGAATGTAATGCATACTTCCTTACCTTCAGAACAAGTTTCAAGTAGTGATATTGATTTTAGTCAAGCTGGCGCTTGGCCCTGCCTGTAAGGGATTTGCACTCTGTAAATTTGTTTGTACATGCTCGGTATTAAATGAGCCAAAAAGTATTTATATCAGTTATTTTGAGATAGTGCAGGTTATAGAACTTCCGCTGTGAAGGAAAACAATACAGTAAAGGTGATTGTTTTTGCCTCTCAACAAATCACTGTGAACTTACAAATTTAATCCAGTGTCAAGTATGGCGGATTTGATTAATTGACAGGCTTGTCAGCCATTACAGATTGTAAGAATCAAGAACGGAAGAAAACACTAAAAATGCTCTTTGTCTTCATGAACCAGGAATATTTTTTGCGGGGCTGGAAAGAATGTCTGTTTCTTTGGATGGGGGTCAAAATTTCCCTTGAATACCAGATTTACCAAAGTCCCCTGGAAGGAGCCTCTCAGCTTCTGAACTTTTCCTAACCAATAATTTTTTTTGGCTGCTCAACTTTTATATCTGATAGAAGTATTTCCTTTTATTAACCAAGATTCATCAGCACATTGTAATTTTTTTTTGTCTGTGATCAATAGTCTCTGACTTATTTTAATCAATTTTAATTGATTTTAGGCTGAGATACATTCAATAATTGTGTCAATGCAGGTTAAGAGAGAAAGAAATGACCAAAGATTTTTAGGATACCCTGGGAATTTAGGAAGCTTCTAAAAATTAATTGCCAGTAGATTCGATCGGCACTGTATGTGAGCAAACTGCAGATATATTGGTGTGGTAAGTTATTATAACTTGAGACCATGAAAGCAGTTATTTTACAGTGCTTAAAGGGAATAAAGTGGGGGCAATTACAACTCTTTGACAGGTGGCTTTCAATAGACCCTATGAATCAGTGTAAACCATTTTACTTGACAACAGACCTCGATGTCGTGTTCGAGGACGAATGATGCATGTAATGTATGTACTTAAGTCAGTTATGGGCTTACGTTGCCTGAGGGTGCACTTCTATTTCTATGGTCCTGTGATGTCATATCATATGGTCTAGCTCTACATTTGATCTCAAGTGCCACGTCCTGTATAGACTTGACCATAGCATCGTGTTCATAAAAATGAAGTGGTAAATGAGTAAGCCATATGGGTGTATGTCAACAGGTGGGGACAGGAGGAGGGGATATGTCCCTCACTCTTCAAAGTTTAAAAACAAAATCCACATATACCTCAACACTACTTTTCATCTTCTATCATTGACCCCTTCCCTTCCCTTACCCCCACCCCACCCCCACCCACCTTTCCCCACCCCTCCCCACCCACTTTTCAATTGGGATTCATGCTCATGGAGGTAAATTTTTATACTGCAGCATGAATGGAATGCTAAGAATATTGTCTAACAGTAATTTCCACAAAGTTATGTCTTGCATTGATCACTGCATGGACAAGAAAAACATTTGGCACCTTCTGACATAGTGTTACCTTTTTGGCCTTGGGGACTACTTACTAGTCATGTAAAATTTCACTGAATTGCAACTCACACACCATTTTGTCAGGAGCTACATTTTTTTGGACCCCCATTACATTTAGGTATCTAGACTATGGGTCATACTGTAACTATGGGTTGTATGACACTTTATGTTATGGAAGATATGGCAGGTGTTCTCTTCTCATATTGTGGTATTTGCCTGTCTTGGAGGCTTGGTGATGAGTAACTGATGGTTTCAAATTTTGTTAATTTACAAGGTATTATCAGGGCGCTTCCGTTCCCAAAGCAGCAAGTTTTGTGTAGTCTATTTTGCTCCTCCTTACCTCTTATTTACATACATGTACAGTATACCAATATCAGAGCTCAGACTCCCAAACCAGTGGAGTTTTGGGGATTTATATGGCAGCATAGGCATAGGATATCAAAGTGCTGGGGGCTTTTGCCCCCAGTCAAAAATGTGGGGGAATTATGCTTCTGCAACTCCCCTCAATCCAAGGATGAAAACCTCTGTTTTGTTTCCTCTGTAAAAAGTAAAAAATTGCCAGTGATTTTCCTTAAATTTACCCAATATGTTGCACCAGATTGCATCTAAGGACCTTCAAATATTAAAGATATTTCCAAAGGGCAGGGGGACATCCTTCCACTTAGACCCCTCCCCACAGGATGGCAGTCTGAAGCAACAATTGGCCCCCAGTCTTGAACAGCTTCCTACTGTACCTCTATGTTATAACAGACTTGATGATGCATATTGCCTGATCTACCAAAGTGGAATGAGAATGTATTGTTACACGATAATCAAAAACGGATGCAGTTCCAAATGCGTAATACCCTTCAACCTTCATCTGCTAAAGTTTAACCATTTCGCACCTTTTTCTTTTAGATTGAATTGAAATGAAGTAAAGCTTATCTGCCGAGACAGGCAGTGGGGAAGCATTGCACCAGTTGGCAATTTGCATTTTCATAAGCGTGTCACAGTGTGACGGCACCATGTTACAGTTCCTTTATGATCTCTGTGCTACTTTCCCACAAAATGTGTTGATTTGGCATATATTTTACGTTTTCACCTTAATTTAGGATGCAATTAGTCTGGCCTGATTCCTGTGCATGGTTAGCTCGCAGGTCATTGACATATGATGATCTTCGTAGCTGTTGTGTGAAGTGTGTTATGTGCTCCATGCATGGATGCCCTAGATTAATTATATCTAGGATCATGGTAGGATATAGGCTAGGACTAATTGTGTCATTGGCTTTTCCTATGAAGCTACAGTGAGATGCATGTCATAACTGTGCTGTGTACCCCTTGCATAGGTGACCTAGATTAATGCTGAGTACTAGGATGTTTGCATGGCTTTAATACCATAGGAACTGGCTTCATGGTAGGATGCAGGTTAGGTCTAATTATGACTCTGACTTTCATGTGAAGTTACAGCAGGGTGTGTGACACACAGCTGTGCCGTGTGCCTTTTGCATAGGTGACATAGATTAGTCATGAGTAGGATGCATGGATCTAATACTAAAGAGCTCCATGGTAGGATACAGATTAGGTTTACTTATCAAATTCATGACCAGATTGGATGTTATATAGACTACTTTATCTTTGCGTTCAAATATTTGTTTTGTTAAGTATGTTTTATTGAGTTCCCAGAAGGTAACTTAAAGACGAATGTGACAATTTTAGGCCATTAGTGTCATGATCTATGTAACTGCTATTGAGTACAACAGATCAGAAGAGATAGTTGTCATAGTCACTCAGCAGTAAGAGTACTTATTACCCTTTAACATTTTTATTATTGTTTAGAAGTGGGATGTTTGGTATCTATCATTAGAAGGATAAATTTGAAGGGTTTCATGCTAAGTGTTGTATAACTTTACATGACTCAAATTATCTCTCATTATTTACCCTTTTCCTGCTAAGTGCTTCTAGTGAGTTTGGGACTCTTTTGGCTGGGTGAACAGCCAAACAAGTACTGTATGCACTTTTTCTTTTTCTTTTTGGGGTGCCCTGTTTTACGACCTTATTGTATTATCAGCTAGGAAGCATCTCCCAATTATCAAAATGCACAAAGTGCTATTCACTGTGCAAACATGCACTTACCCCTTTCTTTGCCTAATATTTCCTGAGCGAAGTGAGGCACTCAGAGGTCGTTTTAGCATTTCTCCCCATTTTGACTGGAAGTCAGTCCTCTGACCTGCTGACCCATTGTCAATTTCCATCAATGCTCAGCACTTTTTGTGCAAAGTTTGAGGCCTCCCAAAATTTCGGAGTTTTGTGACTGCCCTAAATTTTGCCATTGTCCATGTTCAGTGTAAATACAGTATATTTGTATACATGAAGCTTCCTGGTCATAATTATTAAGTCTATTTCGCTCCTCCTTACCTCCTATTTACATATGTACCCATTATTGCCTGCAATAACCGTCTGGCAAAAAACTAATAGCACTGCGGTATCCCCTAGCAGTAGAGGGCGCCTAGAACCCTAAATCGTCCTTCTGCATTTTTGCCTCACCGTGTTCACACGTCTTAAACTCGTCTGGTTAAAAACTTGGTGCAGTGCAGTGTAAATACAGTATATTTGTATACATGAAGCTTCCTGGTCATAATTATTAATTCTAATAACTCCAAGCCATTCATACACCTTGTGAGTTTTTCTCAGGGCAGTCTCCCTCCGTAGCTGTTCTAAGTTGCTCGTGAATAATACTCACACTGGTCAGTAAGTTGTGGTGAGTAGATATAACGCATGTAAGTCCAAGCTGAAGATTTGCATTGGTTGAAATATGGGTTCCCAGATGGGAAAACATAAAATACATAGAAAATAATAAACAAAAAACAAAACAGTAATTTATATTGAGAAAGTTCTAAAAACACTTGAAACATCTGTCAAAAAATTGAAATACCTAAATTGACAACACAGCAAAAAAAAAAAAAAATAAAATAAAATAAAAAAAAAATAACCAGTCAGTACCATACTTGTAAAAAGGTATTAAACATTCAAAAAGTAAAGCGGAAGTCAGGACAAGCATAAGCAAAGTAAAAAAAAAGCTAAAGAACTGCTAAATTAAAAGGCTAAGAACTCAACAAAGACAAGTAAAAGTCTGAAATCAAATAAAGACAATGAGCTTCAAATATTTCTTTGAAAATGTATTTAAACTTGTTAAGATTTAGTGCGTGTTTGGCACATCTAGGTAATTCATTCCATACTTTCGCATAAATACAATGGACAAAATCTTTTCTTGTGAAGTTCTGTTCTGTCTTTCTGCAGGTGTAATTTATCTGATGAAATTGAGCCTAAATAGTGTGAATGGATATATCATCTCGAGTATTTACATATGGTATGATAAATAATCAGAAAAAGGTGACAACTGTTTGTCTGAACAACCTTCAAACTGTGTGCAATCTATATCGCCCCTCTATACCTCCTGTTTCCACCCGTAATCCCCAATTGCCTGCCGTAAAAACTGCAAAAACCTTCCTAAAAGAGGAAAATTTGGGCCAAATTGCACAGTAGAGCTGTATGGTGGTGGAGAAGAGGACGAGGGAGGCCGTCCTCTGCCAGAGGGTGTCCTCCTCCACTGTGCTATTATTTTGCCATGGTCTTTTTGTGGGTAAGTGGGGATTACAAGTGTGAATAGGTGGTAAGCTTTTGGGGCTCATAGATTACCAAACCAGGAAGTTTTGGAGAATACACCTGCACTACACACTGTAGTGTATATAGTACTGTACCATACATGTTGCCAAACTCTGTTAGTGTACCCATGAATGTAACACACACGAAAAATTTTGACAGGTATATTTAGTTCTGTTAATCTATTTCGCTCCTACTTACCTCCCTGTGTAGGCCTGCATTTTATGTAACTCACCATCCTGAAATGACACCTCTTGTAATCTTTTGACAAAATGGACATTTTTTATGGAAAATTAAAAACTAATAAAGCCATTGTTTCTAACAAGTTTCCATGGAACCATTTACACATAAAATTTAATTTTCATGTAAAGGCCGAAAGTCACATTTTTGTCAGAATTAATTGACACTGAAATCAGAAAGTAATAGCTACAGCCTATGATCTGGAGGTGTGTATGTATAATGCATCTGAACCTGTTTTTAAAATCCATCATTCGATGGATACCACATTATGGCTTTATACAAAATGCAAACTGTGATACAATCCAGTGACTTGCAAAAACTTTTTTAGTCTACATATTAATAACTGCTTGAAGTGACTTGTATACAGTGTCTAATTGCCTGACCTAAGTTAAAGGCAATAGGTAGTCGCCCCAAAATTTTCTTTGAAAAATCAGCAAACTCTGGCAAATCTCCTCTTATTGCATTACAAGCACCTCTATAGACATCTTGAACATAACTATTACAAACAATAGGTAAAGCAAGGAGAAATTCTCCTTGATTTTCACAATTCACTTACAAAAATATGGTCACATGATCAAAATAGGCCATTTATGAACAAGGGTGACAGGGTATGATTGGGGTGACTGCATTTTCCCTTTAAAAGACATGTTGGCAGCATTTAAAAAAATGCATATTTCTTGGAAAGCAAGTCATATTTTTCAAAAAATTTTAACATATTTTTAACTTTTTATGTATAAAAGTGAAATTTCCTTACATTTGCCAGCACTTCATTGGTTTAATTTGCCTAGATCTAGTTAGAATAATAATAGTTACGTAAAATCTTCTGATTGGTTCTCTCCTTAAAAAAAAAGGGAAAGGCAGCAAACACTCTGCAATGGCTGACTGTTAGACTTGCTTCTTAAGATATCAATTCAAGTATAGATAAACAAGTTAGAGAAATTTCTGAGAAACAGGAACATTCCCTAATGTACTGTAGGATGTGGATCATAATATAAATTATGATAATAATAATAATAATAGTAAGAGATGAAAAAACAAATCTAAGAAATGATATTTACACTGCAATGCCTATTACTTGTCTTCATCCATTTTATACTGTGTAGGCGGTAGTTCAGCTAATGTGGATTCATAACACAATACAATATAACCTGTCATATACTGATGTTTACAAAGCTTATTTTTTAAATATGTATTTTTTTGTGGCAATTTTAGCTAAAAGGATATCGGTAATTGGATTCTACCAGGTATTTCTGTTATCACTGGATTGAATCAAAATTATTCCATAAGACTACATAAAAACAAAAGTATAGTTATAAGCTGAATACCTGCAACCTGCAGAGGACCCCCCTCCCCTTCGAAAAAAAAAAAAAAGACTTATTTACAGTCTAAATGGAATTCATCCTTGCTGCAAAAGCAAAATTTGAAATTAAAGTAGCTATCAGCTGAACAAAATAGTGAACTGATGAAAAAAAAAGCCTTGAACCTTCCAAGACATTCAGTCTCAACCTCTCCAGCTAGCCATTGAACACTCTTTCACCCTTTAAGAAATTACTTTAGCATGTAGTGACGAAGTTTGAGAGTGTGGCTTCCATGGAGATATTCAAGTTTCCAATTTTCTTTTCATTTTTCTGATGAGTAATTGTTTGTGCTTCAGTATCATACTATCAGTTTTGTTAATCTGGTGTTGGGCTTTTCACAATGAGCATTCTGGCATTACATTCGAGTGGAGCCTCTGTACTCCCCCCCTTCCCAACCAATAAAAGTACAAAGACACTTGCTACATGCATACAATCGTACCACAAAATTAGCCTTGGTTACAAATGGAGACCTTGACAGAAAAGCAACTAAGCTCAACATGATGACAACACTAATATCTCATCAAAGAGAGCAGAACACAGAAATAAAATGTTGGCTCTCTCAGCTGATGCTGTTTATTCTCTTTGTACCTGTAATTAGCATTGAACATTGAAATTCTGAGGGCCAGTTTTTTAGTATTTATAGTTCTCTCATCATATTTCTTATGAGCCAATAATACTGTCACGCTATCACTTCTGTTGTTTTTGGTGTCAAGTCTTACACCGGAGCATGTTAGCTACCGACTACCGTGTTTAATACATCTGAGTAAATAAAAATTAAGTTCCCTCCATTCAGAGTATATATATTCATTTATTTTCAGTATATGGAAATTTATTACTAGCTACTGCAGTACTGAGTTAACCTTTACTTCCTTGATGTTAATAATTACCGTGTACATAATGAACTTGAAGATAATAAAAATTGTTGCCTTGCCAAGTCTTCAGTAGAGCTCTGTAGTATGTCTTAATTTATACCGCATTTGATGGTTTGTTGGAAGCACATATATATATATATGTGGATGGAGTTATGTGATCACAACTGGCAATTCAGCTTAATAGACTTTTGTACGTACAAGTATCAATGCAAAGAGAACTCCCAGGGCCGTCCAATCGGTTGACATCGTTACTTAGCATGTGCGACATCAAACGAGAACCAAATGGAAATTATGTAAAATCCGAATTGTGTAGATGTAATTTAAAAAATCCTAGGTGCCTTTCTGAGAGGTTTGAGATCTCACAGCTCTGTCAAAAAGCTCAAAGGGAGTATTATCATAATGCTTCAGTTTTAGGTGCATGTGTTGGTCGAAATTTAGCATTAAGAATTCAGTCACAGACGACGGTAGGATGTGAATTGGAATCATGTACAATTACTATTGATGCATATGTGCAGCTATGATACAAATCATGCATGTGCCGTGTTCATTGATCATGGTCATGAGGTGTATAGTGACCCACATGTGTGCATGTGTTTATGAAGCAGTATACAGCTGTGTGTACAAGTAATTACGTACATGTGAGTATGTGCATGGTACACAGATGTATTGCACAGTATGTCAGAAGGAAGCAATTGGGTCTATCTGGCTTTGTTGATTTTAAATAAGATATGTTGGTTATGTCACATTGAGCTGATGTTTTCTTGAGAATTAAATACATATTCACTATTCAGTGGTAAAATGATAATTAAACCAAGCTATATCCAACAGGACAATTTAAATACATATTCAGGGTAAAATGATAAGTAAACCAAGCTATCCTATAAGGCAGTCCATAAATTGTTTACTCTGAAAATCTATTACTGAAACCTGTTTGTGTTTGCTGTACATATCGAAGATACGGAGTGTATGGGACCTTGTAGTACATTTTGAAGGAAGATAAAAAAAAAAATGAAAATGGAAAAAAATGATCGAGAAAAAGAAAAAACAAAATCAGGGAATGGAGGAAGTTCATTAGAATGCTTTATGAACTTATTGGATAAGGGGTGGTATGTGTAGAAAACTTTATACATTAAACTTGGGAGTGTTTTAAAGACCCTTTTTTTTTTATTTGTAATACTGTACAAGAGTTTGTACTATTCCATTCCAGTGAATTTGAGTTGAGAATTATGGTGAGTTAAGTTTAAAGAAAGCAAGACTTTTGGACCGGGGTCTAGGTGGCTGTTGCCCTCCCCTCAGTAATTTTCAGTTTGACAGTTTTTCAGAAAATTATTATTGTGTCATAGAACAGCTGAATTCTGACAGCTGTAGAAAAAAGTTACTGCATATCAATGTGAGGGTATGGTGTCGTTGTTGCTTTCGACTTCCCAGTTGCCGTTGGTCTGAAAATGTGATAATTGTAACTGTTTTAATGTTTCCAAGGACTGTACACACAGTGAATGGAATACAGATCTCACCAGAACACAAAATTCAGTTCCTCTGGTACATGTGTAAAATTAATTTTGGCTTTAAAGTCTTGCTTTTAACTTAATTTTGAGTGAATGTTCAATCATTCAGATTTGAATGATTGGTATGTCATACTGTATTTCTTGAATTTACATACAAAGTTTTCAGTTCATAAGCTGTTATCAGTAATAAAATCCTTACAATTTAAGGTGCTTTGAAATCGGTCTTTTCTATTTTATTTACATTTGGCCTGCTACCATACTGTAACTGTCAAATGTAGATAGTAATTCTAATGTTAAAATCCGGTGTTATCGTTAGTGATCTTGATTGCGGCACTGCCTACTGTTGAGCTTTTAAGTTGCCAATTCACATTACAGCTATGTAGCTAGGATATTGACAATTGTATTATTTGTCAGTGGAAGTCAAGTCCAGTTGTAATTGTTGGTTTAATTGTTACATTTGCCCCTGAAATAGTCCATGTAGGCAGGCTTTCAAGTGACTCCTACTTTTCCTACTTTCTCCTACTATTTGGATCTTCCTCCTGCTTCATGTAGTTAATTTTAAAAATCCTACTTTACCCTACTTTTTTGCCTTGCCATCACTCAAAAAAATAATAATAATAATAATAACAACAACAACAGCAGCAGCAGCAGTGAAGAAAAAATTAATAATAAAGAAATTGCATCATGTTTTCCTCACATACAGACATGTCCCACAGATGCTCTATGAGTCTCAAGTAATTCATCTGCCCTTTAGGCAGCTTTTACAGTTTAATGGTTCAAAGGTCCCACAAAATGGCAAAAACTATAAAACATTGTTATATTTATTGCAAAATACATTTTATGTTTGGTATAGCTTGAAAATGAAGGTAAATTTAGATGGAGGGGATGACATACAGGGTACAATGATTTTGTAAAAAAAAAGTCTTCAAAGATTGAATATAAACTGGAATATTTATATCATTCAAGATGGGATGGACATTTCTTATAAAATCTAAACAATACATCTTTTTAAAAACATTACATTATGGATGAATTTTTCTTAGGTATATTTTATTAACAACATTTGCATCATAAGAAATCACTGCAACACTCCTGTGCAATATTTGTGAGTTAGAAGTGCCAAAACTTTGTTCGGTTACACACATAACCACTTACACACATAACCACCATTGGACAGACATATATGTTTGCAGTTTAGTCATAACTCTTGGACAAATTATGTTTTATACTGTAAGGATGCAAATTGTGAAATTGTAACCAGTAGGTAAACATTATCTGTTAACTGATCAAATGAGGCAATAACTAAATGTAGCAGTGTAAATTTTGTAAATGACCCTCCAACAATCCAAACAACTGATGCTGGTCCAAATATGTGTAAATATGTGCACATGGGTGGAAAAAGTGGGGAAGCTGGGGCACTTCCCTGGGAAATTTTGGTATTTGGGGGGAATTTTTGCAATTTTAGGGATAGCTTTACTTATACCAGATATTGAGGGAAATGTGAATTACTTCCTGGGAATAAACATTTTGCACACACAAAAACTGCAAATTTTTGACATTTCTTACAGAAGAGACAAATAAGGGAGCACACATATATAACCTTTTTTGGACAGACATAATTAACATGTGACTTTTGGTTTTGTAACATGTCATTATTACATCTTTCAGCAAAGTTTACCGAAAAATCTAAACATAACATTTCATGATTGTATTATGCAGATATTAGAGTTTTGGTGACATGCCCTCAAACAGACCTGTTTTCACTTGTTTAGTAGCAAGTATATTGTCACATGATTGACCAGAGCCATTCCTGAATTAGGATGATGGGGTGCACTAATTCAAATTGGAGGGACTGCATTTTTACCTTTAAAGGATAAATTCCCTCAAAGAAAGATTTGTTGGAAGTATTTCAATATGTTTTACCTATCTCAAGATATACCTCTTCAAACTTAGATGGTTTCTGGAGTAACTCATTGCCAAAAGTAATGATGTGGAGTGTTACAGAGTGCCGACATTTCTCTTGTTAACCCTATACAAATTATCTCCTAATTACTATAAGGTAGTTAACGGTTTGATGAGTGATATTCAACAGTTTTAAAGAAAACAAGTTTAGCTTAAAAAGTAAATCTCTCAGAGAGATACTAATGCTACAGGCATCCTTGAAATTAAGATTGTAAAAACAAAGGATAACATTAGCTTTATTTGGTGAGTCCATCTTTCAACATCCCAAATTTGCATATTAAGCTCATGTCCGTTCGTGATAAAAGTGTGAAATAGAAATTACCCTGTAAAATGGCCAATAGTTGGTGGGTAATTGTGACTATTTTCAGGGTTTTTAATGTTTTTTACTGTACATCAAATATCTAACTATGTACCTGTAATTTCATGTCACCAGACCTTTAAGCATAAGCCTATATTTAGTGCTTTTTGGAGGGATGTAATTTCTGCAACCTCTTGCACATGAAAGTATTTTAAAGGTCAGTTGAGACAGTGAAATATTTTTTGAAGAGGTGCATTTCATAAATACTGAATCAAAACAGTTAATGTTTTAACTACTTTCTATTTTTAATTTTTCACTCTTGTATCAATCATACAAGACATACATATTTGTGAGTGTGGTAGAGCCAATTATGATGCAACAAGGAAAATCTCATGCGAGTTTTCCCTACAAACCTAGCATTATTTTCTTTCTAAAGCATTTTTTGAAGAAATATCAACAGCATTTGTAGGTCGTGCAAGCAGGCAGTAATAATTGTGCCTCTTTTTACTTGCTGTGTTGGTCTGACCTTTCAAGCTATGATGTCTGTCAAAAGGTCTCACAGAAATTATACCAAATCATACAGAATCAAGATTGCAAGTAATAATTATTTTTATCACAAAAAGTCTTGGGGAATCTTCAGTACTAAAATATGCCCCCAAATGCTCATTTCTGAAAGGAAACACGGTGTAAAGTGCTCATGAAAATGGTTGTTTCAGAGCTGGTTGCTTGCTATCTGGGAAGCCAAATTTATATACTGTACCTCAACTTTCTTACCTCAGCCCCAACCACGGTCGAGCAGAGGTTGGCTGTATGTGGCTGCTAGTTGGACTGAACAACTTGAACAGTTCAAGACAGCTCTGCTAATAATTGTCCACAGTGACACATGAAGGCTTAGATGGAGCATTAGTACGTAGTTGTATATTGCAGGGAAAATGTGAGCTCGGAGTACAGGAGTTGTATCTTATGACAGCTGTCAACATTGCCCTCCAAGGAATTACAAAAATCCTACTTGTGCCCTACTTTTGCTCTTCAAAATCCTACTTTTCTCCTATTTTACTGATAAATTTGGTCTTTATTTATCCTACTTTTTCACCTGGGTCTACTTAAAAGCCTGTATAAGGTCCTCAGGTGTCACATTTTTTGGAGTTTTAGTTGCTATTGGTTTAGCAGCATTTAAGATTGTCTATGGCATACATGAAGTTGTAAATAATTTTTAGTTTCCCATCTAGTTATTTGTGGCTGTTTTGCTCGTCTCACCTCCTATTTATACACCCAAATTCCCATCTTGCCTGCAAGTACCATCTGGCATAAATCATAAGCACTGGCATAGCGCCCTCTTACTCCTAGAGGGCGACATGGTAGAACCACTTCTCCTCTTTCTTCATCTTGCCCTGCTTCAAGCAAGACATGCTTTTGCCATTTGTTTCTTCATGTATATAAATTGTATTTAAAGTAACACTTGTCAGGAATTCTGTTGACTTTTTGCATTTCAAATCTTAAGATTTTACCATGAAGCTCATGCTTTCCCTTTAATCTCATGGCCCCTGATGATTTCCTGAAAGAGTCTCATGATTTTTGCATGGTCAAGTGGGTAGAACATCCGATATGCAGCTGGAAGGTCTGGGGTTCGACTTGTGGCCGGGTCATACCAAAGACTTTAAAAATGGAATCTACTGCCATTGTACTTGGTGCTCAGCGTAAGCAATGGAGTAGGGAAAACAAGCCAGTGAGTCACAACTGGAAAAAAGGCTGTGGCCGGCCCGACTTAGACCAATTGGTTAGAAACTGAGCCGTAAAACCTCATCTACCTCTAACTCATAACATAACATAACAGGTTAAAGGGCAAAGGAGGGCTAAGGCCCCATAAGATGCCCTGAAGTCCATACAACCTTAACTGAAAACAAAGAACCAACCAACACCAAATGAGCCCAGCACAATTAGATTCTACCACACTTATGGAAGAACTTGTCAATGTTAACCTTAAAGCAGTGCACAGATGTGGAGTTAACTACCCACTCAGGCAGACTGTTCCACTCGTTAACAACTCTATGAGAAAAGCTGAACTTCCTAATGTCGAGCCTTGCAAAATTCTTAACTAGCTTCTTACAATGGCCTCGAACCCGAGAATTACATTGAACCTTTAAATAATTGCAAGAGGACAAAGGATTCCTTTCAGAGAGAAATTTGTACACCTGAAGCATGTCCCCCCTAATCCTCCTCAACTCCAGGGTGGTAAGCCCAAGATGCTTAAGTCTAACATGATAAGGTAGGTGTCTCACCTCGGGTATAACGCGAGTGGCTCTCCTCTGAACTTGCTCTAAAAGAAGCTTGTCCTTTTCATAGAAGGGACTCCAAGCCTGGGCTGCATAGTCGAGGTGGGGTCTTACCAACTGCTTATACAGATTTAGTACAATTTCTTTACTAAAACTACTGAAATTCCTCTTGATCAATCCAGGCACCCTATTAGCCCTAGGAGCAGCAGCTGCACACTGTCTAGATGGCTTTAAATCACCTGTAATAACTACACCCAGATCCTTCTCAAAAATCACATCACTCAGAATACTACCATTCATGTTATAATCATAGCTGAAATTTTTAGGACCAAAGTGAAGGACTTTGCACTTATCTGCATTAAAAGACATTTGCCAAGTCTGAGACCATGAAAATAACCTATCCAAGTCTTTTTGCAGTAATGAGGCATCATCCTTATCACTAACCTTCCTATAGAGCTTAGTATCATCAGCGAACTTACTAATACTAGATGTGAGAGAGCTATCAATGAAAATTAAGAAAAAAAGTGGGCCAAGAACAGAACCGTGTGGAACTCCACTTGTAACTTCTTTCCAAGAAGAGAAATTACCATTAACAACAACTCTCTGAGATCTACCATTGAGCCATGAAGTTTTGCTTGACTTTTGTTGTGCTATGTGACAGGTGATCAAGGAAAAGAAAGTTTCATTTTGGTATTGGGAAATACACTGTTTGTCTTTCTCTATGACATCTGCCCACTCGCTGCTTTCCATACCTGAATGTTTTTGGTTAAATTTGAGATTCCCACACTTTTGGGGACACTTTAGGTGTTAACATTTTGAGATTGCCAGAGAGAAATTATGTGAATAGAAATTGTGTTTGTGCTGCTATCAGTATGGATAGTATGTTATGTACGTTGTGCAGTAAGTCTGTATATAGTGTTGTGATAATATCTAGGTGTGTTGAACCTAAATGTCAGAGTGCATATTCTTTTGCAGTTTTGCCTAACTCGGCTCGATTTTAGCAGTTGTCGAGTTGCCCGTGACGACCAAAATTTGTGAAGGACAACCAAAAAATGGTGGGTTGGTTGGTTGTCCATTGGACAACAAGTTAACAGACTGCTTCTAGGGTTGTATCGGCTACTGCAAATGTCTTTGTGGACTATTAAATTTTCTTTTGGAAACCAAAAAAGGCAGACAGGTTGTCCAATGTAAGACCATAAAATTTTTTTAAAACAGAGGCCCGCTAAATGATATTATAAAGTAATATGGAATCATTGTGACTTACTGTGAAAATCGGTTGTAGGGATTAACAGTTTTCCCTGGTTTCATAACTTTAGTAAGATCATTTAATTCGTAATTACAGTCAGATTATAACGGTATCATTTAAGTGTAGTAGATCGCTGCATCCCTGAATGAGTGAGCATGCACACAATGACTCTTCCAGGTGCAGTTTCCCAGTGATGTGTTTGAAATCAAATTCATTATTACCATCCGCATACATATTTGTCTTCTTAGATTTTTACTTTTATACATTACTTTTTTTTGCAGGATCTTTTTAACATTTATTCTAAATTTAGGTCATCATCATGTTGGACATAAATGTCAAGGCTCAAAAAATTAAAAAAGAACAAAATATGCCAAAAGGCTTCTCTCTCTCTCTCTCTTTGATAAAAATCTAGAAAACAGAATATCTGAGTTATAGACCCATTAATGTAACCCACAAAGTCAAAAATTGTCTTGCAGTAAAATGCATCTATAAATAGTTCTCAATGTGAATTGACATTTAAGTTTTCTTTTTGTTTTGATTTTAGGTCATTTTTATGTGCTTTTGTATCAATGAAAAGAATCCTTTAAATGGGTCAAAATTTAAATTTAAAAAACCTCACTTGTAGGCCATCAGCTTTGCCACATTTTTGTGAAAATTAAAACAATTTTTTTTTAATACTTAAAAATGTAGAGAAACCTTAAATAATTCATGCTGATTTGAAATTTTTCCAGTAAGTTAATATAGCAATCAGAATGTTTAGCAACAGCAGTTGCTTTTGCAGACTTGTTTATTGTCTACCAAAATACCATAATAAACATTGCATAGTGATTTTGACATGTTAAAAATAGACATTTGTTAATCAGTGGTATTTATATTGATTTTGTAGTTGGGAATACTGCATTAATGTGTTTTGTCATTAGTACCATAATGCTCCACTAGCATAGTCTACTTTCCCCTCCTGTACCGTAGGTGGAGTTGGCTCGGTGGTTGAGTGTGTACTGCCTTGCACTCTAGAGGTCCCCAGATCAGATCCTGGAAGAACCATGTGGAAATTTTCTGAGGACTAAAATTTACTTGTTCAGCATAGCTGTTCACAGTGATGCTGAGGGGGTTTAAATTGGTGAATTTTAATTGGGTATCTGATTGTCCGTTTCAGGAAGTTGTCAGATTTGAGACAGCAGTGGAGCAGTGGTGCGGAGCAAGGAACCTCCATCCCCCCAGCCTTTGGGAAATGGCTTGAGACTGGGGATACCCTCACGTCTGTCGGATGGGGGACGTTAAATGGTGTCGAATTAGCAGGATTGGGAGCAATGGGTACATGCCTGCCATGTTAACCACTGAGCACTAGCCGTTTATCCACGCTTACTTTTATGTGGGGTCCTCGATGAGCCAGTTGGCTTCCTGACCCTCAGACATTAAGCTTACCTCCTATAAATGTGTTGTAACTGCTATGAGTAGCAAACAGGAGTGGATAGCACAGTAGGAAAGAGATCCTTCTCCCGAGGGCACCTTACCCAGTCCTCATGACAATTAAGTCTGAAGACTGTCCGCAACATTGTGCCATTGCACTGGCTCAATTATTTTTTCTGTGATGGATTTTCTATTTGAATTATGTGGAAGGGCTTCCTTTCCCACAGTGCTATCAGCTTTTGCTAGCTGAAACTATATCATGGATAGGTGAGGGTTACCCTAGGGCTCGATTTTAACAGTTGTCCAGTTGCTCATGACAACCAAAATTTGTGACGGACAACCAATAAGTGTTGGGTTGGTTGTCCATTGGATAACCAAAGTTAATGCCACAAGTTAACAGACTGCTTCAAGGGTTATTGCAACTTTTTTTGTGGACTGCTAAAGTTTCTTTTGGACACTACCAAAAAAGGCTGACATGTTCACATGTTGTTCTTAAAACCGAGGCCTGTACCCGTTGTTTAAAAGTACGAGGTGGGTAGCGGGGCTCATAGATTCCCAAACCAAAGAGTTTGGGGATGTTAATTTACCTTTATATTGATAATAGCAATAAAGTAGACAAACAATTTCTTCCAGATTTATCATCTCCTCACCCTCTCACCCTTCCCCCTCACTTTCCCTTCCTCCACCTTCTAACATATCGTTTTTGCTTTCAGAAGCATAAAGTGAAGACTGAATTTGAAGTTTTCATGAAATTCAAACAAATTTTGTGTATTGCTGGAGAGTGAGTTGTAAGAGAATGGCTCTTGGACGTGTCATAGGTGGCAAAGGGGGAAGTGTTGAAGGAAGGGGCTTGAGGAGACAATTTTTAAACTTGCCTAGTGATGAAATATCCCATTGCTTGCATTTGTCTTCATGAAGCATGTTCAAGCAGTGTTTACTCCAAGAAATCTATTGGATTAATATCTGAACATTTGTCATTACTTAATGTGGACCATGTAGGTTTGGCACACATATGCATTGGCATGGGTGTGTGCTTAACTTTACAAAAGCTTCCGTTTTCAGTAGTGCAAACAGCCATACTATCACACATATTGAGGTGTGCTAGTTATGCGCCACATAAGACCATGTGTGTAAGCACAGAATACTATGTGTGTCGCCTGAATAAAAACAGTTAATTTGATTGACTTGAGACAGAACAAGATGCAACTACAAAAATGATTTGCTCATTATGTGCATAATATTGCAGATACATTCCATATCTTTACCAACTGTGTAGCAAGCCCATAACCAGGGGGCAGAGGGGCAGGGGAGAGGGGGGCTGAGCCTTCCTGGGAAAAATTTATACCCCTAGAAAATTAAAAATAGCTATTGCCTTAAAGCATTTTAGTGTATCTCATTTGCCTAAAAATACATCCCATTGTCTCACCCCTCCCCCTTCAGTACCTTCTATGGCTATGGGCCTGCTGTGGAAGCTGGCTTTGTGCATATCACTGAAGGAAGTTTTATCCCGTGTGAAAATATTGTGACTTCTGCAAGGACCTATGCAAGTTTTAGTGAATCTGGCCTGAGGGCCTGCTTATGGCTCATGGAAGTCTTGGGATTGGGGGGAGGGGGGAATTTTCTGATTCCATATGAGCTGTATATTTGACACCACTTAAGACTCTAGTAGTGGACATTTGGTATGCTCGTGTCATTCACATTGTACCAGTTGTAGTCCTGAGCAAATGAAATCTTTTTCACTTTTTTCCTCAGAACGTCAAGTGCCTCAAATCGGCAAGGCATTAACTGTGTTAAAATTGCTTCGTAGTGGCTTAGTAGAAACACCGTGGAGAAGGGACTTGTCAGCTGTACAGATTTTTTGCTCTATAATTTGATCGAGAGGTGGACTTGATCTCGTTATGCCCCCCGGATGCCATCCAAAACAACAAGCTGACGAGTTCCGTAGCTAATTGTCACAGCTATCCAAAATTTGCCAAAAATCAATAGATTCTATGGGCAGCGTAAATTAAACCTTGCTGTATGGCAGATCTGTTGAAGTTACTCCAGTTTAAACTTGAAGGGGAAATGTCTAGCCCTAGGCTGGTGAATATAATTACGATGGCATCAATACAGACAAATACTGAAGCCTGCTGTCATACGTGGACATTTTTTTTTTGCTAGTGTTTTTAATGTACTCAGATCTTTGTGTTCTTATCAGGTTTGATGCTCATTCATTATAAACATGAAAGAGGTTTTTGATTCTTATAGACAGGCAAAATGTCAATAAAAAGTCACATTGGAAAGGTCTTGCTTACTTAACGATCAATATTCTGGTTCAATCATTTTGCAGAGTAACAGGTGGTGAGCTATTTGAAGACATTGTAGCGAGAGAGTACTACAGTGAAGCTGATGCTAGCCATTGCATTCAACAGATTCTGGAGAGTGTTGAGCATTGCCACAAGCATTATATAGTACACAGAGATTTGAAGGTAAGAGGAACTTCACTGATAGTACTGATTAATACTCGTAAGAAATCAGTGCGATCATAGAACTGATTAATATGTAAGAAATCACTTTGGTAAAAGAACCTGTTAATATGATAATGGTGATGTTGATGATGACGATGAAGGTGATGACGACGATGATGACAATAATGATCAAGATCACACTGGTAATAATATGTTGGACTTAAATAGCGTCAAATCAGGAACACTGAGTAGCTGCTCTGGAAACTTAGCAAAACAATTAAATCTACATCGCCCCTCTCTTAAACCTATTTACACATGTAACCCCCACCTGTTACGTGGAAGAGGACTTGGGAGGCCATCCTCCCTAGGAGGACGCCCTCCATCTCCACAGTGCTATTAGTTTACCAGGGTCTAGTTGCGGGTAGGTGGGTATTACATGTGTTAATAGGAGGTAAGTATCGGGGCTCGTAGATTCCCAGTCCAGGGAGTTTTGAGGAAACAGCTTCATTGCAATCAAAAGAATAAGTATCTTAAAAATCACATTGTTCGGAGAAGTGATGTACATGAAAGAAATCAGGTTAGTCACAAAACATTAATATGTAAAAACTAAAAAAATACTTCAATCATATTCATAACTGATTTTAAAACAACTCAGATTGGTGAGCTAACTGATAATGTAAGAAATCATTCTGGTCACATAACTGATTGACATCTAAGAAATCACAATGGCCACAGAACTGATTTGACATTGTAAAAAATCGCAGTGGCCTTAGAACTCATTTGACATACATTGTAAGAAATCGCTTTGGTCCTAGAGCTGGTTAACATTTAGGATATCGTGTCTTTCATAGCACTGATTAATATCTAAAAACTTTCCTGAAACATGTTACCTTTTGCATTTTAACGTCTGTGTAACACAAGTGTATGAAGTCAAGAGTTGTCCCTGGAGACAGGATTGGGCCAGAATTGCAACCAAGTTAGCTGTTGCCTTAATAGCAAAAATGTTTTTGAATCGAGCACCATACTTTCTCTCTTAATACTAGCACAGTAAATAAGTATACTAAGGCCCCATAAAAAAAATTACTTGTTTCTCATCACCGGCCGGGCCGATTTTGGACGCCGGGTGGATTTTTTTTTTATTTTTTATTAAAAAATAAAAACCTCCCGGGCCGACGTTATCGTTTCCATGTCTGCATTTTTTTTTTTAAATAAGAAAATGTGATGTCTGACATCGTTTCTGACGTTTTTTGCATAAATATATTGCCCCAAATCACTCCGACCAAATCCCACAATCAAACGTTTTTCCCGTACTTGCGATCATTGCTGTATCAATATGCTCTGCCGCGCGCCCAATTTTTTTTCCCACGAGGTTATGGGCAAATCTGATTTTCAAAATTTTTTCAAATTTGTTTCTAAATCATGGTTGGGGTTATTTCTAAGGATAGGGTTACGTAACCTAGGGTTATTTGGCCTGTTCTTTCATAATCTGGCGTCAGAATTACAAAAAAATGGTTCAAAAGCTGTCATTTTGGAATTAGGGGTGTGGCCTATTTCCAAGGAGCTGATTGGTGTGGGAAAAAAAATTGCGCCTGCCGCGCACAGACTGTTGTGGATTCACGAAAATGTGCTGCAAGTCCGTAATGATACTACTGTCACAAACTGCGCGGTCGGCTAGTGCCAGCATGCCGTGTCAAGCAAGTACGATACTGTAAGTTTTTCAGTTGCCACTCGCGTGGAGAAATTTCGCTCGAATGACGTCATAGCAAAACCTATTGGCAAAGTTTGCACCACGGAGTACTGAACTTGAAGTGACAAAAGTAACAGGGATCGGTGAATTGAAGTTTTACATCGATTGGAAGGGAATATATTTAGACTAAATGTGCAGACCGTGTAGTACATTCAGTACAAAGGAATGAGAATGATATTAAAATGCAAAGTTTCAACGTTGCGAACTGAACAGCTGCGGGGGTTTCGCACCATAGGCTACTAACGTTAGTACTATACTGTGCCAGTTGAACGTTGGGCTTTAGCGTGTGTGTACTACAGTATATAAAATAGGGCCCAGACAGAACACACTGAAAATTGGTTGGTAATAAAAAATAAAAAATAAAAAAGGACCGGGCGACGGATTTTTTCAGAAGTCAGTGATGAGAAACAAGTAATTTTTTTTAT
Organism: Holothuria leucospilota; assembly: GCA_029531755.1. Lineage (NCBI taxonomy): Eukaryota > Metazoa > Echinodermata > Holothuroidea > Aspidochirotida > Holothuriidae > Holothuria > Holothuria leucospilota. The sequence continues at coordinate 38,163,416 of CM055980.1, read as the reverse complement.
GGGGCCTAAGCCAGTCATGTTGCATAATTTTTATCTAGTTCTGTGACATCTTTCCAGCCAGTTCCATTAACTTTTATTCATTTTGTACTTGCAATAAATTTAAAGCGTGTTATAACTTATGTACAATATTTATGCACTCACTCCTTTTATGAACATTGACCAAAAAGCAAAATGCGCTAAGTTTCCCAATGTGTACATTAATTTATTTTTGTGGAAGGAGAAAAACTGTTATGTCTGAAATGGCTGTGTATGCAAATTCATTCAGTGCATCCATTCCCTTGCAGTTTTTGCATAGATGCTCTATAAACACAATGTTAGATGACGTTTTACGGCTCAGTAAACACAAAGGAACACAGCATTGTTGCTGTGTCAAAGAAGGCTTGTGCGGTATTTTGCAAACCTTTGGATTAAGTTTAGTTTGTAGCATATTAAAAATTGAAAGAAAGCAGTCTCAGGTTCTGACATTTATTGTATATGGGTTGATAATCCATGTTTGTTTAATGTATGCATGTGGTCGTATGAGCTAATATTGTTTCACACAATATTTACTTGAGCCTCTCTGTCAAAGGAGACCATCCTTAACATTTTTTTTTTTTTTTAGGCACAAAAAGATATGTATAGAATGTTATATCATTCTCTTACCTGAGCTGTGGTTGTAAGCATGCACACCATACTTTGTGGGTGCACTGCATGGTTGCCAGATTTTCTGTGAGTCAATAGCTAAGTTTGGCATTCGATATGGCCAAAAAAATGCTGAATGCAAATTTGTTGGCATTAACACTCCAATTGCTTAAAAATCATTAATATGTTTAAAATAGCTGTGATTTTAATGAACTCTGAGTTTATTTATTCTGTTATGCTTTTAGTGTGAATTTTAGGGCATGGATTGGGCATTTTACCATAGTTTACTTGGAAAATTGCAGAAAAAAAATTTGTTTTTAAGGAAAATTGAATGCAAAAACCCCAAAATATGCCAGATTGCTGTTTGGTGTTTGTTTAAAATGCCCCATGCCAATACCATCTCAAAAACACCAAATTTATAGTTTTTGGCATTTGAAATTCCAATACAACTGCCTGCTACACTGTGTGTGTGTCCACCAGTAGCACTCCCTGTCACCTGGACATGTCATGCCTGTGTTTGTATGGGGAGATTGTGCTTTTTGTTTGTGAAGACCTAGCCAGGTGATCGGATGGGATCAGGCCTACATGTACACAGCTAGTCAAGTATGGGGAAGCATAGTATCTATTCGACTCCTATTTACCTTTTTTGCAAATATGAACAATTCCATATATGGTCAAATTAGTCATGGTGATGCTTTAAAACCTACAGTTGTGGTACTATTGATACTTTGCTTCAAAAATATTACTAGCATATATACCAAATTCAAAATGGAGAATTTACTCCTCACAGAGCCAAATATCTGGGCAGAAGTGCTGAGCACTCCTCACTCCTGTTGAAAACAGACAAATTTGTCGAACACAAGTCTTTACACTACTTCTAAATTTGGAACGTTGTTAAATCTTTAATAGAAGGCATTGCTTCTCAATCTATTCCATTGTAGCATTTTTTTTCTTTCAGAGGGTGTTCCATACAATCCCTTTAACATGACATCACAATGACTGGTTTGAAGTTCATAGACCTACATTTGCAGGCCAGTTAACTATGGTAGCTCCATTTAATGCATTGTTTTGTAACACATTTCGTGTGCTTTTAAAGAGGGAGCATGCACTTATTGGTATTCATTTTCTGAGTGCGTGTTAGTGTGTGTCAAGTATTTCGCAAAAATACACAGAGAAATGTTTAATGGGCATATACCATGTGTGTGCAAGCCACGCTATTCTAACAATGGTATATTGTTGTTGTGTGCACATTGCTAAAGACTACAGAACAGCGTGCATGTCAAATTCACACTTCTGCCCTGATATTTGCATCTCTATGAGGAGTCACTTTCAACTGTGTGTAGATTTAGGAGATTGGCATCTATGCTTGTAATATCTTTGCTTCGCTTGCAGAAATGGGCAACATTAATTTTTTGGGCATTCACCGGGATTAAAACTGTAGATTTTAGAAACATTTGCAAGAGGAATAAGGCAGGGGGAGTTTCCCCAGAATGCTGCTATTCCCTTGTCCAAATCTTTCTGAATCACTTATAGTAATTCCTTTCCATTATGTCAATCCATTTTGATAGAAATGATAAAATGATCGTTGTAACTTATAAACCCATGAAAGATTTATCCCACTCAGGCATTCAGTTTACTCAAAGATGTTTTTTTCCCCAAAACCTGAAGCAGTTTAACAAAGCAAAAGTTTTCAGAATATATTCACACAAGTTTTAGCCATTGATCAAATCTAATACTGTTAACTTACATGTTAAAGATAAATTCATTCATAAATTGTCCATTAAACTTTTACTGATTGGCATGAGCTGTAATTATAGACCCCCCTAGTTTGCATCGCATATATTAACTGAACATATTTTCTTCCCCTATTACCATATTATATCTTCTTATAGGTTATAACGTAGGAGATACTTCAGACAGTTTCATAGCCTGCAGTTTGTATCCTTATATGCTTAGTCTTCGCAAGAACTTTTGTTAAAACCTTTAACAGGACATAACATTTGTCAATCTAAAGCAGCAGCTGAGGCCCTACATGTAGTTGTGGATGAAATTTTCATTTTAATATCAGTACAGAATACAGGACTTTTGAATAAGTCAACACCTTTGAAAATGTTGACCTTCTCTAGAGACCAGCACAGCAGGATTTGTTTGAAGTCAAAGATTCCAACTGTGAACTGATGCAGTATGTTTGATACATATCTTGAAATAAGCCCGCAGCTAGCCATGTGGGGCCTTCTTCTAAGAACTAATTCATGGAAATTGTGTCTTTGAATGTCAGAGAAGGTTTGCTGTTTGTGAGTTGCTCTAGAAGTCTAGATGGACATCTTCATTGGATCAGCACTAGCTTACATGATCAAATGTTGGGAGAATTTTGGAATTTATGTAAACATGTTTTTTTAAAAGGTACGTGGGATTAGTAGGGAAGGTAGAGAGAGAAACCATTCTGAGAGGGTGTGAAAGAGTATTTGTCACTTTGGGCACAGAAGGCAAATGTCGAAAATATTTATGATAAGATAGGATTAAAAAAAACAAAAAGAAAAAAAAAGAAAAAAAAAATCAAGTTTGTTGGACATAAATACAAATACCGGCAGGTTTGTGATTGGTAGTAAACTTAAAATTGTTGTCATATGAAGAAAATATTTCCAAATCAGCTTATGTCTTTTGTGGGATAGAGGAATAATTCAAAAAACTTCCAAAATACTGTGACTTATAGCACTTGTCTTTCATTATGTATGTCAATGAAGTTCTGTTCATAAGCAAAATTGTTGCTGGACATTGTGAGCAGAAATTTGCAGGCTATTTTGCCCCCGCTTACCTCCTATGTGCATATTGTATGTATACCATAATTTACCATAATTTATCGCAATTACTGTGTGGCAAAAACTTACAGCCTCCTGGGATCCCTTTCCGCTAGAGAATGTTGGGATGTTTGAATATTTTTTTATGCTGTGATCATAATTCACAGTTTACTGCCGCAGAAGAACACTATTTATTTTGTAGCTTTTTCTCTCCAATTTCTGAGTCCAAAGTGGCATGTTTTTACCCCAAAATGGTCCCATACAGGTATATGTTGTAAGTCCATAACTGTTACACATTGGTTATCCACAGATACCATTAGACAGCAACATCGCAAAACTTGGTAGGCAAGTTAAACTAAAAATGCCCTATTTTGTGTCAAAATGTTGACTTCATCGTGACCAAATGTGGAAGTGTTACCTTGGTGTGTGGAATCATCAAATTACTGTAATACATTAAAATTTGTGGAGCTTCAGTTGTCGGTAGTCATATCAGCTAGGCCATGTCATGTCCTACCGTTACATTTGTTAAGGATGCATTGACTTTTGTTTAGGTTCTTGAGACATCTCTTAAACTGAAATTTCTACTTTTATCACCACATGTCATAATGTGGTAGAACTATTGAAACTATGTGCAGTTTGTTTCCACATTGCAGAAGTAAATTTCCCAAGCTGTGGTGGTAAACCTTCTGGAACTGAGTGACTGTTTCTCACAATTGATCGTCTTCAGTAGGGTTTGGCATTTTAGTTCAGGGTGCATGTTACTGTATGATTACACCTTACCACCAACCTACCAAAAACATCTCCCGATATTGTACTACTTTCCAGAAATGATGGTTGTTGTTTTTATCAAAGTGGAAACACTATGCTTCACCTGAAGACATGTTGGGAATCACTTGGCTGTAGGAAGCAGAGTTGAAGCAGTCAGGAATGACAGTAATCTCCTGAGATTTGTATCCTAATTAGAACTTGTACATACAGGAAATCAGTATGGCAGTTAATGCTTCGGGTTAATAATCACTGTATACTAGGAACTTCAACATATATAAACTAAACACATCCAGCTAGTATTTATTAGCTGTGTATGAGAATGCATCATATATTGTACTGTATCATACAGACTGTACAGTAGGTTAATGGTGTGATGGTCCTAGGTTTATGTCATTATGCACCAGTTTTGAATTTGGAGCTACCTCCTGGGCCTTGATTTTAAGAAATCTTCATTATTGTTGATTAGACAACCTTTGTGCCTTTTTTTTTTACTGTCCAAAAGAAAATTTAGTTGTCTGAAGAGAAATTTTAAAATTGTACTGGGAGCCATCTGCTTTTTTCTTTTGTGATATTCAGTTTGTCTGTCACCCAACAAACCTGTTTCTGTTGGTCTTCTGTGACCAATTTTTGTTGTCACAGGTGACTGGATGACTGTTAAAGTAGAGCCCTTTGTCCTTAATCTGAGGCCCTGGCTCAGGGGCAATAAATAGTTGGAAAAGTGAATTTTTTATTTCACTGAAAAAATTTCCGTAAAAATTGAAGAGCAGTGGTACTACTTTTGGAGCTTGAGTTTGAAGACCTCAGGGGTGAATGGCCTGTTCCATATCTTATTTCCAGTGCTCTGGAGAGGGGTGACTGGGTGGCTCAAGTGCTTAAAAGAGTGAGCTGTTGGAAGCTTGATTGTAGTAACCTGTTGTAATTGAAGAATTCCATGTGCACAATTTTGAGATGGTTGCAAAAGGGGGGGGGCAGTGGGGATTGGAAGAAGAGGGTGGCTTAGAATTTGCATAAATTGTCACTGTTGACATTTTGCAAGTTTGTTGTGATGCTGTTCTTTTCTGTCTCCTCATTTTGTATTGTGTGCTAGGACTCAGAAAAATATTTGTTCTGTGGGAAGGAAGTCAAACTTCCCAAAATCTTTTACATGGTTCATGTACTCATGAACCCAGTTTCCTTCCAACTACCAATTATTCTTTCCAGATACCAAAATTTCTCAACTAGTAACTTCCAGATTATTGATTTTCCATCCATGGCTGTGCTTACTATTTGGGTAGTGTAGGCCATAGATCTTTTCTTATAACCATTGGCCAATTTCTTGAAGCCTAGATTAACCCACATTCAACACTGCTTAGTGATTCTCTGATGCTGCATAAATTTACAGTAAGCATTCTGTAATGAAGTTTGTGATAATTACCGTACTAAAAACTGTCCAAAGCTAAACATGAGGGCTTCTCGGCCTTTTGGCTAAGATCATGTTTAGTATCTGTTCCTTTTAGCCAGTCTAGAGTGGAGCCCCTCATGACAGACCCATGATGTAGAGTTCTGAAGGTCAAGAGCTTTGTTATGTCAAGTCTGAGTGTTCCTTGAAAATGCAGCCCCATTGGGGAGCAGAACTCCTTTGGGAGTAACGTGTGGTTTTGCCCTTCGGCTATTCCCTAGAGAGTTGAGGGGACTTTTGAAAAAGTTTTTTGTTAATTATACATTAAGTTTGTTGAAATAGATACAAATTTTCTAAAACCCATCCCCTTTTTCACTCTAAATTTGCTTTCTTTCAGCCTGAGAATCTGCTGTTATCAAGCAAAAGCAAGAATGCGGTTGTTAAGCTTGCTGATTTTGGCCTGGCAGTTGAGGTGAATGGTGATCAGATGGCCTGGCATGGTATGTACATGGGTATTGATAATTTCAGGCTGCCTGACTGTCCTGGTATGCCAAGGATATGTGCTATACCTATGTCTTTGTCCTAGAATTTGATGGAAATCCCAGGGAAAACCCAGGGAAAAAAATAACTTACTAGTTTTCAAGCCAGTTGATATGATGTATTATTAAAGGAGATGAAAAGGTTTTCATTATGTAAGTTACATGAAAGAGGAAAAATTTCTGAACCCCATGCCGCAAGCAAAATCTTCAAATCTTGTTTGGTTGTCGAGATAAGACCATAGGCAGAAATGGGGGGGGGGAAGGCCGGAAGGGACATGGGGGAGTATTATTGGTGTATATAATCAGTATATTTGAGGGGTACAGCTACCCTTACTCATACAGCTCTACTTTCATTTATTGAGAGAGGTGGGGGGGGGGGAGGGCAGGTGCTGAGCACTTTTGCCTGAAATATTAATGCAATGTGTTACAGGTTTCTCCCCAAAATACAAATATTTTTCTTGAATATAAAATCCCCCTCCCAGTCCCCATCTTAACCCCCCTTGTATGTCTGTAGATACAAGCAAAATGACACACAAATTTAGACGATGAGAGCAACTGTTTTGATATTCACAAGTACATATTATCGTTTTATGGGAGCAAACTCTTAATGTTATAAAGGAATACAATAAATGATGTAGAAGATGTATTTTGATAGATTTGTAAGGCCTGAAACTTTGTCTGGCCAAAAACTTACCTTCCTTGTGGCCTTCCCTAACATTTATATGTTAGGGAAGGCAACATAGAAGGTAAGGAAACAGTCATCCTGCCCATGAGCAAGCTCATACAAAAGTGAGGTGCTATTGGTATTCAAAAGATGATATGATATAATGTACATGTTACATTTGCCAGGCTTGTTTGATAAAGTGGAACGAGAGTCCTTGATCCTACGAAAAGACTGATTGATACTTGTATATGCTGTCTACAGGTTTAGATACGTAGAGGAAATTCTTTGGAAGTAGTTGTAGCAACTCCCTTCTGAAAGAAGCGTGCGCCCCATATAGCAAGTGATGACTTTTCAATCCGCAGCCCCCCTCAGTTAAGGCCGGTTCATACTTCCAGATTTTCATGCCTTATAAAAGCTGTAAGAACAATGTGTGGTCATCTCTTGCTATTGTCGGCCAATCACAGACATAGCTAGAGTTGAGCAGTGTTCATCTTTCATAGCTTTATAGTGCTACACTGAAGTATGAATCAACCTTCAAAGTGTCTACATAGTTTAGCCTTTTTGGAAACCAAAAAAGATCTCAGCCACGAAGGAGGGAGAGTATGAAATGACAGAACTGTCAATTAGACTTATTACAAGCCCTCTGCCATTTGTGAATATTCATATTATCTCTTTTGAAGTCAGATGATAATGATTGATCTTTCATATGATAATGATAGCTTGTGTTGGGTTTTCTTCACCTGTCAAGGATCATTGGATGTTGTTAAAGTTGGTCCACAAAGACTGCTGGGAGTTGCAGAAAGTTGTAAGCTGTTGGTGCTGTGGAGGTTTTGCAAAGTTGGGTGTAACATTAGAATTACATACACAGATACAGTAGACTAAGTGATTGGGTTGATGTCGTAAAATGTTCATCATGGATGCTCTTTTGATGATCTGTTAACACTCACATTGGTTTTTATTTCTGTCTAGGTTTTGCAGGCACTCCGGGTTATTTGTCCCCAGAGGTGTTGCGTAAAGAACACTATGGCAAACCAGTGGATATCTGGGCCTGTGGTAAGTACGGAGACACCATATACATTCTTTAGGGAGGTACATTTACTCATTAAAATCCTTCCTTTACTACATAGCAACACTGTTACGTTTAACATTACACATCCGGTTTGGCGTAAAAATAATCCCACCATGAGTACGTTTATAATGGTTCCTTTCATATCTCAGAAAGGGATGTGTGACATAAGTCTAAACTGTGTCAGTGAATGTGAAGCTGTTTTCCTCTGCCATATGTAACTATTTAGAGTTGTGAATCCAAGTTTGAAATAAATTTTACCGTACTCTGGGAAGCAGATGCAAAGAATATGTTTTAACTTTTGATGTGCATTTGTGCAAAGCTAATTCTCGAGAACCTTTCATGTGTAACATTTACAAAAAACCTAGCAACAGACTTGATGAACTGATATCAGTTTCAAAGATTTCTTTGAGTCGACGAGTTGATAAAATTGGTCAGGTTGGAGTAGTTTGCGCTTGAGGCCTCACGATCAATTCTCCGTATCTTGAAATGTGCTGCTTGTTCTGTCAGACTTAGAGAGTTTGTGTCTAATTTTGAATATGACGTACAACTGATTTGCACTTCAGTCGGGATATTGGAAATAAGATGCAAGTGTTCAAAGTAGCATGCAGTATGATATGACTCTGCTGGTATTTTGTGTGGATTGAAGTGCCTTCTGCTCAGAATTGACCAGAAAATACAGTATTTGCAGAAATTTTTATCACATTTTCTGTCAAGTTACAGGCAGGAGGTTTGCTTATTGTGTCATAATAAAAACATTGGCTGAACAGAAAGTGTACTGAATCTGCGTCTGCTGTGGTGAATTAGCCAGGTTGATTCTCCAGTCTGATGCCCTTAAATGTAGTCTTGGGGAAGGGGTCATTGAAAGAATAATAGAATATGAGAGATTTACATGGCAAATGGTGCAATATTTGATTACACTTAACTTTAAGTTCTTATGACATATTGAATGCAACAAATGTAGGGAAAAGCAAAATTTGTCATGATTAATTCACAGTGAATATAACTAAGTGATTACCTTGACATAAAAATCTGACCAGAAATTGGTCATCAGATTTTGTTTGTGCAACATCGTTCTGTTTATGCAACAGTATCACATAAATATGCATAGGTATAGGAGGAGCCAGAGGGGTTGCAGCCCCTCTCCCCCTTTGTAGTTCTGGAAACCTGTTTATCGGCAGACTCCAGGAAAAATTGGGCATTTTTTTGGTAAGCAGGTTTTTCTTGGGATAGAACGGAGAGGCGGTCTAGGAAAAAATTTGCAAATATGCATTGGCTGGAAGTACTACTACTCCACTGTCTTGCATAGTCTGGCCTTCTTTAAAGTTACATGGGCGCCGATGGCCCGAATTATACGAAAGCCACAGAGGTCATGGCCATGGTTTATTTGGTAATGGCCTTGTTGCCCTACAAAATGACATACTGTTCAAGGCCACAGTGGCCTTTTGTGCCCTTTCTAAAGAACATACAACCAAGCATATGACAGATAATAGAAAGTGTTTTATTTGGCCTTGGTGCATGCCCATTGAGATGCCTGTATGTACCCGTGAATCTAACAGGAAGATGGACAGGGGCCTGATGGCAACTTATTTCCATCCTTTAACAGTGGACTGTTTTTAAATACTGGACCTTTCTCATTGGAGCCTGCAGGGTTCTGCTATTAACAGCCCTGATATCTGTATTACTGTAATGACAGGTCTTTTTGCAAGAAATTTTTAAATTTGAGAAAAATTGGTTGGAGTATCTACAAAACTTTGCATTGAGAGTAAAGTCTTTACGAATGTCTGACAAAAAGAAAAACCAAAAAAGCCCTTAGTTTCTTTGAAAATTTAGTCCCTGCCATAGCAGGCATCAGGTGGGGACCTTGGATTAAGTCAAGTTCAGTAGACTATTATGTTTGTGCATTCACCCATGAAACTGCGTACAAAATATCCAGGGAACAGCACAATGGAAGCTGTGTGACAGCATTCTTCCATGAAGCTGAACATAATAGCCACTGTGGCTGTCAATATTTACTTTTTCCTGCTTGGTGACTCACCTTTGTCATTTGAGCTAAGGGCACTTACCTCTCATGAGAAAACAGTCCTGCAATAAAGTACTCTGTCTTTCATTTCATCCAAAAATAGCTCCTGCTTATCTCAGAGCTCCTGGACTGCTCCAGATTTCTAGAATCTACTTGCTCTTCATTACCTTCCATTTATCCCCACTAACCCACAATAAGTCCCTGGCAAGTTTCATAGCACAGTGGTAGAGGGCAGCCTTTGGTAGAGGGAGTCCTTTTTCCTGTTCCTGCCAGTCAAATTAACTGGGAGCTACATTATCATTAAAAAATGTGGTTAGTGCATGTTAATATTTCACCCTTGGTTTCCTTTGAATCTACACAGGTGTGATACTGTACATCTTGTTAGTGGGTTACCCTCCGTTCTGGGATGAAGACCAGCACCGTCTCTATCAACAGATCAAGTCAGGAGCATATGATGTAAGTTGTATAGCTCCCTCTAGAGCACATCTCCCACATTGCAGCAACATCAAATTGATGAAATATTGTAATCGACAAAAAGCAAAAGCAAAATCATGTTTCATGGAAATTGATGTTTTAGACAGAACTCGCAAAACTCTATTTATATCACAACTCCCCCAATGGCATAATGTCATAAAATGATATGATGTACAATAAATGGACAAACATCAAAAACATATCCAAAATTTTGAGAAGGAACAATGTTGTCATGGATAAAACAAGCCACATGCATATCAGAGACTATAACTTGCGCTAAAAGATGATTTCCATTGAGGTAAATTACTGAACATATGTGATATTTTGGAAACAACACATTAGTCCCAATCATAAAAAACTAACTTTTGACATCAGATTGCATAACATCTGGAAAAAATGGTGTAAATTTAAAAGAAAAATTTCTTGAAGGTAAGTGAAAGGCCTGAAGTTAGTGCTCTATTTTTATACTATATGAGAGTATTGTCAAGGGACTGGATTCACAACAAATTGTTCAAGAAGTCACGTATGCTAAGTCATTAACAAACTGTTTATGCTTTCCCACAGGTAGTAGTCGCATAATTGACTTGTTCATTTTATAGCAATGATATACGGTGTAAATGCATTGAATGTGGATGCCACTTATGTTTATAGTAAGCCCTTTACCTGGTTCTGTCGCAAGTTGAGTGAAATGGATTGACTGCTGTGTTTGCAGCATCGCACAATTGGTTCACTGTCCTTATATATGTGATCGATTGCGCTGCACCACACACATTTGTGGTTTGATGTTTCTTACCATGTGTTGCAATGGCCTCTGGTTTTTCCAACAGTGCTTTCAAAGCTTAGTTTAATGAAAACACAAGATTTTAAGTCCTTTGAACTTTAATGATACTAACAAAAGCAAACACACTGTGTAAGTCCTACCAGTTTTAACTTTTTGTGGATAAATAACACTTTAAGAATGGGGTGATAATCCCTTGCTGACAAATTTTTCCATTTTGAACTTCCTTAGATGAAAATGGTAACAATTTGACTCATTTTGCACCTTCACTAGTGATCCGGACAGAGGCCTAAGCGTTGTTGTACTGGGTCTATTTCGCTCCTTCTTACCTCCTATTTACATATGTACCCATTATTGCCTGCAATAACCGTCTGGCAAAAAACTAATAGCACCACAGTGGCGTAAACAACGCTTAGGCCTCCTGCGACACCCGCCATCAGAAAGGACTCCACTCCAAAGAGTTTTGGTGAATCTGCTCTCTTTCCGGGCAAAAAATAGGGGTGTGTGTGGGTGTAAGGGGAGGTTATCCAAATGATAGCTAGAGGGTGATCTGACTAAAGTCTGGATTTGTATTTGTACTGGTACTCATACTCGTATGTACAGGTTTTAGAAGTTTGGCATTAGTGCTGATGTAAAAATTTGATACTTAGGAAAATGGATGTGTACTTGTGCTTATACTTACAATTAAAGACAGTGTGTTTGTACTTTTAACCTGTGCTGTGGCCGAGTGGATAAAGGCAGTGGCATTTGAGCAATGAAACTTGGCAACCAGGAGGTTCCAGGTTTGATCCCCGGCCAGGTCTAACTAAGGTGGTTTTTCATCCAAGAGCAATCTGCTGCTTTCGCATGTGAACTAGCCTTTCAAAAGACACCAAATTTGATCTTAATTTTTGAGTTGGTTAGCCACCCGGTGTGAAATCATAATTTATAAGGTAGGCTTCTCCCACATTCGTGGTCACTTAGCATTGTAAAAGAACTGCCCCTCAAGGCTAGAATTTCACTTAACTAGTACTCATGACATTGTACTCACACTGCAATGCTGCTTAGAATATGTCCTATCACTGCACATTCCTGAACCTTTTGGAATATTTCTCAGTTCTGTGTTAGGCTGTAGTTATGAGATGGCCTTCATATACCGTATTGAATCTTTTCCTTTCAGTACCCTTCACCAGAATGGGACACAGTTACCCCTGAAGCAAAGAACCTTATTGACAGTATGCTTACAGTGAGCCCTACAAAGAGAATCACTGCCACAGAGGCCTTAAAGCACCCATGGATCTTTGTGAGTATTAAACAGTTTGTCCATCTGTTGCTAATTTAAGCAAGACACTTCTGCTTATTTTCAGAATTTCACAACTTTCATGATATCTTTTACAGAAGACTGGTGATGTTTAGTGTAAATGAGTTTTACTTCTAAAAATATTTGAACATGAAATTCACCCTTCAGTGCCCAGTTACAAAGCATGTGTGTCCTTTCTTTAAGACTGTGATATTTAGTATAAATCATGTTTATGCTGAAAAAGGTTGGAACACGATTATGAATTCCTTTCAGACACGTAGCAAGTGTGTGTCTTTATCTTCAATTAGTGACGTTAAGTCCCAAATCAGTTCTCTCAAAACACATAAGCACAGTATGAATTCTTTCAGGACTCAATAGCAACTATGTGTGTCTTTATTTTAGTGAATTTTTATGAAGTTCAGTTTCATTCTCAATTATTGGGGTATTATGTTACATCCTTCATACAACCTTCAATACAGTAGCAGCTATGTTTGTTTTTATCCAAGAGAGTTTTGTTAAGTGAAGTCAGTTTTTCTCTCAGAATAATGGAGCATTGTATAAATGCTGCAAGACTCAGTAACAGATATGTGTGTCTTTCATCAGACAGTCAGTCTGCAGTGTTGAGTGGAAGTCAAATCTTAAAATATTTGAACATGCTATGAACCCTTCTGTACAAACTTAGCCAGCATATCTGATGATAGAGTAAATGTCATAGCTTGTTGTCATGTGCTGCATCTTCTGTAATGCCCAAATTGGCCTACAGATGTCATAATCAAAGATCAGAGAATGTACTCACATTGATAGAGTTTCAATATAGAGGCAGTGTGTACCCATTTGAATATTCTCTGAAACAATTGCCAGCTAATCCTATCAGAACCCTTGATGAGACAATGTCGCCCTCGGTGTCAATTTGCAAGATTCCTGCCAGTGGGCCTCGCTGACAATTTCAGTTGCGGAGGCTTGTAGCCGCCAGCATTAGTAGAAAATTGGCCTCGAATCAAGATGAATTTCTGACAGAAAGGTGTTTAATATTTTATTCCCCTTCTTTGAGTTGGAACTCTGAAGGTAGCCACACAGTCACATGACGGCAAACTTGGTTCTTGACGAGCAAATGTAATTGCCCAGTGCCTGGATTTGTTTGGCTCACAGCTTTCTTTTCTAAAGCTAGTGTGCAATAAATTATGATAAAACTTTTATCCTTTCAATGGAATGGAAAGTTTGTGCCTTAGGGAGAAAGGTAGCGAGTGGTAAAGGTGTTTGGTTGTACTGTAGTTACCTATAAGGTGCAACCAAGTATGTGTATGAAAGAAAATATGTATGGCTTGGCTGCAATTAGCACTGTATGGAATTATGTATGGGGGAGAATGACAGCGTCATAAGATAAATTTGTGTAGTAGGCATTTTCTGTGACAAGATGCTAGTATTGAATATTCATAGTGTATTAGGCGGCTGAACGGTCTGCTCCTATAAAGAAGATCTTAAGCAAATGGAGAAAATTACCAGTTTTTCAAAAGATCTTCTCAGGATGTGGATTGTGCTGCAACTCCAGGGCAGCCCCACGCAGCCCCAAGCCCATCCCCCTGTCTCATATATGCCTTTGTGAAAATTAAATTACATGTGGATTCAATAATTAGGTTGTCATGATGAAAACAGTAGTGGACAATGAGCAGTGGTGTTACACCTTGTATAGGTGTGACACCAAGCACTGTATATTGGTGTGACACCATGCACGATATATTGGTGTGATTCCAGGCACCATATTTTGGTGTGATACCAGGCATTCCAGACACTCTGGTATGGTATTACAGTTTTGATTAGGGAAACGTTAGACACTGGTGTGACACCATGCATTATTATAGTACCATCCATCTGTATGATACTAGACACTGGTATGACACTATTCATTAGTTTGGTACCACCTACTGGTATGACACCAGCCACTGGTATAATGCCAGGCATTTGTATGACACTAGGTACCACTAAGATGCAAAATGTTGACATGACACCAGGCATTGGTATGGAACCACTCAGGTATGATGTGACAACCTTCATTGGTATAAAATCAGGTGCAGGTATGACACCATGCACTGGTATAATACCACAAACTCGTATGACAGCAGGTACTTGTATGATACCACACACTGGTATGACAGGCACTGGTACGATGCCATGCATTGGTATGATCCCACAAACTGATATGACACCATACACTGGTGTGACACCATGCATTTGCACGATACCATACTTGTATGAAAGCAGGCACTGGTAAGATAAAGTGCAGTGGTATGATACCACCACACACCGGTATGACACCATGCACTGGTATAATACCACAAACTAGTATGACAGCAGGCACTGGTATGATACCATGCATTAGTATGATACCACACACTGGTATGACATCAGGCACTGGTACGATACCATGCATTGGTACGATACCATGCATTGGTATGATACCACAAATTGGTATGACACCACACACTGGTGTGACACCATGCATTGGCAGTATACCACACTTCAGTGTGACACCAGGCACTGGTAAGATACAGTGCATTGGTGTGATACAACCACACACTGGTATGACACCATGCTCTGGTATAATACCACAAACTAGTAAGACAGCTGGCACTGGTATGATACCACACTCTGGTATGACATCAGGCACTGGTACAATACCATGCATTGGTTTGATACCACAATTGATATGACACCACACACTGGTGTGACACCATGCATTGGTATGATACCACACTTCAGTATGACACCAAGCACTGGTATGACACCATGAATTGGTATGATCCCACACACTAGTATGACACCAGGCATGGTATGACACCACACATTGTTATGAAACGAGACCTGGGGGTGTTATGAGTCAACGTTGTGAAACCAGGCATTGATATTAAACTAGGCATTGTTACTTGGTCATTAAAAAAAAAAAAACAGAATGGTGTAATTGATTGCATATGAGGGCAGTATAGTCTTTAATAGGAGTTGTTTCATTTTAGTTCAGTTAGCTGGTGATTTTGATAATCCTGTTATTGTGTTCACCTCCTAAACTTTTGTTAACCCCAACTATAAGTCAATGGCATCAAACCTCTTTGTCTACAGCAACGGGAAAGAGTGGCCTCAGCCATGCATCGGCAAGAAACTGTGGACTGTCTCAAGAAATTCAATGCTCGTCGTAAACTTAAAGTAAGATTTGCTGGTTAATCTATCGTGCTGAATGGAAATGTGTGAATATATATAAACATGAAACATGATGAGATTCCTCATTCAGAAACAGTGCAAGTTTATGTTACCTCTCTTCTGACCGCTGCCATATGTATTTCCTGAATTGCTTCTGACTGACCATGTATGCTGTCTCTGACCTTGTCAATTTTCTGTACAATTCAAAAGTTAAAAATTTACACTGAAAAAGTATATAAGGTTTGCCCTCTTCATTCAAGAAGAAGGTAAACCTCTATTTTTGGCTGATAAAGTGTTAGGATGGTATAAACATAGTTAGAATGGGTGTTGTCTGCATAAGCTTAGGCCTAGTTTTATTTCTTTTATAATAACATGTACAGTATCATTGCTATTTGTTAGCCTAAAAAGTGACCCACATTCAAATGAGGACAGATCAGCAGACTGACTTCCTTTCAAATTGGGGGCGCAGTGCTAAAAACATCTTTGATTGTCTTGCTGTGCTCATAAAATAATGTAGATTAGATGTAGGAAGGGGTTGGTATAGTTGCTCATGAATAACCACCCTAGTAAGTTGTGGAAAACCATTTAACCCACACTTTGAAGGACATTTGAGGAAGAAAACAGATTTTGGGAGGAAGCGGGTGGGGAGGAGCACTATGGTTCTGGGTCTTCCTTCCTTTGCCCTTTACTCCAGTTGGAATGACCTAGTATCATTGCAAGTGGTTGGCTGAGTATGGGATATTTGAAGCAGCAGACTAATAGTACTGAGGTCCCTCTCTGTCCCACCTGTCTATCTGTTGGACTTAGGTACTTGTGGAATAGATTGAGGTTACTCATATGGTTGTCTCTCTTTCTACTCAAGCATTGACTTCCTTTAGCATAGGAACAGCAGAATAATAGCATGGAGGGCCCATCTGTTTAGCTTGTCTATCTTAAGTCCAAATACCTGTGAAGTAACGTGAGGTAACTCACTTGGGGGCTCTTACACTGCTAAACCACTGCCACCCCTCGGCACCAAGAACAGCAGACTAGTAGAATCAAAGGCCCTCTGTGGTCTCCCTCCATGGTCTCTTTTTTTTTTAACCTGTCTATCTGTCAAACCTACGTAACTTGAGTTCTTACATTTTGGTGTAGTGAAAAGTGCTTCCACATAAAGGGTTTGTCTGCAGAGCATGCTATTCTTTACTAGGGATAACATATGCTATATCTTTGATTAGGATTGTCTTAACATTATTCATGCAAAATTTTACTTACACTATTGTGTTTGTAAAGGTAATAATCTTCTCTTTTTCTCTGCTATTATTAGGGGGCAATTCTTACTACAATGCTTGCAACAAGAAACTTTTCAAGTAAGTGTATATGTGTATTTG
This sequence comes from Holothuria leucospilota, assembly GCA_029531755.1. Classification (NCBI taxonomy): domain Eukaryota; kingdom Metazoa; phylum Echinodermata; class Holothuroidea; order Aspidochirotida; family Holothuriidae; genus Holothuria; species Holothuria leucospilota. The sequence goes on along the minus strand of CM055980.1, from coordinate 38,146,469 downwards.
TATTAATGTTGTCTCCTTTTGATGGTTATCGTTTGACACAAGCTGCTTTGAACTGATTTGACCTTTGACTTCTTGATGACACCTTGTACATACCTCTTCAGGTAGATGCTAACAATTCACTTTTCATAGTTGTTGTAGGTTAGTCATCTGTTAGGGACATTGACTCTTTGTAAAATTCATGTGAGGCATATGATGTCAAAACTTCAAGCTGCAGTTGCCTCAGCCAAGCTGGAGCAGATGCAGCCATGCTTTGTTTCTTCACATATTACAATAGCAAGATCACTTCAGTCTTGCTATTGTAATGGGCATTGAAACAAAACATGGCTGCAGCAGCTGCAACTTACCTGTTTTGACATTGTGCCTTAGTGGATTTATGTACTCTTCTAAGAAGGAAGGGGGAAGGGTGGGGGTGAATGCTGACTTTTGTTCTTTTTTCCCATTGCTTCCATTGCATGAAAAGATGGGCTGGTAGCCAGCTTCTGAATTTTAGCGGGAGAGAGTGTTTGTTTGGAGCGCTAGTAGGGATGGGGGGGGGGGGGAATTGGTATTAACTGGACTCATCGATGTGAAAAAAACAAAACCCCCCCCAAAAAAAACAGTGGAATGGAAGGGGATGGCATAATAGAAAAGAGTTTCTTTGGTGGGGGGGGGTGGGAGGGTTAAAATGGTCCCCTGTGGTTAAGGACTTGTGGCAAGATGAGTACCCAATATATCATTGATGATAAGGTTTGGTTGAAAGTGAAATAATAGACTCCCAGAATCATTGAAAATGATCTACTATGTTGTAAAGTGTTGTAAGGAGCAATACTAACCAGTTTTTCGTGGTAGCCTGTACTATGGTAGGTTTCTGCTAGAATCTGCCAGTAGTTGGTCAGTCAGGACAAAAAGAATGCCTGTTTCATTTCCGTTAGTCTGCAACTTGTGACTAGATAGGGGATAAGTGTTCATCTGTGTTTGATAGAATGTGGATACTGTTGAAATGTCACTGCTAGAATTTTGCCTGGTGAATTCCCTTTGTAGGTTGTGTTATCAGCTTATGCAGTAAGTGACTACCCAATCCTGAAAAAAAGGCATTATTTCTTCAAAAAAAGAAAATACTTTTTTTAAAATAAAATTACAGACTTAATAATTCAAAATCTCCAGTATAAGTTGGAATAATATTTGAAAGAAACAGACATGTACAGTACACTGTTTACATTGACAGTATTGTTTTGGTCCACTTAATTTATTTCTGAGTATGTGATAAGCAAGAAACAGTGTAAATCACTTCTTTTTACAGTTCCCACATCATAGGTATAATGTCAAAAAACAAAAACAAAAAAACCTTGAAAACATCTGAAAGTATTTGTGATATAAGAATTTTCAATGTTTTTAAGATTATTTTACAAAAATTTGCCTTTAATATTAAATTTCACAACAAACTTCAAATGTTAAGACCTGTATGTATGAAAGGAACTGATCTTATAAATCATTTCATGATTTAAATAGAATTCACTTCTTTTCTGTGGATTATAGATACCCCTTATGACATTTGTTTCCATTATCCTGGCGTGGGGTGTACTTCCTGGAGATGTTTTGACACCGCGCCATCTTGGCTCGTTCATCAACAAACTTAGATGTTCCTCTCTGACAACCCTTAATAATTTGGGTGGTGACCTCTATTTTGAGAATCATTGATTTAGATCATGTTGCCATATGCATCTGCATTCCTTAAATTAAAGAAGAAAAAATGCAAAAAGTTATAAATTATGTATTACTGAACGCATCTGATATATAAACTGTAACGATGAGTCTTTTTTCGGTCTTGAGAAAAGCATCCTAAAAACTTATAATTTTTCTACCCAACATAAATCGAACATTTGTTATTCAGGGTCTTAAGAGCATCCATCTTTGTTGTGAAAAAGTTTTGAAATTCATTATCTCACAAATATGGAAAAGTCGACTATTTCAGCTTGTTTTGTTACATTCAGTATTGCCTGAAGAGTTTGGTTAATATGTAAATTATAAAAAAAATTGAAGAAAAGTAGCATTCATGTTGCTGCATTTTCCTCTTAATGACCCTGTCAGCTTGCCCATAGTTTTGTATTTTACCTCTCTTTACTAGCTGTAACCCATCTGTTACCATAGCAACATATTGGTAATACTTCTCCAGACGGCAGCATCTATCACTTAGTTAATGCTTTGTCTCAATTAGTACTTCCTTGTTGTCTTCCTATAATACTAACCTTTAGTTTGATAAATCCTATTCTGTAATCTATTACGACTGCTACGGTTTTAGCAAAATGCCCAAGGAACTGATTTATGGAGGGGCAATTGCACTTTGGTTGACGTTGTCTGACAGTTTTAATACTGTTGTTGGAGATGTGTTCATGGAAGTTTGATGAGAGGAGATGGCCCTTGTATACATTATCTGTCAATCTCCCTTGTAACAATTTACTGGCATACTTAACGTTGTATCTTTTTGAAGTCAGTGGCAGATATTAGTTACTGGTTGTCTGCCGACAGAAGAGGTGGAACCGTCTTTTGACAAGGAAAGTTGGATGCAAAGGATTAGATCTCACATTGCTAGGGAAATGATATGTACCAAATACTGGGTAGTGTTCCCGTACATTAGGGAAAACAAAAAGTGTGAAATTTTACATGATTTTTAGAGTCCCAGGAAGTTTGAGTTCTTTATCAGAGAAAATTGCTGTATGGTGAAGAAAACTGAAAACTGTAGCTTCAGTGAAACATGGTGTCTGTTTTTTTATGTCAGCATATGAAAGTAGTGACTGGTTGTCTGGCTAAGGAAGAGGTAGAACAATCTCTTGACAGGGAAAGTTGGATATGTAGGATCAGATCTCACATGGTTGACAGTCTGATGAGTAACAAATACTGAGCAGTATTCCCACTTAGCAGAAAAGTACAAGAAGTCTGGAAGTTTTTACACGATCTGTAGAGCCCCTGAGGTTTGGATTTTTGATCTGAAATAATTACCATATGGTCTGGAAAACTGAAATGTTACACCTACTATATTTGTGGTGATGATGCTGTATGTATCCACAGTGTTTAAATACTTTATAAACATTATTAAGAGGTGTTTTTCTTTCCGTATGCTTTTTTCTAGGATCTATGCAATGCCCTTTTGATCTTGCTAAAAGTCTTGAATTGCAGTAACTGAATAGGATGGGAACCTTGTGTGTATGGGATCAACTTTGAGGTGGTAGGCAAGGAATGTGATAAACAACAAATACGAAATGAGCAAAACCGGAGTATATTGGGTTATGTGACAATGTGTGACAGCTTAGGTTTTGTGTTTTAAACTGTTTTGGATAGTTTATCCCAAAAAAGGTTTCTATGGGTAAAACAACACTGTGTATTCCTATTACAGTTGTGAAAGAATCTCAGTCCAAGAAGATACAATGAAGTGAAGTTGTTTGAACCTTTTGTTAATACATATTTTACCTCACACCTGCAGTCATACATTTAGTTAACAATTATTTTCATTATGGCATTGGTATTAAAGAAAAAATGAGAAATTGGGTGACATATTTAAGAAAAACAGACTTTATAGACAAATGCTCTGACTACAAGATGTATATAAAGGAAATGGCAATCCCAAACTTATGTGGAAATATCAGCTAAAATTGTAAAATATCCTGTTATTTTCCCCTACAAGTGTCTGTGGCGATGAATAGAACAGAGATATTGTATATTTGAGGCTAACCAAAGAATTTCTCTGCAGGAAATAAGTAAACTAAGAATTTGATTGATCATATAGTAGGTTTGTAAATAAGTTGGTGCCATAGCCCAAGGGAGGGGGGAGGCCAACATTTTCAGAGATAAATAGGGACGTTGATACAAGTATCAAGTAATCTCAAATCCTCTGAACCCTAATATGAGAACAAGTGTTTGACTTTGCCCTTCCTTTTACTATGCTGACACCTGGCATAGGTGTAAAAATAATCAGATTTTTGTTCATTTTACCAATTATTACCATTTTGTCTTAAATCAGGTGCTTTGCTAAATTTGATTGTCAGAATGTTTGATGGTAGTTAAACAAAGTCATAATGTAGATGATGTATTCTTCAGAAGTGCTCAGTTACATCATTTTATACAAACAGTGGTAGTATTAGCATATAATGGAAGCTTTGTCATACAAATCTTTTGTCTCCTGAAGTATGCAGCCTTAATTAGACTTAATGATATCACTTAATATTTTTTGCTCTCATGAACAAGAAAATGTGGAAATATTGTATTTTTGGTACAAAAAATGATAAAACTTGAAGAAACAACAATTTTCAGATAAAGAATGAAGAATGATAAAGAGATAAAGAATGACAGGAAATTTAAAGTAGGTGGGTAAATTTATTTTCAAGAAATATGGTACTCACTGAAAGAAATTCATGCATTGCAGCTCAGGAATAATTTCTCCACCCAAACTTCCAAACTTTCAAATGATGCAACACCCAAACTTTTTTCATGTATACTTTTCGGGAAGTGAGCTATTTTTGAAATCTTTTGGGGAGGCTGAATGGTTTAATAATGCTGCCCGTAAGTATGTCTGTTTTTGCCAGACCTACAGTAGCCATGGCTTTGTCATTGTATCCAACAAAAGATACATCGATTGTCTACAAGACTTTAGAAGATCTAGCTCCTTATTACATAGATGGTAGTCCTTGTTAACCTTCCATTTGTCTGGTTTATACAACCTTTATGATGTCATCATCCTCGGAACAAACACTAGCAACTGTTCATATTGAAGTACAGCTCTAACTCAGTGGAATAGGCTGCAAGTGGATACCGTACATTCCTTAAACCCATGAGTTTCAAATCTGAACTAAAAATGTACAATAAATAATGTTCTTTGGAGTGAAGCGAAATACGCCACATGGCGGCGATATTTAAAATGTTTAATCATAATCATTATTGTTATTATCATCTAATGGATCCTGTTCCTTTGCAGAGGCAGGTCACAAATCTACACAAAACCAGAATTCTTCATTACCCAATCAAGGTCGGGTGAATTATTTGAATTATTCTGTCATGAGCATGGATTATAAAAGCTTGGCCTTTTCTTTTTTTCATCTTTTTTATTTGACAAGTGTCAACAATTCTCTAAAAATGAAGGCTTCTTATTTTTGAAGTTTAAATACTAATTACTGCCTGCTTCCATCTCTAACAAATTTCAGTTATGAAAGATTTCTCTCTCCTTGCATGGTGTGCCGCCTGCAGGCATCTGCTTTATAATTACCAGAAAACATTCCACCATAATCCCACACTGGTCATTTCATAGTTTGATCTATGCCAGTGGTCTGAAAACTAGGAGATAGCGATCATTTTGGAAGGGGGTGGGGTAGAGGAAAGGATGATGGAATGGTGTAAAATGCAAGGGTTGGGGTAGATGGTGGGGTAGGGGGGAGAGGCAGAAAATTCAAGGGAGGAGGAGGTTGAAGCATATATGTGTGGTGCCTGAAATAAAAAAAGAAATATGAGTATTGAAATACAAGACCTGTGCATAGGTCACTCAATGCTCAGAAACACCCAAAATACCAAAAAGAAGATAAAATACTCAAAATTTTGCCATCTTTATCCCTTCCTAGCATCCCAAAGAAAGTTCAAGACAAACACAAAAATCCTTACTTGAAAAAGTTTTGAATGCATGACAGTACAGATTTTTCATTGTTAGATTTTTTTCTGAGGAAATTATACGTCAGTTAGTATGGTAAGTTGAGTGTAGCGGCTGTACTGATAAGAAAATTTCAAAAGTGACAATTATTTATACTTCATGGTGCCAGTGGAGAAGAAGAAGCATGCTCATGGTAGTTAACTAAGAAGAGTAAATGTGTTACATTGAAATGAAGGATAGAAAAAGAAGAGTCTTATAAAAGTAAGCTCTTAAAAGTTGATAGATTTGAACAAGTTTGACGATTGCCACAATTGGTTACACAGATTTACAGTAGAAGCACAGTCAGATTAAGGAGATTCAGGTAACCTTGCAATAACTGTAATGTGTCTGACCCTAAGGACTAGGTTGGTTTGTTCTGTATAGTATTTAGTAGGGTTTTACTTTCCTGGAGTGCTGAGTATAGTGCCAGATAGGGTTGTGTTATCCAGTATGCTGAACTTGGTACTAGGTAAGGTTATACTATCCTGATATGCTGAACATAGTATCTGGTGGGATTTTACTATGCTTGTATGCAGAACATAGTGCTAGATAAGGATATGTACTGGTATGCTGGCTATAATTCTAGATAGGGATGTACTATTCCTGGTATGCTGAACATAGTACCAGTTGGGTTTATTATTGTGGTATAAAGGTGGGATTGTACTATCTGTCCTGATATGCTGAACATTGTCTTGGTAGGGTTACACTATCCTGATGTGCTGAACATAGTAGGGGGTTGTACTATCCTATTTGGGTGACTGATGAACTGGAATAAAAGCAAGAAATGTTGACCAGATGCAGTGGTTGAAGTTTGTGAAGAAAGCAAATGTTGAGTTGTAAATAACTGTGTGTTTTCTTTGTACAAAGATTTAGGTTGAATTTTATATTTAGAAGTGACTGCTGTATGATCATAGGCCAAAAGAATGGTGACACTGACTCACATGAAATTGGAGTGAGAGGGGTGGGGAAATGGGATGGGGTGGTTAGTAATGGTAGGGTCAACATGTGTATGGTAGGAGTCTAAGCACCCTGCTGATGTGAATGTGTGACTTCCTTAAATGCTAATGGCATGTTGGCTGTACAACTTCCAAACTTGCAGTGGATTCACCATTGAACAAGTTTTTCACATGGACACCCAAAATTGATTCAATTTCAGTCTTTTGATATCTGTATAGTAATCTTACTTGTGTGCTTTCTTTTTCCTGTCCCTCCAGGCTCTAACCCAACTAAATCAGGTTAGCTTTGTTTTGTTTGTTGTGCATGTGATTTGACAGGTGACAGACCCAGTGTGTATTGTTGCCATCACCATATGCTCGTAGTGTGCTCACACTCACTCACAAGAGACCATGGCACCACCTTGTGATTCTCTGTGAAGCATTGATTTGAGTTTGATGGTTGTTTGGCTGCTTCACCAAGTGTCTCTCTCTCTCTCTGAGTTACTTTTTATGTGATGACAGCAATACTATATGGCTACAGTTACTGTATGACAGCTACACTATACAGTGACAGTGACTATATGACAGCTACAATATACAGTGAGTTACTATATGACAGCTACACTAAGTGGTGAGTTACTACATGACAGCTACACTATACCATGACAGTTACTATATGACAGCTGATCCATATGTTGACAGTTATAAGGTTATGATAGTTAACACTCTGTAATGACAGCTACCTTATTTGATGATTTATAATCGTGTTGACATGGTTACAGTTACTATGTTATGACAGCTAATGCTCTGTGATGACAGCTCCCTTATTTGATGACACATTTTGTGTTGACAGCTACTCTGAATGGTGACATTAACCACATGAAACACTCTGTGTGAAGACATTGCTGTATTTGACAACAGGTTCTCTGATGACAGCTGGTCTTTGAAGACTTCAGCTCGATAGAATTACTTACAAGTACTCTGTATGATGACGCTCAGTCTGACAACAGCTACTCTTGGCAGCTAATGTTTGTGGGCATACCCACTCTAGTGAGTTCGCAGTTACCCTCAGTGATCACAGTTACTCTGTTATGACAGCTACCCCTAGTGACAAGATCTACTTAGGGATCACAACTTTTCGATATAATTGTGGGTGTTCTACCTGATGACAGCTATTCGTAATGGTGACAGCTGTTCTTTGTCATGACAGCTACTATAAAGGATGACAGCTACTTAAGTAACTTTACACAATGACACAATGATAGTACTCAGTATGACAGAAGCTAGTTTATGTGATGACAGCTGAACTACATGATGACAACTACTGTGTGTGATGTGACTACACTATGTGATGATGACAGCTACTTTACATGATGACAGCTACTCTTCTTGATAACAGCTACATAACATGCTTGACAGCAATGTCCTGTGATTACAGCTACAGTGTGATGTGAGGACAGCCACTTTCTGTAATGATGACAGCTACTCTTTGTGATGACAGCTACTGTATAATGTGATGACAGCTACTCTTTGTGATGTCAACCACTGTGTTTGATGACAGCTATGGTTTGCTCACCTGCAAGTGTAGCTTGTCACCCTTGTCAAGTGTGTGTCACTTAATGAGTATTATTCCAGATTTACATTACAAAGATTTCCCTTCATTTTTTCTGGTGCTGGATACCCCAGTTTTCATCTAGAAACTGCGGTAAGGAAGCTTCCAACCCGACTTCCTTTTGTCCTGCTTTAAATTTTTACCACTATTTACTCAAGCCTAGTACCAGCTGAATCCTATACGCCTATGTTTTCAGTATTCCAGTAGAGCCAGCTGAAGTGTTATAAGCTGGACACAATAGCCATTGTGTCTTCAAGGGTTATCTGAAGTGAACGTTTTATATAATCCATAAGAGAGGGATAAAACTTAGGGGTTTATTATTAGTTTGAGCAGTTTCAGTGAAGGAAAACTTTTCCTCATGTAATATCCTGAGGAAAGCAGAAAGATGAATAAAAGGGTATCTTCACAGGACTGTAGTTAAGACGTATTGCATGGCAGGGTTTATATAATGTAGGAAGGTATGAGATACAGTTGTGTAACTAGGGTTGAAGGGATTCAATGAGCCTGAATGAACTCCCATCTTTTCCAACCCATCTAATGTTTTGTCAGCCTTGTAAAATTATCAAAATGTACAGTTTGGGATGTCCAGTGCAGCTCCCTCCCTCCCAGTGCTGGAGATCCCCTTGAGGGAAGATCCCATCCTAAGTCATCATTTGGAAATCCTGATAAGAAATCTGTATAGACATTAAGGTGATAAAACTTGGGATGGAGTAGTGGCAGTGTGCCATTCATTGTGTGATGTATAAAGGTGGATAGCTGTGGCACAATCAGTTCAGTGAACCGATGTGTTCTCATTATTTCACATCTGCCAGTCAATATGTAGGATTTATTTAAAACATTAGCAGGTCTGATGCCAGGTTTCCTTCTTCACGGCATCAGCTGATGTCCTGCCTGGCACAATATTTTATTTTTTTGAGTAGTTTGAACAGACTTTTGTGATGTTTCCACCGGTGTGTTGTTATGTGGTGAAGTTTGGTTGCATTATGTGTTATGTTTAGTTGTGTCTGAGGATGTCACCAAACCATACCTTTTTTAAAATGGTCCTCATATTTATTAGTGCAAATATACAGATTTAAGCCAAATATGCAAAATGTTAAATGGGTCACTCCTTTTGTCAACATCAGCCAGTAGCATCAGTAAAAAAAGGCTTTGTTGCCAGTGAAATGTTTTGCTGTTGCAGGAAACATCATCTGATCCCAAATGTTTGATTGCAATGATTAGCAGAGCCCTAGATGGAAGTTTTTTATGGATAATGTTTACTGTAGATAATTCATTTTCGTCTGGTTAGTACCCAGTTTTTTAGGATTTCTGACAGGTTTTCCGGCTTCTAGTACTTTACGGTGCAAACATGGTATGAGATTTTACAGCCCAGTTCATAGGAAGATGTATGAGTTGTCAGTGATGTTGCTTTCAAGTACTTAGCAGTACTATAAGTGATATACACATGCTTTCAAGTGAGTCCTACTTCGCCTTCTTTCCTCTTCTTTTTCAACCTTCCTCTGACTTCTGGATTTGTCTTGAAAATGTTAATTTATCCTACCTTATCCTACCTTTTTTTTTCTTAAAAGCTGTGTGTAAAATGACAGCATCAAGTTTTTGGGAAAATGTCTAAAAGAGTAATGATGATGCTGTCAACATTACTGATTATATTAAGGAATGTAGCCTCTCAAAGTTCTATGTTTGTCCTGTTTTTGTCTAAAAATCTTACTTTCCTCTTGTTTTGTTATTAAAGAATATTGATCCTACTTTTGCCCTACTTTACCACCCGGTCCACTTGAAAGCTAGCTGTATACATCTTTTATGCCAAGTCATGCTTTGTAAATGCTGTCACATTGGAGAATACTTGGAGAACTTTAGTGAGCTGAAGACACTGTATTCACTTGTAACAATCACAGGTAGTAATGCAACCACAAGATGTGTATGCACATCACTTCCTGACTCAAATGATTGTTAGTTCGGGTGCACATGTACAACTGTACATCATCTGTACTCAAACAGGGAGGCTTACAGTTGTTGCATTGATATTAAAAATAATACATAGGTGAAATGGGTCTACAGTACTCTGGTCAAAGGATTTTGGGTGGAAATAATGCCTGTCAGCAAAGGTATTTCTTGGTCAAAGGCTTTTCAGCATGTTATACCCTGCTACATATATGGGACAGGTCGGGTTGGAACATCAAAAGCAGATGAGCAATTGATCATCACATTGTGGGCATGGGGTAACCAGTGTGTTAAGCAAACCTTGGATGGAGAGCTTGGTTAGACTAGCTTTGCAGAGTTTGAGCAGAGAAGTCTGTCGGTAAAATAACATCTCTAACAGCATTCATAAAATTTAAACATAACATGAAATATGTTAACACATGCATACATCGTAATGAATTTGTGGGAAGATATCTATGGTGCCTGAATGTTATTTGTTTACAGGCTGTCAACTTTTACACTGTAAAGTAACTTTTTAATTACTGTTTACTGTTTGTTGGCCAAAGAACTGTCTAGTCTTCATTATATCACAGTTGTAACCATCTATTCGTCCTGCTGAACACACATTCTATTATAAACAGACCTGCCCAGGAGCTGTGGTCAATATTATGGCAATGCAACATGAGCTGGCATCTTGCGAGGAATTTCTTTTGTTGTTACTTGTCATGGCCTAATGCTTGTGGGTTGTATGACCAGAATTTAGTTTCTGTATGCTTTAGGACCTCAAAGTTATTTTCTTTTCAAGTTTAAGAACCGCTCTGAATTTAGCAAGTTCAATGTTATCAAACTACTATGCACCTAGGGAAGAGTTGCACTTTTTCTATACCCCTGACCAGAGAGTTGTTTTTTGGAAGGTTTATCGTAAAGTTTAATTTATGCTAATAGTCTAGGACCCACTAAATCCCAAGGAGATTATCATTGATAAGCTACTTATTTGACTGATGGGGATTTCTTCCTTTTATTTGCTAGCTTCAGTTTGATATCAATATGTTAGCAACATCATTCAGGTCTAGTAAAATTCTGTCACAGTTGACTTAGTTAGGACAATGCTTCGATGAGTAGGTTTTCCCCACCACCAATAGAGGGGCAGGTGCTAAAAAACTCAAAACGACTGTTTCATTGAAATAAATCAGTGAGGTCAGCCCCTCTCTACAGAACAAAATGGGATGCAAATGAGCTGCAGAGGCAGAGAAGACTAATTTTTGCAACAACAATTCGGAAATTTTGTGGAAGTTTCCTAAAATGACCAGGTATAGAGTCATGTTCACATTTTTACATAAACCCTTATTGGTTTACTCTCATCTGCGTCTCTGAGCATCCAGAGACGCAATATTTTTTAATTTTCCAGAGACTGGCTATGTTATAGCAGTAGCCACAAATCCCCAGTCTTACTGTAGATGTAGCAGACAAATCCCTTTTGTATGAACTACCTAACCTAGTGAAATTTTTATAGAAATGCCAAGAAAGATACACGAGACAGATTACTGTATGACCTTGATGGTCCAAACCTCACTTCAGAGAGCAGTATCTCCTTCTGAATAACAACTTCCTTCCCTTACTGAGACAGTTTGCAGTAATTTGTATAAGCACACAGAACATTTTGTGTAAAATTATGGTTCTTGACCTTGTGGGATGCAGAAAGTGGTTTTATCGTTGGTGTAAATCTTGTAAATTTGGACTGAAAAACTTGAATGGGATGTAAAGATTTTGTTGTAGAAAGAAAAGAAAACTAGTTACTCTCTAACCATATGCATCTCTTTGAAAAAGATTGCAGAATCAATCTTGGTGGAGCGGCATTCTCAGCATGCATTGTAAGTCTGTAATACTGAACAGGCTTATTAATGATAATGTAAAGGGTGCTACTTTAAAAGTCAAAGAAATTAATTTGCAAGAGGTCCCCAATCTGTTGCCCTTGAACATGTTTTCCTGAATATAAATCTAGTTGACCTCTTCTCAGCCAAACAATAGAAAATTAGCTTTGTTCAGGAAAAGTGTTTTGCTTTGCATTGGTACGAAAGTGAAATGGTTAGTTAGGACGTGTGCAGAAATTAATCTTTTTTTCCTTGGTCGTGTTGGTAGCCCTCTGTATTGCAAGTGTATGTGTAAACACTAGCATTCGCGTACTATGCTGATGGTATCTTTACAAATTGCAAATATGTAATTTCAAAGGCTGATAGTATTCCAAGTACTTCCACACTTTTTGTGTGCATTTAAAAAATAATTTAGTTTGATTTTAGCTTTTTGAAGAAGACCTAACATGAGACTTTGCACAAATATACTTTCCAACCTTAAGCAGAAACTTTATTTTGAAGGAGGAGAGGGAGGGAGAGGGGGAAGGGGGTATGGCCCCCTTGTTGTCAGGGTTGGCCCAAATTTTTCAATTTATTCAGGGAGCTGGGACAGGTACAATAAAATAGGCAGTCCTGGATGATGGCCAGTGGCCCCTACAATTTACTTGATTTTACTGTAAATGAGGGGAACTCCTCTAATAAAAGCCCAAATTTTCCAACTTCCCTTACCCAAACACAAAGTTTTGAAGTTGTCTTTGATGAAGCCCAATATTTTAAAATTTTTTTTAAAGGAAACTCAAAATTTCAGAGCACAAAGCAAGCTGAAGATCTTTCATCTGACATCCTATCTGCAACCTGTTATCCCAGTCAGGGCTGTGGGTTGCTGCCCCCCTGTCAGAGACCATGACATCCCCCCCCCCCCCCCCCCCCCGCCCCGCCCCCCCCCCCGTTGGACAAATCCTAATGCCACTCCTGATACCAATTGACCATGAATCATTTCAAAAGACACCATGTACGGTCTTCCATCTTGGTTTACTCACTGAAATTGTGCAGTAGCTCAAATATATGCTTAACCTTTCCTGAAGTTATGTTTGGCTAGAGTAGTGCTAAGTCTTTTATAATATGACACAGTACAAAATAGGCAATCCATGGGAGCTGTTGTGCAAGATGCTCTGAGGGTGTATAGTACTTACATTGTCCAGATAAGTTTGTTAGCTTACTAGGTCTGGAGCAATTTGCCTACTTTTGATTCATGCATGACAAGAGGGCAGTATTTGAAATTACTCTCATCTGATTGTGAATTAAGTTAATTCCGTGGATAAAACCAGGATTTCATTGGTGGTGTTTGGTAGATCTGGATTCTTATTAGTCCTAAAGGCAAGAAGTGACAGGTGCTGGTTTTGCCTGCCAAACTAGGGGTGTTTGAGGTCATGTTTCTCTACACCCCCTCAAAAAATTGAATAAACATTGGTGCATTTGGGGGGTATTGTACTTCACAATATAAGGGAAAATATTTTTGTTTTGATTCCTTGGGATTGGGGATTATAATCTGTACAAGTATTAGGTGAGTTTGCTGGGAAGGGAGGGGGCTTCCTCCTTATGTTATACACAATTATTTTAAGTTATGACCATATGACAACCTTTTGACACTCTTTTTTAACTGTAGGACTGAGCCGACTTTCTTATCGTGGTAAGAGTGTTGTCAGTCTGTGTGTGTGTCTATCTGGTATTGCCGTAGGTGGAACAATCTACAGCCAGGGGAATTAAGTAGCATGCATCCCCTTTACCCACACTTTTATGTCTCACCCACTACCTCTCCCATATTGGCAGATTCCATTTCAAATTTTGCCAAGGGCAGATGATGCAAATTTTGAAAAGCTCTCAAAGGGCCCAGTGATATTGTTGCGACCTGACTTCACTTTGGTCCCGTTGAGTCGGTTTGTCAATTTTAGAGGGGGCAGGTTTGTTTGTAAAGACATAGCTTGTGTGGGAGGCAGGCAAGGGCATTTGCATGGATCCATAATAGATGTTGATTATGTAATTAAAACACAGACTTCATAACAAAAAAAAAAACAAAAAATACAACAGTGGGAGGGCATAGGCATAATGAATTTTCACAGGCATTGTCTCTGACATGAATGCCCTCCTATGGCTATGACCCCAGTCCACTTATGTACAATATCAACACACCATACACTTTGGTAGGAGTCTTGCATGCAGGTGATTCCAATTGATAGCTTGCAATCCCACAATGCAACAGGGGTGTCAAAGGTCATAAACCCATTGTTCTTTCTAATTGTGAAGTTAAAATATTTTCTGATTGTATTGTATGCTAATTTGATGGAAAGTAAATCAGCTTAATAGGTGTGTGATGTACTTCAGCAATGGTATGTGCAGGGGGAGGGTGGGGTTTGGATCCCTGCCTTTTGTGCTCAGTCAGGAGATTTGGGGATTGGGGAAAAATGGTAAGAGATCAGGGAAAAGTGGGTCAGATGAAAGAAAGGGGGTGGGGGAGTGAGTCAGGAAGGAATATCAGTTGGGAGTGGGAGTAGGAACTTTTTCCCCCACCCCTAGAAATTTATGAGGTCCTGTGCAGCCCCACTTCACCCTTAGACTCCTGTTTCCCATCACTTATAGTTTACATTAAAAATTATCCCTCAGAGGAGTGAAACTTGTGCTGATAAAAGAAAAAATGGAAACTGTGTGAAAGCATTTTTGTGGAAATGAGTTTTGTAAATCCCTGAGTGAACTATGCCATATCTCTATGCGAAGTCTGTTTTATTAGAGCAGAGCAATATGGTACTTTCTTTTGCTATGTAAAGACTGATTCATGACATGATTGGAAACTTTCAGATGGATGGTAGGGGGTACTTTTTGACTCGTGCTGTGGCCTTTGATGCTTTCCTTGCATTGTGCCTCAATCTCATTATGTGTGACACAATTGCATGCTCATGGCTTTTCACTTAGTGCTAAGTATGAGAAGTCTAAAGCACACAGCAGTCAGGTGTCGACCCTTGTCATTGCCTTTAAGCAAATGTCTTCCATGCAGCTTTGTGACGTTAGTCCACGTGTTGATAGAAAACCTTGTCAGAATTGGTGTATCTATGCTGTGTTTATTTGTTCTGTGGAAGTTCAAAGGAGCTGTGGTTGTGTTTCACTGCTTGAAGAAATGTTTCCTTCACTGCACCACCCCTATGATCCAGTAAGACTCCACACCAAATCCTCAGAAAGGGATACCAGTGAAGACCCCATACCAAACCTCTTGGAAGGGATGCCATTCTAGACCTTATACCAAACCCCTGGAAAGAGATGCTGTTTAGGACCTCTTACCAAATTCCGTGAGAGTTACCAGTCAAGACCCCATATCAAACTCCTAGAAGGACATACCATTCTAGACCCATATCAAATCCCTGAAAAGATATTTCAGATCCCATACCATCCCCCTGGAAAGATAAATTCTAGATTCATGAAACCCCTGGAAAGAGGTACAGTTAAAACTCCATACCAAACCCCCTGGAACAGATATACCAGGTAAGACCCCATACCAAACCCCTGGAAAGAGATAGCAGCTTCAAAAGACCTTATACTAAGCCCTGGACCCCATATACCAAACCCTTGGAGAGACAGGCCAGTAAAGACCCTATCCCAAACCTCTGGAAAGAGGTACCATTAAAAATCACTGAACCCACAGAGAAAGGCCAGTAAAGGCTTTGAAGGGACAAGCTAGTAAGACCCCATAGCAAACCCCTGGGCAGGTAGAGAGATCTTGACTGATGAAAGCAACATTTCTTTATTGAAGGTCACTGTTATAAATGAGAGTGTTAAGGAAAGTCAGTTAAGACGTTGGACTCGTGATCCAAGGATTGCTGGGTCGATTCCTGCCTAGTTTATTAGGTATTTCCTTGAACAAGATGCTTTAATATCCAGTTGCCTCTCTGCTCCCTCCACTGTGTTGTTAATTGACCTGTGAAGTAATTGAAGTCATTTTATAGGGGTTGCGAGGTAATTGTCAGTTAGGCTTGTAGGCTTGTGAGGTAACTTGTCAACTAGGTTTATGAGGTAACTTGTCAATGATGTTTATGACATAATTTGTCAATTAGGCTTGTGAGGCAACAAGTCAACCATTCTTATGAGGTAACTTGTCAATTATGCTTGTGAGATAACATATCTTTTAAGGCTTGTGAGGTAACTTCTTGTTTGTGAAGAAACTTGTCATTCAGAGGTCTTCATGTGATGTCCGAATGGTCCTTATTTTGCCTGTGCTGCCATTTTGGATGTTAAAATTACCACACATGCAACATCTACACTGTGCACACACGGTATCAGTCAAAGTGTAAAATATTTTATTCCTTCTTTTCAACGTAGAAAGTCTTCTTAACTAAACTGTTAGGGCTTAAATACATTGTAACAACCACAGGAAGCTAATACTCTATCGTAATATCTTTAGTGCCTCACTGGATATTATAGTCAGCACTGCACATTCTAGTATTAAGTGGACTGCAGAGTTGCAATTTTTCTCCTGAAGAATTCCAGAAATCCATCTAGCTCTATGTTTTGTATTTGTTGGAAATAGATAATAAAACCATAGTCCCTGTAATTTTCCTTAGTGATTATGCAACAAACTTTCCCCGTCATCAACAAAACATTCTTTTAAAAAGAAGGTATGAGACATTTTAAGCTTTGACCAATACGTTTGTACACAGTGTACATGTTGTGGGCGATAAATTTGACATCCAGTATGGCTGACTTTGTTGTCACATGTATTTGTGACGTCAGTGGAGAACATCTGTAGGCATAGTATAATTGCAGAAGCAGAAGCCTGGAGGGGATGTCTATCAGACGTGATTAATCTGGGACTCCACATGATTCTACAGCCCATGGGTCCTACAGTTTGCAATGAAAATGACAACCGTTAGTCAGAGCTCCTTAATTTCTGAAGAAAAATATTCTTATAGTCCTACAGTGTTTGCTTTCCTAAAAATATCATTGATGGTAGAACCAATGACCTGAAGGACCAATGGGTTGTAGTGCTGTTAAGCTGTAGGACTGTTGGGCTGTAGGCACGGCTTAGGGCTCTATCTGGCTAGGACTAGCATGTGCGCTAAAATTGTATCTGCTCACAATGTAGTAGTAAAATGCTAGGCTGGAAGCTGTTGACATGCTTGCTTCTGTGAGGGGTGTACTGATTACTTTCAGTCCTTTTCTTTTACTGCCGTTGAATGTCCGTGTTTGAAGCTCCATTCCCCAGTCTCAGTTAGATATTCCCTTAAAGGTCAAATCTCGTCATCACAGACAGTTCCAGTTCTCCAAGCTTAGTTACTTAAAGCCCCTCCCAAAATTGGCGTAAGCTCCTTGTGTGAACACAAATGCACAGTATCTTGCTGCTTAAGTCCGTGTTCAGGTAAGCATACAAGGCTATAATGTGTCATCAGAACACTCTGTCTGCATTGTGTGAAATGTGAGCTACTCAGCATCTTTTGAAGTTTCAAACTTTGATGTCAGTCAGTAGTTACCAACTGAGAATTTTAATATCCCCAACCAAAATGTACTTTAGGATAGTGAGTGTCTGTCTTTAATAATACAGTAAAATTAAAAAAATACTGGGTTTTGCAGAACAATATTAATAGCATTACATGGTATGTGTTTCGGGTAAAATTTTTTTCAGGGGCCTTTTTCAAATGTTTTGGGGAAATTATATCCAATATCCAACTTTACAGGTGCTATGTTGGTCCATAGGGGCTGTGTTTATTATTTTTGTTGACAATTACTTAGGAGGGGAAGGGTGGGATTTTGTCACATTTGGCATTTTTTCTTCCTCAGATTTCCGGGGACAAAGTTTGGCCTCCATAAGAGTGAATCGCTAGTCTTGCACTTATATTTTCTTCCCTAGTTGTATTCATGGTGTGAATCATACTTAGTAATGCTCTTATGCCTATGCTGTGCTGTTAAGTCTTCATGATGGCAAAGTAAGCCTGGAATTAAGCAATAAGCTATTCGTTTGTTAGATCATGGTACATTCTGTAATTTAAGAGGGCATGTGCTGGTATACAGAACTCCCACAGAAATTTATTTCTTTTTGTCTTTGGGTGAATTGAACTGATGGCATTAGAGTTATTCAGGAGGTCATCTGCTTTTAGTTTCCTGCAGTATTATAATAGCACATTTGATTAGTAAACTACAGTACAGTTGGAACTTTTTGAAAATTGTTATCATTGCTCTTTTAAATAGCATAGAGCAGGCATAGAGCAGGTGGAAGTGTCAGTCATCTGTGATAAGGAAATCTCTCACTATTTAATTTCCATGCAGTGTCTCTCGAGTAAAAATGGGAGGCTCTTTTTAAATATTAATTACTATCAATTTTGCGGAAGTCTGTTGATTATGAGCTATTAGAACCATTCTGATTGACAAGGCGTTGTAGTTTTTATGGTAAGTTTGGAGACTGCCAAGCAGGATTGTGGAGAAGGGTTTTGAATACTGTGAATTCAGGGTCTCGAAGCTACTTGGGCTCATCAAGTACCCTATGCCAAGTTGATTGTGGATGAATCGTGGCAAGTTGGCTGTCTGTTTTTGACTAGTGTTCTCAGGGTCACTAGAGAGTTGTATCGCAGATCACTCTTAGTCTTGCTCCTTAGATTGACATTTACCATCCTTGTGTGACGTAGGAGAGTTCAGTCCTAGTCTGTGTGGCCACTTGGCAAGCTAGGAAGGGTTACAGGACTCTTGCTCAGCACACAGCCCAACAACAGCTGTAGTCTTTATAGCAACCTCAAGCAAAGTGAGACTTGAATCAGACACCACCCAATTGGACAGCCAGAAAGCTGTTTTATGGTTTGAAATAAATTGGGTGGGAATGAGATGACCCAGCAAGACACATGTTCAGAGGCACTAGTTTACTTCAGCAATTTTCTTACAGCAGTACCACTTATAGCAGGGGCAAATGGTAAGAAGGAAATATCTGTGTGGTTTCTTCGGGTGTTCTGTTGTGTCAAGGTCTAGTGCATGTATGCAGGTTTCCTATGAACACAGGCTAATAAAAAAGGATTTAGGCTTGAATCCAGTTTTGATATGTTAAAGGGATACTCATACTAAGCATTCTGGTGAAATTTGCCCTGAAATCTAATGTGTGGTTCTCAAGATATCAGCAGATGAAGTGGTCACATTTTCAACCCAAAGTGAACTTGTGAACTTGAAGCAAGCACATGTGACATTATAACCTCACAATACTGAGCTCTATTTTGTTTTTCTTTTAACTTTACAACCAGTTTTCTCTTCTGTAATTTCATGTTATGGGAAAGTGGATATATGAGAGGCATGGGAATTTTGCAAACTTCAAATTCCTCTTGGAAAGCACTAATCCCAATTAATTTCAACGTCAAAACAACAGACTAAAAAGCAAGAAAACGAAGCATTCAGTGTGAAGAGATGATGTAACCCCTGCTTGCTTCAAGCTACCTTTTGGTCACAAATGTAGTTACTTTATTCTGGTGTCTCGAGAACTACATATCGGATCTGAGCCGAAATTTCACTTATTAAAAAATAAATTTTGCATAAACCCTCCCTTTAAGGGAAAATGTGATAAGTCTGGAAATAGTCTGAAATTTTCATATGGTGTTTAAGGGCCTTGGACTGTAGGTCTTTGTTCCAGAAAAATTGTGACATGGTTTGGAAAACCTTCCACTATTACTATACTCGAATCCATGTTGTTACATGACCATGGAGAAGGGAAAACAAGCCAGTGAGCCACAACTGGAAAAAAGGCCGTGGTCATCTTGACTTGAACCAGTTGGTTGGAAACTGGGCCGTTAAACCTCGTCTATCTAACTACATGTCCATACTATAAAACTGTGTTGTCACTTGAAAAAGCTTCTGAATTTGTTGTTTAAGTTTTTGTTGGTAGAGTTTACAGTGGTTGTAATGCCTCAGTTTCTTTTTCATATGTAGTGGCTGTAAGGTACCTATTAAATGATTATTTGGTCAATAGTTTCATAAGCTATAGAATTTAGAATAAATATTGGACTATCCTTTTTCAAAGTTTACCTCAAAAAAGTACATAATTTTGAAAGAAATGTCACAGACAGATGGAAGATCCACAACAGCAAACATTTTTTTGTGAATTGGATTACAGTAGGGTTACATATGACATGTCATATTGTGGTCTCCCAGTGGACCTTAAGAGTTGTGGACCCTTGTTTCAGTGGGCCCATCTCTTGTAAAGAAGTACAAAGGAAATTTTCAAGTTATTGTAGGTCCTTGACAGCCTGATACGCTAACTGCAAATCACTGCTTTTGCTAATGGGAGTCAGCTGTTGCTGGTAACTAAACCTGTTTGCAATCTTGACTGCACAGGTTCACATCCTGAAATTAAGGGGATAAACCATGAGTCTACTTCACTCCTCCTTACCTCCTATTTACATATGTACACCATTCTTGCCTGCCATAACTATCTCCCAGAAAACTAATAGCACTGCAGTAACCTACCAATGGAGGGTGCCTAGAACCCTAAATCGTCCTTCTCCATTTTGGGGACACTGTCGTTCATGTAAAACACAAAATTGAATTATTTTAAAAGATATTCATCTCATCTTTTTTTGGACCAAATTAAGGGAAGTATATGGAGGGTTACCTGAGCTTTCATTTCTTGAACAACATGTACTGTCCTTTTGGTCTACAAAATTGGCTTATAATCTGTCACAAATTATGGTTATTTCCACACTTTGTATGCTGGGTGCAGTTTGTTTACTTCCTTTGTATCCCATAATTCCTTGCACAATCAAGATAGTGAAAAGGCTTATAGCCATATCTTGAAAAGGGAGCTCAATATGATGCTCCTTGTTTCATCATGTGCATTTTCTCAGAAGTTAGGATCTCCAACACCCCCCTCTACTCTGATTTTAGTATGTAACCCTTAATTACCTGCAAGTAATGAACCTGGAAAGCTGGTTTTTAGCTCACACATGTACACAATACATGTGTTAGGTTATAAAATGGGGCAGATGGCGTCAACTTTTCAACAAAAAGTCTTCTTCTTTTTGATGTGAGGAGATTTTGTGCCGAAATTTTGGGATATGATTGTTTGTCAGCAGAGCATTAACACCTACCTATTTGCATTCCATTATAGAAAAGTTAAGTTGGGTTTTAAAGCTGTTTTTGTAGAGCTGAGTTCACTGTGCCTGCTGAGCAGTTAACTGTTTATCCATTGTACTGATAGCAGTGTGCTTGGTTTTGTGTTCAGTTGTTATCTTGCAAATGGATATGCAGGCTGTTTGAAATTCAATCCATCACCACACGTGTTTTTTGTTCAAGTGGCCTCTACAGTCTGAAGCAACTCTGTGGTCAGTGTGGCTTAACACATGAAAGGAAATAGGCTTAACTTATTAATTGTGGGGATATCTCCCATTCTGTTCTGTTCAATTGAGTTGGTCAAGTCAAGTAATTGCAACTTAACTGTTTTTAGTTCAAGTGCAATAGGAGCTTTTGGAGAGTCTGTTTTATTTTGATCAGTGCAAATCCATGCAGTGTTTACTTGTGGAATCAAAGGTGCGATTAAATGTACTTTGCAATGCTTGAACAGTTTATAGGTACATCATACAAACTTTTTTTCAGTCTTGCTGCTAATAAAAGTGGATAGCCTTTGCAGGCTTGCTTGATATGAGGAAATCCGAAATATACAGTGATATTTCTAGCTATCTGTCATGAAACTATGTCAGTTGCAGGTTTACATTCCTTAACACATTTGTGATTTTACAGATGGGTTTTGATTTCTATTAATTATTATGCTCCTCTCTTCCCTCCCATTTGCCTTTGTCAGATAAGGAGGTTTTTTTGGGAGCAGATGAATAGATGGTAAAATTTAGTTTTGTGAGTTTCTGTTTTTAACAGACAAGAAAAATTGTGTGAGCTAAACAACAGCATTGCTGTTCTAGTCTTTTATTGTCAGTTTGGTAAAACTGAAGGAATTTGAAAAAAATGTCTCAAATCAGGGAAAAGTCATAGAATTAGCTGTTCAAATTTTTCTCATATCTAGTGTTTCACCTGAATAATTGGTTTAGTTCCTTGTAGATATATCAAACTGGAAATAATTTGAAATAATCTTCCTGAAAGTTTGAAATTGATCAGGGAAAGGTCAGGAAATTTTTGTTTGCGTTAAATGATCAGAATCCCGGATGTTGTGGTACCTATTCTCTGGTAGTAATTGGACTAAAAAATACTTCTGCCATTTTAACTCATCACCTTTTACCCTTCTGTAGCTACTGGACCACTCTCTAAGCAACCACCCACTCAGTGATTTCTGTGAGGGGAGTTCTTCCTTTTGCACTTAAATTTTCCATTTGCATGTTAAGCCAGTCTTAATTGTTTTAGGTGTTTTAAGTATATGTTCCATGCTTACTAGGTGTTACTGCTGGCGTGAACAACATGGGACTCTTCAAGCCTGCGAAATAGGCTGGATGAGCTTTGAAGAGGTAGTTCTTCTGGATGAGGTCTTAAGAGGTACCTCTTGAGAGGAGTAAATCTGCAATACAGCTGGATTACCTAACACTATCAGTCATTGGTACTGTTGCCCAAATTTTACACATGATGCACTTCACAGGGAGGGTAAATCCCCAGATCCTGCCCACATTTCAGGGTCATCTTCTGGGGGCATGATGCAGTATGCTGTGATGGAAACACAGCTTTGAAGCTTTCTTTTTCGAGTAATTGTGAGGTTTTATTTTCATTACAAACATTGAAAAGTGATCATTAAGAATTTGCTTTTAAATTGATTTGCATGAGCATACGCTGTTGCAATACCGTTAGTGGTAAAATGTGAAACAAAATTTGACATCTGTTCAAGTTTTATGTTAAATGGAAATGAGTCCCTCAAAACCCAGTTTCTCATAAGAAGATATCTGCAGGGGTGTTAAAGTGAGGAAGGTTAGAAGGCTCTGAGCAACCCCCCATTTCCAACCCCTGTTAAGTGTTGCAAGCATTGTCAATGGTTCTCCCTCACACCCCTTAGACCAGGGATCACCTTGCAGGGATTCCATGGGTCTTCATTTTTGGAACCCACCTTTGGTTATACTGCCTACACCGTGATCTGACCTGATCCCCTGACCTGGGGATGGAAAGTGTCAATTTTGGTGAGTAGTTGGCATGTATGGGTACATCTGGAGAAACTAGCTGGATACATAGTTACACAAATTGTGCTTAGTCTGGTGGACACAGTGGACTAAAGACATGTTCAGTGTAACTCAGTTTCAGTCAGATGAGCCTTGTGGAATAGACAATCATTTTTAATTTTTAGTTCTGGCAATCCCAACCAACATGCTTGGATTGAAATGTAAGCCCTGATAATCTCAACCTTGACATTCTTAGATGGGTTTCTAAGGTATCATTGATATTGTTTTCATCAGAAATAATTTTTGAATATCAGAAAATGTGATTGTAGTTGATATTGTGTGACTGTTCCTTTTCTATTGTGTTTCCTTTGTGCTTAATTCATCATGCATTGTTGGTATTGTCATGAAATATAAAACTATTGTCTTTCTCTTATTACAGTTGGAAAAAGTAAGAAAGACAATGGGATCAAGGAATCAACGGAGAGTAGCACGGTTGATGATGAAGATACTAAGTGTAAGCAACATCTTTTTCACTTTTCAAATATGAAAAGGTTCATGCTGCCCAGAAAAATCATAGAAAACTATTGTAACCTTATGCCTGGGAAATTTTTTTTTTTAAAAATGGCACAAGTCATGAAACAGTCCTGTAATTTTGTAAAGTGTAACTTCTTTTAAAGGCACATGTGATGGGGACATTAACCCCACTTTCTTTGAAGAACTAATGAATAGATTTTGCATGATTTAGCTCTGAAAAGGTCATGGAAAAGTCATGAGTTTGTATTGTCTTTAAAGGGAAAGAGCAGTCGCCCCAAGTTTATTTGGAAACTTCAGCTAAATTTAACAAATTTCTTTATATTTTCTTCACAAATATCTTTATTGATTATCCAAGCAGAACATTTCGCACCAAAGGTAAACTAAGTTGTTACTCTGCATAAATTGAACAATTCAGTAATAAAAATACTGTCACATGATTTAAACAGAGCCATTCATGAATTAAGATACTGTAGTACACTAATTCAGATTGGGATGACTGCATTTTTTCTTTAAGGTGCAGCAACCCAGTACATTCTTCATTTATGTAAAAGGTTCTGAGCAGACATCCAAACTAGCTAAGAATAAAATGTGCTGGTTATTAACTGGTTCATATCCTCAATTACAAACTACTTGAGGTCATATTCTTTGTTTGCAATGTGGTTCGTATCAAACAATTATAGCATTTTCATATGCACAGATGTTTAATTGATCTGTTTTACTTCTTTACTCACAGCCAAGAAACAAGAAATCCTCAAGCTTACAGAAAATCTCTTAGACTCTATTAAGAATGGAGATTTTGACGCATATGCGTAAGAAAAATTTCAAAGCTACATTTTAACCTTGTCTTTTTCTTTTTTAATTTCTTATTTCTCATCCAACCTCCTCACTGGCACCTCTCAACTGAAGCCCCTACTATTTAATGATTCCTCCCATTAGAATATCCCTCCAGAGCCAATTTTTGGACTGAGATGCAAACACTTGTCAAATTCATGCTGAACAGTATGCCATAAGTTTAAAAGTACAAAAAATTTTTTCTAGAGGTTGAAAAATGAAATTGAGTGGTCACATTCCCTATCATCACAGGACATTTCTGTGCAACAGCATCAACTGCTTCTCAAAAGGAGGGGGAGGGGGGCATGACCTTGACTAAAACCTGAAAAAGTTAGAGACTTATTTTCACTTTCCATGGTATAACAGTTTTTGTCTTTTGTTGCTGAAGAAATCAAATATCTGTTCATATTTTCACCATAGACAGCCTATTTTAAATAATCCATGCTTCTTAATTCCTTTTCAGAAAATTATGTGACCCTCATCTTACCTGCTTTGAAAAGGAAAGCTGTGGTATGCTTGTAGAAGGACTAGATTTTCACAAATTTTACTTTGACACAAGTAAGTATTAACTTGTTTATTTCTAGCATTCTTAGGAATCATTTATGTTTTTTTTATCATTTTCAAAAGTGTACAAAGCCTACAATTATGAATAAGGATTCTTGGCTGGTAAACCAGGTTTGCCATTTTCAAGTTTAAGTTTATGAAATTTATATGGCGCACTATTTAAAATGATTATGTGCCTTACAATGAGAAAATGAAAAAGCAGAAAGACGAAGTTAAAGGATCAGATAGCATTAAAGGCTCAACTAAAGAGGTAGGTTTACAGTAAGCTCTGAAATTGTTCTAGAGAGCCTGCTGACTTAACTGAAAAGGGCAAATGATTCCATAACTTAGGGCTTTGGATGGCGAGAGCACGCTCACGAAACATGGACGAAACATGAAGAATGTAAAGGAAAAATGGGGAAATATGAATCCATGGAAGCTCCTCACTTCTTTATGTAACTTCACATTATGAATGTTAGAATAGATTTCAGGCACATCTAAATTTTCAAATTATGAATGTTGGAATAGATTTCAGGCACATCTAAATTGTTTAGATTTGACAATGAAGAGCATTTCAAAATCAGCCTATCAACAGTTTATCCACATAGCAATTATTATAATGTTCTAAGAAACCTGCTATCAATCACCCCTTGAAGGTACAAACAGTCTCAGCCATGTCACTGTTACCAGTTGAGGATATGTTTTAAATCTCTCAATGTAATGGACTGTGTTATTCAAAAAAAAACTTGAAAATGTAATTATGTATTGTTTCACTCTTTCAGTTAATATTTAGACCACTCTAGATTCTCCATTAACATCTTTTCACTAACCTGTTAAATGTCTCATAGCCAATCACTCTCAGCTTTCCTTCCCCATTCTCCTAAATAACTATGGTGCCAACTATTAATGTTTTCTCTTGGAAGTGCTCTAATTTTCAGTTTTATGTAATACTTAACACCACTGGTAATTCTTAAAGTACTAATTTAAAGGTTTTCCACGATATTTTCCTTCTTAAATTTTCTCATGCATGATTGTTGCAGAGGTTCAAAACTAAACATTGGTCAAATTTGCTTCACAGAACCTTCCTCTGTGGATATATTAAATATTAAAATTGCTCACTTAATTTGTGATGTCATTGTTCAGTACTCAAATTTACCTACTTTTGTTCTTGTGAAAAGTTCCAAATTCTGTAAATAAAGCAAAGAATGTCACATTATAAACATTGATCACATTTGTACATTGTTTGTTGGGAAAGACTGTAGGACTGTATCCCTTGTTTGTCTGTCTGTGTGTGTCTCAATCTTTTGAACACATTTCTTTTTGCATTGTTCATACCTGTTTGGTGAAATGATCAGTTGCAACCAAACTTGGGTCTAAGAAATAAAATGCACACCACTGTATTTTAGTGAGGTGAAAGGGTACATACCATAGTAAGCCAAGTTGTACAGTAGCAGAGCATAGAAAAGGCTTTTAAAGAAAGCAAAAAAAAAAAAAAAAAAATGATCTGAGTTGCACTACACTAGTAACAGTACATATGAGTGTCCATTGTACTTTTT
Source organism: Holothuria leucospilota (assembly GCA_029531755.1). Lineage (NCBI taxonomy): Eukaryota > Metazoa > Echinodermata > Holothuroidea > Aspidochirotida > Holothuriidae > Holothuria > Holothuria leucospilota. Next base: position 38,119,945 of record CM055980.1, on the reverse strand, counting down.
AAATTAACTGACTTGGAATATTTTGTATTTTGCCAAAGGAATAGGTAGAACATAGGATTGTACTAATTTCTGAACCTCTGAAATTCAAATTTTGGTTTTAGATATCATGTATCCCCATAATACCTTTCACAACATAAAGGTTTAAGTTGGTTTCACATACCAAAGAATACATACAATGTGTGTGGTATGAAATCTTGGATATATGAAAAAATGTATGAAATTTGAATGTAGCATTAAGGTAGAATGCTTTCAAATCACAGAGTGGTTAATACCTGGTAGTAAGTGTGTACTTAATCTATTTCACTCTTACTTACCTCACCTATTACTACAATTGGACAGCCCATTTACTGTGGAACAACTATTGGCAATGAATAAATCCCCATTAGAGGGCGCCCTACTCACCTCCTCACTTATTCTCTACTTTTGATACATACCTGCATGCTTGTACTTTGAGTATGATTTCATGCTTGTACTCACAGGTTTAGAAGTTAATTATTGATGCTGATGCAGTAATTTGCACTCATAAGTCTTGAACAAAAATTGTACTGATACTGGTACATGAACTAACTAGTAAAGATTACACTTGTACTCATGATGTCATTTGTACTCACCTCACAAGTGTACACTTGCACTCACACACATGACCCTGTGCTTGCATTATGAGTCTGTCTTTTACTCATACTCATGACATTGTACTCACAATACAACTCTGGCTTGTCCTCATACTCGTGACATTGTACTCACACTACAAGGCTGGCTTGTACTCATACTCATGACATTGTACTCACACTGCAAGGCTGGCTTGTACTCATACTCATGACATTGTACTCACACTGCAAGTCTGGCATGTACTCATACTCATGACATTGTACTCTCTCTACAAGTCTGGCTTGTACTCATACTCATGACATTGTACTCTCTCTACAAGTCTGGCTTGTCCTCATACTCATGACATTGTACTCACACTACAACTCTGGCTTGTCCTCATACTCATGACATTGTACTCACACTGCAAGTCTGGCTTGTACTCATACTCATGACATTGTACTCACACTACAAGTCTGTTGATTAATATTTTGTAGTCTTGAAGAAGAATTGCAGGACAGCTAATACCACCATCCTAAATCCCTACATCCATCTACTTGGAGATGATGCAGCATCCATTGCTTATGTGAGGCTCAACCAGTACATTGACAAGTAAGTATATACCTCAGGAATGTCTTACTTCTTTGATTTCCTTTATACCTTTTGATTAAAAGTTCCCCACAACCCTTGGATCTTTTTCATACAGGATGATCCCATTAAAAGTTCCTTTTATGTTGTTGATTGCTGCCTTGCACAAAAATGCATTTAAAGTTCCCCTCGTGCTTTTCTTTGTTTTGTTGCCCAATATCAGATTAAAGTTCCCCATACCTATTACATTGCTAGGATGCCTTTTGATCAGATCCTTACCAGTTACATCGCTATGATACCTGTTGATCAGACTAAGTATTCTCCTTACCACTCTTTTTGTTTCATGCATGATAATCATATTTAAATTTCTCATTCCCCAAGAACTGTTGTTAAGTCTGTTGATGAGACTAGAAGTTTCCTTCACCCTTTCATCATTTCCCAACAACGAATTAAGTTCTCCTAACATGCCATTGTTTTCATGCCTGTTGAATTTAAGTTCCCCTACCCCTTTGATTGTCTTATTGGGTAATTACTAAATAAAAGTTCTCCAAACTTAATTTCTTTTTGGTTGCCTCCATACCTGATGATCAGATGGAAAGTTCCCCAACCTTTTCAATTGTTCCTCATACCTAATTTTCAAATTGAAGTTCCCCTTACCCCTTCTTCTTCATACCTGATACTCATTGTAAAAGTTCCCCAACCTATTCAATTGTTTTCATACCTTATTACCAGATTTGAAGTGCCCCTTACCCCATTTTCTTCATGCCTGATGCTCATTTTAAAAGTTCTCCTTACCCCTTTGCCCTCATACCCAATATTCACGTTAAAGTTTCCTGTTACCTTGTTTGTCTTAATGCCTGATGGTAAGATTAAAAGTTCCCCTTACCCCCTTTTTCTTCATACCTGATGCTCATTTTAAAAGTTCTCCTTACCCCTTTGCCTTCATGCCTGATGTTCACTTTAAGACTTCCTGTTACCTTGTTTGTCTTCATGCCTGATGCTCATTTTAAAAGTTCTCCTTACCCCTTTGCCCCCATGCCCGATATTCACGTTAAAATTTCCTGTTACCTTGTTTGTCTTAATGCCTGATGGTAAGATTAAAAGTCCCCCGACCTCTTTGTCTTCATGTCTGATGATCTTGTCATACTTTGTGTGGTTTGTTCTTCTTAGGAGTGGTATTGCTGTCACCGAACGCTGCGAGGAGACTCGTGTCTGGCAGCGCAAAGACGGCAAATGGCAGAATGTTCACTTTCATCGATCCCATAATGGAGGTCAGTAAGGTGCAGCGAGAGAATCATTTTGAGGAACAAAATGCAAAGTTGTTTAAAGACTGACGGAATCAGACTGGCTGGTTTAAAATAAAACCAGAGAAGGCAACTTATTTTAGAAGGTTTTCTACAGTCAGTCAGCTTAAGTTATCAGAAAGCATTGATTCTGGTCTGAGATGCTCGCTGGCCTGGTCAGAGTCAGTTTTGTAACGGATGGGAAACACAGAAAGAGCTATCAGAGAGTTTAGCCTCTGATGTAGGCTATTGGTGGATGGGGTCAAGAAGTGCCATTTTTGTTCATATAAACATAAATATACCATGTTTCTATTTGTTTATCTTTTGTCTGATAAAGTATGTGCCATTTAACATTAAAGTATGTATCCCGTATGTATCTTCAAATTATTGACAAAGTGTAAAATGAATGGAAAGTAGCTTTATTTCTGCATGTCTTGTGTTTTGTAGTAAAATGTGGAAAAATATTAAAACAGGGAACAGGTCAATCTAATGTTGATCTTCTTTTATGATTCAAAGGAGCCGCGAATGTTTGTTAAGAGAACTATGTACTCAGCGAGACTTTATCAGATGCCAAGCTACGTTAGGGATTGCCATCGTGTTGTTGTAATGTATTGGACTATTCCATTTGTGGTAACAGGTAGACTGTCCATGCTTTGTGGTGTATATAGTAAATAAAGTGACACTTTTGTATAACTTTGCACAAGTGGGAACTCATGATTTGAATACATACTGATATTATATGGCCATTTTTGATTAATGGGTTGGGCCATTTGTAGGACTTTTGAATATTTATAATGACCTTCACATGTTTATTAATTTCCATTATTCGCAGGGTCTGTTGAATAATCATAGCATGGCCTGTTATCAAGGGTAGCAGATTCATCGTAGTTTATAGAATCCATATGGATACGTAGACATGACAAGTTTGTTGGTATCATTTTTTGGGCCTTCCATGATTGTTCACTTGAACATTCTATCGAAGATTATTTAAATTAGGAAGAATTTGTATCTCTTGCTCTTGCTGGAGGAAAAAGATGCATATAGAAGTATTATAAGATTGTTTGATGACAAAATGAAACATTTTGTGTGTCCTGGAGACATCAGAAGTTATAAGCTTGAAAGAGCTTCTTTATATTAATTGATATGTAGTTTTTCGGATTCAAGTTTAGGTCATTTACAGCAGAATGTCTGCACTGTTGAGTGAAATAGTAAGTTTGCAGTTGCCTTACAAACAGCAATGTACACATTTTCAGAAGTCTGTTTGGTGAGAGAAGTTTTGATGAGGAAACTATCAACTTTTCTTCATAAATGTTTTTTCCGTGTAATTATATATAAATCTGTTGAAATTTGCACAAAAATTATTTCTAAGGTTTGAAAAATGCCATTTCGGTTCAATTTTAGCAAAATTGATGGTCGATCATTCTTGGAAGTATGTATAACCTGTACTAGGTACATAAACTGATATGTAGTTGAGGTTTTAAAAATATTCTATGTATTAAAACAATGTAAAAGCTGCTATAATGTCTTGCACGGGTGAAGTATATGGTAGCTGTAATATAGTCTATAAATGATACATTCAACACTATGTTATTGTTGATAATTATTGTTATTCCAATTATTAGTCCAGTTGTAAGAACAACAACATATCATGAAGCTAATAAATTCAACTTTGTTATGGTTGTTGATTAGTGAAAATTACAGTAACTATTACCACATCATATTCTGATGCTGATAGATCCAGTGTTATTGTCAACCTCTATTGTTGTTATAGTAATGTATACTTCAAAATACTTTGATGCTGATAGATTCAACACCTTTTGTTGATGTCTATGATTGTATTTCAGTAAAACAACACATTGTATTCTAATGCTGATAGAATCAACAATGTTATTGCCCATGACTATTGTTATTTCACTAATTAATACTGCAGAGGTACTCAGATGCTGATAAATTCAACACCTTCTGTTGATACCTACGTTATTTCAGTATTAAAACAACACGACATATTCTGATGCTGATAATTTCAACAGTGTTATTGTCCATGACTATTTTTATTTCACAAATAAATACTGCAACATACTCTGATGCTGATAGATTCAACACCTTTTATGTATACCTAAATAATTTCAGTATTAAAACAACACATCATATTCTGATACTGATAGATTCAACAATGTTATTGTCCATGAGTATTGCTATTGCGCTCATAAATTTTGCAACATACTCAGATGCTGATAGATTCAAGACCTTTTATTGATACCTATGTTATTTCAGTAAAACAACACATCATATTCTGATGCTGATAGATTCAGTGCAATGTTGATGTTGATTAGTTGTGTTATTCTGTTTCTGTTGATGGCATTTTGTTAACACTTCATAAATACAATGATGATGTTGATTATAACTACTTATATGATGATGTTGATACTAATACTTTACTCATTGGTGGCAGCTGTTTGGAATCAGGGCTGCCCATTTGTCCACTTTTACAGCCAAATTTGGCCTTTTTGACTGTTAACAATGGCCATTTAAGTACAAAAAGTCATCTCTTGGCCATCAAAAGGATTTTTATCCTTCGTTAAAGTGATGTAGATTTAGTTGATTTTGAATTTGGCTGTATTTTTGGAAACTTTGACCATAAGCAGCCCTGGTGGCATCAGTATGATAGAAATGATTAGTAATAAGTAATGTAATTGTGTTGTGTTGATACCTGTTTACTGAAATAAAGCGATTTCATTTTTGCCAAAAGGTCATGCCCACGTATCAACTGTACCTGTTGCCTAACTGTCACTTGCCTAACAACACATTCATGATACTTTCACCACAGGCTAGTGGCTTTGAGCAACAGTTCTTTCCTGGAGAAATTCTCTCACAGAAATACGAAATAAGACAAAAAGGCTCAATTCCATAACAAAACAAAAGAGTGTTATGAGTTTGCTGTCATACAATTCCATATCCGTATTAAATATTGTAGTTCATGGAGAGAGGAAATGGCAAAAATACCTTTGAGTTCGTATTTTGTTTTGTCTGCTTGCATTGGGTGCAGTGGTAAGGCTGATTGTAATCTTACTCCTTCAGCTAATAGACCTGTCTGCTGCATGATGAAATTTGTGGTGAGGTCCTATGCCTGGGATTTCAGAAACTTTAGGAGTCAGGGCCATTCTCCTTACCTACCCCTAGTCCTTTCATTGCCCCTAGTAATCATCCATCTCTTACTGAGCACCAGAGATGGGGGCTTATGCTCCTGCCCTCAGTCCCTCCCCCTGCTTTGTGTTCTACTCTAATAAAGCACACTTTCTTACTGAAAGCTTTGTCAGCAGGTGTAACCAGTCATATCAATACTCATTGACATAATTATCAAACTAACTTGTATTTCTTTTCAAACATTAAGACTTCCACTATTAACAGCTCAGTACCATGTTATCCTTTTTTATTTGGCATTTATAATTTTTTACTGTGTAGCTTGCAAAAGTTCATCACTTATTGTTCCTTTACATTAAGCAGTCCACCATGTAAACCTGTTAAATGTAAGGGGGCTTTTACACCAGACGTGGATCTGATCTTGTGTTCAGAATCAGGTCCTGTCCTTCAAATTAAACATGTATTGTAAATGCTCAGATTTGGATCAGATGATCCTCTGCTTTTGACCCTGATCGTGGGAGGAGGGGGATGTGTGGCAGGAAGGGAAATCACCAGATCAAGTTTGTACCTGTCACATATTTGCATTTTGCCCTAGTGCTGACAATAAGCTGTAGCAGTCATACTAGATTGCATAAGTATGTAGGACTACAGTACTGACATGGGGGGGGGGGGGGCTGATCACTGCAAGAAATTTAATGCAATAGATGGGGTGCTGCAGCCCTCAAGCTCCCCCTTTCCTCCTCCTCACCATGTATGCTTATGCTTGGTGGGTACAATTGGTGAAGTCTCAGAGTACAAGACATGTAAGTGAGGCAGGATCAAGCATGTTTGTTGGCAGTATGATCACCTGATGAGATCATGTGATCAGACCTTTGTTGGGTGTAATAGCAACCATGTGGCTACATTACTATTTATGAGTTTCAAGATGAGATATTTCCCAGAAAGGTCCTGTTCTGTAATTCAGCTGTAAGTGGGAATTGTTTTATGGTGCTCTTGTCCATTTATGACTACAGACAGTGATACTGTAAAACAGGATAATTTCCTATTTTCCCTCTATTTATACTTATTTTATGTGACACCATGTTTAGGTTGTGCCCCCATGTTGGAGAATGTGTGATAGCATTTATGTTTTGCACATATTGTACCCACATACACATGTGGTCGTATGTTTACAAAGTAGGTTGTGCACACACTGTTTCATTTTCAGTGATTTGTGAGTTTATGTATGCATACATATACACCTTTGTCTATCACAGTGGTGTATGGGGGGTGGGTGGTGGCATGAAACCACTCCCTGCCATGGTACCTACCATTGGGGGGTGGGGTGGGGGAGGATAAATTTCTTGAAGATGACAGCAGACCATTTGTTGGTCCAATAACAGACATAAACAATAGAAGAGAACATCCCATGCATAGTGCTTGGGGAATCCCCTCCCTGTCCTCACTACACCCTCGGAAGTCCTGTGTAAGCCACCAGTCTATTCTTCCAACATGAGGGCATTTCATTGCTATTACAACAATGATGTCGATGAAATGAGTCTGTAAACATTATTCTCATGACCTATGTCAATATTTTGAAAGAAATATGGTGTTAAGCTTTCCTATATTTTCTGTCAACCCTGCCAACTTTGTCATGTATAACATTGTTGAAATACCTCGGAAGAAGATGGCCCTCTTGGCCTTTCATTGTAGTTTCATTAGCTGTGTCTCCATGACCTTACACTTTCATGCTCTGCACAACAACTCTCGTCACGATTTATTCTCATTTTTTTTTTAAAAAATTCAAATTAATACTTTGTCTCTCCTTCATGCTGCATTTATGTAATGAATGTTGCTAATGTATTTGTGTAGTTTGTTCATGTAGACTTTATAAAAGAGATATTTACCACTTATTGGATATTCTCAAAGCTTTGCTTTAAAAGCAAGAATTAACCTCTTTTGTAAGTTATTTTCTTTGTCAGCAACTTTTATCTAGCAGGCATTCTCAGTCAAATGTTATTTACATCATGTATGATTGAATATATAACCAAGGAGACCTAGAACTATTAAAGACAGCAGTGGTGTTTGTCGTCGCGTATCAATGTTATACTTCCCATAACTCTGGGACATTTAGAAGGATGTATACCATCTTTATTCTCTCTTAGTGCAATGAACAGGCAAACATTTACATACTGCTCGTCTCACTTGTGTTTTTTTTTCTGACTGATTCTGTGTGGGGGGAGGAGGGGGAAGCAGTGGGGGAAAATGTCCGTATCCTCCATTCCCATTGGGGAAAATGCCAGTTTCTTTAGGGATACCTTAAACTAAGAAGGAATTTAAGGCAAAATAAAGGGTATTGGAAGTGGACCTTTATGAAATGTGTGGAACTGCCACTGTGTTACTATTCTATGCATGTTTGTTACCCTCTACACCCCCAACCCCATGTGCCACTGTTAAATGCCCTCCCACCCCATCAGATATTTAACTTTAGTCTACAGGTAAGCAGAGTATCGACTACTACTCTTTTTCATACTACCATGGTAGGTACTGTGAAATTTGTACAGCCCACTTGGATCTGGTGTAGAGGTAAAACTTTCCTTGCTGTCAAATCCAAGTGGGCTCCAAAATATAGGGATTTCAAATGGTCACCCCTTTCCTTTTTTTCCAGCAGTAAATATATCTCTATATATGTCTAACATTACATCTCATAATTCTCCAAATATAATTAACTCTAAGCTAATGCATTTTAGTATATCTTGTCCCCCCAAAAAAATTGGCTCCCCCCCCCCCCCCCATCAGTACCTTCTCTGGCTACAGAGGCTTCCTCTATATTTGTGGTCACTATTGTGTCATAAAGTAATTACCCTAATGGTTGACTAACCTGATTGTAATATATCATAAATAATGAAAATTTTCATTCAGTGTGCAGAAGTGACATCTACATGTTTCAAAGGGCCCTACCAGAACAGGCATAGGCACCAAATGGCCCTGAGCAAAACAAAACAATTTATGTTAAGTTAGGAGACCACAAACCTGAGTAGTATTAGACATAGATTTGTTGATGAATTTTATATGCACTCAAATCAGAAGGTGTCTCATGCGTCCCTCATTTCATTCCATGATCGCCCAATTGCTAAAGGCAGTGACTGTAGCCTACCTCACAAAAACTTACAAGGGAATAAGGAAATTACCCAAGCCATGTAACATTGCAACATCAGCTAAATGTTGCAAAAATCCTCATTTACCTTACACAACCTAGGTTCTTAAGTGGTTGCCCGCAGGCCACAGTGGCATCGCCAGACTTTTCGAAGTGTGTGTGTGGGGGGGGGGGGGGAGACAGTGTTCCGCAGGAGGGGCACACGAAAATGAATGACTGAACGTCGCTGGAGGCGTCGTGGTAATGTGAAGCGCTCCCCTGTAGACATTGGGGCCCAGGAGCCACTGTAGGGTCCCAGGTGGGGTCCAGGGACAATGCTCCAGTGGGGGTCAGGACTCCAGGGGAAGGCCTCTCATGTATTTACAAAATTGCGATTTGTGACCATTAGAGTGAAGCATTTCGCTTTCTCCAAATGGCACTGGATGCACACACTAAGTAGACCACAAAAGTAGAAATCACAATTTGACTTTTTTTTGTTAGTCTTACTCGCACTAACGATTTAATGATTTGGGCGGGGACAACGGATCATGTTTAAGGTATATCCACTCATGCTGTCCAATAGGAATTAATATTGAGACAACTACCTTCCAGGTATGCCACTGAAGGTAAGCTTCACAGTCAGAGCATGGGAGTTGCATCTACTGCTGCTGATCCGGGGTTAGCCGGGAAAATTTGGAAAAGGAAACAATTGAATGTGGTGTATGGGTTTGAGGTGCCTTAAAATTATAATTGTGACAAATATTTTTCCTGCATTTTCTTCCGCAATAAACCAAAAAAGGGTGGCTAGTGCCAGGCCTGTAGTCGGGGGTTGGCAAGGGGAAAAGCCCCCCTTGGAAAATTTTTCGCGCCCCTACAAGATCAAAAATTAGCATTGCCGTAATGCATATTAGTATGTTTCGCCCCGTCTGGAAATTTTTCGCCCCCCCCCCTCCTTCAGCACCTTGTCTGGCTAAGGGCCTGGCTAGTGCCCATTTAGAACACGGTCTCTGGTGCATGCGCGAAAAATACCAGAAAATACCAGAAAATTCTGGTATTATCTATGAAAATTTCGTGGAAGTCCTTAAAAATACACTCCTTTTGTTGGTATCACCACTTTATGATACCTGGTGGGGTGCTTGGCTCCGCCTCGGAGAGGATTCAGGAGAGCAAATTTCTACTTGCAACTTTTAAGGCACCGGTATTTTAAGTAAACGGACATTGGCCTGTGAGAGTGCAGCTATTTAGTTATCCTCATATTTAGTGGATACGCGTTGCAATAAAAAGGCAACGAAAATAGCAACTTTTACGGTTTTGAAACAAATTCTTATTAATAGGTAATCGATGTGGGAATTTACATTGAAGGGAGAGGACTCACGGCCACAGGCGTCCCACAGCTGTTGAAAACAGATGTTAACTCGATAGCTTTGGAATATATCTCCCAATAAGCAGGTAAGGCAGTCTTTTACAAAGTTCAACAAATAGATGCGAGCCAAGTTTTGAGAACATTTTGTGCAATTTTAGCCGCATGGTTGACTATATAGAGTGACAGTTAGAAAGTGAATCCTCGTTTTCATATCGATATATAAGCGATGTGTTTGTGCATAATTTTTTAATACCCAAGATCTCATTTGGGGGCACACTGGGGGATAGCCAACGTTTGGGGCACGTGCCCCTGACCCCCCTTTCGGGACGCCCATGGCGGGCCATCATACATGACGTGCGACGTTTACTAAAATGACCCATGCAGGGAAGAATGGAAGATCCTCAGATTTAGATAAGTCTAAAAAACAAGCTATACTCATTTGTTTTACTACTGCGATTGTCACAGAGCCAAACTTTGGTAAATTGCGACCGTCGGCCTAAAATACTTAAACCCCAGTAACAAAAATATTTCGGTAATGTTTGACCACATTAGTAGGCCTATTGCATATTAAAGAAAAACACAGGAGCTGTACAATTTTGATAATTCAGTAACAAACATCATGGGCGGCGATTTATTCTCGATATTGAGGGGGAGGGGTGGGTATGAACCCATTTTGAAATAATTTACTGTGTGACAAATCAAAGTCAATGGCCGATTTCTCAAATATTGGGGGACATGTCCCCCTGTCCCCCAGGAATCGCCGCTCATGACAAACATATAACTAAATCATTTAATACGGCCATACATGAATTAGGTTACCAGCCTGTGTAGGCCTGTACATACCACTTAAAGTTGGTATTACAGTAGGGCCTACTACATGTGACCTCCAAGGTGATACAAAACAGTTACACCTGGGATAATATTATTGATATGTGGTTGTATGAAGGGGTTTGTGACTCGATCGGACCCCCACCCTACTGACTCGTTACTTGGACCGAAGTGTTACCGCCCGGATTTGGAGCTGAACTTGTGTTCATGGTCAATGGGGACATGTGCCGATTTTCACCACCATCAATTTTAGCTGTGATCGCAAAACCATTCTCCAATGAGAAATCATTCCTAATAGCCAGTGAGATCATAGCCGTGGCGATGATTCATTGTTAATAGCGATAGCGGTGATTCATTCCCAATGGCGATGGCGATCATGGATTAGCCTCTTCCCTTCTTTGCATTGTAGTGAAACGGAAATACGAAACAACGGAATCGAGAGAGAAAACGGAAAATCACGTAAAATAACACATTTTGGCTTAAAAACAAAAACAATCTGGCAATAGGAACCAAAAGGAAGTAAGAAACAAAGAACATAAACAACAGCGTGAAATTAGCCATGCAAGTTTAGGATTAAAGTATCAGGGCGGATCTAGGGTCTTCTCTGAGGAGGGGTCCAACATAAAAAGGGCACATTCATTTTTTTAAAATTTTGGTTCCCATAAACGTCAGCGATTATACAATTTACGGCATATTGACAAAGAAAGGATAAACCAAGAGACATGCAAAAACTGGGATCAAAACCTGGAATCTAAACGGTGAAAATGCAAATTGCGCGAAGCGCGCGAAAATTTTTTGGGTAAGCCTACACTTATAAGAATTTGTTCTAATTTAAAGCTTATAAAACAATTGTCCGGACAGGTAGGCCCTATCGGGCATAACTTTATTGTACTTCCCTCCTCGAGTCACTAACCGTACCGTACGACAGACACAAGTGAACGTTAACCAGGTTTAGCGAAATGCTATTCAATTTCCGACATTTACATAAATCCATGTATACATAAATCCATGTACAGTATTTCTACTTAAACTTGAAAAGGCGGAAAGGGTTTGTACTACATTTAGCTACAAGTATAACGGAACTGAGGAAGAGTGGACAAAGCGTACCGAAAATTTTAGGTTTTATCCCAGAAATTACCCTTATGAAAGCCAAAATAAGTAAATCGACCATGTGTGGCGTCAGAATTTCCCCAACAGGGGCCGGGCCATGTCAGCTACCCCAATTAGTTCTGACATTCCCTATTTCGAGGGGATGATGAGAAGGGCAAATGGAGGAGCCTCATCTTCCCATGCTATTGCAGGCATATTTTGCATCATATCACTTAATACTTCAAGATCCGAGTTGCGCACTGATAGTGTTCTTTGAATCTGGATCTTGAAATTGAAAAGCTCGCGGAGCGGGGGAACATGTTTGATAGGCCAACACATAAAACATATGACGAAACGAAAAAAGAACTGTGGGTTTGTAGACCGTATCGGGTGTAACATACATTTGTATCAAAACCACCTAGACTGCAAGATGAAATAGCCAAACTTTGCTCCGTAAGTCGCTCACTAACTGACTCTACCGCATGACACACACACACACAAGAGAACAACTAGGCTTTGCGATATGGGATGAAAGTTACAAACTTTACATAAACTATGTACTCTGCCTATATGTTACTTGGCAAGGTGGACAGGACTTGCGCTATCCTGCTTTGCTGAATGGAACTATTGAAGAAAATAGAGTGACTCTACAGCGCGCGTAGCGCGCCGAAAATTTTGGGTTCTTATTAGAGAAATTATCCTCTCGAGGGCAAAGAACAGGTAAGCCGTCGGGGCGACTAGTTGTCGTCGGGGACTGCATACTTTCGACTAGGAATCCCCGACGAACCTGTAAAACCTCCCCGATAGTTGGCCAGCCTTCCCCGACTGGGGCATGAACCCTTCCCCCACCTGACGCCACCGCTATCTCGACTGGGGTAGGGGGTTAAAATACTATGTTGTGTTCCCCACATAGTTGCGGCGCGACTGTCAAAAATACTCTGTCAGAACAGATGACTGAAGTCGAATGTTTGCTTTTTATTTGCGACAGCAGACCGGTCATAGCTCCAAAGACGTCAAAAAAAAATTGAACCAACTAACATTGCGTTATTTGACCTGGTGGTGTTTTTATATAGTATTTTTAAAATGAAACAAACACCGATTCGTCCATTGCGTCTTCTGGTCAACTCTTGGCTGTGGACTTTAAACTAAGATTGGCTTTTATTCCCATCACTAGGGCAACACTAATAAATGAAGAGAGTAATTCCAGACCATGAATATCATATCGTGTTCATGAGAGGAGGGATACTACCGGGTAGAGGGAAGGTTTCGTAGATGTAGCGTTTAGGGAGTGTGAACAGATCATTATTTTGTTATACAAAAAGACTAGCAGTGACCTTTTGGAATCAATATTAAAACTCAGTAGTAATACGTTGCATAAAGCGCTAGCTAGTGAGTATGACGTAATATCTGCGTGGTTTGTATTACTTTGAATGCCCAAGCACGCCACACGTGGTTCCAAGCGAAAAGTGATTAGAATGCCTGACTGTCACGCAGGCAGTAAGAGTTAGAGTTAGATGAGGTTTTACGGCTCAGTTTCTAACCAACTGGTTTAAGTCGGGCCGGCCGCCGCCCTTTTTGCAGTTGTGGCTCACTGGCATGTTTTCCCTACTCCATTGCAGGCAGTAAGACATACTGTAGTCACATTCTCTGTGAAACGATTGCGCTGTTCGTGAAGTTCGGGGCGGGCAATATAGGCTACCATAGTCAAATATATTGCTGAAAGTTTCTGCGATACAGGGCTAGACTTTTACCGGTGGATTGATCGATACTGGATGGGGGTAACCAAAATCTCCTCGGAATTGGACAACTGTCATTACCTGTCAAACTGTCGTGGTTTTTTATTTTTTTTTTATTTTTTATTTTTTTAGGCTAGTGTAAAAAAAAAAACAATTTTGAAAAAGGGCAAATTGGGAAATTTGAGGGGGGGGGTCCGGACGTCGGCGACCCCCCCCCTGGATCCGCCACTGAGTATGACCAAGCACTTTTTGTGTTCATTTCAACGATGTACGAAACTTAACACAGAACAGTTGAACACAGAATTTGACGAGGGATTAGAAAAAATAACATGGCTACATTCACGACCACCAAAAAGTGTTAGGTAATTTATAAGATAAGGAAATTAGATAAGGAAAAGAACACGAAATTTGACCATTGAGAAAACGAAAAACTTACCACACACTGTCTAATGTAGCAGCAGACCAACAGCCAGCGGACAAGGTACTGAAGAGGGCGAAATAACTTCCAGCGGCGATGTTTTTATGAGGGTGGGGGGGGGGCGATTTTTTTATGAGGGTGGGGAGACTTGCTGAAAACTTTTAAGGCAATGGCAATTTTGAATTTTCCAGGGGGCGAAATAATTTTCTAGGGGGCACCTCCTTGGCCTCTCTTTGATAACTGCCTGTGTGGCAGTCATAGTTAAACCCATCCAAAAACAAACTAAGAAGAACAACTTTGCGATACAAAATCGGTCGCTTAGTGGTGTCTGAAGGTTTCTAAGATTAGGGGGCTGAAATATTTTACTCCAGAAGTTTGGTATTTTCTAAGGTATTTTTGGACGTTTTATAACATAAAACTTTCATACTGAAAATTATTGGAGCTGTAGCCACACAATCCATCCCGGTTCCTACACTTTCGTGAAATAGCAGCTGGCCTATATTACAAAATCTGATCGTTAATTTGCGATTGACCCAAGTTTTATATGAATTCCGTCGTTACCGATGGTTGAGGAACATTCAATTTAGTGAAATCTGCCCTTGAACTCTGACCCCAAAGAACTCAACTCTATGCCTATAAAACTGTGACCTAGGCTGTGCAACTCATCTCATCATGACGTCATGACACACAATTCCATACTCAGGAGTCCGTTAAAGGCTGAGTAATCCCACTCCAGACAGTAAAAAAGTCTCCAAACTAAGTTTACCTCTAGCCCTCCTTCAATTTAAACAAAACACCTGTCTAGTACACCTCTCAGAAAAAGCCACAGTATACACTGAGATTAAATTACTCAAGACCATATTCACACATAACTGACTGAACGAGTCATCATTGACCAGAAAGAGCACTTGCTTAACCATAGACTCTACAATGTAGAGTGCTCGGATAATTTTATCCTTATCAAAATTTCACTCCCTCTGTAATGAGATCTGCAACCATTGCTCTTCCAGGAATATGCTTTCTCCCTCTTTTCCGGCGGAAGCGCAGAAACAGGACGGACGGGATTAGGGTAAGAGTGCATACTCTAGACTGAGCATATACTGGACTGCTGGATGCAAATTGTGAGTGACATGGAAATGTTAAAAACACAAGGGGAATGATATCACCGAGAAAGACTTTGCAAAGTCTAGGTTAACCAGAGTGAAGCTACTGTTTGAATGAATGTCACTCAAAGTACAGCGACCAATTGTTTGTAGACATGTTGGGATATTCCTAATATGTTTAGGGCGATGCACATCACAGTCAACTTGAACAGCAGGCTGTAACATAATATCCATCTAATCTTAAGATGTTAGGCAGAAGCTATTGACAATGATACTTTTTTGTTTTTTATGAGGTAGTATACTTAAATATTCGCCAGAACCGAATGAACGAGGACGAACTTAATATGTAGCCTTCACTTATGTTTGTTTCGAAATGGCACTGGACGATGAGTGTTTCCTTGATCATTGAAACCAAGTTCCCCGCCCCTTTTAATATGCCAGTCATCTCACTTACAGGCGTAAATGAGGCGGGGGTCTGGAGGAATCCCCTCCCCTGCGGCAGTGGCGTCTCCAGGGGAGACAGCGGACGTGCTCCCAGTTTGGCCTTGCCCCGTATGTGCCCCAGATTAGATTTTGGGCATTGAACATATGAGCAAGCACACCGTTTATACAGAGATTTGGACACGAAGACCGACTGTTACTTCTTCAGTCAATCAGGGGGCTAAAATTGCACAAATATTCTCAAAGCTACATTTTTTCGACGCGCTTGTCTCCAGGGCCGGATTTGGCTTGTGTGGGGCCCGGGCCAGAATAGTTTGGGAGCCCTTTCACTATTAGGCCCAATATCTAAGCGGAGCACCACCATAGGTTGGCGGGTAGCGTGAAAGAAAATTTCGGCAGAAAATGTGTCCCAGATCGCAGGAAATGGCACTTCCCAGGCTTGCAAGTTGCATCTAAACATTTTCAATTTTGAAATCTCATGTTCTGGAAATTGACTATTGTTACAATTAATATGTAAATTGTGTTTTTACGTTGTTTGTTCTAATGCCTCTCCAAGAAATTTTTAATTCCTCGGATTGAATGGTGACTTTAAATTGTAACTACATAAAAATTCAAATGGGCTATTCATATTTACCGTTTGTTCGATGATTATGGAAACAGGGTTCACGAGCTGAAGACTTCTTCGGTTGGTCACAGTGAAGTGGACATTAATTACATGATCGGTGGGTGATAGCTAGAACGTCATCCAAATATATATGCCAATTTGTTTTGTGCAAAACCGACAGAATTTACTTTTGTAAACACTGAATTCATGGGACTTGTGGTGTCACGTGTGTGACAAGTTAAGCAAATGACGTAATGAGGTAGAATAAAGACCATGCTTCCTTATTGGCCCCATGTATTTATGGCAAGACAACTTTTTTTCAGTGTGGAGTTCCGAACAAAGGTCCGTATATTTACAAGTTGACCATCGACGGACGGACAGTAAGGCATTTTATGCCTCCACTTTTTTGGACACCCAAATGTGGGGGCCCGGGACCTGGGCCTCTGTGGGTCCCCCCTTAAATCCGGCACTGCTTCTCGCGCATCTACTTTTGCGAACTTTGTGAAGCACTGTCTTGCTGAAAAAAACCCAATATATTCCAAACTTATTGTTTCAACATATTTTTTCATGAGCTATGGGGCCACTGCCTCCGTGAGTCCCCTCCATACAATACAATCCCCACATCGATTATCTTTTAGCCCACTTTCAAGTTCGAAAACTGTTAAGATTGCGGTTTTACTTTATTTAAGGCGCAACCAATATTATAATATAACATATGAGGATAATTAAGTAGCTTCATCTCATAAGCTAATGTCCCGTCAATTTTAACTACCGGGTCCTTAAAATTTTTTAGTGGAACTTTGCTCTGCTGATTCCTCACCTAGGCGGAGCCAAGCACCACGTCAGGGAACATAAAGTGGTGATACATCCATAAGGAGTGAAAATACTTGCACGAAAAGTTCTTTAATAGTGAATACCAAAAGTTTTGGCGCGCTTTATGCGTGCACCAGGGGTGGTCTCATTACGCAATAGCCATCCTTTGTCTTATTTATTACTGATGAAAATGCCGGAAATGTATTTCTCATAATAGCAGTTTGAAGGCACCCCAAACCAGGGGCGGACTGACAATGAACTGGGCCCCCGGGGAAAATGGGTATGGGGCCCTCCTCCTTCTCAACCTGAATCAACTTTCTCTCACCTCACCCTGGATTTCCGAGTTTTCCGATTTTCATTAAAATTCCGAATGACAGTGTGGGCCCCCTATCTGTGTGGGCCCTCGGGCAGTACCCGGTTGCCCGACTGCTCAGTCCGCCCCTGCCCCAAACCCACAAACAAGGGCTTCTTTGCGGTCCAAATTCCCCGGGCAAGTTCCCGTGTCCTCCGCCGTAGATGCACCTTCGATGCTATGTGCTGGCTCCCCTTTAGTGGCATATCTCGTAGGTAGTTGTCTCAATATTAATTCCTATCGGAATGAGTGGGATTATCTTTCTAAAGCACAACGAATCCTTAAAGCCATCCGTCGTTCCCACTCATAACCTCCTACCCTATCACTGAATCATCAGTCCGAGTTATAGGCTAAAAAAAGTCAAATTTTAATTTTTATTTGAGTGGTCTCGTTAGTGCGCATCCAATATCATTTGCCATTAGTTCAATGTTTTCTTCCTTATGGTCACAATTTGTAAAATTCCAGAACCTCCAGGGGCTTCTCTCCCTGGACCCCACCTGCGCCCCAACGCCCCAACGCCTACAGGGGAGCTCTTTGCGTCACCACGGCGCCTCCTGCGCCTCTCATCCCTTCATGTTGATGTACCCCTCCGGAGGCACGTTGTGCCCCCAGTGCTCCCCCACTTGGAAAAGTCTGGCACCGTCATTGCCTGCGGGAAAAAATTATTTCAGGACATAAAATGTCTATTTCAGGGCAAAATTCATGTCATGATAGAATGCCAATTACGAAAAATTTCAGGGCAAACACCTGTAGTCCACCCTATGTGAAATGCCTTCCTATACTGATATGATCTCATCGGCCTGTTTGATTTCGGAAGTACAGACAGAAACTGATGAGAAGGCTATATGGAAGGTGGGGCTGTATGCTGTGACCGATCAACATTATCTTTTTTTTTTTCCAAAAGTCCCCTGACTCTCTGGCGAAGAACCAGGGGCGAAAACCAAACAATACTCCCGAAGGAGTTCTGCTCCCCGAAGGAGTAACAACGTCCCCAAGGGACAAACTTTGACTTAACTGACACCACCTGACAGTGGTCCCGTTCTAGACTGGCTGTATAGAACAGGCCTCACCCTGGGAGCTCCGCCGTCGTGATCACGGACACTCCTGCGCCAGGTAAGTATCGAATAGCTTCTAAAAGATAACTTCGTTCTTTTTTGGTAATCGTTAGTCTGGTATTGTTGATGATTGCATGAGGAGCGCACCAGACATTCCTGTTGTGGAAATCGTTCTCTGTTACATGTCCCTATTTAAAGGTCAAAAGCAGTCGCCCCAAACTTATTTTGAAACAATAGCTAAATGTCACAAATTTCTTCTTATTTCTCTTCCAAGTATCTTTCATAATTTTTTAGAACATAAATATTGCATATTCAAGGTAAAGCAAGCAGTTGCTCCTTATAAATTTTACAACTGAGTGAGAAAAATACTGTCACATGATTCTCAAGAGCCATTCAGGAAATAGGATAGTCTACTATACAATTTTTTTATTGGGGTGACTGCATTCTCCCTTTAATTACAAAAGAAGAGAGCAACTCCCTTGGAAAATTTTATCTCCTAAAAAATAAAAATAAAAAAGCTAGTGCCGTAATAAATGTTGGTATTCCTCGCCCCTAAAAATATTTTGCCCCCTTGAAAGTCATCTCTCCCTCCCCACCCCCAAGTCAGTGCCTTGTCTGGCTACGGGCGTAGTACAACAGATCCCTGGTATGTATTATGAAGGTCAGGTGACACTATCAAAGCACAGTGTCACAATCAGCTGGAGAGTAGCGTGACAAAATATTTTATGTAAAAATGCCCACCCACCGATAAAACACTTTTCAGGCCTTGCCATAAGCTGTATCAGAAAAGTAAAGATCAAATTGAAGAAGTGGGAGACCAGTTTGGTTGAGCATTGTGTACTGAAGAGGCGGCCATATATTGCCCAGCCTGGCCTCCCTCTCTCCTCTATACTGTTTTTGCCTCCACTAAGGTCAGTCATCGAAAAATACCCATCACTCCACCCAGATATTATTGCTTTCATGAAATGATTAGTTGGCATTCGGATGCAGATTTGATGAGAATGCTCACAATCTATGTTTCGACCAGTGAGCACGCCAGTATTTGATGACTGTTGGAGGTGGCACGACAGAAATGATGTCACGGTAATTCCACCCCGGCAAGATAAATCCTGACGCATATGCGTATCTATACGATACTTTGCACCCGGTGTACCGAGACCCTTTGTCACTAGGGCCTATTGCGGGGCGTCGTCCTCTGGGAGGGGCCTAAGGGGAGGGAGTTCCCCTCCCCCTTTGAAAAATTTGCTTAAGGTGGCTTAGATACAAAATGGTAAGTTGGCAATGTTCCGAATTAAAAAATTCTCATACTTTAGTGGATTGCTCTTATTTTGGTTGGGTGTAAGGGAAGAGTGTGGTGTCCAACTGGAGGGGATGAAGCTCCTCCCCTGGGGGGAACTTTTATCTAATGTGGCTTAGACTCAAAATGGCATAGGCGTATGAAGTGGGGGCTGGAGGCCCAGTCAAGAATATGGTGGGCGGAAGTACGCTTTCGCCCCCTCAATTAAGTTCAAGGACGAAAACCCCTTATTTGTTTGTTCCTCTGAATAAATGTCAAAAATTTGCAGTAATTTTCCTTAAAATTTGTCAAATATGTTGCACCAAATTGCATCTAAGGACCCTCAAATAATCAAAAAGTTTCCAAAAGGGAGGGGGCATCCCACCCCCTTAGATCCGTCACCCAGGACGGCGGTCCGAAACGATGTTCATCCCCAGAACAGCTTCCTTCCCCCTACACAAAATGGTACAATCTTTGGCAAAGCTTTGAACTGATAACATGATAAGGAATTACCACTTCCGCCCCATCATTATTCAGTTACGGTGACAAGTTGGCTGTAGAACAGAGGTCGGCAAACTAGGGGTCGCGACCCTTTTGAGGGTCGCGAAAATATTTCGGAGGGTCGCGAAAAGGATTCGGGAGCGAAACATAATTGACAAATTTCTCATTAAAAATAAGCAATGGGAGTGATTCTAACCTAAGAACCAGTGATCTGCTTTATTAACACTGCGTATCCAAGTCAACTCAAACTCCTCTCACCGACCTGTCAATTTGAAGGCCACCAAGATTCCGGAGTAGAAAGTTGGGACCACCGAGCAAAAAAGTTTGGAGACCCCTTCTGTAGAAGGCACCCCTCCACTGGATTGTTGGTACCATGAGACTGGCATAAGGCCTCCAGGAAGCTCATGGGGGTTTCACAAAATAGGGACTTTAGTTCGACGCTGTTAACTGACATCCAAATGACACAAGAGGAGAGCATACCATCGCTTAAGCACTTAACGAATACGTAGTTTCACTACGTTGGAAAGAGAATTCAAATCAACAGCAATGGGGAATGACCATAGGATATAGGAACTAGAGTGCTCACTACCCGAAACAGCTGTGATCGCATGGGGACCCGGCCGCCACACAGTTTGTACACACACGCTCGCACACAGCATAGCTTCTATCCTCCACCTACATGTAGATCAGTGGTCCCCATGCAATCACTGCGGATTTACGTACGCGGTATTAGAAGTGCGCACTGTAGTTCCTATATCCTACTATGGGAATGACCGATAGGAGCCGGGAAGGGAATAAAGATATATCAAAAGGGGTAGAGAATTAATAAAGCATGAAACTGGAGTGACACTAACAGCGCGCGTAGCGCGTCGAGAATTTTGGATTCTGATTACAGAAATTGTCTTCTTTCTTTCACTTCTTTTCCACTTTCTTTTCCTCATGTTTCCTTCATCTTGCCGACTGGTGCAGAATTTACCGACTCAGTGCCAGAAAACGTACACATGAACGATGAACTCCTTTAGTATACAATGATACTGACTAAAGCCCTATGTAGCTTTTTGCCGCCGACAGAATATGTTTTAAGTTTCAAAAAGTGTTGCTTACGTACGGTCTTTGAAAATATGGTGATAAACATGGCCTACAAATGCATTACAATCTCCTGCCTTCCGTCTGCACTAGCCTCTTTCTCTTGCCTTGCTCTGTCCCTCCCTCCCCTGTTCTTTTCTCTGTCAGTCACTCGGTCTTTCTCTCTAGCCTCTTCTCTCTCCTCTTTTTTTTTCTCTTTCTTCTTCCCTCTAACTTTCCTTCGTTTGCACTTCCATCTTTCCTTCATTTTGCCGACTTAGCCTGCAGGATGATTTTGCCGACTGCGTCAGTGGATGATGGGGGGTGTCACACTCCCACACCCGCCTCTAGCGACGGCCCTAGCGGTGAATTTTTAAAATGATCTAGAAAGCCGTTTAAGCTATAGATTTCTGTAGGGGGTAGGGAGAGGTGTGTTTTCAACCGAGTAATGGATCTGTGGTAATCATTTTCTATCACAAATGGTTCTCATACTATCAGAATTGTCCCAAATCTTTCGCAAACTATCAAAATTTTCGCGCGCGCTCCAAACCTTACCTCAGTAATATCCTTATTGTTAATAATTTCAGGTAGCAACTCCCACAGAAGTACAGTAACAAAAGTTGAAGGCTGTTTACGAATTCTCAGGATAAGCTTTGTGATTGGCATATAGGTTTGTTGATGAATTGAAAGTGTCTCGATGCAGAGGATCATGAATGCAGGTTTTGTCATGGTAATCTTATTTAATAAAGGGTTTCGGCGCGCTTCGCGCGCATTCGTCGCAGTTTGCACCCCATCTTATGAAAGTTATTAAGGTTATAATACATGCAACTATTCTGATCACAATACTCGTCCGAGAAACATAAGTACATCTCCAACCTCTGTAGGCCTATGGGATCTTTCAGTGTAATTTTTAGCATGATATGGAAGGTTGAAAGTACCTATTTGCCGTTATACATTTTTCAAATGCAGCCATTACCGGTACAGATGGTGATTGATACACTTACCACGAAAAAGCATTTTGAAATGCGCTTTTTAGTCCTAAACCCTGTCAGGGAGGTCTAATATCACCTCCCTGCACCTATTTATGTCCCTCCGATTCCTCTTGCTGCAGTGGAAGTTGTCCGTCTGGTTTTTCGTTTAAACTTAGTAAACATGCGATAGTTGTAAAGTGCTCGGCATAATACTTTATAGTATCATTTGGATGTCAGGTAATAATGATCATGTCAGTGCCCCATTTTATATAATTAATCCAGAGCTTCCAGAATAGAGCGCTGTCTGCCAGCCTTAGATACCCTTTTATATAAATGCACAATGAAGCAAAGGAAACTTTTCGTAATATCCAAGAATGTTTCTGTGGACTCCACACACGTATTTTCACTTAAAAACTTTCCCCGAATAGAAGGCATTAATTAAAATAGCCAAAAGGGGGTGGGGGCTTCAGGAGGTTTATTGACAACATATACCCTTCTCTGTAGACAACATATACGCTCTTTCACCTAACCAAAAAATGGAATTCACTAAACTATGGATAGGCTATTGCCAGCCATATATTATCAGTTCCAAAAATTTCCCAAAGATAGCGCCATTTTGCATCTAGGCAACCTTAAATTAACAAAAAGTTCTCAAAGGGGAGGGGACACCCTCTTCCCTTAGACCCCTCCCACAGGACAGCACCTTTATGAAGCGACAAAGGAAGGATTATCACTGCTGAAAGCTATCGCATGGACGCATACTCTTCTCTTTCACCTAAACCATACTCTCATCTTTCACCTAACCAAAACTTAGAATTCACTAAATTATGGATATTTTTCAGCCATATTATGATCACTTCAAAAAATATCCCAAAGATGGCATCATTTTGCATCTAAGCAACCCCAAATTAACAAAAATTTACCCCTCCCCTTAGACCCTCCCCCAGGACGGCACCTTTATGTAGTGACATTGGGTTCCACACTACCGTATACAATCGCAGGTACGCATAAATAGGCCTAGGTACAATTTAAGCAGACTGGGGGGGGGGGGGACTGAGGTGGCATTTTTGACGTCATCTGTGGTGCCCCCCAATTACCAATTAAATCCTGGCGGGGCCACTGCAAGACGTACTACCGGCGGTCATTATTGTGGGTAAAGGAGGATCGTAAAGTTACGACAACAATTTCCCGCTGTCCGAATTCAATACAAACGCTCCCAATTCCATGGCAGAAATAAACGACCTTCACCAAATTATCATGCAATTCATGTTCTGTAGCTTCCTATTTCAACCAGCTGCACTATCTGTTGTGTTGTCCTGCGGCCGCCGCCAGTCTGAACGTGAAACTCACGACCTCGGT
This sequence comes from Holothuria leucospilota, assembly GCA_029531755.1. NCBI lineage: Eukaryota > Metazoa > Echinodermata > Holothuroidea > Aspidochirotida > Holothuriidae > Holothuria > Holothuria leucospilota. Next base: position 38,096,259 of record CM055980.1, on the reverse strand, counting down.
AGTCGGTACAATTTCTGTTTTTTCACAGCATAGGTTATGATCCTCATGATGAAAACGTTTAGCCTTTATTGGCGAATACATCCATCTCATATTGCAATGACCTTTGGTGCATAATTATATTGACGTTTCCGCGAAACTGTTTTGCATGGCAAGCACGATAGCGACTGCAATGTCTTTGCGGGTTCACAAGAGAGACAATTGTGAGATCTAAGAAAAGAATTAACACAATTACTCAGGCATAAGAAATATCACACTTTTTACAATCAGTACCAATTATATGGGACGAAATTCTGAAGTGAAATTGCTTTAGAGATCACTAAATTTGCCGGCCTAAAACTTCTGCACACCTATATGTACCACAGCCCTGGTCTTGTATGCAAATTATGCACTGTATTTAACTGGTTTTGAATGTGAGTAGGTTATTTGCATGAAAACACATTTGGTTGGGTGTAAACACCTTCGATTACTTTGCTTGCAAATGCCTCAAAGTACAAGGACAGACAGCGATCTAACTTTGTTACCACCGTCGAGAAAGATCGAAAAATCGACGTTGAGGGCATTTGTAGCGGAATATGAGGTTGCAAACCAAGAAAAGTTTTGATCAAGTCTAGCAAGAAGTCCATGTCAGTCGTTGTCTCCACTTGGATCAACCAAATGTAGGAAATGACACGGCAGTTCGTCGTGCGCAGCTGTGTATAACGGAGGGAATAATCCGCCATGACATAAGGTTTGTCGTTCTCATGTACCTAAGCTGTAATATCAATCTGTCAAGTTCCTAATTAGCAACGTTATAGAAAGTCTTCTACTTCAGTTAGCCATATTTTGAGCCTCGATGTCGATAATCAAACGACGTGCAAAGTAGCGGAAGACAATCTCTTCCGTGCAGCCTAGTAATTTGCATATGCAAATATTAGGCCTTGCCAAGATATGATGTAAGTTAGTAGCAGCATACTACATACAATACAATGCTATTGAAAGGAAGTTGTCGCGTAAATAGCTTGTCACTGCTACATGTTCTGTATGTCAGCACTGTATTATGTAGATTTGTGGCCTAGTAACTAACGTAACGTTATTTGACTGAAGGCAGAGGCAGGCGGCCGGCCACAGCCTGTGCTTTCATCATACAGGGATGGCGTGCGATAGTTCCATATTTGGTAAATATATACATGATCATAAAGACTTGGTACAGATTAAGCTCGTGATGGTCCTTGCCATTCCCAGGTCAGGCCAAGTGCCACATTTGTCAGGGCAGCTCTGTCCAGGTAGGCTCCAGTGAGTGGGCCCTGGATGTGATTTGTGAGACCTGCACCTCCATTAATCCATTAGGCAATGCCCGGTGCAGGGCTAGAGTGAGTGCTGAAGCCTGCCTATTTGAGCATATAGCTTAATAATTATGTGTACCAGTTGTGGAATGCAGTGTGAAGATTTTTGGGTGGGCTCTATAAATGTGTAAACAACTGTTGTTCACAATACAAATTACAATAGGCCTAGCCTATAGTGGAACTAACCTTAGCTAGCCTAGGTATAGTGACATGACCTAATAAGGCCACTTTCGAATGTCGTGCATGATACAGTCAACAAAGCACATTAAAACTGCTGTCACAATCAATGCGTCAATTTTTGATGCAGCATGCGCATAGCAAACTCCCTTGCAAATGAGCGTAAACCTGTTTAATATTTCAAGCACGTGCACACTAAGATATGCAGCCTCAAATTGAACACACAAACAGCATACACCAAACCCAAGCTTACATACAGCTCTGTACAAAAATTGTAAACAGTGCCCGCTGGACTTATTAGGTTACTTCTGATGTTGGGCTTGAGTGGGAAACGCTGAACTTGTCGCAATGGTATCTCTTGAAAGGAAAAATCTGTGGTAAAGATTTACAGCTCTCAAATAAGGTCAAGTCTGCCAAAAGATTTTCAGGTACAAACAGATTCCCATTCTTTTGTCTTGTTTTATAAAAACGAAAACTTTCTTAGAGTGGCCTTAATAAGGCAGAGATGCCAACATTTGTCATAGAGAAATAGTAATGTTTTTTAAATGACGTACGCCATTAATGATTGCCGTCCTGGGAAAGGGGTCTAAGGGGAGGGGTCCCCCTCCCCTTTGGAGGAAAATTTTGCTTATATGAAGGGGGCTTAGATGCAAAATGGTGCAATCTTTTGCACATTTTGCACTTATTTTGTGTTGAAGAATTTCCATTTTCAAGTTAAGTTTGGCAGTCATTTAGGCCAAATTTGGGCAGATTATTTGGACAGGCTTGCCCTATTTATATCCTTCAAAATTCTTAAAGGGAAATCCCCTGCAGACCCTACCCTTATGGGTATATGGATGTGTTGCCCAAAGTGATCCTTCACTGTAAAAAATTTCTGTAGATTTACAGAACAAAAAACAAAGAAATACATAAAGAAAACGGAAAAAGTGCTGTCAATTTGTTGCAACAAAGTGACAGCACTTTTCCGTTTCCTCTTTGCATTTCTTTATTTTTTGTTCTGTAATTCAACGGACGTCTGTAGACATTTTTTACAGTGTTTGTAATACAGTTGCTCACACAGATGTGTTAACACTTTTGTTCCCGTACAGGAATTCCCCAGAATTGCGCAATCAGTCTGTGTAACGTTTAGCAGCCTAACGCCGTGACAATACAAGTCCCACAGCTTATATCCCAAAATGCAAATTCAGAAGTCTGTAGTAAATATTAAAAATTCATTTACGGTTACATAGTCATATTTTGATACAAACTGATTTTATGACTTATTGTTCACATAAAAAATGTCAAACAAAACCATCGTTAAAATCAGGAATAATAAGTCAGCCTATACTTCAATATCCTAGCTCAAATTCTGAGTCGCGCGGTACGGTTATCCAGTCCTTTACAAACTATAATAACGTAACCGCCCTTACTTGCAACAATTGTCTAGACTGTACGTAACTCTTTCTGGGTCTTGACAATTTTCTCGGCCAATGGTTACCACGGCCTTGCGCAAAAGTAACCGCAATGACGTGTTTCAATCTCCCTTAATTTCTGTCAAATAACCCTTCTGAAAAATATCCATAATACACACAGAATGCTGTTCTGTGTCTATGACATTAAAAAGTTACGAAACCTAAACCCAGGCTACTCATCTTGTTGCAACGGAACTCACTCCGTACACGTGTCCATGTATGATTTGATACGGCATACTGTAACATAGCACACACTGTACAGTATAGTGCATGAAAAATGACTGTGCAGTAGAACGGCGATTTTACGTGCGCCAGCCAAAGACCAAAGACACCAAACTGCAGTACACGGAAACGGACATTGCACTTCATATCCTAACGTTTGTTGTTATGTATTCTACAGCCTATGCTGCACACGTGTTTCGTTTTGCTAACTTTTACGCACATGAATGACGCATTGTATGCATGCGATTCGAAAATATGTCCATACGGCAACTCCTACCATCACATAACGCGAATCAACGAGTGGATTTCTGTCTTTTTAATCTTTCTCTTTTGATCTCCAACCGGGTTTTTAATTATACATTTTAAACACTCCTTGTTTTACTTGCAAAACGTAAATACATGAACAAGGATTATTAATGAAGGCCTGTAAGGATATTAACACACCTTATGTTACGCAAATCGGAAGATTTTGGCACATCATCGTAATGGCGTAATACCAGTGTAAAAATCGTAATCATTACGGCAAAATCGTAATTGTTGGCATCTCTGATAAGGTCGTGCCATCATACCTAGGGTAAAGTGCCCAGTATTCAACTCTTAAAGGACTTTTTGGTTCTAATAGCTGTTACTCAAATGAAATCAAATATTACTATTTAGTATCTTTAATTACCTAGGCCTAGGCTATGTCAGTCCTCTCCATTCCAAATGAAAAATTGAAATAATTTCTTACATTTGAAGGAAGAGGGAGCATTAGAAACTCAGGCCTAAACAGGCCATAATTCAACCTAGTGTGACCATTATTCAATTTATTATGCCAGAATTCAACCCCAGTATTAATTATTGTTAGTTTACTTCTCTTAAGTCACAGTAATGACTGTTTTAAAATAGTGTCTCTAATATGTAACTCAATTATTTGTTCCTTCTTCCAATATCAATAACATTTGACTTGTAAAGAAAGGGATTAATTATGAAAGGTTGGATACTGGTAATAACATCAAACTTTGCAGACCAGAATTCAGCCTCTGTGTTATATGCATACACATGAATGGTTGAATAATACATAGCACTTTGCAAAGTGGATCCCAGTAGGCGACCGCCCAAATGAAATGGTGGGTGGGGCAAGCAGTGGCGAGCTCCGTATTTAATTTATTGATGGTCTTGCTACCCAAGCTCTCAGCTTCAACAATATAGAGGCTAAAATATCTTCAGTTGGAACAAAATCAAGAATTTTCATAAGAGGAAAATCTTAACTGACAGTTTAAGAAAAGTGGCATTTCATAAAATATTACAACCACCTCATGTACTTGGAGTAGAAACATGTCATGAATTTTGTGGAAATGGGCTGTGTTGTACACACCAGTAGTGAGTATAGGGAAGGCTTTGAAGGTAACATAAGCATATATTGACAATGCTATTATGGGATAGAAGTGATTTATAAACAACAGGTGGCTGTATGTAGTGGTCGAAAACTATGTAGGTTACCCTAGGCCTAGTTCTCATGTACACTTTGTTCCCTGAACTTGGCCTAGGGTATTGCAACACAAACTTTTGACTTAATTGTGAGAGTAACATCGTCTGCGTACGTTTCTGCAATGATTGTTGCTACATACGTGAATGCAGGCCTCGAATTCTAAATTTTTAAGGGCACAGCAATTTTGTTCTTAAGCATCAGGGCAAATCTGGGGGCACCATGGCCAAATGGTAGGGCAGCAAGGCCAAAACTTTTACTTTGTTGATGGGGCACCAAGGCCGTACACAGTTTCCTGCATGGCCTGTCCTTGTAGTGCTTTTCTTTTTATTGCTGTATTCCTACTGTAGTTCCTTCCAATGAGTGAGCATTCAGCATAAGCATGTACATACATGTATGGAAGCATGAAGGAAATGAATATGTGTACCACCTTTGGAGTGGTAGAAGTTTGTGAAGAGTGGGAAGGCATGACATTGACAACTGGCTGAGACTGTGAGGGGCCCTGCAGCCATAGTATGGTAGCTCTTAAGGCCATTTTTGGCCTCAAGCTCTGTTGAAAATTTGACTAAGGCCAATTGAAGGGGCAACCACGGCCACGGCCTCGGTGGCCTCGGTTAAATTCGAGGCCTGCGAATGTGCGTACTGATCACAACCATTGCTATGGACTACATGTCACAATTAAACAGCAATGCATGCTATTTAGCATACAATAGTGTGAACGACCTAGTAACAAGATTTAGCAACTTTATAGAATGTTTAAAAAACAAAACAGGATTGTTTGTGTAAATCAAAATTTTTGGTCCCTTTTTGGACACAAAGTGCAAGTATTCTTAGAATGAAGGGTCTTAAGCATATAAATGACCAATAGAAGTCAATTTGAGAAAGATCGAGACCATTCAAAATTTTTGAATGTGCGGTAGCTGCCCACTTTTGACAAAGGCTGTATTGCTGACCTAGTATGGGAAGCCCCAAAGCGACCCAAATACTAGGTCAGCAGACTGCGGACTAAGCCTTAGCCTACCGTTTGTTTAGACGGGAGGCCTAGGTTAGGCTTAGGCTAGTACTAGTAGGATGGAGACCCATATTTTTGTGCATTTAGGCCAGTCGAAAATAGATGTAGTCTTAATGATATGTGCTGCACGAAAATTGGGGACGCACGAAAATAGGGGAACACAGTATACTTAGTAGGGAATCATGAGATGTGCAGCATGACTCGATCACTGAGTTCTAAACACTAGTAAGGTAGAGTGCCCAGTATTTGACCCCTTATGGACTATTTGGTTCTGATATCTGTTACTCAAATCAAATCAAATATTACTAGAAATATCTTTCATCTTTGTTACCTTTGTCTGTTCTCTGACTTCTCTCCATTCCAATTTCCATATGAAAAAGCTAGTGCACATAACTAGGAAGGAGAATATCAGAAACTCAAACCCTAACAGACTAGAATTCAACCTAGTGTGAGCCGTCCTCATCCAGCTCAATTCTCAGAATCCCTCCAAACTTCTAAAATTGTGCATTTCATGCATCTAACAAATTTAAAATTGAGTAACAAAATTATTGCGTACAGACACAGTAAATAAATGCAGAAGGGAATCCTCTGTGACATACTACATTACTCATAAAACATTACGTCACAGAGAATTCACCAGTGATGTAAGAATGCGTACATGCACCCTTATATACAGTACATACAATATAAAAATGCATTAATAAACTTTACAGCAGTCTACCACGAACCGGTATCCCCTCGATCGCATGAGCAGAATTAATGTATGATCGTACATATATGTACAAGTGTTGAATGACTAATATAGAACAGTACTAGCGTTAAACTAACGTTAGGTCTGTTAGTTACTGTATGTAGCATTTTTCGGAACGTAAGAAAGTAAGGATTAAAAACAGTAAGATCAGTAAGAATGTCTACCGAGTACTTACGAAAGTTGCTAAAACTCCTAAGGAAGTAATAGACACATTAAAAGACTATAAATTGATTGAATGAAGCTAGGAATGCGAAACATTGCAAACTATGGTAAGTCTCATACTGCCCCCGGACAAAACAGCTAGTGGAGAACACTGGGTCAGATGAGAGAAGAGGGGCTGATGGGTGGAGTCACTAATTGTACATGTACACAATGCACTGAAGTCAGATGTTGCAAGGTTACGGTTGGATACCGGGGTACCCGATGGGTATTGTGTTCTGGGTATCCGGGTTCAGATTTCCTACAGGTGAAAACACTAGTTTACAAGTTTGCAATATAGTTATGCACATCTCTTATGATATTTTTTCCCTGGACCACACTAGAGGCTGTATGGCAGGTCCCTGGATGCCACATTAATTCATCCAACAGACTGAAGTGGAAAATCTGACCCATGTAGGGGTCTTGTGCTGCAGTACCCATCATTGATGGTACATGGGGGCACTTACCAAGTTACCCTTTCCCTCATTTGTCATACCCACTTTGTAATTTCCTTGAGTGGGTTTTAAGGTGGTAAAGATATTTAAGCACAGACAGTTTTGTATGGGTCTTGACATGTGGACTATGCACAGATTCAGAGGAGCCGTGGCATTTTTAGAGGGGAGGCTATTGGGCCATCTCGCCCTCCTTTGCTGATGCTGATTTTTTTTTTTTTAATAATCTGAGATATATACTGCAGGCTTCAAAGTGATCCTATATTTCCTATAATTTCCTATAAATTTCAAAAAATCCTATATTTCCTATATTTGTATGATTTTAGGCTTGTTTTCCTCTATTCTCCTATATTTTTCTGATCTTGTCAAAAAAAAAGAAAACATTTTTCTTTTATATGGTGTTTTGGGGTGAAAATTTCAGATTGATTCTTTTTTCAAGATAGTTTTGTAGACTCAGTGTCAGAGTGGCTTATTCAGACAGGTAGCAGTGTATAGATGCCAAGTATCATAATTAGATGCAAGTACACAATGGCTGATTATAGGATTCAGAAATATTCTCATATGAAACAGCATTGGGCACTTATGAACACTTATTTCATCACCCATAAATTTTCCACTCTCAAACCTGTGATTTTAAGTACTCTATGATTTCATCTCTTTGAGGGAATTTTAGTAGTATTGTAAGGGGATGGATTAGAGCCTTCTGCCTGGCATCCCCAGTAGTCATGCAGTCTCCCACGTTTTGAAACCCTTACCTATGCTTTGTATGAATGTATGCACAGATAGCTGGTCTGTGATATAACTGATTCTTTCATTCAAAATATTGTAGTACAATGGTTTGAAATACCAATATTTTCCCTGTCATCTGCCATGTTTCCTCAAACTTTGTTAACCATTAGATCAGTTGATTGTCCAAAGTGTTGTACAATAAAAATTTTCCCCTAAAGAATAAGAACTTAGTGCTTTGAGAAAATTAAGGATCTCACTGTAATGTTTACAAGTTTACAATGTGCAGATCTCTAAGGAGGTTTTCCCTAAACTCCACAAGAAGCTCTGTGGTAGGTCTCTGGATGCCACATCAATTAGTCCACCAGACCCAAGTGGAAAATCTTATCCATGTATGGGTCTGGTGCGGCAGTGCCCATCATTGGTGACAAGTAGGGGCACTTGCCAAGTTGCCCTTTCCCTAATTTTGTCATGTAATTTCCTCAATTGAGATTTTAGATGTTAAGTATGTTAATGCACAGACAGTTTTGCACACTGTAGGCATCTTGACATATGTGGACTACACTGTTCTGCCAAGTTGTATAGATTCAAAGTGAGCAGTGGCATTTTTAGGTTGAGGGACCATTGGGCCATGCCCACTTTCCTTCCCTAATGCTGATTTTTTTCCCTTTTAATTTAGTAACCTAAAATCTGATTTTGAAAATAAATTTTACTTCAAAAAGATAACATATTTAGCACCAGATTGCATGTAAGTACACCCAATCATTCAAAAAATTTTCAGACCTCTCCCTATGTTGGTAATCACAAAATAAACTGCATGGCCCCCAGAAAGTTCTGGCTATGCAACTGGGACAGTGAGTTGGAAGGTATTCATTGTGACCATACAGTTGTCATAGGCCTGTGATCTTGGTCTATCATCACCTATGTGTCACACTTTATATCAAGATTGACTAGCAATACAGTGTATAGTTTATAGAAAAATGTTGTACTGAGAGACCATTTCCTCTTCTTTAAGCAGCAAAAAATTCAAAAATTTCCTCACCTCAACCCCATTACTATTGGAGCTGAGGTGAATTCTGTCTGTGTACTTTAGGACATAAGCAACAGTTTATTGTCCACATTAACTAGCCATACATTCAAAGCACCATCATGGTCACATTCTGTGTTCTCATTTTCTGATATTGCAAATTTTGGTGCCTTTTTAGTATGCACAAATAATAAGATTTATGGATACTTTATTCCGGGGTCAAAATATACAAATACACTACCATCAGGGGACTTGCCCTTTCCCTACCTCCAAAATATTTAGGTGGGTTTTCTTAATTCCATGTTGATGGTAGAACCACACTTTTCTGCCACATAGCACACTTGTGATACTGTTAATCACATTTGTATCATTTAAACAGTATAGTTTATTAGTTTCCTAAGGTACCATGTTTTCCTCATCCTTAACTTTGAGGAATTTTGAAGATAATTAGAACCACTAGTGTATGACATTCCTATATTTACTCTATATTTTCCTCAAAAAATCCTATAAAACCCTATATATTCATCAGTACCCTTCCTATAAAACCTCCTATATTTCTGTGATGGACCACTTTGAAGCCTGATACTGTACTTCAGTTTGTGAACACAAATATCAAAAGATATAACATTTAGCACCAGATTGCATGTAAGGACACCTAATTCAAAAGCTTTCCACCCCTTAGACCCCGCCCTCATGCTGACAATCACAGAACATACTGCATGGCCCCCCATGAGACAAATTATTGGTTACACCACTGAGAATTGGTGTGAAAGAAATTCATAACAACCATACAGTTACAGTGTCATGGGCCCATTATATGGTCAACACTGTCAACACCCATACAGTATCTCACAGTATCAACGTAAGATTGACTAGCAATACAGTGTAAAGTTCATAGCAAAGTTGTGTCAAGAGTTCATTCCTTCACGTAAGCAGTAGAAAATTCGAAGATTTTCTCCTCAACACCATTATCATTGGACCTAAAGTTATTGCTGTCTGTGTGCTTATGGACATAAGCAATAGTTTATTGACCACATTAACCACCAATCAATTCAAGACACCATGTGATATAGTTACATTCTGTATTCTCAACTTAAATATTGCAACTTGTGCTGCCTCTTTGGTATGCACTGATAATAACATTTATGGGCACTTATTCTAGGGTCAAGATATGCACCAAAGTTGGGGGACTGGCCCTTGCCCTTCCACCAACACACTATGGTGGTTTCCTAAATCCCATGTTTATGGGAGAACCACACTGTTCTACCACTAACTTGGCCCATACCTGTAAATCTACATCGCCCCTCTCTTACCAGTAATAAGGTCCTGGCAAGTCTTTGATCATGCAGTAGAGGAGGCTGGCTTCTGACAGAGGGTGGCCTCCTCAGTCCTCTTCTTCCTTGCCCGTCAAAAGTTTTTGAGTTGGCAAGCAGAGGAGGACTTGGGAGGCCACCCTCTGACAGTTGCTGGCGTCCACCTCTGTATGATCAAGACTTGCCAGGACCTTACTACGGTTACTTAAGTGAGGGTTACAATTGTACCTAGGAGGTAAGTATAGGGGTAGTAGATTCACAAGGATCTGGGAGTTTAAGGGATTTTGTTAATCACAATGTCAATCATTTGAACAGTATAGTTCTCTAAGGTACAGTTCTTGCCTCATTAGCAAACTGTCAAGAATTTTGCAGATGATATTACTGTAGTATGTGACATTCCAATATTTACTCTATAATTTCCTGGAAAAATCATGTTAAATCCTATATTCGTCAATAGCATTTCCATAAAACTTGTATTTCTGTGATGGACCACTTTCAAGCCTGTATTAGTAAAATCATGATTTTTTGCATCGTTTTTAAAGGTAATTTTGGATGCTTTTAAAGACACAAAACATTCAAATGGAAAATTACAGGGCAAGCTGTAGTCCTCCACCACCTTCCCCCTTGATCCAATGGCCCTGCAGCCTTTGATGTCTGGCAAATTTAGGTAGGAGCGGTGTATTGCCAATATTCATAAAAATAAACAGAAACCTTCCTTCTTTCAGATTCTCCTATAAACTGTTGTGGTACAGTAGTTTGTACATTTGGTTACAAACAATGGAAACATCTGAGGACCAGTCATTGAATGAGTCCACAGAGATGAAGAATCTTACATCTGACAGCAGCTGCACAGCCTACATTCCTACCACTCAACATGAAGCTTACCAATTTCAGGTATGGCTGGGTTTGAAACAATTGGAGGCAAGGCAGCAGGGCCTTTCACTTTCTCTTGATGCCCATCAAAAATTACTGCAGTACACTAAAGGCCAAACAGAGGGCCTTGATGCTCTGGTACAACTGTATGTTATGTCTGTTTGGAGCTCTTCGAGTTTACAAGGTTTGGCCTTGATTTTCCTCTTGTTGGGTCTCAATGCCCTGCCAAACATCTGCCAAGGAATTTATGAAATTCATTTGGGCTTTCCCTTGTCAGTTCTTATTTTGAGCCATAGTGTGGTGAAATAGCACTGCACAAGGTTAGATTACTGTGAATTTGTGACTATGCATGTGTACTGTATGTGTCTTAGTGTTTGCATGTTTGTGTACGTGTAACACTTTGCTGGTAAGGTTCCATTTTAAGTCATCTGGCTACTCTCCATGACCAAACTTAATAGTGAAGGAGAAGCAAACATAACAGGTGGTGAGACAGACAACCAAATTTCATGAAAGAAGTAAACAGCACCCAGAATATCTTGTAAGATTCCTTTCGATTTACTTCATTTTTTGGACAACCAGAAAAGGCAGACAGGTTGTCTGATTGACAACCAGGGATGTCACTACGACGGGCGGCGCTGGGTGGCCCCGCCAGGGACTGGTGAAATGCGCCCGCCACTCATATTAAAATAGAAACATTCTGCCCTGCACTTTTTCCCAACAATGGTACTATAATTTTGTGATTTCAGAAAGAAATTTGGATGTAACATTAATCTCAGAATCAGATGGCTAATTGGAGCATTAATGTAGAGTGTAGAAAAATATCCACACCTTCTCGAAATCCCAGGATGGTGATCACTGAAAGGGTCACGGTCAAGATTTACTTGGCACTAAATTTGGCCTGGTGACAACCCTGGTGACAACGGTAATATTTCCTTCAAATCAAGGCCTGGCTTGTAACCTTATTATCTGTAATCATTAAACCAAATGTCCATCAAAGCCAACCTCAATGGCAGGTTCTCATTGGCCCAAAATACAATTCACACTTTCAATCCTTAATATAAATTTTGATATATCACCTTTCCTTGAGCAAGATGAGAGTAGAGCAAATTGAAACTACAGTACTGGTATGGTACCTCCAAATATCCAGTCTGATTCATCAATGACTTGTAAACATCTGTGGAATGTAGGCCACAGAAGAGTGGCTGTATAGAGAGATATTACACATTCAGCTAATGAAGTAAGAAGAGGGTATGAAGTAGATTGTTTGGAATAGGTTTGCAAGCCTGTGTAGCATCTTCAGCAGAGGAAAATAGCCTTTGGAATGAAGCAACATTTTCAGAGTGCAATTAAAGATAGTGATTGAGATTGAAGGATGAGCTAAAAGAGTACACTTTATTGGATAATTGTGAAGAATTTGGAATAAGGAAATTGCCCCATAAACATGGATAAGTGCAAATTGAAGAACCTAATCACATACTGTATTGTAGTTTGTAACAATATCTTAATGAATTTGAATAATTCAGTCTGTTTTTTCAAGCTCAAATGATTAGAGCTGTGATATGAGTACAGTATGTAGTATATAGAGACACCTTCAAGCTCATGGATATTTTCTTATATTGTATTCGCCAGGTGTCCTCTCCGGGTGCTTCCCCCTCCAAAAATGATGAAATGATGGAACTCAAAGAAGGGGAAAGAATAGAGAAGTTACCAAAGCGAAGAAATCCTAATGAAAAGACCCTTCTTAACCTACCAGGCATCTTAATCTTTAGAGAATTCTGCTTGGAGATGAACGTATGGATTGACATTAAGAAGATGACAGTTAGCCAGCTTGTATCCAATCTACAGAAGTTTTTCTTTTTTGTTAGAGTAAAGCCTGGAGAAATTTTGGAACAACTGTTTGAACAGCTGTGTCTGGTTCTAGAGGGAGTCAGACATATCGACATTCGGAAGGATGTAAGGTTCAAGAAAGTAGTTCGAGTCTGTAAAGGAAGAGTGAACAGCTTTGATCACATTCGATGTAACTCACCACAGATTACAGAACAGCTCTCCATGTTTTGTCTGAGGAAGTTAATTTTAAGCACACAAGTCCGACCTAACCATCCAGATGGTCTGTTTAATTTAACACTTCTTTATATTATTATCTACATGTGTAAAGGAACTACACATTGGACTGAACTCAAAGCACTTTTGCTATCCATGAGAAAGTCTTCCTTTGAGTGTAAGGCAGATGTGAAGAAGGGAGGAAGGTACATCACCCTCAAGAGAGTCTCTCAGTATGCTGCAGGAAGACTGTATGAAATACCTGGTAGGTACTAGTACAACTCACAATGATAGTGTAGAAAAGGGTATAGACACACAGGGAAGTTTTTCACGAGAAGGGCTGAAGTTTTTTGACCAGAAATTGACAATTTTTTTGCTCGGGGGATGCAACCCACCTAGACCCCTGCCTCCTACCTGGTACAGGTTTGGATATCAGGTAGCACCTCTCACTCAGTTGTAGAGGGTCTCTCACTATGTGGCAGGGAACCTTTAGGGAAGGCCAGGGTGGCATTTAATATGTAGCACTTCTCACCAGAATTGTTGTCAAGTCGCTACTTGAGTTACAACCTTTCAAAACTATCTGACAATTAAATTCTAGAGAATTTTCCCCTCTTGAAATCTAAGTGACTTTAGTCAATGACTTCACTCAAGTCTATCAAATAGCCATAGTTGACTTGACTCAAAATGAGATACTTGGTTACAACTCAACTTCTCACTCAGGGGTATAGAAAAGAGTTACAATATGTTGTGAAGGAGGCTCTGTAAAATTTTGCTGGATAGCACCACCACTGGAGAGTTGTGAGCAGGGCTGGAAAAAAAAAACATGTTCATTTTTCAGGAACGGAGTAAAATTTTCCACTATTTTTTCTGCATTTTCATGTACAAAAAAGGAAAATTTTCCTCCAATTGCCAAAATATCCCTCAGAATGCCAATATTTCCTGGGAAGGAGCTTCCTAGCTTCCCAACTTTTTCCACCCATGGTTTTTGAGAGGGGTGGCCCTGTGTGCTTCATAGATACTTTCATATACCTGGTATGTGGGTAGGTAACCCAGGGCGAGATAATAAATAGCACAGTTATAGGCCGACATGTTGAGATAATGTTGTAAGTACAAGTATGCTATCTCTGGTTGTGAGTATGGGTTAGGACTGTGCCGTTTAAGCTGTTTACTGGTTAACTGACTGATCGATCGGTTAAACGTCCGCCCAAATGTGCAAATGTACCTAAAACTGTTTATGCAATAAACCGCGGAAGTTGCTTGCCCAAAACTGCATAACAGTGGTCAAACTTTGGACCAAAAATTACCAAAGGCTAAAATAAAAATCCAATATTAAAGACCTTTAGTTGTGCAGCTTTGTCTGGTATATCGATCCATTCCCACAATGATCTCCGAGTCTCTTGGCGAAAATAACGTGACAATAAACTTTCACGCAACCTTTGAAAAGGATTAAAAAATATCAAAGGTTCAGCGGTTAAACTAGACATGCTACAACAATCCAACACCTTTCAAAGTGTGGAACACTTCTGACAATAGATAAGACCAAAAAGTTACTTCTAGACAGCAGAAAATATGCTTAACATCGTTCATCATAAATGCACTTCAGGATTTTTCCCTGGCATAACTTCCAAGGTTACGTGTTTACAGTTCATCAGGCTCAAAAAAAAAATGTAATCTGAAGAAATAGTTACCAAGCTATGTAGTTCTGGGCTTAATTATGCAACCCTGGTTTGTAAGGCGTTTTTAAAGCCTGTATGGTGCACCTAAAATATGAGTCCTTCCATTTAAGCTGACTGAATAATTTTAACAGGTGACTACTACACATTTTTGGTTTCAATGAAAAGAGAAACCTATGCAGTGATGATGGCATGTGTGCATTTGGGTGTGGGTGTGTTTCGGTGTTTGTGACACTTCTTGTTTACACGATATCTCAAGAAGGGAAACTGACAGTTCTCAAACTTGGTAGGTAGATGCCCCATATTGAGAGGAAGAACCCTATTGTTTTTGGTGGAAGTCAAAGGTCATTTGGGGTCACCAGGGGTCAAACTCTGGAAATCTTGTTCACACAATATCTCAAGGTAGGAAGCTTGGATGGAATTCATGTGTAGTATGTGGATGCATTATGGTGAGAGGAAGAGCCCTATTGTTTTTGGTGGAGGTCAAAGGTCATTTGGGGTCACCAGGGGTCAAACTCTGAAAAGCTTGTTTACATGATATCTCAGTTAAGAAAGCTTGGATAGATTTCATACTTAGTATGTGGATACGTTTTGGTGTGAAGAAGAAATCTATTGTTTTTAGTGGAGGTCAAAGGTCATTTGGGGTCACCGAGGGTCAAACTCAGAAAATCTCATTTACACGATATCTCAAGGTAGCAAGCTTGGATAGATTTCATACTTATTATGTGGATGCATTATAGTGAGAGAGAAAACCCTATTGTTTTTGGTAGAGGTTAAAGGTCATTTGGTGTCTCCAGTGTTCAGACTCAGAAAACCTTGTTTCCATGATATGTCAAGGTAGGAAGCTTGTATAGATTTCATATTTAGTATGTGGGTGCATTATGGTCAGAGGAAGAACCCCATTTGTTTTCGCATTTTTGCCTTCTGGTTCGTAATTTTTTTATGGTCAGTACAATTCTGGAAAAGTTTCAACCCCAAAAATACGCTAAGAAGAGTGAAATTCTTTCTGCCATTTTATTTCTTAACTCAAAATTATAAATTATGGAGCATTCTGATGTTGAATGTCATGAATAATCATGTTGTTTTCAAACATAATTTGAACAGCTGGTTGCAACCGTTGAAATTGCTGAATGAACCGGAGCGGCCATGTGCTTTGCACGGAATGATCGTTCCATGTTATACTGTACTCTGTGCGCATTGTACAGAACAGTATTGTACATAACATCGTACCAGCTGGAGTAAGTGAGACTACTGTACAAGTCCTTTTATTCCTACAGTACATAGCTTTCAATATCGAAAAGTTTCTCCTTTTATAATTATGAAGAAACTGGAGTATTTCCAGTAGGTATTAGGTAGAAAGGCAAGCAGTTTAAGGCAGGTTAAAATATGTTACACTATTTTATGGAGCATGCAGGAATTTATGTGGCTAAAAATTTTAACACCATTACAGCATTACGGTGCTGGAAATTTTTAGCAGACTGCACCAACATATCACAAGGCACACTGTGGTACAATGTATGTGGTTAGCTACATACATGTGCTCTAGGCCTGTGTGATGCTATGTAGCTGTAGCTGGAGAGCAATAATACCAGTAATATCCATAGGCTTCTAATCTTTACGATGCTATGTTAGACCGCAAAAATCTCAAAAATAGTAACCAGTGGCATAACAATAAGTATGCATATTGTGAAAAGTTTGAATAAACGCTTGATTTGCCTTTGCTTTCGGACTGATTGCCAAAACCTCACACATAATGCAAATGATATGACATGCACGCTGTCTCGGTGAAGATCACTCACGGTGCCATTTTGTGAGTTAAAACTTTGTATTTACAGTGGTGGTGCTCTTCCGAAATGTTGATTTCGATCCACTTTTTATTTTTGGTTAACTGTTCGTATAATAAAAATGGTTAAACGGATAGTGAATTAGTCGGAAATGCACAGCCATAGTATGGGTACACATCCCTTTCCATGTGTATAAAATGTGGCATTATTATCACCAGTGCCATACTTTCATGATTCCATATCTGTCAGCAGGGGTGGAATTTTTTTCCAGGTGGCAAGATTTCCCACAATTTTTGAGGTGTGTTTCATCTTCAATGAAAGCCAGATTTCGATCCTTCCAATTGCCAAAATTTCGTTTTACGAAATTGTGAAATTTTGTGAAATTTCTTAGCAAGGAGCTTCCCAGATCCCCGATTCCTTCCAGCCATGCCTCTGAGTATGTGAGTAGGATACACTTCCATTTAGATTTGTGAATTTGAGTAATACTTTAGGTGTCTAGTGAAGTATTAAAGTCTGGAGGTATAATTCTCTTTCCAGGTCACCCGATATGTCCGTTCAAGATTTTCCGTCTCTACATGTCAAAGCTGTCAGCTTCATCCAGCTTCCTCTGGCAGCGTCCTAAGAAACAAGCGAGGATGAATGAATCCTGGTTTTACCCTGATCCTTCCAACAGTATTAGCAACGAGTGGTTGGTGGACCTCACAGAGAAGGCATCTATGACGGTCAGCTACACCAACATGTCCCTGGTTCTGACTCCCAGGTCTGTCATGGATGCCATGTTGCTTGATCCAAACTTCAGCAAAACATTATCTGAAGAGGTAAAGTAGAACATATTAATAATAATGTAACAGTACTTACGTATGGAAGGCAAAAAGGGCAATATTCTTTTATGGTCCACAGTACTGTACATTGATGGAATCAATTTTTTTCTCATGAATGTAAATTGTGTTGTATCTATCCACAAGGGAATAAATGGTTGTTATCCAAAATTGAAGGTGATATAATTTATCTTTTGTATCAAAGTCATTGTCCTCTTTATGGCTGTTTTAGATTTTGTGAATACATTTTATATCGGTGCAGTTGTAAACAACTATGTTGATTACCTACTTTAAAGTTGTTTACAAATTATTATCTGACATAGCTGTCCAAACAAGTCAAAATGTTCTGTCCTGTTGCTGCTGGGGAGTTACATTGATGCTAAATAACACTGTTGTGGACAAGAATTCTGTTCTTTACAAATTTCCATGTGATATAAAAGTACATTGTCACACAAAAGTCTTATTGGTATGTGATTAATTCCTAAGCAATGGGAATGGAATTGAGAGATATCATATAAATTTGTTTCTGAACAGCCCCCATGTCAGCAGCATAAATATTCAACAGTAGCATATTTTTGCAACAACATAGGCATGATACAACCAATGGAAACTTTTGGCAACATTTTACTGTGTTAGAAACATCAAATTTATTACCATTATCTGAAAGGTGCTTACCTCATACTTACTATTTAACCAACACAGAAGGATAGTTACAGTGCATGTACATGTCTCGTTTGGCAAGGTATAGGCCCAAAGGTGTACCTCTGTTGTGGAAAGAAAATATTGTGATACACCAGGGAGTTGTTATTCAGAAGGAGGTTTAACGGAAAGTTTAATTTATGCTTATACGCTATGATCCACTAAATACCGAGGAGATTATTAATGATAAGCTACTTATTCCATTGATGGAGAATTCTTTCTTTTATTTGTTCGCCTCAATGTGACATCGATATGTTAGCTACATCATTCAGGTCTAGTAATCCTATCACAATTGGCTTACTCTGGACAATGCTTTGATGAGTAGGTTTAGGCCGCCACCAATTTAGGGGCAGGTGCTACAAAAATCGAAACGACTGTTTCATTGAAATAAACCAATGAGGTCTGCCCCTTCCTAAAGAAAGAACGTCATGCAAATGAGCTGCAGAGGCAGAAGTCTAAATTTTGTCGCAACAATTTGGAAAGTTTCCGGAAGCTTCCTGAAATAACTGGGTATACAATCAGATTCAGATTTTTACATAAACCCTTACTGGTATACTCTGATTCGCATCCACGAGCATCCAGAGATGAAAAATAATTTTTAATTTTCTAGCTACTGGCAATGCTGTGGCAGTAGCGACAAACCCCCAGTTTTACTGTTGATGTAGCAGACGACAAATCCCCTTTGTTTGAATTACGTAATCCAGTGTAAGTCTTATAGAAATGCCAAGAAGGATACAAGAGACAGGTTACTGTGTGACCTTGGCGGTGTAAACTTCACTTCAAAGCGATGTATCTCCTTCCAAATAACAACTCCCTGGATACACCAGGGGCAAGAGGAGAATGGGACTTGGCTCGTGTCTTTTTTTTTTTTCAAACACTGTTTGTGGCACAGGCTTTATAATAAGCTGAACAAAGCAACACATGACATTTTTCTGAACTAATTTCTCTCCAGCTATAGCTGGCTGATATGCACAATGGTAAAAAGATGTGAGCAGAATCACAGCTCAGGTGCATGTTAAAACAAGTGCCACTCATGTTCAACAACTGGATATTTGAGTCTTCTGTCTCAGAATGCAAATACTCTAACTTACAAAAATTATCCTGCAAACAGAGAAATAAGCTGAACAAAGTGATAAGAGTGGCATTTTGTTGAGCAGGTTTCGTCTTTTGTACAGCTGGCTTTTGGCAATGTTATTGCAAGCCTTCCACTTTTTTTGGTGATCATCTTGAATTGCAGCTGGGGCTTGAATCATACTCCTAACCAATTGTTTGTATGTTCGTGGTGGATTACATATCATGAGTTTCAATGAATTGTTGGAATAAAAATTAGGGGGGTAGTAGTATCCCAAACATAGTCTAGTTTTATCCAAGTTTTGATTTGATCCCTACATAGCCTGCCTATTGCCGTCTTCATGTTGGGTAAGAAGATGTATACAGCTTAACTCTTGTTGAAATGCACAGGGGATAGCTTCATTATAAATATTTGTTTGCTGATTTTATCTCCTCAGCTTGGAGACATCCCCAGCCCACCAGAGCTGGATCCTTTAGACCCAGAAAATGCCTTACCTGGCTGTAGTCAAAAGTTGGAAATTAAACTCCTGAATTCCTGTGAGGCCCAGGTGGAAATACGACTGACAGATATCGTCTGGAAGGAGTTGTTCCCAGAGTGGGATCGCACTCGCCTTGAGTCTGGTTTTCAGAATCATGTTGACTTCATGAAACATCTGCTGGAAGTGCACAAAACCTGCAAAAATCCAAACTGTCAGGCTTCTATTATTGAGCATCATGGCAGACAAACAGACCCTGGTGATTCCGCAGTGGCGGAGAAAGAAGAAGAGGGTTTGAAGAACAACCAGGCTGATGCGTCGTCAGTGACGATTCCTATCAATGTCACGCAACATGGAATTCATAATTCTTCTGTTTTAACAGTTGTCAACAACGGTGTTGTTCCAAATCTTAATCCCAATAGTCAGAATGTGATGTTGCCATTGAATGCGTTGCTGGAGTCTATTAACCCATCCCAGCTGACGAACGGTAATTTAACAGCTTCTAGTGTGGCTGGAATTGTCAACAATGTGGTAGCCGCTAACCCAGTACTATCAAGTCCTTCCATACCATCCAATATTCAACTTGGAGCAGCAGCCAGTTCTGGACTTCCAATCCCTACCACAAACCTTCAGTTTAATCCACAAACAAGTTCTGCAAACACCCTTTTACTGCCAACCCTAGTCGGGAATGCTAAAACAAATACCTTGTTAACTTTACCAGTCATAACTCCTAGTAATTCTGCTGGTCCAGTTGTTGATTCCAACTCTGCTGCTAATTTATTGGGTACTCAGCCAGTCATTCCATCGGCCCCAGCTGGGAGCACCGAGTCGGTGCTTAATACTGCCCAGATACCAGCTGGTGTATCTACTGCACCTGTTGGTACCATGCTTGAGGTACCATCTGCTTCATCAGATTCGTTAAATCCATCCAGTCTGCCTGATAATGTCAGGGTACTTGAACTACCCACATCTACTCCGTCTGGGACAACTACTTTGTTAATGGCAAATCCAAATATTATTGCTGTCCCAAGCACACAGCCTCCTCACCTCACATCTCAATCGAACATTGCTGGCCTCCCTGGTCCTCTTGCAGTATCAAATGTGCCATCATTTTTGAAAAACATTCTCAGTTCTGGTATAGATCCTTCTGCTATCACATCCATGCTACCATTGACAGATAAATTTATGCCAATAAAACCAAAGCCCAGTATCCCTCCAGACAAACAGACAGTGAGTACTTCAAGTACCAATGGTAGTAATATAATGGATAGTTATATATCAAACTTCTCCATGAAAGAGGCAGAGGCAGAGTTACTAGAGGAGGTTCCCTTGGATCTCTCCATCAACAAACAAAGTAAGGTGAAAGTAACGGAGGGCCCATCTTCATTGTTATCATCATCATCATCAGTACTATTGACCAAGAAGGAAGTTACTCCACCAAGAAGCCATTTGTTAAATCAACAGTTACTTAAACCATTCTGCACTCCAGGGGTCTGGCCTGATGCTATACCCCAAGTTCCAAGTGTCCCTAAACCTCCTCCTCCACCATACCCTGGGGTAACCCAAAGATTCCTTGCATCTCAAAACTTGGGCAAAACCAAAGAAGGATGTATTAACCCTAAAGAGTTCCCAGGCTTTCTCAAAATGACTCTGAAGAAAAGATCATCAACAGGGAAGTCTGTTAGAGAGCTTTTGAAGAAAAAACGAAGGGAAAATCTAGAGCAAGCTAGCAGAATGTCACAGCGCCAGCCATGTGTCCTACCATCAGTTTCTCCTAGCTTACCAAAACAAGAACAGGTCTTAGGACAAAACAAAAATGTTTTTCCGTCTCCAGTTGTTAACGGTGGCTTAATTTCTAAGACCCAGTTCTCTGAAACATCCAGTTTTGTAAACAGAATTGATGCCAATGTCAAAGTTGAGCAGTCCTCATCAGTGCTGCCATTCAGTAAGGTCTCTAACGTGTCTGAACAGAGTGAGACGACTAGTGTCATTTCTCAAAGAAAAGATTTCAGTGTTGACCTTCCTTCTGAAAAGTGTATTGAGAATAAAGCTCAGAGTAGTTGGAACTCAGATATAGTCCACAAATCATTGGGAAGGAAGTCTCGTCGAAAGCCTAGACAGGTTTTTAAGAGAATGGCTGTTCAAAATAACGAGCATGATGTTATTGATGACATAGAAGATTTTAACTAATTACAACTAATTGCAGTTTATTATGTGTACTACAATGAATGAATAGTATTAGTCGCTTTTAGTACTATTGGTTACTACCATCTTGGCCTTAAATAGTCTTTTCATGAATCTTTATATGTCTCTTTGAAACTAAATTCATGTCAGTCTTAATAATATTTGTAGATTATAGGAACGGCTTTTTTGAAGTATTGTCAGCATACAGTAATAGAATACTCTGTGCATTTTTATATTGTAGCTTATTGTTAAATTTTTTTATATACTGTGTGAATGACCAATACCTCAATCTTGATATGATCATAACTGTTATTAGGGATGTGCCCTTTCTCTTGAATAAATCACAAAATATATGGATAATGAATTTTACAGTGTGATACATGTTTAAACCTCATGTATACTAAGCGATACAAAAAGCATGGTTTGCGTAGCAGTTTCCCTTTAATAAAGACTTTGCAGTATTGGTAGATTCATTCTTCCTTTTCATCTCTACCATTGTGAATGACTCGCAGAATCTGTCACTTTCCTACATTCTCTGCATCTGAGGCTTTGCATACAGTTGTAAATTATTTAAACAGACTATTCAAACATTCATGTTTGTCTGACATTGAAGTCATTGAAAATACCCTTATATATTGTATAGTTTATACATGCTTGGTCACAATGGGGTGGGGTGGAATGTGTTTTCTTGAAATCTCTCCTCAAAGGCAAATAATTATGACAAGAATACTGCCCAAAGATTATTTTTAGCTCTGAAGTGCACATTTTTATAGCTCACAGGAGGCTGCCACCCCACCTTCTCCACCCTTGAATGCTCATGAGTTTTGAAGTTGTTTGGGAGGGATGGTCTGTCACAGGCATGGATGTTCTTTAAATGTCCATAAGTGATCCATTGCAACTCAGTTATTTTTAAAGAAGGTCTGTACATACCTTTTCTTTGTCACTGGCCTTAGAAACTGTTATAAAATCATTCACATTGATAAGAGTGGTTGTATGCACACTTTGTGATGTTTTCTGCAGTCTTATTAGCCATTACAGTATAGTTGTGAGACTTATGTAGTGGTGTAGCCAGAAAATTTGTATGGGGCTCCACTATTCTGGCTTGGGGGGGGGGGGGGGTTTGACTTCAAGTATGGAATTGGTACACATTTTTATAGTTTGAATTTTCCAGTTAGGGGCTATGGGGCAGAAAGGTGGGAGGGCACTTGCACAGGACATGTGCAGGCCACAGTATTTTAAAGGGCAGTGTTGTATTTTGGGTACAGAAAATTTTCACACTATAAAACCATAAACCTGTTTAGAATGACTGGCATTTCACACTTAGCCTAGTAACTTTATTTTCATGAAATAATGTTCTTGCAGGAAGAATTTTCTGCTTTTTACCTAATTATGATGTATAATTAATCATGAGGGAATTGAGCTGGTTTTCAAATGGTGAACCATTCATAGCTCTCAGCTTGTAATTAGTAAAACTTTGAAATGTTTTTGACAGTTTGTTAGTGAGACAGAATTGTTTAAGAATGGTAAAAAATTTGGGGTCGGTGGAAGGGGAGATGTGTTGCATTTTGTTCACAATATTTTTCCATTGAGTCAGATTTTCCTTGCCTTGCCCAAGTTTGGAACTGCTCATTTTGAATTTGAAATAAAATGGAACTTTGAGAGAGGTGATTGTTAATGATAAGAAATATGCATATTAATTGCTAAGCATTACTTGACATCACATGAAGATATTTTAACAAGTGGTAATCACAAAGGTAGGAGGGGAGGGGGGGTAGAAGGTGCCCTTCTGGGATCCTGGCACATGCCACTCATTTCAACTAGAGGACTGTACAAGTTCCAATATTTAATAGTAAATTAAGGTTTGGTGATTGCAAGTTTGTACAGAAAGAACTGTGCATAGGCTGTTCATTGTATTGCAAGTGGGAAGTGCATGGCAGGGCCATCCTGCCACTTGTTGTTCAGGGCACATAGTATTTGGACAGCTGGTTGTACCCTTCTTTCCTTCCCCAATTAAAATCTAGACATAGAAGTAGGTGCCATGGTGGCACTGCAGTGGAAGGTACGTACTATATATCACTGCCTGAAATGTTAGCAGCTTGTAAAAATGGTCTTGAATAGGAAAATGTCGGCAGAAGTAAACTTTGTTATTCTTATTATAAAGTGTGTAGATGGATTAATCAGTTGTGAGTGCATTGGTGTGCAGCCATCTCAGGAAGGAGTTGGGTATGATAAAATTCTTATCCATTTGTGGAGGGCATGTAGAGTTATCCACAAATCACTGTTTCATAAATTTTGCACTGGCAGCCATGTACAGTCATCTGTGCCACTCCATACTTTATACAAAATAGATGGTAGGATTTGTAAGAACTGCAACTAAACTTTAAGAAAATATTCACTGCATTCAGGAAGTTATTCTCCAGCAAACTTGGCCTTTTTTCCATAGTCATGTGGACCCTTACACACGGGTATTCTGTTTCCTTTGGGCGCTTCCCCTACCCTTTGACATCGGGGAGCAGACGGTGTCCCAAATCCAAAGAGTTTGGTTATTGCCAGACAAGGACAAGAGCACTTTTTAATAATTGATGTAAAAGTACTATGATTATTCATGAGTTAGCACCCACTGATTATTCATGAGTTAGCACCCAATGAAATTATGCACTATTTATTGGCTTGAACCAAAGCAGCATCTTTTTTCTTTTTCTTTTTTAGTTAGCCACACTCCTGAAGTGGTCAAGCAATGTTTTGAAGTAAAGGCATGGATACATGAAAATTGGGCCACAACACAATATTTTATTCAGGATCAATATTTTATTCAGGATGGGGGTTGTTCACCTCATGCTTTGCCCCCTCTGAGGGGTAAATTAGCCCTCATGAAGCCTTCCCCTTGGGTTAGTCATGTCTTGTTCTTGTATCTTGCAATCTGTATGTACTGTGTGAGATGGGTGGGCTAATTATGATGCCAGCATTTGTCTGCTTGCATGCAATTTTCATTGGCCTAGCATGGGGATAGAAAGGGAGTCCATATATAATTCCCCCCAAGTGGTACCCTTGAAGTATTTGACCAGTTGGGTGAACTTCTATGCAAAGATTGTGTTCTGACACTTTTTTGATGTGCTCCCTCCTGGCCTTTTAAAGGAAGGGTTAAAGCAAATTAATTTTCATATATGAAAGAGGATTTTAATCTACGGAATTGGGTGAAACTTCTATTCAAATTGGACATATAGTACTCAAGATATCAGCAAATGAAGTTGCTACATTTGTGTCCCAAAGTGATCTTGAGGCAAGCAGGGGTTATATCATGTACTTCCTCACATTGATGAGAAATGCTTGGTTTCTTTGTCTTTTCAGTCTGTTGTGCTAACCTGAAGTTAAGAGGGACAGGACCCCCATGTGGAATGTGAAGTTTCTAAAATTCTTATGCCTCTCATGCAATCACATTCCCATAACATGTGATTGTGGAGGAGAAAATTGGTTGTAAAGTTTAAAGAAAAACAAAAGAATGCTCATTAATGTGAGGTTATGATGTCATATGTGCTTGCTTCAAGTTCTCTTTGTGTTGAAAATGTGACAACTAACTGCTACAACACATTGGATTTCAATGCAAATTTCACCAGAATGCTAAGAATAAGTACCTCCAGCATATCAAAACTTGATTTGAGCTTAGACCCTTCTTTTAACTAAAGAACCTGTGATCTGCCTGAAAAGTTTTGCAGACATACATTCTTGTGAAGCCAGCTTGTTGGATGAACTGACGTCATGTTTCAACTCACTTTACTGATTAATGTATAAAAGAAAGATCCCTGATAGACTTCTACCGATAGATCTTGATCATCTCAGTCTTGCCAAAAGTATACTTGTCTCTAGTTCTGATAAAACATTGCCTAAACACCTAGAATAAAGTTTCTACCAAAGTGATTAATTTTTTTTTTCTCTTCTTTTAGGTTGTTGTTTTCGTAATGGTAAAACTGCAATCAAGCTGGTTTGTGTCCTTGTTTGCTCAGTACATTTCTTGAAAGTGAGGGTTGGGGGCTGAACATTTTGCTCAACAGTTAAAGCATGATTGCCCAAAAAATAGCATATATTTTCCCCATATATAGACAATTTTTGTCTGAATGGAGGGCTGCAGCCCACTGCCTCCTATGCATAAGCACAATTCACGGAAGGAGGTAAGCAAAAAGTTCTACAGCTCACTGATTCAACAGTGGTTGAAAATTGTTGTAATTGCTACAGTAAGTGTGCACTGAAGGACTTCTTTTATTTAAAACCTTTGACACCACTGAGATGTCTTACTGTAGGACCGATGGTGCGTAGTCCCCAAGGCCTCCCTTCCCCCCACCCCACAAAAAAACTTCATAGTTTCCACACTATACACATGCTATACCAAAATGGATTTCACATTCACAATATGTGGCCTCAAGGTAAATACTTTCACAAATCATCCCTCTGTGAACAAGTCAAGTTGTCACTCAAGGAAATCTGATGTGGTATAACTCTTGTTCAAAGAAATGGATAAGACTGCACACAACATTATTTGCAATAAGGATATTTCATTGTTGGGACTTGATATTGACAAATTGGTCAATAATTTGTATGGGAAAATTCATTAATGACCCAGCCAAAACTTGACCGGCATCTGCCTAAGACACACAAAAAAAGGTGGGGCTAAATGCCTTTGTGAATTAGTCAAATTTTGCTCATTTATTTCAATTTTAGTTATGCCCCTTTGAAGTTACTGTGAAAGAACCTATTGCCAGGATCAAAAATGTAATTGATAAGATCATTTTTGGGGGTCTGTATGTTGCAGATTTCAGTGCTCCAGTGGAAAGGACAAAAGAAAGAATTGATATTGATTGTGCACTCACCATGACATGAGGAAGTTTGTCTAAGAAGATTTTTGAGTTCATTATCAATGGCATTACTTCATAAGATGTTCAGAAATTAGCTGGCTAAAAATGGGTTTAAACTTTCCAGAACTGCTCATTTTGGGTCAATTATGAATCATGCAAAGTTTGATGTTATCACAAAAACATGCGCTCATGAATTCTTGAGAAAGTCCTGAATTATGGCTGTAAAATTTTAAGCTTATAGCCGAGGGGGCCAGGGGTTGCTGCTCTTCCCTAGAGAAATATTTGCCGCCTAGAAAGTTCATTTACGTTTGCCTTTAATAATGAATTTTAGTATGTCTTGCCCCCCAGAAAACATTTTGCCCTCCCCCTTCCCTGAAGCTATTTCACAGCTCCCCTTCAGTACTGTGGCTTTGTCTCGCTACAAGTCTGCAAAGGTGGTGGAAAGCAATGGGATTATACAGGGAAGAAAGTCTTAGAACTCCATAAATAATACTTTGTGCCAAGGGTGGGGCCAGCAGGGCCATGGCCTCCCGTAGGGGAGAGCTGGCAGCCTGGCTCCCCGTCGGGGAAATTTTCCAATTTCGTCTGGGAACCTTAATCTGTATGATAGAATGACCTTCGGTCTCCTTGACGATCTGCTTGATTTTGCACATAGAAGGGACATATATTCTTCAATGAAGACCCCAAATTTTCTAATTTTCCTTAAAAAAAGCCCAAATTTCTCAAATTTTCTCCCATAAAAATCCAAATTTTTCAAAATTTCTTCAAAACTCCCAAATTTTGATATTTTTGTAAAAAGAAGCCAAGCACTTTTCAGCGCGCTTCGCAAGCCAAAATTTTATGTTCCCTCATCCTTTTGTCAATTCATCACCCAGGGGCTTTGAGTAATTGCTGCCCCCCCCCCATCAGGAAGCCTGGTCTCCCCTGTTGGGCAAATCCTGGTGCCACCCCATGCTTTGTGCACATGCAGTTTTAAAACTCATCATGGATCAGAGAACAGCTTAGAAATTGCAAACAAAGCCAAATGAAAATGCAATGCTCTCTAAATTGTATTGAAACAAATTCAGACCTCTGGATTATTATCAGAGGACAAAATTTATACATCCCTTGCTTGATGACCAGCTTTGACAGATTTTTGTCTTTGTCCATGAATTTGCAACTGTAATGATCAACACTTAACCAAGAGTCGATGGTTTCATTTACCATTATTATTACATCGCCATCAGTAATGACATCTGTTCCCCCAATACAAAATATCAGGTGTTTCATTGAATAATTAATGATGGTGAAGATTCGATATAATAACATTTACCATTATTTCCTTACACAATAAAAGATGCTGGAAATAGAATATCTGCTATCCTCTGCATGTAACCCTTAACCTCAGGGCCATTAGCATATAATGCAGGGAGCACATTTTCGTTTCGTTTCGTTTATTGTTTTTTCGCTTTACACATATACAACAAAATAAAGAATATGACTTTTACATAGGAATTTATGTACATACATAAGCGAAAGGAAGTACACAAAAACCCCAGAGGCCTGGCTTAAAAACGTGCACTCCCTATAAAGAAAGAGAAATGCAAAACAAGCAAACAAACTGCTTCAACAGTAGCAAAAAAAACAAAAAAACAAGAGATCAAAAACTGAAAAAAAAATGGTCAAAAGAAGGGAAAGGACTACCCCAACGAGAAACCCATCCACCTCACCCCTCCTACCCCCACTACCCCAGCGAGAAACCCAACCCCATTGTCAAAACAGTTTTCCTCGAGTTACACAAACAATTGGGATTCTTCACTTAGGTCTTAAAAAACTTATACTCTGATGTGGTTTAGTTTAACTCAAAGATTGCAAATTGGGTTAATTAATTAACATAAAATTTTCATGAAAACATTCATATGTTGAATTAAAGTAACACATTGTCAATAAACATATCATTTAGAGGTTACCTTGAAATTATTCACTGATTCTCCTATTGCATTTTGCGAACAAATCTAGAAGCGACTGTTGATCATTAGCAATTCGTGTATCGATCAGTATACGAAATAATTTAATACCATCAACATGAGAGCATTCTTAGGGGAGGGGGGATCAAGGATAAGTCATAAGCATAGGAAGCTTTTTGAAAGTGTATGTGGGGCAGAAGTGAATGTTAGTGCATGATCAGTGTCCTGGGGAGGGGTCTAAGGGGAGGGGTTCCCCTCCCTTTTGGAAATTTTTTGACTATTTAAAGTGCCCTAGATGAAGCCTATAACAAGCCAGTTAATCCACTGAGGTAAGTACATGTTAGCCTTAAATTGACAGGATACCATCTGAAAGACTTGATGATCGGGACACCCTCATGGAAATTTTTTGAGGAAAACTGCATTTTATATTACATGTTAGGAATTAAATAGACTTGTATTTAGTAGCTGGCCTGCCTTGATAATATTTCCCTAGGTACAAAGCAGGTTACAAGGCTGAAGCCAGTTCATCACCTCACAATACACATGCATTGACCTCAGTGTGGATCGAGGCTCTGAATGTTTGTAAACTGTTAAACATTTGCTGCTCAGTATGATTCAAACATAAATGTACCTATTATGTTTCTATGTTTGCAACTGGTGACTGTATTTAAATATAATAAATTAAAAACATCATCAAATATTTGAGCTAATTTGATTATCTACAGTAAATTTCCATAAAATATGCAGACCCATGACGACGGCCAGTTGCTCCCACAATCACTTGACTTTGCTCCAAAGTAGGGCAGATTAAAATACAAAATTTTCCAATGCGATTCCTCATTAAAACTGCAAATTTTCTTTAGCAAAAACCACAATATTTAATTCTCACATAGAAACCCAAAATTTTAGCGATGCATGCCTTGCACACTGAAAATTCTGCCTTCAACATACTCTTTCAGCAACCCTTCACCGTTATTCATGTGGCTTAATCAGCCAGGTTACTGTCATGCTTTTGGGAGCTTGTCACCCCTGTCAGGGAAACTTTTGGTGCTACCCCTTTGTCTATTCCCTCTCCATGCCCCTGGTAGCCCTGCCTTCCTCCAGCTCAACCCTTTCCCTCCTGGGTAAGCTGATACCATGACTGAACCATTAATAATTTTTGAGAATCATAGAATCTAGAATGATGAGGGACGTATATGAAATCAAGGGATACAAAATGTTATTAAGGCAAGCCAGAAGAAAACTTAAGATGAAGGGTAACTTTTTGTGTTTGAAATGAAATTTTGTGAGGAACAAAAACTATAGTGCTACCAGGCCCCTAGCCAGACAAGGTGCTGAAGGGGCAAAAAAGCTTCGGGGGGAGGGGGGGGGTGAAAAATTTTCCAGAGGCCGGGGCAAAACATACTAAAATGCATTACGGCAATAGTAATTTTTGATCTTCTAGGGGGCGAAAAATTTCCAAGGGGGGCTAAGCTCCCCTTGACTATGGGCCTGAGTGCTACAGATGCAAAATCTCATTGTTACATTGTGAAATGACAGTAGATTGTAAGTTATGAATTTCAGAAATATTAGCTAGAAATCCTCTCCTCATAATATGGGTTTTACACCATAATATTCTCCTGGGAGAAATTTCCTGTTACACAGGGAAACCCTCCCTTTAACCACCAAATGAAAGTCCCCTATATGTTAGCACTAATATGACCAGTCAGCAGAAAATGGTAAGTGGGGAAGTTCCACAGGGCCATATTTTAATTCTGGGACCCTACTTCAAATGCAAAGCAGCCTATACTGTATCCATACAGAACCAGCTTACACCAGGTGCCATAGTAAAGATGAAATTTTCAGGGGGGACGATAGGTATCAAATGGGGGGGGGGGTCAAAGCATTGATCGCCATCCTTAATTCTTACACATGTTATTATGACACAAACAATTTTGGGGGGCCTAGCTAACATCTGGGGGGCCAGGTCCCGTGGCTACATGACTGGCTTACACTCCACCCAAGCAACAGTGCTCATTTAAGCTCTATGGTATTCAAGTGTTTGATGAGACAATTAATGACTTTGATATGACCCAGTGTTCTCCACTAGCTGTTTTGTCCGGGGGCTCCGCCCGTACAAAATCTGCCACACTACTTTAGCGCCCGGACAGAACTTTGCCGCCCGCACAGAAAATTGACCCGCCCAGTCAAGAAGTTGTCTGTACACTCAATCACAAACACCACAACTTAGTCATTTGACTGCCTGTTATATTTGATTTCAAATACTCATGACAAGCAATGTATAATAAAACATCGGAGATGCAAACCCAGCTCACTTTTACCTGAGCTCTTATATCATTCAGTATGCACTTACTGCATTTCTTTCATATGTTTCCACAGTAGGAATCTGTTACCATCAAACTCATACACTAAACGAAACCATTCAATTGAACTGTTCCCTAGGTTTCCCGATTTTCACCCGAAATTTCAGTTAAATTTAAGTGAACTACTTCATTCTTGAATACGTCCAAGTGGAAACTGGAGCTTCAGATCTGCAAGTAAAGTCAAAGATATTTAGAAAAGGCAATCTGCAAAAAGGAAATGACCACAAAATGCCCAGATTTGAACACATAGGGAAGGCTAAGAACAAGGAAGTAGATTGCACCATTTGCTATCTAAGCCCTCCTATATTGTCAAAATTTTCCCAAAGGGGGTCCCCTCCCCTTAGACCCCCCAGGATGGCGATCACAAGAGCCCCCGGAAAGAAAACAGACCAGTGGAGAACCCTGTGACCGATTCACAACTCTGTACAGGCCAGGCATGAAAGCAAGTACCAGGTACCCATTTTTAAAGGGATGTTTCTTTGATAGTGCATGACAATTGTACTCCCTGAATTGGGTATTGAGAGGTTGAGCTTGGGCTTCATAAAAGCAAGCTATCCATGCTATGTAGGCCCTAATTATCCATTGTTGAGGAATAAAGTACCTGACCTGTTGTTACTTAATGCATTTGGTGCACAAATTGTCACCATTGTTCAAGCTTTTAGCCTTACTATTATTGCCAGTATTTGTAACATTTGTAATCTACACAGTGAAGTAATTACCAGTACTGTAGCTATTTTACTCATTCTCTCAGTGCAGGGTACATGAGTACAAACCACATGCAATGTGTAAAAGTAGCAATTTCATCAAAGTATATAGAGAGGCCTACAATATTTACACCATCATACAACACAGCCATAAGTATGGCATACATATAAGCAATGCACCATCAGTAGCAACTCTGAAAAACAAAATTTTTTAAAAATACCTCACACCTCCAAACAGGTGGTTTGCCAGAGTTCACAGTCAAGGAGGCATCTCGAATGGGGGGGGGGGGTGGGGGGGGGACAAAAACCTTTTGGCCTGGGCAGAAGCATGATTACAATTTAACATTACTTAAAGAAATTTCTGGGGTGGGGCAAAATATTTTTCGGGGGGCCTTCCCCTTTACAATCTCCCAGCCACTTGATTACCGCCCTTTCCACATCAAGAATCTCCTGCAAAAAGACAATTAAGGCAGGGCTGGTTCACTGGGCTGTCTTCAGTTGCAGAAATATGAAATATTCAAACTTCAAATAACAAACAAAATTTAGTTTTTCATTATATCTTGTCAAAAATGGGACCGAGTGCATGTCCTGTTTTCAAAAGTCACATCTAAAAGATCAGCACTTTTACAATTTGATTAACATACCATAACATGATTTACAGACCTGTTGGAACTATGTACATTGAAAAGACAAGGTAGGCCTACCAAGAAATTAAAGAGTGAACATTAGCTAATCATGCACAGATATTGCATACACTAGCTCTGCTCATAAACTACTGGCTCTGGGGTGCTTTACTAACAAGAACTTTGTGTGGTAAAAATTTGGTTATTTTATCTAAATTCAAATATTTGAATACTGAAGAAATAAAGATGAAAACTGATGCAGGTGGAAAAAGGAATTTAGGAAAGGTTGTAAATATTAATATCAAGCTCACTTATTCTGTTCACTTGGCCTTATTTTAAAAATGAAAACTGTTCTATATACTCACATTGCATTTTTAGCTCCTACCAGCACGCTGGTGTGAGCTATTGTGATCATGCACACGGCATCACTCTAACCGTCTGTCTGTCCACAATTGTTCAAAATGCTTCTCCTCTGGCATGCTTTCATGGATGTGCGTGAAACTTGGGTGATGGGCCATTTGGGGTATTCAGGAATTTTTGGTCCAAGGTCCCATGTGGGCCCTATGGCCCATTTTATGAAATTCTGCAAAATGCTTCTACAAATTCTCTTGTACAATGTTGATGGTTTGTCATAATGTTACTCTGTTAGTGGTACCTTCAGGGTGTTCAGGAATTTGGGGTCCAGGGCCCAAGATGAGCCGTAGGGTCCATTTTGTGAAATATTGCAAAATGGGCAACAACTCCTCCAGTTAATGTTAAACAGAGTTGACAGCCTGCCATATTGATGCTTGGTTAGTGATCTGTTTATGGCATTCTTGAATTTTGGTCCAAGGTCCCATATGGGCCCTAGGGCCCATTTTATGTAAATTCTGCAAAGTGCTTTTCCTCCTACAAATTCTCTTGTACAATGATGGTTTGTCATAACAATGCTCCATTAATGGTACCTTTAGGGTGTGTAGAAATTTTGGTTCCAAGGCCCCAAGATGTGCCATAGGGTCTATTTTGTGAAACACTGCAAAATGGTCAATCTGTCCTCCAGTTAATGTTAAACAGAGTTGACAGCCTGTCATAATGATGCTTGGTTAGTGATCTGTTCATTATTTTCTGAAAGTTTTGGTCCAAGGTCCCATGTGGGCCCTATGTCCCTTTTTATGAAATTCTGCAAATTTCATACTCACCAATTCCCTTGCACTATTTTGATGGTTTCATCATATTTGTTTAGTGGTACCTTCAGGGTGTTCATGAGTTTGGGGTGCAAGCCCAAGATGGGCCGTAGGGTCCATTTGTGAAATATTGGAAAGTGATTGACTTTTTATCCAGTTACTGTTAAACAGAGTTCACAGCCTGTTAAAATGATGCTTGTTTAGTGATCTGGGATAGTATTGTGGAGTTATGGTCCAAGGTCTCACATGAGCCCTATGGCCCCTTTTATGAAAATTTGCAAAATGCTTAGAACTTCAACTACAGATTCTCTTGTAAATGTTGATGGTCTGTCATAATGATACTTGGTTAGTAAGTTAGTGGTGCCTTGAGGGTGTACAAAGATTTTGGGTCCAAGGCCCAAGATGGGCCCTAGGATCCATTGTGCAAAATTTGCAAAATGGTTACCCCCTTCATCCAGTTAATGTTGAACAGAGTTGACCACTTGTCATAATGATGCTTCATAGTGATCCGTTTATGGTTTCTGAAAGTTTTGGTCTACGGTCCCATGTGGGCCCTATGGCCCTTTTTATGAAATTCTGCAAATTGAGTTTATGAGCTCTGCTCATAAACTCTACTGGCTCTGGGGTGCTTTACTAACAAGAACTTTGTGTGGTAAAAATTTGGTTATTTTATCTAAATTCAAATATTTGAATACTGAAGAAATAAAGATGAAAACTGATGCAGGTGGAAAAAGGAATTTAGGAAGAGTGAATATTAAACTCAAGCTCACTTATTCTGTTCACTTGGCCTTATTTTAAAAATGAAAACTGTTCTATATACTCACATTGCATTTTTAGCTCCTACCAGCACGCTGGTGTGAGCTATTGTGATCACACGGCATCACTCTATCTGTCTGTCTGTCTGTCTGTCTGCCTGCCTGTCTGTCCACAATTGTTCAAAATGCTTCTCCTCTGGCACGCTTTCATGGATGTGTGTGAAACTTGGGTGGTGGGCCATTTGGGGTATTCAGGAATTTTTGGTCCAAGGTCCCATGTGGGCCCTACGGCCCATTTTATAAAATTATGCAAAATGCTTCTACAAATTCTCTTGTACAATGTTGATGGTTTGTCATAATGTTACTCTGTTAGTGGTACCTTCAGGGTGTTCAGGAATTTGGGGTCCAAGGCCTAAGATGAGCGGTAGGGTCCATTTTGTGAAATATTGCAAAATGGGCAACAACTCCTCCAGTAAATGTTAAACAGAGTTGACAGCCTGCCATATTGATGCTTGGTTAGTGATCTGTTTATGGCATTCTTGAATTTTGGTCCAAGGTCCCATATGGGCCCTAGGGCCCATTTTATGTAAATTCTGCAAAGTGCTTTTCCTCCTACAAATTCTCTTGTACAATGATGGTTTGTCATAACAATGCTCCATTAATGGTACCTTTAGGGTGTGTAGAAATTTTGGTTCCAAGGCCCCAAGATGTGCCGTAGGGTCCATTTTGTGAAATACTGCAAAATGGTCAATCTGTCCTCCAGTTAATGTTAAACAGAGTTGACAGCCTGTCATAATGATGCAGGTCAGTGATCTGTTTATTATTTTCTGAAAGTTTTGGTCCAAGGTCCCATGTGGGCCCTATGTCCCTTTTTATGAAATTCTGCAAATTTCATACTCACCAATTCCCTTGCACTATTTTGATGGTTCCATCATATTTGTTTAGTGGTACCTTCAGGGTGTTCATGAATTTGGGGTGCAAGCCCAAGATGGGCCGTAGGGTCTATATTGTGAAATATTGGAAAGTGATTGACTTTTTATCCAGTTACTGTTAAACAGAGTTGATGGCCTGTTAAAATGATGCTTGTTTAGTGATCTGGGATGGTATTGTGGAGTTTTGGTCCAAGGTCTCACATGGGCCCTATGGCCCCTTTTATGAAAATTTGCAAAATGCTTAGAACTTCAACTACAGATTCTCTTGTAAATGTTGATGGTCTGTCATAATGATACTTGGTTAGTAAGTTAGTGGTGCCTTGAGGGTGTACAGAGATTTTGGGTCCAAGGCCCAAGATGGGCCCAAGGATCCATTGTGTAAAATTTGCAAAATGGTTACCCCCTTCATCCAGTTAATGTTAAACAGAGTTGACCACTTGTCATAATGATGCTTGGTTATAGTGATCCGTTTATGGTTTCTGGAAGTTTTGGTCTATGCATGGTCCCATGTGGGCCCTATGGCCCTTTTTATGAAATTCTGCATATTGCATACTCCTTTCGATTCTCTTTTACAATGTTGATGATTCTCTGTTACTTTCAGGGTGTTCAGGATCCAAGGCCCAAGATGGATCGTAGGGTCCATGCATCTTGTGAAATATTGCAAAATGCTTTAAACCCTTTCTCCCAATTAATGTTAAACAGAATTGATGGCCTATAGTCACATTTGCAAAAGTTTTTCATAAGTCAAAATACTTACGAACTACGTACGAACTTTCTTAAGATGTATTCACGAAAACAACTTACAAAATGAAGATAACAGGAAACATTTTTTGTGACATTCCGGAAGCTGCCTTCAGGGTGTTTGAGATGTGGGGTCATAAGTCATTTGAGGTCAATTAAAGTCACAGGACGCTTGTTCTACTAGAACCCAGGGACCATTAGTTGAAGGTATGAGCTTCTGCACCATTGGTGCTCTAGTTTCAGGGATACTGCTGGGAGGGAGTAATATGTTAATTCATTTATATTTAAATTTAACTGTTCTCATATGTACAGCAATATGCTGTATGAAAAGCTACAAAAGAAGTTGTATGACGACATCTGAAGGTCTGAAGGACATTTTATAGGAGAGCAAGAAAAGTGTTCTAGGCCTCCTATAGTAAACAAAGCTATAGTGATATGCAGCATATAAACAAAACAAGAATCAAGCTGCAATCACAAAATAGAAGGGATACAACAAGCTATAACTTACACTGTGTGGACAATTAACAGAGCAAAAGAGGACAAAAATAGATAGCAAAGGAGGCCGAGAAAGGCAAAAAGAGAGAAAAAGGGTCATAGGCCTCAGATGGCAGGGGACATATAATGACTGAGGATTGGTTTAAAACTTAGAATGATTTGATAACCTTGGAAAATGAACCAGTTCTGGCATTCTTACTTTGTTAATGCTAAGGGTGATGGTCAATATATTCTTCAGAGCCAGACCGGCATGAAGGGGTGTGAGTGTTACATTCCCCTCCCACCCAACCCAACCCTAAGCAATGGAGTAGGGAAAACAATCCAGTAACACAACTGGAAGGCTGTGGTCATCTCAACTTGAACCAATTGGTTGGAAACTAGGACATTAAACCTCTTCTAACTAACCAACCCAACCCCAAATAATTTACAATTTGAAAGGAAAGTCTCCTAAAGTTAATATTGTCTGGGTCTTAGAGTTGCCAAATTTACCCCAGATAATGTCAAAAATCTAGGGGCTGATGGGTCCTGATCCTCGTCATTGTAAAACACCTAACCTCCGATTCATGCTGCCTAACTAGACCTGACCATGGCATGTAAAATGCACAACACCTTACCTTTACAGCATCTGTCGAATATGTACTCCTCTATTGACGTTCATACTCTTAACACCTGCGAACAATTACAGAGATCATCCAATTCCGCTATGTTCACAGGCTTCAAAGTGGTCCATCCCAGAAATATAGGTTTTACAGGAAGGATACTGATGAATAATAGGGTTTTATAGGATTTTTCCACGAAAATATAGAGTAAATATAGGAATGTCATACACCAGCAGTTCTAATTATCTTCAAAATTCCTCAAACTTGTGGATGAGGAAAACATGGTACCTTAGGAAACTAATGAACTATATACTGTTTAAATGATACAAATGGGATTAACAGTATCACAAGTGTGGGCTGTGTGGCAGAAAAGTGTGGTTCTACCATCAACATGGAATTAAGAAAACCACCTAAATATTTTGGTGGAAGGGAAAGAGTAAATCCGGTGTATTTGCATATTTTGACCCCGGAGTAAAGTATCCATAAATCTTATTATTTGTGCATACCAAAAGGCACCAAACTTTGCAATATCAGAAGGTGCGAACACAGAATGTGACCATGATGGTGCTTTGAATGGATAAGTTAATGTGGACAATAAACTGTTGCTTATGTCCTAAAGTACACAGACAGAACTCACCTCAGCTCTAATAATAATGGGGTTAACGTGAGGAAATTTTTGAATTTTTTGCTGCCTAAATAATAGGAAATGGTCTCTCAATACAACATTTTGCTATCTGTACACTGTATTGCTAGTCAATATTGATATAAAGTGTGGCATATGGGTGATGATAGTCAGACCAAGATCACAGGCCTATGACAACTGTATGGTTGCTATGAAACCTTCCAACTCATTTTCCCCGAGATGCATAGCCAGAACTTTCTCATGGGGGCCATGCAGTTTATTCTGTGATTACCAACATGGGGAGTCCAAGGGGAGGGGGTGTCCCCCTCCCCTTTAAAATTTTTTGAATGATTGGGTGTACTTACATGCAATCTGGTGCTAAATATGTTATCTTTCTGAAGTAAAATTTATTTTCAAAATCAGATTTTAGGTTACTAAATTAAAAGGGAAAAAAAATCAGCATTAGGGAATTGGAAAGTGGGCATGGCCCAATGGTCCCTCAACCTAAAAATGCCACTGCTCACTTTGAATCTATACAACTTGGCAGAACAGTGTAGTCCACATATGTCAAAATGCCTACAGTGTGCAAACGTTCTGTGCATTAACATACTTAACATCTAAAATCTCAATTGAGGAAATTACATGACAAAATTAGGGAAACTTGGCAAGTGGGGGCACTTGCCACAAATGATGGGCACTGCAGCACCAGACCCATACATACCCTGTAGATTAGATTTTCCACTTTGGTCTCTTGGACAAAATGATGTGGCATCCTGAGACCTTACCACAATTATAGCTTCTAGTGGAGTTTAGGGAAAACCTCCTTAGAGATCTGCACATTGTAAACTTGCAAACATTACAGTGAGATTCTTAATTTTCTCAAAGCACTATAAGTTCTTATTCTTTAGGGGAAGATTTTAATTCTACAATACTTTGGGCCATGAACTGATCTAATGGTTATAACAAAGTTTGAGGAAATTTGATGGCAGATGACAGGGAAAATATTGGTATTTCAAACCATTGTACTGCAATATTTTGAATGATAGAACCAGTAATATTGCAGACCTGCTATCTGAGCATACAAAGCATAGGTAAGGGTTTTAAAATGTGGGAGACATACTGCATGATTACAGGGGATGTCAGGCAAAAGGCTCTAATCCACCCCTTACAATACCACTAAAATTCCTTCAAAGAGATGAAATCATAGAGTACTTAAAATCACAGGTGTGAGAGTGGAACATTTATGGGTGATGAAATAAGTGTTCACTAGTGTCTAATTCTGTTTCATATGAGAATATTTCTGAATCCTGTAATTAGCCATTGTCTACTTGCATCTAATTAAGATACTTGGCATCTATACCCTGCACATGCTACCTGTCTGAATAAGCCACTCTTGAGCCTAAGACACTCTGAGTCTACAAAACTACCTAGGAAAAAGAATCCATCTGAAATTTTCACCCCAAAACACCATATAAAAGAAAAACATTAATTTTTGACAAGAT
The DNA here is from genome assembly GCA_029531755.1 of Holothuria leucospilota. Taxonomy (NCBI): domain Eukaryota; kingdom Metazoa; phylum Echinodermata; class Holothuroidea; order Aspidochirotida; family Holothuriidae; genus Holothuria; species Holothuria leucospilota. The sequence continues at coordinate 38,057,230 of CM055980.1, read as the reverse complement.
CAGAAAAATATAGGAGAATATATAGGAAAACAAGCCAAAAATCATACAAATATAAGAAAAAAATATAAGAATATATCACTTTGAAGCCTGTATTCATGAGCCCAACTTGATTTACATCTTGACTGTTGATTGGTTTCAAAACATTAATATTCATATTGCATGACGAAGCTTCAGCTGTAACATTCACTTTTTCACAGTGAGTCAATCACTTTAAGCGGGAGAAATCAGACTGACACTATAAAACTCATTGATGTTGGGCATCTGAAACAGCATGGTAATCACAGACTTGCTTTAATTGACCTTTCGTTGAATATTTATTGTGTTTTTTTGTGATTGGAATAGTTAATAGCATACAGTTTTTACACACTTTCACGGAGAATTCTTGCGAAAGTTTGAGGATGTTGGTATTACGAGTGCAGCCAATATAAGTGCAAGGGCAATACGCATGTCCCCCAAGCGGGCAACATTGAACACCCAACTAGGCCTGACCATGGTGAACAGGCATAGGAATTAGCTGTTCACGACTGAGTTACTGAACATTATTTCAGACTGCTGCCCTGGGGGAGCCTAGGGTCTAATGGGAGGGAGTGTTCCTGGATGTTACCTCCCCTTTGAGAAATTTTCCAATATTTGAGGGTCCAATAGATGCAATTTGGTGTAGGTATACATATGTTGGGAAAACTTTATGCAAAATTATTGCAAATTTTTGCCATTTTTTACACAGGAAACAAATAAGGGGTTGGATTGAGGGAGGTGGAACATATTTCTGCCACACCACACTTCTGACTGGAGCCCCCCCGACTTTTGACTTGAGCCCCCCCCATCCCAGCTGGCAATCCCTACACCTATTCTGTGGTACATAACAAGCACAACACCCAACAGTGAAGCTGAGTAGACCTGGCTGTGGCATACGTACATGTAACAGGCACAACAATGCTGCTGATGCATGGGCAAAAGCACATGGGGCCATTCGGACTGGTCAAGGACCCAATTTCTTTGGCAAAATCTCTAAGCCTTTTTACTGAATTTTGTCCAAATTTCTTCAGATTTTCCCCAGATTTTTGGGTTTTCCAGACATTTCCCCTTCCTACTCTTATGCCTATGTTTATGAGTAGGGCCAAAATGTTGAGGATTCAATTATGAGTCATGCAACAAACCTAGACTGACTTGCTCCTTGTAATGATTTGTTTAATAATAGTAGTATTCTGGCACATCTAGATTACCCAGAAGAAAAATTGATGCACATAAAAATGACAAATTGCCAGACAGAAACATTGCTTTGTAGCAATGTTTTAATGTTTCCCCTATTCATGCATCCACATGCACCCTTCTAAGTTCAATAGACTATAACTAGTATAGTGTGACTTTTTTCAATTAAGATGCAAGTAAAAAAGATATATCCTGAGGAAGTGGCCCTTAATTCCACTCTTATCAATGGAAATTTATATAACATGTTAACATGTTTTGTTTTGAGACACGTACCCTTTAATAAAGGGGTGGGGAACCTATTGTCCTATGTATAGGACCACTTTGATCTTCGCGTCATCCACTCACACTGGCCATCTGACCTGCAGGTAGCAAGAGTGCATGAAGCTTTCCCCATACAGTCCTGGGGACCCAAGAGGGCCTTGCATGGGTGCAGGAAAAGACCCCTGTGGAAGACTGTGGCAAAGCTGCCAAGAAGCTCTGGAGTACGAGGCAATGTGAAAATTTGTGGGCATTAGAATGAAGTATTCATCCCCTATCTTTACATGGTATATTGGGAAAGGTTACTAAACTGACCAGCAATTAAGTATCAAAATGTAACCATCTGACATATGAAGTATGAATAAGCACCTAACAAAAGTGCACGCATAGGGAAAATATTCCTCTCTGAGTTTGGTACGGCAGGTTACATATGTAACAGTGTGTTTCTGTCCAATGCCATCCACATATCTTTCATGCAAAGCTGCAACATTATTTTTGCACTGACAATGTATACATGCTAACTTCGATCCACAGATTTAAGTGCACACTGCAGTGGCGTAGCTAGAGGGGGGGCAGGGGGGGGCGCTGGCCCCCCCCCACAAGGCCTCTGTCGGAAATTTCTAGTCTCTGTTGGAAATAAATAAAAACAAGTCATTTGAAACACTTACAACACTTCTTATGCATTTAAGCAGAATTACACACCGATATGTCAACGTGAATATCAAAAGTTGGTCTCAAAACTGCCCGAAAAGAAAAGAAAAAAAAAAAAAGGTCCCCAGAATATCGAACACCTATCAAGATAATAATCTGTCGGACTTTTTTGCTTTGCCCCCCCCCCCCCCAAAATGTCTAGCTACGCCACTGGCACACTGAGAAACACAAAAAGGAAAACAAAAGTACAACAAATGAGAATTAACAGAGTGCTTTTCAAAGAGCTGCAGTGATGGGTTTTTTTTGGGTGTGACTCACAGTTCTACAGAACAGCTAGGGCTTTATTTACTTAGGTTAACTGAAAAATGAACTGCAAGCCACCCTACCAGGAGACTGAAAAACAGAAGGAGAATGTCAAATTTATCCCTATGAGGACAATGACATAGCGTCCCTATGTTACACTGGCCCCTTTGCTTGAACAGGATGTGCTGTATAAAGTGCTGAACTGATGAGCTACCTAGACTGGAAGCCCAGCTATATTGTCCAATTTAACTAACTGGATTCTACAGTGATCTTCCAGTGAAAATGGCTCCCGGCATTGACATCAGTTTGACTCCAATAGCAATATAGAAATCTTTATGTCTTCTTATTCAGTGCATCATATGTTTGTATATTCATGCAGGCTTGTATGCAGCTTTTGCAATTGGGGAGGTTGATTCTATGAAAAGTTGACTTAGATCAAAAACATGAAACAGTATGTAATTAGTTAAACACCACTACCAGTTGGTGCATAGCTAGGGTATCTAAAGAAAATTTTTGCCAAAAATGCACCCTAGGTTGTCTTAATATCCCCTGCTAAAAACCCCCAACTTAAAATTTTTGATTTGTAATATTCCAGCAAATAGTATTTGTTCTCAATGTACTGTTTATGAGAACAAATGCAGGCCCATAGCCAAGGGGCAGGGTTTTTTGCCCCCAGAAGATCAAAAATGAAAATTGACTTTACGCCCCCCTGAAAAATATAACCCCCTCCTCCAGAGCTTTCGTGATTCTGCGTCTTGAAATTTTCGAAAATGCTGATTAAATGCTGATTCAAATTAGAGCAGTCATCAACTGAGAAGTCTGATACCCCAACACTAAAAATTTCACTTTGGGGTGATGAGTTTATGTCTTTAACTTCCTGAAAAGGGCGAATGCAGCAGGCACGACTAGCCACCAGGGAGCCTGGCCCCCCAGATGTTTGCTAGGCCCCCCTCCCCAGAAATTGTGTCCTCGTAAAATTTGTAAGAATTAAGGGCTGGGATCAATGTCATTTGATACCTAGGCCCCCTAAAATTTAATATAGTAGAGCCATGGGTGTCTGGAGGGGGCAAGGGGGGCACTTGCCCCTCTGGAAAATCAAAAACTTGAAAAAATGAAAAAATAAAGAAAAAAACGAAGAAAATATAACATCAACATTTCTTAACAGTTCACTCAGTGTGAACTTCTACCCTCAAATCAGGAATTGAATAAAATATCAACACTCAGGCCCCAGCAGTCCCGGCCGGGGGCCCGCCCGGCCCCAGCATATTTTTGGTATTTTTTAAAGTTTATATTTACGATATTGCTAGTGTTTCCCCCTTTTTATATGCGGTAAATAGGCGTTGGGATTGCCATTTCCAGCCATCTGGGAAGCATTTTGGGCCAAAACTTTCTTGCGCTCCATGCCAACCCATGGTGGCTTGGAGCATTGAGAGTCTGTGTGAAGTAGCATCTTAACTCTTTTCTGGGAGTAAAATATTTCCCATGAAAAAAGTTTTGCTGCCCCCTAACCTTTATCCTAACACTGACCTTCATTTAGACTTTCGGAACATATATAGAGACATCGGAACAAAGAGACATCGGAACAGAGAGCTGTCCCCTCTACCATTATCCAGCATAGGCTAAAAATACCCTGCGTGATGCCACTTCTGGTGTAGAACGACAATTCTCACAGGTTGCACAATTAGCGTGTCCACTCAGCAGACGTGTATTACTCCTGCACCTACACTGGCTGCAGGTGTAATACCAACGTCCGCGAACTTTCAAGAACTCTTTGTGAAACTATGTAAAAACTGTACGCTATTATAACTTTCAAATATACGATCACAACAAACACAAATTAATATAAATATTCAACTAAAAATCGATGAAAGGAAGTCTGATTATTAACTATGTACTGATACAGACAACCATTGTCAATGTAATGGGATTTTAATGTGTGATTTCTCCCACTGAACAAGCTCACATGATGAAGTCCCATTGACTTACTTATTAAAAGTGAACATTACAGCTGAAGGTTTGTCATAAGTACAATATGAATATTTATATATCGAAACCAATCAACAGTCGAAGGGTAACATCAAATTGGGCTCATGAATATAGTGAAACTCAGTGGATGGTTTCGGTGACTGTTCACAGGTGCTTGTATGTACGTCAAAAGAGGACTACATATTTGACACCTGAAGGTAACCAATTAGCATGTATTGTAAAGCATGTCTTTACACATGAACCAAGCTCATCTACCAGTACTGGGTGCAGAATTTATTTCTTTCTCACCATATCATTCCCGTTGGATAAATGCCTATAGGTAAAACCCAACTCCTCCCTTCAGTGGGTTTGAAACTAAAGCAGTGAATAACTTTGCAATGTTATGCAGTGACTATGCATTACTGAAGTGCCTTCACTTAGGCTTCAAAATATATTTTTGGTGCACTTCCTGTGCTTTTTCTCAGTTGCTTGACTGCCATTATAATACTTCATACAGTACATCATGAATGGGCCTGCAGTGAGTGAAAGCTAAGATACTTAAAACAAATGATCATTTTGTGATATTTGCAATCTGATCAGCTTCATGCATCATAAGGTCATTGACAAAGAGTGTAACAGTAAAGCTAGAGTTAAATCCCTATAATTTTGCAGACACCAGTTGAGAGCTTTTGGGAATGTTGAATATCATCCATGAAAAAAAAGCAGTTTTATTCAGGTGTCACATGGACAGACCTGGTATCTGTCTGTAAAAAGTATAGGTGCGTAATCTACTCACGTAACATGTTTCCCATAGGAGGAGATCTTTTCGTTCCCTTAGCCATGTTGACTATGCTGTTGGCCCGCAAGCTATCATATGACTGTCAAATGGTGCGTTATTAAATCAAAGATACACTCCCAGCTCTGTTTTAAACTGCACAGGGGGCATGTTAACCCACCTTAAAGATTGACTATTATATGCCACCCATGTGCCCCTAGCCCCCATTTTGGGTATGAAAAAAATTATGCGCAAACACATCATTCACAGTGCATATGTTGACATAAACAGGAGGACCCACTGTTATTTAATCAGACCAGCGAGTTGTTACGGATGGAGTACATGCACTTACTTCTCCCTCCTTTGACACTATGCGGTTTGTGGACAATAATCTCCTGTTTGTCTCTCTCTAATTCTTTACCATTCATTGAGATTACGGGATGTGACAAAAATAGTTGTTGTCATCTGCTACACCTGAAACAGTTTTGGGATGATTTTACCCATTGCCATACTGCCAGTCATTAAAGGAAAACAAAAATTATTTCACCTCTTTATGCCAGTTTACACTTTTTAAAAGAGTTCAGTAAAGGTTCAAATAACTAACTGATGATGGATTCATGATTCTTAATTAGGAACAATGCGGAACATTTTTAAAGGGGATTTTTCCTCATCCCAGACAGTTCCAATTCTCCCAACTATGCAACTTCTAGCTCCTCCCATAACTGTTTGAAGCTCCTCCTTGTGCAGGAATAAACCTGTTTTATTGCTTAAGGCCATGTCCTAGTGAGCATACAAGGCTATAAAATGTAATAAAGGCACTCTCTCCACCTTGTGTGGAATGTGAGCTACTGATCTTTCAAATTTTCAAACTTTGATGTCAGTCAAAGAGCAGTCACCAACTGAGAATTTTGATACCCCCACACTAAAAATATACTTTGGGGTGATGACTGTCTGTCTTTAACTTTTGTAGACAAAATATAGACTTGCTGGCTTCACCTAAAAGGGACTCGGATGCTACTTTACATGCATAAAAATTAGAATAATAAAGAAATAGGATCATAAGTGCAGTTACAGTCATTTATATTAGAAAGATGATAAAATTTTAACATCTGTCAGTGGAGCACTAGATCACTTCAAAGCATTGTCTTCAAACTCTTTGTCTGAGGATTACCTTAGTATCAACAGATGAAACTCTGATAAGGAAGGATAGGTTATACAAATCTGGAACTAAAGGACTTGTTAATGAAAATTTCCCCTAACAAAAAGGATTTAATTATTTTCAAGTGCATATGGTCTGATGGATAGGTGCTTGAACTCCATCCGTAGCAACTCCCTGCTCAAACATTAGACTAAAATTGTACTAAATATTTCCTTATAAACTGCAATTTTGAACTGTTTGATAAGGACTGCCTTATTGGGAGGTGTAATCCACAGCCATTGTTTCAACCTTTATTTTCAAACGCTAAGAGACTACTACGGCATTGAGTCCTCTCCCTTCTGAAGGCAATTCCCTAATAGATTATCTTTTAGTCAGATCTTATGTTCAAAAACTGTAGAAACTTGCGATTTTCATTGCCTTTTACAATGCGTATCCAATAAATATGTGGATAATTAAACAGCTGCTTTACTCTCATAGGCTAACATCTGCTTATTTTAGATACAGGTGCCTCAAGATTTGCATGGCAAAACTTTGCTCTCCTGTATCCCTGTATTCTTGCCAAGTAGCAGTCAAGCACCACACTGCAGGGATCATAGTGATACCTCAGAAAGAACAAAAAGGACTTACACAAAAGTTTCATACACTCAAGACCCGAATTTTCTGGCCACTATGTGACCTGTGCACCAAGGATGGTCTCAGCAGGAGCTACCCACCCTTTTCCATTTATTGCTGAAGAAAGTGCAGAATATATATTTGTCATAATAACTATAATTTTGAAGTACCCAAAGCCCACTGAACTGCATTTGGCAGCTGGCTTCTCCACATTTCCCGCTAGCCCCAGATCTGCAGCCATCAGATGTACCTTGATTACTCCAATTTGAATTCTTCCTCAGTGGCATACCTGAAAGGTAGTTGTCTCAACATTAACTCCTACTGGGCAGCATTAGTGGATTAATTTTTAAGCTCAGGGCAAACATTAACATGATCAATCCACTGTCCCTATTCACACTCCCATCATGAAAGTGTTCGTGTGAGTAAGGCTAACACAATGGTCAAACTGTGGACAATTTTTGGCCAGGTGTTTAAGTGCACTGACAGCAGTGACATTTTGAAGATGGTCAAATGCTTCATTCTAATGGTCATATTTTTACAAGTACCCCAGAGCCTCTACATGGGCTGCATCCCTGGATCGCCAATGGAATGTCATCCCATGGACACCACCAGGGCCGTAAAGTGGCCCCTGGTGCCTAACTAAAGCCTATAGGGGTGCGCTGCGCATCACTAATGCACATCAATTGAATGACACACCCACTATCCAGGGGCGGATTTAGGGGGGAGGGCCCGGGCCCCCCCCCCCTTCCAAAAAATTTTGAAAGTTTTTTCAACTTCATAAAACAAAGGACTAAGGCCCTATTCCAATGAAATAGGCCTATGAGATGTGTCAGAGTGAAACTAAAACTTGTTCATTATTTTCTACCTCAGAAAATAAGTGTTATGTTAATAACTCTGCTACTGACTTTCAACTGCAAACATTTTGGCTTATATTGGCCTCAGTAACTTTCTCTGGGCATTGCAAGGAGTTACTCATAAGCGCTGTATTGATGGATTGCTAACTTCAGTCTTTTACCAGCCAGGCCCACAGCATTGGGAGCGCTGCTTCTACTTTCAAGGAAATTTCAGAATTCTTTAATATTTAGAGGAATATTTTCGACAACATCAGGCTTTTAACTATAACTTGCTGCAATATTACCCTGTAGTGTCTTATTTAGGCCTTGTAATTTATTTTAATGAAATGCACTGTGAATTAAGGGTAAAATTCAAAATGCACTAAATTATGAACATTTTCCAGCGATATATGATCACTTCAAAAATATACTAAAGGCATCACCATTTTGCATCTAAGCAATCTTAAATTAACAAAAATTTCTCAAAGGGGAGGGGACACCCCTCCCCTTAGACCCCTCCCCAGAAAAGCATCTTTCACGCAACCAAAAATTAAAATCACTGAATTATGAACGCTTTCCAGCCATATATGATCAGTTCAAAAAATACACCACAGACATCACTATTTTGCATGTGAGCAGCCTTAAATTAACAAAAATTTCTCAAAAGGGAGGGGGACACCCCTTCCCTTCCCCTTAGACCCCTCCGCAGAAAAGCATCTTTCACCCAACCAAAAATTAAAATCACTGAATCATCAACGCTTTCCAGCCACATATGATCAGTTCAAAAAATACACCACAGACATCACCATCTTGCTTCTGAGCAACCTTAAATTAACCAAAATTTCTCAAAAGGGAGGGGGACACCCCTTCCCTTCCCCTTAGACCCCTACGCAGAAAAGCATCTTTCACCCAACTAAAAATTAAAATCACTGAATTATGAATGCTTTCTAGCCATATATGATCAGTTCAAAAAATACACCACAGACATCACCATTTTGCATCTGAGCAACCTTAAAATTAACAAAAATTTCTCAAAGGGGAGGAGACACCCCCTCCCCTCCCCTTAGACCCCTTCGCAGAAAAGCATCTTTCACCCAACCAAAAATTAAAATTCACTGAATTATGAACGCTTTCCAGCAATATAAGATCAGTTCAAAAAATACACCACAGACATCACCATTTTGCATCTGAACAGCCTTAAATTAACAAAAATTTCTCAAAGGGGAGGGTACACCCCCTCCCCTTAGACCCCTCCCCCAGGACGGTGATTACTCATCACATGCTTTGTCCCCTATCAAAATACCCTGGCACTGCCCCCGGGGAAACACCCCTCTCCTTAGACCCCTCCCCCAGATAGGACTTTCATACAAACCGCTATGACCTGGGCCCCCCCTTTTGCCAAATCCTGGATCCGCCACTGCTATCCCCTGGCATTGTCAGTCAAATGTGGGTCACTGACCAATGACAGTGTGACACACATGTCCGTCATTGAATCACTATTGTCAGCCACCGTCCAGCATGACTGAGGGGTAGTTACATTACCATGGGCGTCACCAAGGGGGGGTCGGGGTGTGCAAACGACCCCCCTTTGAGCTTTATTTTTTTACAGAAACGATTAAAGGATGTACTAAAAATCGAAATAAGTTTCTTCTGCCATTGCAAAGGTATAAATTTCTTTTAATGAGTCCCCCAAATTACTATTTTCCGTTACCTATTTTAATGGAATAAATTACATGTTCAGTATTTTCTAGTTCTTGAAGGAGAAAGGTTGAAAGTAAAAAACAAAGTAAATTGGTAAAAATCACATTTTGCACAAGCTTACTGTTCTGTTCTGTAGAGCCTGATAACTTAAGCAATTATGAGACGCTATTTCTTGCAGATTTGAACGATTTTCTTTAAATTTCTTTGCATTGCAGAGTTCAGTTTGCTTGAAACTTTGCTGTGATTTGTTATTTGAGGTTAGCTATTTTTACCTCCTTAATCTTGAATATTTCATTATATTCCACGAGCTTCCGAGGGTTTTGTCCAGGGAATCCTTTGCCTCTGGATCCTACCACTGCAGTTGCCATTAGTGTTTAGAGCATCCGACTTGCAGCCGGAGGGTCTAGGGTTCAAATCCTGGCTGGGTCATACCAAAGACTTTAAAAATGGAACCTACTGCCTTTGTGCTTGGTGCTCAGCATAAGCAATGGAGTAGGGAAAACAAGCCAGTGAGCCACAACTGGAAAAAAGGCCGTGGTCGTCTCGATTTGAACCAATTGGTTGGAAACTGGGACGTTAATTAACCTCATCTAACTAACCTACCAGTTGGTTCCCTTGACCGAGCCCATAGTTCCCATGGTAGGCCTCCAACTTTAAAAAGAAAACGTTCTGGTGCCATTGTCATTTTAAGACTTAAAAGCTTTTTCTTTGATCTCCATCCATGGGTTCACGTTTTGCTTTTATATGAATCATATTTTGGGCATTATCAAACTAGCAATATTGACGATAATTTCACCTCATCATAGGCATTTGAAATGTCTAACTCCTCAGAGCTCCCGGCCCTTCGCCCTGGACCCCACCAGGGGCCCTTAAGCGGGCCCCTGGACCCAACGCCGTAGTGCTGGCGCTACTCGCGAACATTCACCCGCTAACGCTGCAATAACTTCCTCCTTCACACAAAATACGACCCCCCCTTTAAAAATGTCTGGTGACGCCCATGATTACCTCAACTGTCAGTCACTGTTGTGACCAAGAGGTAGATCATTGTGAGTTAATTACTACCCTTGGTACAGGGATGCGAATTGTCATTCTCATTTTTTCAGTCAATATGTGGTGACCCACATGTCAGTCAAAATCGCAAATTATGCATCAATTTTGTGACTGAGGTGTGAGTCATTTTACAGTATGCTGTCAGTTACAAAAGTGACTGAGGGGTATGTCATTGAACATGTTTTGTCAACACTGTTGTGGGCAATGACTGGCCATGTCCGGGGTAGTGGGGTGCCGTCATTCAATTGATAAATGCATAAGATGATTCCTGGAGTGATGCCCAGTCCTCCACTTTAGTGTGCTCCTCCGGCGGATTGCTTGGACATCCCAGTGCCCCCACTGACAAGTCTGGTAATGCTGTTGTACTTTGCTGTTATGAAGGAGCCATTGGTTGTTATGGATGTATTTGTTCTAAGTATAGCACAATGCATGACTGAATGCCTGAGATAGTTTCTGAAGAACACTATATGGGCATCTCTGTAATACATAATAGGCTAATAGCCAAATTCCTGCTGTACTATCCTGTGCAGACCATTGATTTCCTGAGGGAGGGGGGGGGTTTCCAAACCCCCCAGATACAGTAACAGACTTAATTTTCCCCCTCCCACATGATTTCTTAGAGCTGCACATGCTTACTAGATCCCTCCCCAGGCAAGCTGTCTGAAACAATTAACCCTCTGCACTCACTCTGTTGAGAACAGCCTCTTACACCTATTTCAAATGTACACATGGTAGACATACGATTAGGCTAGGCCCATACTTAGTTAGCAGATATACTATCAATTCTATATAACCTTTGCCCTCTAACGTTTTGCTGCTGCCTATATGGCTTAAGGTATAGTCCTTCAACACTAACCTTAAAGTGACTCCGTACCTATCTGTTCCCAAGGAAACTTTGCGATAATTTTCTTTTTTCAAAAAACGAACTCTCGCGGTCATCCACAAATAAATAATAAAACATCTTGCAATGACGTTACAGTAATGAATGGATCGACAACAGAGTCGTAAGCTTAGGTGGTAACTGACGAACGGCGGTATGATACATTCACGAGCATGCGTTCTTTGGACATAGTGACGTAAGTTTCCTGTCTGTTGGTCCAAAATTCATAAAAACAGAAATGACAACATTCTTTGGCGGGAAATTTTAAAATAAGACATTCAAATATATTACAAAACTAGGTTCACTAGTGCTGGGAGGAAAAAATTGACTTTTCTGCGTAATAATAATGGTTGTAATTTGAGCTGAAAATCTTCACTATATGCGTAAGATGGTTGAGAATGTCCTGTTATATAAGGAACAGTAAAAACTCTACTTCGCGAGATTCGGACGGTAGTGTTCACACATGGTCCTATCCTGATTGCACTGGGGGGCGGATAGGTTCCTCCCCAATGTATCGCCGGCCTCCAGAGGTGTGAGGGGGGAGTGTTGTCACCTACAAAGCACGCTGAGCATCACTGTAGGTAGAAGGGAGCTATATGGATGCCTGATTGACGGTGCCCGCAAGAGTGGGGCAACAACACCGGCCAGAATTCCTGAATACCCGGCTTCATTCTCTTGCTAATTTTTACAATAATTGTGAAAAGAAATAGCGCCCTCTTCAAAATTAAAACTGAGTTCTTCAAAAACCAACGAGCGCCAGCAATTTTGTTTGGTCAACTCAATGCTACCAGTGTCAACAGTAACGACTTTGTTTCACAGTGGCGTACTTCTGTCACTGTACATTCGAATGATCTGACCAAATTTTCAAGTTTTGATAGGGTACAATGGATGGAGTAGGGAAGACAGAATGGTTGTCTCTAAAAATTAGTTTTATTTTTGAGTTTTATTTCTGTCTTAAGTTTGCTTCCTAGATGGAAATTATTTACATATGCCTAACAACTGTTCGTATGAATTTGTTTTTAAGGTAAGAAAAAAAAACTGTTTTTGTTCCGCGGGATCAAGAAATCACTTGGGCTCATATGGAACCCTGTGCCAGATTCATTTTTGTTTGCTTGCGCTTCTTTCTTGTCATATTTCTAACAACTCTAGAATAATTTTGTGAGGACTTTGTTTCAATACAGGACTTCTTTACATTCAGGTCATATCTTACAAATGGAGAGAACAGAACAGTCATCCCCAGTGTATTTTCAAGACTCCTAAATCTCAAAAATCTAGCTGTTATTTCACTCACAAATACCTTTCATTGAATATTGAAGGTAAATTAAGGGGTTATTCTGATTGAATGTAAACAAAAAAAAAAAACAAATCGTCACATGACTAAATACAATCAGTGCCTGCACTTTCATTGACACAACGTGAAATGGTAGCTTCACTCAGCTTGGTTGGTCAGTATACAGGCTGGATGTCATGTGGGCATGGCTGTACACAGGATTTTTATCAGGGGGCGGGAAGGACTGCAATATTTTCAGACCTCCATCTAACATCTTGTTTAAGTTGCAAATGGATTGTTCCATACAGTTCCATACAAAGACATCATGTCTGACCTTGTATGGACCCCGACCTACAGATACTAACCTACCTCAATTGGACCAAACTCAGATGGCAGTCTGAAGACTGGGGAAGTTGGGGGCTTAAAACATAAAAGTGTTATGTCTATTCTTTCAAGTGGGAGGATGAACAAATTTCATGTAAACTTAAAATTGCATAAATGAAATTATCCCTCTGCCTAATTCTGTTTACTGATAATTGAATACATCTTACGGGTAATTCAAAAAGTTCAAACAAGGGAATCAAATGATGTGCAAATAAAAAAAATGTTTCATCTGAATGGCTTGTAAACACGATATCTCAATATAGCAGTGACGGACAGTTGTTATATTTAGTGTATAGATTTTTCATGTTGTGAGAAAGAACTCCGTTGTTTTTGGTGGAGGTCAAAGGTCATTTGAGGTCTCCAGAGGTCAAAAACTGAAAATCTTCTTAACACGATATCTCAAGATAGCAATGATGGAAACTTTATATTTGTTATGCAGATTTGTCATGATGAAAGAAAGAACCTTATTGTCTTAGGTGGTGGTTCAAAGGTCATCTGAGGTCACCGGAGGTTAAACTGCGAAAACCTTGTAAATGGCTTGCAAATACCATATCTCAAGAAAGCAATGGCAAACACTTCTCATATTTGGTATAAGACAAAAACTGAAACCCTTTTAAACATGATTTCTCAAGATAGGCATGGTGGGTACTTTTCATACATGGTATATAAATTTATCATATTAAGCGGAAGAGTAGTATAGTTTTTGGTGGAGGTTGAAGGGCATGTGAGGTCACCCGAGGTCAAAACTGAATCTTTTCTAAAAACAGTATCCCAACATAGGAAGCGTGTGTACTTTTCATACTAACTTGGCTTTTGGATGTGTTATAGTCAAAGGATGAACCCCATTCTTTTTGACAAAGGTAAAAGGTTGCACGAGGTTTCCTCAGATGAAACAGCAAAAACCTTGGAACTTGCTGGTAAATGCCATAGCTCAAAATGCAAAGATTGATACTTTTATTTCTTTTCTACAAGGAATCACTAAAGCTTTCGACTTTCTGGTTCGGGTATGGAATGGTACACGGTGCAGACCGTCCCCTTTTAGTGCGCCACTTGGGAGCGACCATCGGTTGGGACGTAGCAGTAGCGTAGGAGTTGAGAGAAAATTTTTGGTTGAAATGCCTCCCAGATGGGGAACATGGCACATCCTAGACCTTGTAGGTTGCGTATCTAAGCACTCTCTACTCTATGTTTAGACTGGTGATTTAAGTAAGAGACAAATTTAGATTTCAAGAAGAAAGGGCAGATTTGATTAAAATTAAAAGCTACTTTTCAAGCTCATTGAGTTAATTTTGGAGAAAAGGGAACCCATATTTGCGATTTCCCAGGTTCTTAGACGCTTAAAATCATAAGAAGGATAGTGAAATTTTCATCATTTCAGTTTTTTCTCAAGTGGGTTGTTTCCTTTACGGTTTGTAAATCTCTCTGGGCGACTGTCCCCTTGCCCACTTGCAGGCTATGGCCCGGTCTTATACCCCATTGCAGAACCGTAGCCTGTGGAGGCAGGTGGCATCTCCCTCACCCGAGACTTCCAAATCGTACACGAAATTTTGCCTACTTGAGAAAAACTACTGTCCAAATTATGATTTCAAGGCCCCCAAAACCTGGGGAATTTCATATAAGAGTACCTTTTCTTCCCAATTTTTCCCGGGGAGGCCCTCTGTGGATGCATTCTTATGTGAGTTTTTCCTCCTGACGAATGAACCATCTAACTCCTACATGAAACATCGATTCAATGCACCAGCATATACACTGGCTAAATATAAAAAAGCCTATGATTAAATTTAGTTATTTGCAAAACTCAATGATCTGGTAAAGAAATTTTAATTTAAAGGGCATAAGCAGTGGCCCAAAACTCATTTTGAAACAACAGCTAAATCTCACAAATGTCCTCTTATACCACATCAGGTATCTTTAATGATATGTTAGAACATAATTATTGCATACTCAAGATGAACTAAAGAGTTACTCTGTACGTGGATTTCACAACTTAGTGAGAAACATATTGTAACATGGTCCTCAAAAGCTATTCATGAAATAGGATACCCGGGTACACTCATTCAAATCGGGGTGGCTATTTCCCCTCTAAATCAAGTCTAAATTTTCTCCTTGAAATCTAAACTTGCCTCAAAAGCATGAAATCTAAACGTAAAGAATGTTTAGATGCAACTTTTAAGGTCTAAAATGTGTCATTTCCCCGATCTGGGAGACATTTCGACTAAACATTTTCTTACAGCTACGCTACGGATACGCATCAAAGGATAGTGGTTCCCCCAGTGGCGTACTGAGAGCGATAGGGGAGTCCACACTAGATACCCGGCCATGAACGGATGCCATACGACAGCAAAAGTCAATAAATAGTTAACATTTCAGATCATGTTATTTGTCTCAAGCGTTACCAAAGATAACACCATTTTAGATGATTCGATGTCAAATACGTATTCGATAAGGTAATTCATAGGAATGTTGTGCGGATTAGCTCAAACGGAAAGAAACTGATACGTCAGCGCGCACCATAACTCGAGTTTGGAACATGATATCGCAAAACGGATAGGGTATTGACATTCCACGATGTCTCCTTTATAACATGGCGTTCATAAATCAGCCGGCTAAAATTTCACCGAAATCGACTCAAAAATGTAAGGCTATACCCTTGCGATTTTATTAAATTTTGCTCACTTTGGGTGATTTTTTAAAAATGAAAATTATGACATTCTTACGGAAGAACTCGTTGTTTCGATCCCAAATATGTATTCGATAAGGAAATTCAAAGAAATGTTTTGCGGATTAGGTCGAGCGCAAAGAAACTGATACGTCTGCGCGCACAATATCTCGAATTAGGAACATGATATCGCAAAACGAATTACATATTCATATTCCACGATGTCTCCTTTATAATAAACCGTCCATAAATCAGCCGGCTAAAATTCACCGAAATCGACTCAAAAATGATAAAAATGTAAGGCTATACACTTGCGATTTTATTAAATTTTGCCCATTTGGGGTCATTTTTGAAAAATGAAAATTTTGATGTTGTTACGGAAGAACTCGTTGTTTCGATCCAAAATATGTATTCGATAATGTAATTAAAAGAAATATTGTGCGGATTAGGTCGAGCGCAAAGAAACTGATACGTCTGCGCGCAACATAACTCGAGTTAGAAACATGATATCGCAAAACGGATAGGGTATTGACATTCCACGATGTCTCCTTTATAATAAGGTGTTCATAAATCAGCCGGCTAAAATTTCACCGAAATCGACTCAAAAATGATAAAAATGTAAGGCTATACACTTGCGATTTTATTAAATTTTGCTCATTTTGGGTCATTTTTGAAAAATGAAAATTTTAATGTTATTACGGAAGAATTTGTTGTTTCGATCCCAAATATGTATTCGATACGGATATTCAAGGAAATGTTGTGCGGATTAGGTCGAGCGCAAAGAAACTGATACGTCTGCGCGCACCATAACTCGAGTTGGGAACATGATATCGCAAAACGGATGTCGTATTGACATTCCACGATGTCTCCTTTCTAACAAACCGTCCATAAATCAGACGGCTAAAATTTCACCGAAATCAACTCAAAATGATAAAAATGTAAGACTATACACTTAAAAAAATGAAAATTTTGATGTTATTACACAAGAACTCGTTGTTTCGATCCCAAATATGTATTTAATAATGTGATTTAAAGAATATTGTTCGGATTAGGTCGAGCGCAAACAAACTGATACGTCTGCGCACACCATAACTCCAGTTACGAACATGATATCGGAAGACATATGTCATATTCATATTCCACGATGTCTCCTTTATAATAAGGCGTTCATAAATCAGCCGGCTAAAATTCCACCGAAATCGACTCAAAAAAGATAAAAATGTAAGGCTATGCACTTGCGATTTTATTAAATTTTGCTCATTTTGGGTCATTTTTGAAAAATGAAAATTTTGATGTTATTACGGAAGAACTCGTTGTTTCGATCCCAAATATGTATTCGATACTGTCATTGAAAGAAATGTTTTGCGAATTCGCTCGAGCGCAAAGAAACTGATACGTCTGCGCACAAAATAACTCCAGTGACGAACATGATATCGCAAAATGGATGTCATATTCATATTCAGCGATGTCTCCTTTATAATGAGGCGTTCATAAATCAGACGGCGAAAATTTCACCGAAATCGACTCAAAAATGATAAAAATGTAAGGCTATACACTTGCGATTTTATTAAACTTTGCTCATTTTGGGTCATTTTTTGAAAATGAAAATTTTGATGTTATTTCGGAAGAACTCGTTGTTTCGATCCAAAATATGTATTCAATAATGTAATTAAAAGAAATATTGTGCGGATTAGGTCGAGCGCAAAGAAACTGATACGTCTGCGCGCACAATAACTCGATTTGGGAACATGATATCGCAAAACGGATGTCGTGTTGATATTCCACGATGTCTCCTTTATAATAAGGCGTTCATAAATCAGCCGGCTAAAATTTCACCGAAATCGGCTCAAAAATGATCAAAATGTAAAGCTATTCACTTGCGATTTTATTAAATTTTGCTCATTTTGGGTCATTTTTGAAAAATGAAAATTATGATATTATTACGGAAGAACTCGTTGTTTCGATCCCAAATATGTATTCGATAAGGAAATTCAAAGAAATGTTTTGCGAATTCGCTCGAGAGCAAAGAAACTGATACGTCTGCGCGCACAATATCTCGAGTTAGGAACATGATATCGCAAAACGAATTACATATTCATATTCCACGATGTCTCCTTTATAATAAACCGTCCACAAATCAGACGGCGAAAATTTCACCGAAATCGACTCAAAAACGATAAAAATGTAAGGCTATACACTTGCGATTTATTTGAATTTTGCTCATTTTGGGTCATTTTTTAAAAATGAAAATTTTGATGTTATTACGGAAGAACTCGTTGTTTTGATCCCAAATATGTATTCGATAATTTAATTCAAAGAAATGTTGTGCGAATTCGCTTGAGAGCAAAGAAACTGATACGTCTGCGCGCACAATATCTCGAGTTAGGAACATGATATCGCAAAACGGATGTCGTATTGACATTCCACGATGTCTCCTTTATAATAAGGCGCTCATAAATCAGCCGGCTAAAATTTTACCGAAATCGACTCAAAAATGATAATAATGTAAGGCTATACACTTGCGATTTTATTAAATTTTGCTCATTTTGGGTCATTTTTTAAAAATGAAAATTTTGATGTTATTACGGAAGAACTCGTTGTTTCGATCCCAAATATGTATTCAATAATGTAATTAAAAGAAATATTGTGCGGATTAGGTCGAGCGCAAAGAAACTGATACGTCTGCGCGCACAATATCTCCAGTTAGGAACATGATATCGCAAGACGGGTGTCATATTCATATTCCACGATGTCTCCTTCAAAATAAACCGTCCATAAATCAGCCGGCTAAAATTTCACCGAAATCGACTCAAAAATGATAAAAATGTAAGGCTATACACTTGCGATTTTATTAAATTTTGCTCATTTTGGGTCATTTTTTAAAAATGAAAATTTTGATGTTATTACGAAAGAACTCGTTGTTTCGATCCCAAATTTGTATTCGATAAGGAAATTCAAAGAAATATTTCGCGGATGAGCTGGATCGCAAAGAAACTGATACGTCTGCGCGACCATAACTCGAGATGGGAACATGATATCGCAAAATGGATGTCATATTCATATTCAGCGATGTCTCCTTTATAATGAGGCGTTCATAAATCAGACGGCTAAAATTTCATCGAAATCGACTCAAAAATGATACAAATGTAAGGCTATGCACTTGCGATTTTATTAAATTTTGCTCATTTTGGGTCATTCTTGAAAAATGAAAATTTTGATGTTATTACGGAAGAACTCGTTGTGTCGATCACAAATATGTATTCGATACGGATATTCAACTAAATACTGTGCGGATTAGGTCGAGCGCAAAGAAACTGAAACGTCTGTGCGCACAATATCTCGAGTTAGGAACATGATATCGCAAAAAGAATTACATATTCATATTCAACGATGTCTCCTTTATAATAAACCGTCCATAAATCAGCCGGCTAAAATTCACCGAAATCGACTCAAAAATGATAAAAATGTAAGGCTATACACTTGCGATTTTATTAAATTTTGCTCATATTGGGTCATTTTTTAAAAATGAAAATTATGACATTATTACGGAAGAACTCGTTGTTTCGATCCCAAATATGTATTCGTTGAGAAAATTCAAAGAAATGTTTTGCGGATTAGGTCAAGCGCAAAGAAACTGATACGTCTGCGCGCACAATATCTCGAGTTAGGAACATGATATCGCAAAACGAATTACATATTCATATTCCACGATGTCTCCTTTATAATAAACCGTCCATAAATCAGCCGGCTAAAATTTCACTGAAATCGACTCAAAAACGATAAAAATGTAAGGCTATACACTTGCGATTTTATTAATTTTTTCTCATTTTGGGTCATTTTTTAAAAATGAAAATTATGACATTATTACGGAAGAACTCGTTGTTTCGATCCCAAATATGTATTCGATAAAGTAATTAAAAGAAATATTGTGCGGATTAGGTCGAGCGCAAAGAAACTGATACGTCTGCGCGCACAATATCTCGAGTTAGGAACATGATATCGCAAAACGAATTACATATCCATATTCCACGATGTCTCCTTTATAATGAACGTTCCATAAATCAGACGGCTAAAATTTCACCGAAATCGACTCAAAAATGATAAAAATGTAAGGCTATACACTTGCGATTTTATTAAATTTTGCTCATTTTGGGTCATTTTTTAAAAATGAAAATTTTGATGTTATTACGGAAGAACTCGTTGTTTTGATCCCAAATATGTATTCGATAATTTAATTCAAAGAAATTTTGTGCGAATTCGCTCGAGAGCAAAGAAACTGATACGTCTGCGCGCACAATATCTCGAGTTAGGAACATGATATCGCAAAACGAATTACATATTCGTATTCCACGATGTCTCCTTTATAATAAACCGTCCACAAATCAGACGGCGAAAATTTCACCGAAATCGACTCAAAAACGATAAAAATGTAAGGCTATACACTTGCGATTTATTTGAATTTTGCTCATTTTGGGTCATTTTTTAAAAATGAAAATTTTGATGTTATTACGGAAGAACTCGTTGTTTTGATCCCAAATATGTATTCGATAATTTAATTCAAAGAAATGTTGTGCGAATTCGCTTGAGAGCAAAGAAACTGATACGTCTGCGCGCACAATATCTCGAGTTAGGAACATGATATCGCAAAACGGATAGGGTATTGACATTCCACGATGTCTCCTTTATAATAAGGTGTTCATAAATCAGCCGGCTAAAATTTCACCGAAATCGACTCAAAAATGATAAAAAATGTAAGGCTATACACTTGCGATTTATTTGAATTTTGCTCATTTTGGGTCATTTTTTTAAATTGAAAATTTTGATGTTATTACGGAAGAACTCGTTGTTTCGATCCCAAATATGTATTCGATAATGTAATTAAAAGAAATATTGTGCGGATTAGGTCGAGCGCAAAGAAACTGATACGTCTGCGCGCACAATATCTCCAGTTAGGAACATGATATCGCAAGACGGGTGTCATATTCATATTCCACGATGTCTCCTTCAAAATAAACCGTCCATAAATCAGACGGCTAAAATTTCACTGAAATCGACTCAAAAATGATAGAAATCTAAGGCTATACACTTGCGATTTTATTAAATTTTTCTCATTTTGGGTTATTTTTGAAAAATGAAAATTTTGATGTTATTACGGAAGAACTCGTTGTTTCGATCCCAAATATGTATTCGATACTGATATTCACTTAAATGTTGTGTGGATTAGGTCGAGCGCAAAGAAACTGATACCTCTGCGCGCACAATATCTCGAGTTAGGATCATAATATCGCAAAACGAATTACATATTCATATTCCACGATGTCTCCTTTATAATAAACCGTCCATAAATCAGACTGCTAAAATTTCACCGAAATCGACTCAAAAATGATAAAAATGTAAGGCTATACACTTCCAATTTTTTTAAATTTTGCTCATTGTGGGTCATTTTTTTAAATTGAAAATTTTGATGTTATTACGGAAGAACTCGTTGTTTCGATCCCAAATATGTATTCGATAATGTAATTAAAAGAAATATTGTGCGGATTAGGTCGAGTGCAAAGAAACTGATACGTCTGCGCGCACAATATCTCCAGTTAGGAACATGATATCGGAAGACGGATGTCATATTCATATTCCACGATGTCTCCTTTATAATAAACCGTCCATAAATACCGACTAAAATTTCACCGAAATCGACTCAAAAATGATAAAAATGTAAGGCTATACACTTGCGATTTTATTAAATTTTGCTCATTTTGGGTCATTTTTTAAAAATGAAAATTTTGATGTTATTACGGAAGAACTCGTTGTTTTGATCCCAAATATGTATTCGATAATTTAATTCAAAGAAATTTTGTGCGAATTCGCTCGAGAGCAAAGAAACTGATACGTCTGCGCGCACAATATCTCGAGTTAGGAACATGATATCGCAAAACGAATTACATATTCATATTCCACGATGTCTCCTTTATAATAAACCGTCCACAAATCAGACGGCGAAAATTTCACAGAAATCGACTCAAAAATGATAAAAATGTAAGGCTATTCACTTGCGATTTAATTGAATTTTGCTCATTTTGGGTCATTATTTAAAAATGAAAATTTTGATGTTATTACGGAAGAACTCGTTGTTTCGATCCCAAATATGTATTCGATAAGGAAATTCAAAGAAATGTTTTGCGGATTAGGTCGAGCGCAAAGAAACTGATACGTCTGCGCGCACAATAACTCGATTTGGGAACATGATATCGCAAAACGGATGTCGTGTTGATATTCCACGATGTCTCCTTTATAATAAGGCGTTCATAAATCAGCCGGCTAAAATTTCACCGAAATCGGCTCAAAAATGATCAAAATGTAAAGCTATTCACTTGCGATTTTATTAAATTTTGCTCATTTTGGGTCACTTTTTAAAAATGAAAATTTTGATGTTATTACGGAAGAACTCGTTGTTGCGATCCCAAATATGTATTCAATAATGTAATTAAAAGAAACATTGTGCGGATTAGGTCGAGCGCAAAGAAACTGATACGTCTGCGCGCACAATATCTCGAGTTAGGAACATGATATCGCAAAACGGATGTCGTATTGACATTCCACGATGTCTCCTTTATAATAAACCGTCCATAAATCAGCCGGCTAAAATTTCACCGAAATCGACTCAAAAATGATAAAAATGTAAGGCTATACACTTGCGATTTTATTAAATTTTTCTCATTTTGGGTCATTTTTGAAAAATGAAAATTTTGATGTTGTTACGGAAGAACTCGTTGTTTCGATCCCAAATATGTATTCGATAAGGAAATTCAAAGAAATGTTTTGCGGATTAGGTCGAGCGCAAAGAAACTGATACGTCTGCGCGCACAATATCTCGAGTTAGGAACATGATATCGCAAAACGAATTACATATTCATATTCCACGATGTCTCCTTTATAATAAACCGTCCATAAATCAGCCGGCTAAAATTTCACCGAAATCGACTCAAAAATGATAAAAATGTAAGGCTATACACTTGCGATTTTATTAAATTTTGCTCATTTTGGGTCATTTATTCGAATTTAAAATTTTGATGTTATTACGGAAGAACTCGTTGTTTCGATCCCAAATATGTATTCAATAATGTAATTAAAAGAAATATTGTGCGGATTAGGTCGAGCGCAAAGAAACTGATACGTCTGCGCGCACAATATCTCCAGTTAGGAACATGATATCGGAAGACGGATGTCATATTCATATTCCACGATGTCTCCTTTATAATAAACCGTCCATAAATACCGACTAAAATTTCACCGAAATCGACTCAAAAATGATAAAAATGTAAGGCTATACACTTGCGATTTATTTGAATTTTGCTCATTTTGGGTCATTTTTTCAAATTGAAAATTTTGATGTTATTACGGAAGAACTCGTTGTTTCGATCCCAAATATGTATTCAATAATGTAATTAAAAGAAATATTGTGCGGATTAGGTCGAGCGCAAAGAAACTGATACGTCTGCGCGCACAATATCTCCAGTTAGGAACATGATATCGCAAGACGGATGTCATATTCATATTCCACGATGTCTCCTTTATAATAAACCGTCCATAAATCAGACGGCTAAAATTTCACTGAAATCGACTCAAAAATGATAGAAATCTAAGGCTATACACTTGCGATTTTATTAAATTTTTCTCATTTTGGGTTATTTTTGAAAAATGAAAATTTTGATGTTATTACTTAAGAACTCGTTGTTTCGATCCCAAATATGTATTCGATACTGATATTCACTTAAATGTTGTGTGGATTAGGTCGAGCGCAAAAAAACTGATACCTCTGCGCGCACAATATCTCGAGTTAGGAACATAATATCGCAAAACGAATTACATATTCATATTCAACGATGTCTCCTTTATAATAAACCGTCCATAAATCAGCCGGCTAAAATTTCACCGAAATCGACTCAAAAATGATAAAAATGTAAGGCTATACACTTGCAATTTTTTTAAATTTTGCTCATTGTGGGTCATTTTTTTAAATTGAAAATTTTGATGTTATTACGGAAGAACTCGTTGTTTCGATCCCAAATATGTATTCGATAATGTAATTAAAAGAAATATTGTGCGGATTAGGTCGAACGCAAAGAAACTGATACGTCTGCGGGCACAATATCTCCAGTTAGGAACATGATATCGGAAGACGGATGTCATATTCATATTCCACGATGTCTCCTTTATAATAAACCGTCCATAAATACGCCGACTAAAATTTCACCGAAATCGACTCAAAAATGATAAAAATGTAAGGCTATACACTTGCGATTTCATTAAATTTTGCTCATTTTGGGTCATTTTTTAAAAATGAAAATTATGACATTATTACGAAAGAATACGTTGTTTCGATCCCAAATATGTATTCGATAATGTAATTAAAAGAAATATTGTGCGGATTAGGTCGAGCGCAAAGAAACTGATACGTCTGCGCGCACAATATCTCGAGTTAGGAACATGATATCGCAAAACGAATTACATATTCATATTCCACGATGTCTCCTTTATAATAAACCGTCCATAAATCAGACGGCTAATATTTCATCGAAATCGACACAAAAATGATAAAAATGTAAGGCTATACACTTGCGATTTTATTAAATTTTGCTAATTTTGGGTCATTTTTTAAAAATGAAAATTATGACATTATTACGGAAGAACTCGTTGTTTCGATCCCAAATATGTATTCGTTGAGAAAATTCAAAGAAATGTTTTGCGGATTAGGTCAAGCGCAAAGAAACTGATACGTCTGCGCGCACAATATCTCGAGTTATGGACATGATATCGCAAAACGAATAACATATCCATATTCCACGATGTCTCCTTTATAATAAACCGTCCATAAATCAGCCGGCTAAAATTTCACCGAAATCGACTCAAAAATGATAAAAATGTAAGGCTATACCCTTGCGATTTTATTAAATTTTGCTAATTTTGGGTCATTTTTTAAAAATGAAAATTATGACATTATTACGGAAGAACTCGTTGTTTCGATCCCAAATATGTATTCGTTGAGAAAATTCAAAGAAATGTTTTGCGGATTAGGTCAAGCGCAAAGAAACTGATACGTCTGCGCGCACAATATCTCGAGTTAGGAACATGATATCGCAAAACGAATTACATATTCATATTCCACGATGTCTCCTTTATAATAAACCGTCCATAAATCAGCCGGCTAAAATTTCACTGAAATCGACTCAAAAATGATAAAAATGTAAGGCTATACACTTGCGATTTTATTAAATTTTTCTCATTTTGGGTCATTTTTTAAAAATGAAAAGTATGACATTATTACGGAAGAACTCGTTGATTCGATCCCAAATATGTATTCGATAATGTAATTAAACGAAATATTGTGCGGATTAGGTCGAGCGCAAAGAAACTGATACGTCTGCGCGCACAATATCTCGAGTTATGGACATGATATCGCAAAACGAATTACATATCCATATTCCACGATGTCTCCTTTATAATAAACCGTCCATAAATCAGCTGGCTAAAATTTCACCGAAATCGACTCAGAAATGATAAAAATGTAAGGCTATATACCCTTGCGATTTTATTAAATTTTGCTCATTTTGGGTCATTTTTTAAAAATGAAAATTATGACATTATTACGGAAGAACTCGTTGTTTCGATTCCAAATATGTATTCGTTGAGAAAATTCAAAGAAATGTTTTGCGGATTAGGTCAAGCGCAAAGAAACTGATACGTCTGCGCGCACAATATCTCGAGTTAGGAACATGATATCGCAAAACGAATTACATATTCATATTCCACGATGTCTCCTTTATAATAAACCGTCCATAAATCAGCCGGCAAAAATTTCACTGAAATCGACTCAAAAATGATAAAAATGTAAGGCTATACACTTGCGAATATATTAAATTTTTCTCATTTTGGGTGATTTTTTAAAAATGAAAATTATGACATTATTACGGAAGAACTCGTTGTTTCGATCCCAAATATGTATTCGATAATATAATTAAAAGAAATAATGTGCGGATTAGGTCGAGCGCAAAGAAACTGATACGTCTGCGCGCACAATATCTCGAGTTAGGAACATGATATCGCAAAACGAATCACATATTCATATTCCACGATGTCTCCTTTATAATAAACCGTCCATAAATCAGACGGCTAATATTTCATCGAAATTGACTCAAAAATGATAAAAATGTAAGGCTATACACTTGCGATTTTATTAAATTTTGCTCATTTTGGGTCATTTTTTAAAAATGAAAATTTTGATGTTATTACGGAAGAACTCGTTGTTTCGATCCCAAATATGTATTCAATAATGTAATTAAAAGAAATATTGTGCGGATTAGGTCGAGCGCAAAGAAACTGATACGTCTGCGCGCACCATAACTCCAGTTAGGAACATGATATCGCAAGACGGATGTCATATTCATATTCTACGATGTCTCCTTTATAAAATGGCGTTCATAAATCAGCCGGCTAAAATTTCACCGAAATCGACTCACAAATGACAAAAATGTAAGGCTATACACTTGCGATTTTATTAAATTTTTCTCATTTTATGTCATTTTTTCAAATTAAAATTATGACATTATTACGGAACAACTCGTTGTTTCGATCCCAAATATGTATTCGCTAAGGAAATTTAAAGAAATGTTTTGCGGATTAGGTCGAGCGCAAAGAAACTGATACGTCTGCGCGCACAATATCTCGAGTTAGGAACATGATATCGCAAAACGAATTACATATTCATATTCCACGATGTCTCCTTTATAATAAACCGTCCATAAATCAGCCGGCTAAAATTTCACCGAAATCGACTCAAAAATGTTAAAAATGTAAGGCTATACACTTGCGATTTTATTAAATTTTGCTCATTTTGGGTCATTTTTTAAAAATGAAACGTATGACATTATTACGGAAGAACTCGTTGTTTCGATCCCAAATATGTATTCGATACGGATATTCACTTAAATGTTGTGTGGATTAGGTCGAGCGCAAAGAAACTGATACGTCTGCGCGCACAATATCTCGAGTAAGGAACATGGTCATTTTTTTAAAATGAAAATTTTGATGTTGTTACGGAAGAACTCGTTGTTTCGATCCCAAAAATGTATTCGATAAGGAAATTCAAAGAAATATTGTGCGGATTAGGTCGAGTGCAAAGAAACTGATACCTCTGCGTGCACCACAATTCCAGTTAGGAACAAGATATCGCAAAAAGAATTACATATTCATATTCCACGATGTCTCCTTTATAATAAACCTTCCATAAATCAGCCGGCGAAAATTTCACCGAAATCGACTCAAAAATGATAAAAATATAAGGCTATACCCTTGCGATTTTATTAAATTTTGCTCATTTTGGGTCATTTTTTAAAAATGAAAATTATGACATTATTACGGAAGAACTCGTTGTTTCGATCCCAAATATGTATTCGCTAAGAAAATTTAAAGAAAAGTTTTGCGGATTAGGTCGAGCGCAAAGAAACTGATACGTCTGCGCGCACACTATCTCGAGTTAGGAACATGATATCGCAAAACAAATTACATATTCATATTCCACGATGTCTCCTTTATAATAAACCGTCCATAAATCAGCCGGCTAAAATTTCACCGAAATCGACTCAAAAATGATAAAAATGTAAGGCTATACACTTGCGATTTTATTAAATTTTTCTCATTTTGGGTCATTTTTTAAAAATGAAACGTATGACATTATTACGGAAGAACTCGTTGTTTCGATCCCAAATATGTATTCGATACGGATATTCACTTAAATGTTGTGTGGATTAGGTCGAGCGCAAAGAAACTGATACATCTGGGCGCACAATATCTCGAGTTAGGAACATGATATCGCAAAACGAATTACATATTCATATTCCACGATGTGTCCTTTATAATAAACCGTCCATAAATCAGCCGGCAAAAATTTCACCGAAATCGACTCAAAAATGATAAAAATATAAGGCTATACCCTTGCGATTTTATTAAATTTTGTTCATTTTGGGTCATTTTTTTTCAAATGTAAATTATGACATTATTACGGAAGAACTCGTTGTTTCGATCCCAAATATGTATTCGCTAAGGAAATTTAAAGAAGTGTTTTGCGGATTAGGTCGAGCGCAAAGAAACTGATACGTCTGCGCGCACAATATCTCGAGTTAGGAACATGATATCGCAAAACAAATTACATATTCATATTCCACGATGTGTCCTTTATAATGAACCGTCCATAAATCAGCCGGCTAAATTTTCACCGAAATCGACTCAAAAATGATAACAATATAAGGCCATACACTTGCGATTTTATTAAATTTTGCTCATTTTGGGTGATTTTTTAACAATGAAAATTATGACATTATTACGGAAGAACTCGTTGTTTCGATCCCAAATATGTATTCGATAATGTAATTAAAAGAAATATTTTGCGCATTTGGTCGAGCGCAAAGAAACTGATACGTCTGCGCGCACAATATCTCGAGTTAGGAACATGATATCGCAAAACGAATTACATATTCATATTCCACGATGTCTCCTTTATAATAAACCGTCCATAAATCAGACGGCTAAAATTTCACCGAAATCGACTCAAAAATGATAAAAATGTAAGGCTATACCCTTGCGATTTTATTAAATTTTGCTCATTTTGGGTCATTTTTTAAAAATGAAACGTATGACATTATTACGGAAGAACTCGTTGTTTCGATCCCAAATATGTATTCGATACGGATATTCACTTAAATGTTGTGTGGATTAGGTCGAGCGCAAAGAAACTGATACGTCTGCGCGCACAATATCTCGAGTAAGGAACATGGTCATTTTTTTAAAATGAAAATTTTGATGTTGTTACGGAAGAACTCGTTGTTTCGATCCCAAATATGTACTCAATTATGTAATTGAAAGAAATATTGTGCGGATTAGGTCGAGCGCAAAGAAACTGATACCTATGCGCGCACCATAACTCCAGTTAGGAACATGATATCGCAAAACGAATTACATATTCATATTCCACGATGTCTCCTTTATAATAAACCGTCCATAAATCAGCCGGCTAAAGTTTCACCGAAATCGACTCAAAAATGATAACAATATAAGGCTATACACTTGCGATTTTATTAAATTTTGCTCATTTTGGGTGATTTTCTAACAATGAAAATTATGACATTATTACGGAAGAACTCGTTGTTTCGATCCCAAATATGTATTCGATAATGTAATTAAAAGAAATATTGTGCGGATTAGGTCGAGCGCAAAGAAACTGATACGTCTGCGCGCACAATATCTCGAGTTAGGAACATGATATCGCAAAACGAATTACATATTCATATTCCACGATGTCTCCTTTATAATAAACCGTCCATAAATCAGACGGCTAAAATTTCACCGAAATCGACTCAAAAATGATAAAAATGTAAGGCTATACACTTGCGATTTTATTAAATTTTTCTCATTTTGGGTCATTTTTTCAAAATGAAAAGTATGACATTATTACGGAAGAACTCGTTGTTTCGATCCCAAATATGTATTCGTTAAGAAAATTCAAAGAAATGTTTTGCGGATTAGGTCGAGCGCAAAGAAACTGATACGTCTGCGCGCACAATATCTCGAGTTAGGAACATGATATCGCAAACCAAATTACATATTCATATTCCACGATGTCTCCTTTATAATAAACGTTCCATAAATCAGCCGGCTAAAATTTCACCGAAATCGACTCAAAAATGATGAAAATGTAAGGCTATACCCTTGCGATTTTATTAAATTTTGCTCATTTTGGGTTATTTTTTAAAAATGAAACGTATGACATTATTACGGAAGAACTCGTTGTTTCGATCCCAAATATGTATTCGATACGGATATTCACTTAAATGTTGTGTGGATTAGGTTGAGCGCAAAGAAACTGATACGTCTGCCTGCACAATATCTCCAGTTAGGAACATGATATCGCAAGACGGATGTCATATTCATATTCCACGATGTCTCCTTTATAATAAGGCGTTCATAAATACGCCGACTAAAATTTCACCGAAATCGACTCAAAAATGATAAAAATGTAAGGCTATACACTTGCAATTTTATTAAGTTTTGCTCATTTTGGGTCATTTTTTAAAAGTGAAAATTATGACATTATTACGGAAGAACTCGTTGTTTCGATCCCAAATATGTATTTGATAAGGTAATTCAAAGAAATTCGAAGAAACTGAAGTCTGCATGCATCATAACTCGAGTTATTAACAAGATGTCTTCTCCATAAGAAAGCGTTCATAAATCAGCTGAATACTGGCCGAAAACAACTCAAAATGATACAAATGTAAGGCTGCAAACTTGTGGGTTTTATTGAATTTTGCTCATTTTGGCCAAACTTTTTATCATGCCCAATATAGATGTTATTACGGAAGAACTCGTTGATTCGATTACTAATATATATATCGTATGTAGGACTGTAAGTCAACGATTTGTATTTGCGGTTTTGCTCGAGCTTTAAGAAATTGATAAGTCAAGTGGGGGGCATGATTTATATTTTTTCATGAAACACTTGCGTCTAGCCCACAGGGAGACGTTTATAATTAAAGGAGGTGGCTAAACATCGGTCGAAATCGATTGAAAATATAAACCATGTAAATTCAACCTCAGAGGTAATATTCCAACGGTTGTACACTCAATAGAAGGGTTAATTATTGCCATATTATCATGATTCTAGTTAAGTGTTGTGCATCTAATTTTCGGCATGATACAATATCCCGACATGTCCTTGTTGATAGACCCAGGGGTGGCGCCAGGGTATTTTGAAGGAGAGCAAAGCATAAGGCGAGTGACGTCGTCCTGGGGGCCAAGGGGTGTCCCCCTCCTTTTCAAAACATCTTTCAACTATCAGGTAACCTTAGACGCAATCTGGTGCAATATTTTTCATCTTTTGAAGTCATTTTTCCCAAGAAATTCTAGTTTCCAAATAAGTTACTACTCAAAATAGAGGGCAAAATCGGTCATTTTGGGTGGAAAAATTCATTTTTCTTAGTCCCCAGACCTCCGGATGCCTTCTAGTTTTCTAAATCGTTAGAAACATGTATCAGATATAGACCTACCCTCCTTTTCTCTTCTTGTTTCTCTTTCGCTTCCTCCTTTCTTGTCTTTAGTTTTCTCCTTTTCCCCTTTCTTTTCCTTCTCTTTCCCCCTTTTCTGGCAAATGATTGGAGTAGTTGCCCCCTGCCCCCTCTGTGGCGCCGTCCCTGGATAGACCATAATAACAAGATTTCAACATTTTGATATCTAGTCACCAACAACCTCCTTTGACCTTCATTACAACAGGAAGTTCAAACATTAAGTTCCGGTACTGCTTCTTATGCGTAGGCACTACTGGGCACAATACAAGCCAAGTGAGGGATCCAGTCTATTACCCCTGATGCACACAAGGTTATAGCCTGCGAGATGAAATTGCACAGATGTCAACATAAACTTCTGTACAAATTGCAAATGCAGCTGACTGTTGTAGGAGCACGACACATCCGCCCAGTGGGTGTCAACACCAGGTACAGCCTTGCCCATTGTCTTTACAACCAGTGGCGGTACACAGTAAGTAATCTGGGGAAAACGCGTTAGGGGGAAGGGGTGGATATGACGTCGGGGAAAGTTTAGGTTTTATCCTTCAGGGCCAGCAAGCCACATGGGGTCATCTAAGACCCTAAACGAGGATGATCATGGATGTACCCCGGCGAAATTTATCTTCTCTTTAGGACTGGTGCTCCCAAGATAACATGGCAGGGTTGTGCTAGGCAATTCCAGTCCTTCTCCATGGACTGCCATTTAATGTCTCCATCCAGCAGATGAAATCTAAAGAGCATCACCAACCTTTTGCCTCTCTATCAAAAGCTGCGCAGGGTACAGGGTCCTAGGGGTGGTGCTAGGATTTGCCCAACAGGGGTACAAGCTCTCCAACAAGGGGGGGGGGGTGGGGGCAACCAAAGGCCCCGACAAAGGTGACGTGTTCGAGAAGCCACAATTTTTCGGTGTGCGAAAATTTTTGAATTTTATTTGAGAAAATTTGAAAAACTTGGGGTCTTCTATTTAAGAAAATTTGGGGCTTCTTTTGAAAAATTTGCCTTCCTTGAGAGTAAAATCATGTGAACCATCGGGACACTATTTGCCGTCGGGGATTACATGCTTCATCATACCACATCAAGGGTCCTCCACGAAACTGGATTATTTCCCAGACAGGGGCCATGTTCCCCCACCCCCTTCCCACCTGGTGCCATTCCTGGAGGATCCCTGCTCTGCACCACTGCTTGACAGCTTATTAAAACCACGTAAAGGCCTGAAGTGGAAGACTTCTTTGAGCCAGACAACCAGCAACTCATTTTTTCTTCTACTTCCTTTTTAAATTTGCCAGTCTGGCACCCCCTCACCATCACTGTGAAAAGCCATGTTAAACAAACAAATTTGAGTCACCAGAAACTTTCCACCTGGATTTGATCCAGGGGCCTTTCGAATGCAATGTACTACACTCAATTACCAAATCAACGTCCAAGGAGAGGTGGGGTATATCTCCCATTTGCAAACTTTTGCACAGATTCTTCCATTTGACAGTATTTCACTTCTTACCGGCCTACCTCTCTATATATTATGGATAAGAAACAGTTCAGGTTGTGGGTGTTAATTCCACTCTTCCCACCACTGAACATTTGTGAATACTTTTTGATGAATTCTGGGAATTGACCCGAATGACACATTAGTCAAGTCTGCAGAGCACATTTTTTAATTATCACATGCCCCCATCCCCACCCCCATCCCTTCTGTTCTTGAGACCTTCCAGTGGTGTTTTTACTCAAATTCAAACCCATAAGTACTGTGAGCTATCCTGTGGACTGCACCATATAACACCAAGAGGATTTACAAAACACAAGTTTTATAAGGCAGAGGGGTGTTCTCCCCTCCCCCCCCCAATCCAATCCCACTCCTGTATGAACCTACACCTTGTACACAACTATTGTACACAAATATTTTACACAAAATAACTCAACACCAGACATAGTAAGTTTAAGTAAGCTGTACATTTCATCTATTCCATAATAAATCATAGTATTTTCATAAATCCACCATACTTACAATAAATCTAGGTTAAGCCAGCTAATTTTGCAAGTAAAATTGTGTTTATCATTAAACCATGCTAGCTTCTCTACAAATCTTGCTCTAACATACCACCCACTTTCCCATAAATAAATGTTTTGAACATGTTTTTCTCTTTATGCAAATCAATTATGTAGCTAAAACAAACAAAACTTCCTGTGTTCTCCTTCCAAAATACGAAAGACTGCACTGAGAAACAGTGAAACGAACGACAACGAGAACCATACAAATTTGGAACACAGGGTGATATACTGTTGTGGGTTAATTGACTACATCAATTCAAGAAGCAATAAATATAACATTTCTTTTCATTCCTATTATTTTCTGGGAATAACACTGTCCATTTGTCTCCTTACATTGCATAGACAAACATTCTATACTAATGTACAAACCCATCTAGTTCACTTTTAATTCTAGAAGGTTACTCTTTTAGGCACTCCATGATTGTATAAACATCAGAAATATATAATTTAACTACACAAACACACACTTAAGTTTGAGGTGTGAATTGAGGACATTTAGCAATCTACCTGGCAAGTGAGGACAAGACATAAAACCAAGCACCTCACAGAATGTTTGACAATTACTGTGATAACGTTGACCATATTTTCCTCAAGGAAGATACTTAAGTTTCTGGCATGTTTGTCAGGGTATAAAGTCAGGAAGAATTTGAAAAAAGTGCCATGTAAATGTGTTACCAAATCAACTGTGGAATACCCACCACCTGAAAGGTCAGTTTAATAGGGGTGCTCATCCTTTTTAATACAGAAATCCTTTCTATGGTTACAAAAGGAGAGAAGATGTCCCCAGTTTTACAATTTGTCCACAACTGACAAGGCAAAAGTACATGAATGTCCCCAATTCACACCAATTATGTGTAAACCCACCCATGTCAGCTAACATCACATAACCAACATAACAAGCAACTGGACACTGCTAACAAATATTCTAGCCTCTACTACCAGATAGCTAAAATCACTTATTGCCTTCAAAAAGCAGCTTACCACAATCTTTTAGGTTTATGGTGAGCACTTCTACCCATGTCATGATGGAAGACACTCACAAACTACCACAGGGGCATAGCCAGGCCTCTCATGCAAGGTGGGCAGTGGGCAAGGCTTGAAAAATTTTCCCAAGGGAGTAACAAATGGGGAATAGTGTTCTTACAAATAGTGCACAGTTTGCCTGCCAATTTCTCCCCACCTCCCTGCCCACACTTCTCCAAGGTGTGCCAGTCATGTGCCTCAAGCACCCCTAGCTACACCCCTGAACTACCAACAAAGTGTATTACATTGTTAGTACAATGCTAGACACATAACTTCTGCTACCCTGTCAATATTCTTTGTCCAATACCAACAAGTCTTCTCTAGTTTCATCTAAGCCCACAGTCATGAGGGCATTCTAGGTCACCCCCCCCCTCCCCATAATTTTTAAGCCTTAATTATATCTCCAACTTTTCAAAGCTGTAATTTCAGGGAGACAAACAAATGATAGTTCCATGAAAGTGTCCCCTTCACATAAACCTTACCTGTTGAAATTACAGAAGCTCACTTGAGGACCATAGTCCCAAGGACCATTCTGAGGCAGTGCCCCTTGAATTTTTACCATGCCCCCCTCCCCCCCCTCCAAAAAAAAATTAAAGCTTTGATTTCATGGAACAGATGTAAAGATCAGTCCATGAAAATACCCCTAAAACATAAAACTTCTCCCAGCAAATTTTGACCAGCTGGCTATGAGCTTAAGTTCCACACCCACAGTTGGTAAGTCTTACAGCATAAATTGCCAAATTTAAAACTTGTGTCTAAGCCTACTTTGACCACATTCAAGACATCAGACAATGTTTTGGCAAGACAAAGGCTCACGTTTGTGCATCTAGAGGAGGAAGTAAAAGACAGCCTCTTTATGTAGTTCTTTTTCATGTCTCCACTCCACATCATACTTTAAAAACATATCTGTGTAACAGTGAAACCCAGTCTCTACGCTGTCATGGAAACGCCAGACGTCTACTCCCTGCTCTTGTCAATCTCCACCTCTGGGTGTAGTCAAGCCAGATCCACACCCTTCCACATAATCAAACAGAATGTCTACTCCTCCTTGTACACATGCCAAATATATACCCCTCCCTCTAGTCAAACCAGCTTTCCTTCCCTCCTTGCACCCAAACCTTATATTTATCATGTCCTTCTAGTCAAACAAAATTTTCATCTCTTCTTTTGTTGTCGACCAGGTATTGACAAAATACTCAAACTAACACCAAATCTACCCCCTTACTTGTAATCAAACCACATAATGACCCCTCATCACTGCCAGTCAAACCAGATCTCTATCCTTCAAGTTGTAGTCAACCAGATATGGACACCTTACTCCTCATAGTAACACCAAATCTCCACTTCTACATGTAATCAAACCACATAATGACCCCTCATCATTGTCACATAGTTAAACCAGATCTCCATCCTTCCTTTAAGCTGTAGTCAACCAGATATTGACACCTTACTCCTAACAGAAAAACCAAATTTCCATCCCTGCTTATAGTAAAATCAGGTAATGACTCCTCATTACCAACATCACCACTCCTGGTCCGAATCAAACAATCTTCAGGATGCAGATATTCAATCCCACATAACTTTAATATTCTCTCTCAAAGGATAAGTCAGTAGCAAATCTTCTTGTGCCAACTATACACCTCATACCCCATCACATTTTAGAGTGCTTTCCAAAAGCCATAGTTTCAAGCCTCTTTACAAATATTACCTCTTGTCATTGAAAACAAGTCCAACATGTTCCAGAAATAATCCTTCTGAGCGGAAGAAGTTCACGCCTGCTCAATAAGATACCCCACAGGTACCAATTTCGACCCTGGTGAGAAGAGGAAATTGCCATAAGGCAATGTGCCTGCCCAAAGACATAAAATACCAAGCCACAACTGAAGCAGCAACCCTTGGATCCTAAGTCTGAATCCTTTGCCAAAAGGCCACTAAGCTCTTGTGCAATAGACTTCTATAATTTTGAAAGCTTTAAGTAAAATGGAATTGTTAAGCATAAAAGAGCCTAACTTTGTGTATTTACTGCAAAGGTTCAACTGCTGCTTTAATGACACACCAAAAAGAGATAACCCTCAAACTTAATGAAATTTTGATTCCTGTACAAATGCATTTCTTTACAGTCATCACATTCACTGGAGATGAAGACACAAACAAGTTTGTGCTAATAGTGTTGCAACTGTTATTGAAACGAAGTAAGGTAATTTAACTTACAAAAGTAATAAGAATGATTGTTAAGAATTTAAGTGATTAGTAACAGTGGTTCCATGAGGAGGCACCAATTAATCACCCTCATTTGTTACAGCAGGGAGTTGTTACAGATGGAGGACAAACACTTCTCCTTTGACACTATGTGGTTTACCTACAATAATCCCCCCTTTGTCTTGCTCTATCAAATTCTTTACCACTTGAAAGGGATTACAGGATGCAACGACAATGGACAATTGTCCAAACAGTTTTAGGATGACTTCACCCATTGCCATGATACTGCCAGTCGTCAAGGGAAACAAAAATCATTTCATCTCTTTAAGCCAGTTTACACTTTTCAAAAGGGTTCAGTAAAAGTTCAAATAACTTACTGAACATGAATCCCTGATTCTAAATTTTAGGAACAATGCAGAACTTTCTTAACTTTTGACAAAATGTAGACTTGCCAGCTTTACCAAAAAGGTATGCTACTTTACATGTGTAAAAATTAGAATAATAAAGATGACAAAGGTTTAACATCTGTCGGGGGAGCAGATCACTTCAGAGTTCTCTCTTCATAAAATCTTTGTCTGAGGATTACTTTAGTATCAAAGGATCAAACTCTGATAAGGAAGGTTAGGTTAAACAAATAGCAGAGGAACTTAGGGACCTGTTAATAAGAATCTCCACTAACAAAAAGAATTAAATTACTCTCAAGAGCATACTGTCTAATGGATTAGGTGCTTGGACTCCATCCGTAACAACTCCCTGGTCACAGGCAGTGATTCTGTTATAGAACAATGGAAATGACATACAGTTCCCTGCAATCATCATGTCTTTATTTTCATCACATCCCACACTTTGTATTAAGCTTGTGCATAATGTTCATCATGATATAGTAATAGACCTATGTATTACACAATATGTTTCTTCTTTCAGGCAATACGAGGAGAATGCTATCTATCAGTTGCATGTGTACCTCAAGCCTAATGTTACACCTACAACATAACTTGTAATGTTAGGCACTTGCACCCATGTCACTGGTCACATATTTATACCAATTTCAAGGCCATGAAAAAATGATTTCAAATTTTTGTTTCCACTCCTTCTCTAATGTCCAAATAAAGTCCACTGTGATGTGTTCTACCAAAGCATATTCTCAAACACCAGTACTTATGTGATATAATGTCAATCAAATGTGAAAACTAACATTACCCCTCATATTCCAGGAAAACAAAAAGCTTTCATTTCCTGGAAATCTTGAGTGAACCAGGAGATACTGGAAGCAACCCTGGATCTAATTTTGCAAAGTTCTATCTCAAAACCTGTCTGTCTGCTTCAGTGTCTCATAAATATTTTCCTTCCAATGCTAGATGCTGTCAATATTCCTTCCAGTAGCGTCAATCTTTACTCGAATGTGGGGGGGGGGGGGGGGGGGACATGGCCACTTCTGTCAAAACTTTACTGTATAAAAATCTTAAGTCAATAGGTGTATTTCCAAAATAAGAGGGAGGACACTTCCCCCTGTCCCCCCAGGATTGATGCCCATGATTCCTTCTAATCTTTCTGGAATAACTAAACTTTTTGTAAACTCTTGGAGTTAGAATGGTACAAATTCCAACACTTAGTTGGAGATGATATAGTGGAACTGGGTGTTTATATTGTGAACCTTTTGACCCCAGGTAAAAGCCATCTCGTGCCTTCATATTTGCACCCTTAACTCCATTAGTTTTGACCTATTTCACTTAGATTTGTTTGAGTAAGCCGGTGAGGTACTACACAGAAAAGTAGCACTCTTGTAGAAAAGTTAGTAAGTAAGGCTATAATGAGCTCATATAGCACCATATCTACTCATATTGCGCAACAGTTAAAATATACTTAAGCATTAACCTGACAACAGGTCACTCTGAGCTGCGTCAATGTTTATCGTTTTAGTACACTGTCGTCCAATTCCAAGACACACAGTTAAGTAGTATTCTTCTGCATCATGTTAAACATGTATTACAAATGAGGAGCTGATGTCATTCTCCCAATCAATGATGTAAAAAATGCATCAGACTGCTCGGCAGTCACTGGTCTCAGTGAATCCAGTCAAAGCCAATGATGAAGTAATGCATCACTTGACTGCTTTGCAGTCATATGCTCTCATTTCTTCACATCCAGGGCACCTGCTCCAGTACAGCCACCGCATCGTTCCTCCCCATTTCTCGGAGGAGATGGACCAAGGTGCTGACGGCACTGTCCTCTCTGCAACGCGCTTCCCATAAATCTAAAATTTGATCCGTTGGACTTGGCTTGGTAGCAAAGAAGTTGATGTACCTATGAGGGGAAAATATTTAAAATTAGATATGTAATCCATCCATTCATTAACTCAGGCCTTGAGTGCAGTTAGTCAATGATTTTGAGGGAAGAAAAATGTGGGTAAAACTTGCAGAATTAATGGATTACAACTTCACATTGTGTGGCTTACAACATTCTAACTTAAACTTGGAATCATTTCGATTCAATAGGCCATTTCAGATGCAGGAACGGTACATTGCTCGTACATGGAAATCCTCCTGGCTATGATCCTACTACAGATAAATCTCTGTATCTCCCAATAATAAAGACTAAATACTTCAAATGTCACTGCCTTTATTCACTGCACTATATCTTTCTAATAAGTACTACATATTCAGCATATTTTCTAATCACAAGTGCAGGGTTTCCCCTGGCAATGTTTTTGTGAGGCAGCCACCTCACAGTTTTTGGCCACCACCTCACCGAAATTTGCTATTACTGCCACCTGTACTGTACTAACTATAGAAGTATTGATACTTCTCCCTCACTGTTGGTGCCAGGCTGGCACCATATTACCCACATGGACTAATACCACCTCACACTCTCTAAAACCCAGGGGAAACCCTGCAGTGTAATCACATACATGTTGAAGGTTTCAACACACACATCTAAAAAGTTTCTTACATCTCTGTATTCATTGCCTTTCTGTTTGTTGACCATTATTGACTTTCAAGCATTTATTGTACAACAATGAATGCCGTATTGTCCTGCTGTTTAACCATACTGTTCAGGCCTCTAACCAGGGCCCTGTTTCATAAAGAGTAACAATTGATCTTAAGTTTGATTTCAATAAAACTATGGCACCATAGATTAAGCTTAAGACTGATCCTTACTCTTTCAGACAGGGCCCAGCTTGCCCATTTTGGAATGTTCTCGGGTGTCCAGATGCTAACTGATACAGCATTTTCTGAATTCTAAGCTATGTACAAGAGGTGGACCAGGCCAGAATTCTAGTTGGGATGGGGAGGGGAGGGAATAAAGGCTTAAATCACATGTCAGACCAGTATACTCAGCTCATACCCAACTATTGCATATATTTGCCCATAAGTACACAAATTTCCAACTTTCTATCATTTTCTTACACATAGAGCCAACTTACCCATCCACACCCAGTTTAGCAGCAAGTAACCGCCAATCATTGCCTGCAGGTCTTGGTGGGTCTAAGCTTGTACAGAGCCTGGCTCTCACTGGTCTAGGAAGACGGAACACCTTGGTGGGAGTCTCAAAGGATGCTACTGAAGACTGACTTGGGCTGGTATGGTAGTTTTGGTGTTCCATACCCTTTTGACAAATGAAAACACCAGAAATAAATTAAGAAGAACAAACTGATGAGATGATGCTTTACAAATGAAAACCCAAACAAACTTTTTTCAAATACACTTTAACAGGACCAGTATGGTCCAGCAGATTCTCAAAAGTTGGTCACTTTGTGGTAA
The DNA here is from genome assembly GCA_029531755.1 of Holothuria leucospilota. Taxonomy (NCBI): domain Eukaryota; kingdom Metazoa; phylum Echinodermata; class Holothuroidea; order Aspidochirotida; family Holothuriidae; genus Holothuria; species Holothuria leucospilota. The sequence continues at coordinate 38,017,382 of CM055980.1, read as the reverse complement.
AAGCATGCAATATTGTAAATATGTATCAAAACATTTCTATTTAGAACTGCAGTCATTCTTAGTAGTGACCACTACTTTTGTAGCCTGCGGAGCAGACTCTGTAGCAGCCTTCTAATAGATGGCGCTCTCACAGAAATCATAATACACCCTGTATATATTCTATACAGAGTCTGCAAACCTTCCTCCAGTTTTCATTTACACGAATCCCCAAAATGCCGGATAGATTATTATTCATAAGAAGATCACATGGTGTTCACGGCTACTGATTATTCATGTTTATCAACGGTCTGCAACGATGCAAATACATGAATACTTCTAAAGATATGGTGATATCCTAAAAAGGTACGTAATTATCGTGTATGAGCTAAAGTCGAGCTAATTCTTGCAGTAAAAAGTCAAGCCTAACGTTAGGCGTAGGATCTTGTCCCAGATCTTGCCGGTTTGTACAAACTGGCCTGTATACAGGCCCTCGCATGGGCAAGATGACAACCTTCCTTGCATGCTAGCTGTATACATTTACACGGTAGCAGCTAAGCCAGTAACTATACAGTATTAGCTGTACTGCACTGCATAACAAGTTGTCTGCTGTAGCGAAGCAACCGGTTGCACATGTTGACTCCACCCCTTACCAATGCTGATGAAGTGTGCATTAATTATCATGAAGTTATTTTTGTCTCAGAAATGAGATTGGCTAGAAAGTTGGCAGGCTATTGTATTGTACTAGTATTAAACTTTGTCTGTATAATGTACATTAGGGGTAAGCAAATATTAAGAATTGTACTTGTAGCTGATAAAACTCAACAATAGCTTGCTTACAGCAGGCTACTACTTTTGTTACAGGAAAAATTAAGCTTGGCTATGATCCATACTATGATCCGTATTTTGCTTCAACAACCCCATCATGCATCTTTGTCAAATTTCACTTTTTCACAACAAAGCCCACAATTCACCCAAAATATGCAAGAATCTGTTGAACTAGTAGCTCTACGGTGAAGCACTCCTTTTTTTTTTTGAACTAAGCCCTGAACAGTCATGGAATAGTTGGAGTGACCAACCTGGAAGACACTCCTTTATGGTTGCAGCTGATCTCTGAATATCAATTAGGCAACTTTGCATGGGTCCTCATGATAACATTTTGGTTTCTCAACCTTATGTAACTCCTGGTCCACTTTTGTTTATTGAAATTACTCCAGCACCACCTTAAACAATTAACTGACAACTGAAGTTCCACTTACATATTTATACCTTACCCATCCGGGACAAGTTTTAACACAAGCAATGTCTACTACTAAAATTCCGTCAGTTTCAGGTCAGACAAACTTCATTGAAAATAATGACAGAAATACAATTAAACATTCTATTTTATTTGTCTGGCCAACTTTCCAGCATACCAGAGAGTGCTCCAAGGCCATTTGCAAAGAAATGGCAGTAGCTTTTGTGGCTGTCAAAGCCAACGCACACTCCCGGTCAACTTTAAAGTGTACCTTAAGTCTAAAATTTCAAAAATATATGTTACAAAGCTTGAAAAATGAATCCAAACGGTCCAACTTCCATCTTCACAGGACATTCCTGTGCTGAGATATAAAATGTTGAAACTTATTCAAACCAATTTAAAATGGTAGATTGCACAATAAGTTGTGATGTCATTCTTGTACTACTCAAATTACTGTCTTTGTTTTTTTCAAAAGCTACACCAACTTGTGCCAAAATGTGATTACTGTCTTACTGTTATAGGGTAACTTGACTACACTCTGCATGCAACATGCTATGCAAGAAAAGAGCAAATTTTTTCAAGGTCATATATATAAGCATTTTAATTTCAAAAGGAAACAAAAGCAGGTAATGTGAGTTGTACAAGAAGGACAATACAACTTATAGCGCAATGGACTATTTCAAATAAACTGAATAAATTTCAACATTTTATATCTCAGCAACAGAGTAAGCTACAAAAATGGGATTTGAATGAGATTTATTTTCCAACCTCTAAAATATATATTCTTGTAATTCTAGACTTAAGGTATACTTTTAAGAAAGAGTACCACACATTATGCTGAGCCAGCACTGTACAGATGAAAAAATATCAAGAAGCCACTGGCTCCTAAATAGGAATTTGAGAGCATTTGTTAACTCCTTTGCAAACCTTTCTGAGGGAATTCTTTAGAAAAATGTTGCAATTTACACAGTACATCAGAGGAACATTTAAATAAGGGATTTTCATTTATGGGGATGTAATTTCTGAGTGAAAAACTTGCTTTCCACTTCATGAAGCTTTCATGAGAACATGGGCTGCTTGTGATGCATTTCCATGCATAGCATATGAAAGTATGGTAGAAATCTGTAGACTGACACCAAACTAATTACGTTTGTAGGAGCCTTGATACAATCATCTTGTTGCCATTTGAACAACACTGGACGCATCTGCAACTGATCTGGTCACATTGCACAGCTCTGCATATGACCACTTTCTCTAAACAAGATCACCCAACTACAGTTTAGCTGGTTTTAATGGTCAAAAGCACAATCATTTAGACCACTTCTTCAAGGGCAAATAGCATCAGCCACTTTCATACTAGGCTGATAACCCCTGATACTTCACTGATAACACAAACCTAAAAGCTTGAACTGCGATTGGTTGTTTAATTACACCTCCATGGTTTGCCCACACCTTCTAATTCACAAGGAACACTGTTGATTTCAGGAGAGAAAAAACATCCACTTTTGCAGGCTAGCAGTTCCAACATTAGTATTAAATTTTGGGAACCCTCACAAACTACAAGTTTAACTGTATCATGTGAGTTCCCCAGTTTTAATCTGTCTGCATTTATTGGTGTAACAACTTGCAATGATACACGCTTTTCCGCCATTTTCCTCCAATAGAGGGAGCACTTTCTCCATTGTGACATTATATGCATAAGGTCTATTGAATCATATGAGTTCCCCATTTAAGAGTAGTGGAAATTATTTGACATTTAATTCAGTCTGTGCAAAGACTGGAAAGCATTCATCATTTGTGGACTGATGTAAAGAGACAGGAATCTTATTCAAACTGTTTGACCTATTGGAACTACTGCAGTATCACTACAGAACACCGATAACTAGTCTGCACAGCATCTGCCTGTAAGCCTGAAAAACCTTGGGTCAAATCACGGTCAAGTCATACCAAAGCTTCTAAAATGTAACCTCCTGCCTTCAAACTTGGGGATCAAAAAAAGAGTTTGAAACAGGGATAATAATACATTGTGGGTGTTGAATAGCGATTGTTACATAGATGTCCTGGCTGTACCACCCCCAGGTGATTGAGTTGAATTTTTGGGATGAAAAGAACAGATTAAGACTGATTTGTGCACAAGCTTTTGAGCATTCCAAAGAATAGATATGCATGCAGTTTTTGATATTATCATTAATATTAGATAAGATAAATTACACGAGTTAGAGTGATATAGCTTACATCTTCCATCCTCCGAGATATTTCCAGAACTTGTAAACTTGTTTGTGCAGAACCTTGTGTAACATGTACTCTGCAACCAACCACATCCAACGAAGGATCTTCTCGGGCCAAAGTGAAAGAACAATGAAGAGTGTTGTAGTTTCCACTCCACACATGGAAGAACGGGATCTCCTGTGAACATAAAAAAAAAAAGAAAAAAAAAAATTCCAAAATCTAATTTAGCCACAGTTGCCTAAAGCTAGTATCCATCTCCATCCACGATTTTCCTACTTTCAGCACGAGGGCAGAACTTAAAACTTTGTTATCTCTTCTTTCAAACAAACAATGGTGTATGCAAAGATAAGGGGGTGGTGGCTGGAGGGTTGTGAGTCGCATGTAAATAGGGACGTGTCCCCAACCTTAAAAATTTCTGAGATCTTGTGCACCCCTACTGCATATTAATGCCACATATTACTGTTTAGTATGGTCACTTCTTCAGATTCTCTAATGAAGCAAAATTTCTTATATTTGATCAGGCCTCCATTTAAGGCACTCTCTACTCTTGTTTTATAATTAAGGTCAATTTAAACTATTGACTATTAATATTATATACCAGAATACTTGGTCAGTACCGCCTCTCACCTGGAAGTTTGCTGAAAGTTTACACTGCCACCCTTGCATGACTTCATCTAGGGATAGTCTCAGATTACCACTATCATCCTGAAATTCCATCAGTTTGGGGCGATGCAGCAGCACTCCGCCAAACTTTTGCTCCAACTGTACCACACGCTGAAATGACAATTTAAGCAAATTATTAAGTTAAACTCTGAATCTAAAGAACCTTTGACAAAAATTGAAGTTAATGTTCCAAACTTTTGAAGGTCAACCTATCCACACTCATTCTTTTAACACTATGATTTATAGATATAAATAAAATAATAGGAACCAACAGAAGGTAGCTGGGGATCTTTTTTAAGGAATCAGGCTTTCACAGAAAGAAATTACTGTTTTGTACTATTTTTCTTCTTAGTGTTTGTTCCCTACATTCGTATCTTTTTTCATGTTCTTTCATGTGTTTATGCAGCACTTAAGTTAACTTCTGGTTGATAGTGCATTTAATTAAATCAACAACAACAACAATAATAATAATTTCAATGGTTTGTTGGCCAGAACTGTCAAATGATGTAACACTGATAGCTCTTGTGAAGTGTAATATTTTTGGGAGAACAAAAAGTACTGGCAGAGTTTATTTGCAAGACTTAATGGCTTTATAATGATAAAAGATATTTTCTGTCTCTGCTTTTAAAATGAAATGTAAGCACAATATTTTCTTTTAAGTATATACATGATGGATAGCTACATCCTTGCCCAAATTGTTATGACCATTTGCAAGCTTGAAGTGAAAGATGTAGCCATCAGCAAACTACCCATCTTTGCTTGACCTAACTCAACTGTGGTAACTGAATTTCCAATACCTGGCACACTTCAAGACTGGCTACCCTGTTTTATGTGGTTGAAATATTTAAGAATCCTTTTTGTGCAAAATCAGTGGGATCTAACTGCCCAACATTAACAACTGTCACACCTCCAGTCGGGAGCCACGACAAACGTGTACAAGTTCAATTTTGTGACTGAAAGTGATGCAACACAGAACTTCCTAAGATTGGTCTTAAAACTGCTAGCCACAGCCATAGACCTATGCATCCTACAAGACTATTGGCGATGCATCACTGGAGGTGACTTTTGTCATGCAGAGTTGCATAATGTGCAGCAAGCTTCATTTAAATTGTTCCAAACCTTAACCCACTTTTCAATGTTGCTCCAGCATACTTCACACTCCCTCTCTTTTACTATAGTCTTCTACTACCTTGTAAGGCAACAGTGTAGAGGGTTTCAGATTAGATTACCCACATAAATCTTGTCCAGGGTTGTAGGTTTAGGGAGAAATGAAACAAGGTGCAGTATGAACAAAATATTTTAAGTACTGACACTACACTTGTAAATTCAAATACCATACTTAAAGGGAAATATTGCGTTTAAAATGCACCAGCAGGCATGGCATACAAGAAAATTACCTCTAATCATTATTAAACCATTCAGTCTCACCAATAAACTCCAGCAATAGCTTTATCTCCTCAAAATATTATGCACTGCAAGAGTAAGGGATGTTGCATCATTTGAATTTTTGAAAGTTTGGGTGAACAAATTATTTTTGTGCAACAGATAACCGAATTTCTTCCTGTGACAGCCTTATTTCTTGAAAAGAAAGCTCCCATACTACCTTATTTTGAATTGTCTATCATTTTGAATCTATAAGTATTGGTTTGAAAGACAAGAAATTTTTTTGTAAGACAAATGCAATATTTCCCTTTAAAGTGATGAGGACACATTTTATATTTGTAGTACACTGAAACAGGCACACAGATAGTTGCTAAAGATGTACTCAGATTAGGATTACAACAAGTGTGAAGAACAGTAGGAGAGATTTGTGTGAAAAGGTGGGGAGGGGGTTAAAGGACCCTTGAAGCAAAATTTGCTAAGTGAAAAAGTAAGGGTCCATGGAAGCATCTCAAAAAATATTGGGGAATATATTCTCCCCCCCCCCCCTTCTCCTATGATTTCTGCCTATGATTAAAATCCATATGAAAATCAGTATGGCCTCAATTTGGGGCCAATAAAGTCTTAATTTTATGACCAGCAGCGAATCACGATAGTCTGAAAAAGGATGCGATGTACGTTTTAAATGATACATACCTCTATTGCATCAGGTGTGTCATCTGTTACATAAACCTTGACAGAGTAATCCATATTGAATCTCAATGCTGGTCCAAAAGTGGCTAACCTAAGTCGTTTGCCTGCTGTCCTAGGTGGAGCAGATTCCCCCATCAAAACAAACGAACCTAACTGATCAAGGATGACAGAGCAGCTGGATGAATCTACCTGGCAGTAGACCAATGTGTTGATGGTTTCCTCACCAGCAGTGACAAGGCGCTGAGGGAATTATAATAAAATACTCAAGTTTAATCCAAGATTAGGAAAAGTTATCCTGAACATGTGAAGGAGCCTTCCTGGTACAGAAAATAGTCAAAACCAGGGCTGGAAAAAATGTTTACTTCCCAGGAATGGAGATAAATTTTCCACAATTCCTACCATATTTTCATGTACAATTTCCCTCATATGATGAAAATGTCCCTCCAAATACCCAAACTGCCCGGGAAGGAGCCTCCCAGCTTCCCAACTTTTTCCACCCACGGTAAAAACATTAAACCCATAAATTATACCTAAACATCGACTGGAAGGTCAGAATTATATTGCTGGGTAACTTCATTTTCTGGAACAAATTCATTATTTTGTTGCTGATGAATAATTTGTTGGCTGAAACATTTTAAATGATGAAACTTCCATTACACTTGAAATGTGTTGCACACAGTTTTTGGGATGTTAAGCTTTTGTCACAGTTACTTTGTGAAACAGAGTCCCCAAAACTTACCTGTGGTTTGAGAGCCTATAAGCCCTACTCACTTCATCTATTATACATGTGAAAAATCCCATCTACCATGGAATAAGTCTCAGTTAAAATTTCTTACAGAGATGGAGTTTGAAGCTAATCCTGCTTTGCCCCTATGCAACAGATAAGCGCCCTCATGTCCTTTTCCACTGGATTATGTCAAGCATGTTCACTTGTGTAATCAATGAGGTAACTAGGAGTGAAATACATTGGTGTAACCACACAGTCAAAAGGAGAAGTGATTCTTTACCACTGAACCATAACTTTGTTTATACTGCTGTTTCAAACTGATGCAATTTAATTGTCAAGTCATGAAGAACTGTGTGGCATACATCAAACAGGTTAATCCTACTAAGATGATATGGTCAGAATTTTTTTGCTTTTAACTTTAGACATTAACATACCAGATATAAGATCCAAACATGTTTCATGCTTGGTTATTCATAGTTTACAAGATTTTAATATGTTGACCACTGGTGACCTTAAATGACCTTTGACCTCCAAAAACCAATAAACCAATAAAAATCTACTAGATTTAATGAACTCAATTAGGCACAAACATGCCAAGTATGAGATTTATCCAGGTTTTCTTTCTTAAGATATCATATTTACAAGGATTCAGTTGACCTCTTGTGACTTCAAATGACCTTTGCCCTCCACCAAAACTGATTGTACTTTATGTGAGACACCCACATGCAAAACATGTGATTCACTCAAGTTTCCTTTCTTGAAGTACCATGTTTTATAATTTTTTTTGTAGTGAAACCTCCAGTGACCCCCAATCACCTTTGAACCGCCACAAAAAACAATGCATACGTTACACTCAACATGGGGCATTTCACATGCCAAGTGTGAAATCATTCAAAGTAACACATCCTTGAGACATCATGTTTAAAAGGTGTTTATTATTTGACCTCTAGTCACCTCCAATGACCTATGACCTTTAAAAAAACATCATCTACTCAACATGAGCCATTCACATAGTAAGAGATCCCTCCATCTAGACTCCTTGAGATTCTACCTTCTTGAAATTCTCCCAGAGTTGCAATTCCATTGAAAGTGGAGTCCACTACTCCACTATCTACCAAGAGTTGTGACTTTAAAGTAGAGATGGTTAACCATCCTAGGCCTACTACTTACCTCCCAAATTCCTTGTGGCTGTACTGACATATTGCAACTATAGATGCTGTACCTCCAATCTCCATCCCTCCTCTGAGAGCAATGTGGAATGGTAAGGATGACAGGCTTGGAGAAGGTGAGCCCTGGAGGGCCAGCCACCACTACAGGACTCAAAGACGTACAGTGGGGAGAGATATTAGGCTGGTTGGTAGGGTCTGGATCAATAGCTATGTAGACTTCTTCACCATTATTTCTAGTAATTGCACCATCTGGTATAAAGAGACTAACACCTGTAGAAATGAAGAAGGTAGAGGATTTTTTACCTCAGAAAAGTAGTGACGAAGCCAGAAATGTTTCCAAAGGAAAGGGAGGATAGGCTGTGAGTGATGGATTACTGAGTGTTAGAGAGGTGGGACATTGTCCTTAAACTTTAATTATGGAAGGGGTGTACTTTTTTCAGTATGGAGATGGGCTTGTGAGGACAAAGCTGTAGTAAGGGGGTATGAGACCCCAAACTTTCCCACTCCTTCATTAGCTGTGCCACTCACAGGAAAGACAATCATGATCAATGACAGTGCCTGAACTCTTTTTACTTCTAGAGTATATAATGATGAATCCTGATTCTCAGAATAAAGAAAGCCATCTGCCAAATAATATATGTCAGCTGAGAGAAGTAGCTCACTTGTATTGTGAACCTCTTCAGGGTAAAAACATTGCCAGATGCTATTCTGGCCTTTACGCCTTGTTCATTAATTGTAACAGATGAGGTAAGTATGGGTGTAATGAATTCAACCAACCTGCTTCAGGGATGATAAGTCGGCCACCGCGGGGACCAAACCTCCCTGAGGCCATCATGGGTGTATCTGTGCGTGGTAACCCTGGCTCCTGGAATGGAAGGTGGTCTGTGTCAACCTCTGATTCTGGACCCATGCTAGACTCGGAGGACTGAATGGGCAAGGCATATACTGGCTCATCTTTATGCTGAGAATAAAAGTCAGAGTCCTCATCGTGTCCATGGCAACGGTCATAACAACATGGTCGATCTTTACTTGCTGTACAGTAGTGTCTCTCTTGACCAGGTCCAACTAATGGCACATAAGTGTGGACTTGGGACTTCATGCTCCCGTTTTGGAGAGAATAGTGAGATCCATCTGAATGTGAGGAGCTGTACCCACCCAGGTGAGTAATGGTGCCATTCTTAGGGGAAAAGGACACAGACATGTGGTGAGGGGAGTTTGATTTTGTTGTTTCCAGATAAGAATTAGAGTGATGCAAGCCATTAGGTTTGTCAAATTCTCTTGGAAGGTTGACATGCGTGCAGAAAGCTGGATGACCTGTCTGTGTTATGTCTGGTTGCACAGTAAGCATGGCTGAACTACAATCATCAACTGCAAAATAGGAAAACAAGAGAGAAAAGCTTAATGGAGAGGATGATAACGATGACAGAGACTACCGTTTCCTCCCCGTGAATGGATGATACCTACCTCCGGCCATCAATCACTAAGTTGTGAAAAAAAGACTCAATGCATCAATTTGTTTAAACGTCGCAAAGCAAACATGACGGAAGCATTCTGGCTATTAACACAAGTGTTAGGTAAAGTTAAGTTCTGCATTCATGTAGTGAGTAACCTTACACAAGGCCTCATGTTTGCCTTAAAACTCTTCTTGGGGGCGGAATATAGGAAACACATTTATAATTTAAAGGGTACCTTTAAGTCTTAACTTGAAAAATGCATCACAGTCTGAAATATGATGATCATTAGTTTAAATCACATCTTCAGAGCCTATTCTGCTGCTGTGACGGTATGTTTGAAAATTTAATCCCTAACATGACACCTGCTTTTAAAATGAAATTTGAAAAAGATGACCTTAAAAAATGACCCCATTCTTACAATTGCTACGTGACAGTGGGACTTGCAGATTTAAAATATCATTTTATAACAGAAAGGTACTGATCACGTTTTGGAACAACGTGCAGTAGCCTTGCCAACAACAAAGCAAAGTCATGTAATCTTATAACTAGGAACATTACAAGTTAATATTGCATAATCTACTGTTTGCAGGTAATTAACTGCAACAGTTTATACATCAAGATGGAAAATTTGCTGTGAACATGTGAAATGGATAACTGACTTTAACTGTTCAACCTTTATAAAACCTATTTTTAATATTCTACACTTAGCACTCTCCCATCGACAGACTCACAACCTTCCAAAATACATTCTCAGTACTAACATCCTTCACATCTGTTCACTGGTCATGATATGGATTGGGCAAATCCAATACTTTGGGAGTCAGCTACCCACAGCATTATAAATTTTGACTATGAAGAGAGTCGCAACTTCAACTTACATACTGTACTGTTTGATGACTTTGACTTGTATGATAACGGCACAGGGTAGAGAACTAGTTTACTGATGGGTTTTAATAATACAGTAAGCTTTAACTTCATATCTTGAATGGCTGAAGTGCCAAACTGACCATGAAGGGGCATCATAGTAGTTAAGAGAACTGAGTAAAATACTGAACGGGCCAGCCTTTCATGATAGTTTGATTGGAGCTTGGAAGTTGCAAAAGAACACATTGGCAAACCTTATCAATTAGAAAATATTTATTACATGCTTGAGGCAAGAACCGAAATTCCACAAAGATCGTGGCTCTCAGAAAAGTGGAGTTACTTCTCATCCCCTACATTGTACTTTTCACTCTGAGGTAGAGTTAGGTGACCTGACACAGCCAAGTCACAGAACTTAGATCCACACAAAAGTAGGGCAGGGTAAAGTCATATGTTCAGTACCTTAAAATGTACATAATTTGACATGGGCTGACTAGTGAGTGAGATGTACTGTACATCACACAGCAGCCTGTTTAAACAAAGCAACAAGTATGTTTCTCAAATTATGACAGGTTAAACAGTAGATTGTCAGGAAAGGGTTTTCAAGCAACTGCTGCTTCATCACCACTAGGAAACTGGTCCAGGGCAATGAAACTATTTTGTGAGTCTATATTAGATTGGAGAGGGGCTGTGAGAAAACTATGAAGGAGAATTTGGACAAGTTAGGATGGAAGTCTACCTTAAAGCCCCCCCCCTCCAACAAATTCTGCCCCCCCCCTTCCTCCTGCCCAGCTCCAACAAATCCTTTCTTCATTACTTGTCCCATGGGCTAACCGTTTTCCTAATCTACCTGCCCACATGAACATCTACTTGTCTTGATCAAATCTAACATAGACTTTGAACTCATTTGTGAAGAGGACTTTGCTAAGGTACTTGCCCAGAGGGCTACAGTATTGAGCAGTGCACTTGCTCAAGTAATTTTTACTTGCCCCCGACTACCCAGCGAGGATTCGTGGAGTCATGCCTTACCCCCCTTTAAAAATGGAACTATACGACAAACTCTTTGATACTTACACTTATTCAATAAATCAAGATGTCTCACCTGCTGTTGTCTGTACAGAGTACATTGGAATGTCTCGTTTCCTTCTTGACATGAAGCATATCACCATGAAGATACTTGCCATTAAAATAATAAAGAAGGCTAATGCAATGCCAACATATACTGGGAGATGATCAACCAGGCCAGATGAACCTGCAAGAAAATTCATAATTCTTCAGCTTTAGGTCTCACGCAATAGTGGCATTAACTACCATAAAACTGTTTACTTACTTGCTACGATACTTCTGGAAAGTACTTGAAAAGTGTCCTACTGAACAAGTCTTCCAAAGCCTCCATGGGGATTAAGTTTGGTTGTTATAACACTAGACCCATATCTGATCCTGTTTATCAAGGGATCATAACCTGTGTTGACCCTGGCCCATTAATGCTTGTCTTGTATGCTAATCATCTACCCCCTTGCCCCATCCCCCACCTATGAGAACAGGACCATAGGTGTTTGCTGTATAATTTTGACCGGTGTCTAATTTAAAACATTTTAATAAATGCAAGAAATGGTCACCCATGCAGTGAAGTAGTCAGGAAATAAGGAGTAAGTTAATGGGAGGGCAAAAGAAGTATCAGCACACCATTTTATATCACTCTTTACAAGTGCCCAATTTGTAAGGTGTACATGCATATTTGTAATTATTGTCTAGATGCCCCTGTAATTACAACTAAACACAGAGGGCAGGGCTGGAAAGAATGTTAATTTCCCAGGAACGGAGTCAAATTTTCCCCAATTACTGCCTCACTTTCATGTACAAAAAAAGGTAAATATCCCTCTAAATAACCAAATTTCCTGGGAAGGAGCCTCCCAACTTTTTCCATTCAAGACAGACGGAGTATAGCCATTTACTCTAGCACCTCCAGACAAGGGGGTGGGGGAGGGCAAGGTACATGGCAAGTTAAACTTGCACTATTAATTCTATGAACAATTAAATATCCATTCCAAGCAACTAGTTAAGTTTTAAGACTGTTAGGTAAAAGCAACTTTCGTTTTTTTTTATATTTTGCCCAATCCACCTATTAATGTAATATCTTTAAATATTACGGGAGAGGCATTTGAAACAAACATGGATCTAAGCACATTTCCACATCCTTTGTAATCACCCTAATGTGAGATACATATGTATCCACATAGCATATACATTACACAACAAACATTTCGAAAAAAGTGAACAGCTAACACTAGGGATACCATATCTACTACATGATACCACATGCAGGTCACAAGGGAGACAACTTTACTTTAAGGTATTGCTCATGACGTATGGTATTTGATTTTCATGGTTGTACTACATTTGATAATGAGAGGATCATCAAAAGCCACACATTTGTTGCGGTTTCTCATAACCAGCTAGGAGACATTCTCATGTTTTGCACTTGACTTCAGATCACCAACATTTAAAACAGTTCATTGACCTACAACATATTACAAAGTAAATTGCGTATGGTATGTACCAAACTGCCGTGCATAGAGGCATGATGTCCCTAAGGTAAACAGCCAATGACATCACAGCAGACAGAAAGTGGGGTGTATGATCATCACCCAGTTTACAAGCTTTTCAACTCACAGTCTAGATGCCAATGTTGTGAACCAAATAAGATATCGCTTCTACACTCAATGAATGGAAAAGGAGGATGGATTTACATGGCGCCCTCTAAATGTGAAGTGTTCTTCATGTTGCAAATAACTTTGCCAGCTGGTAATGACATTCAATGAAATATATACATGTATAGGAGGTACTAAGTAGTTGTATTGACTGAAGATACTTGGGCTCTAAATCACTGCTGGAATCATAACCTATGAAATGCACCAGTTTATGAATAACTGAACCCTCTTACGGTCTGCCAGACCAGTAAACGATGGGAAGAAGCAGTAATGGCTATCTGCCTAGGGCTTCCATCCACTGTGCTGGGGCTGTGACTGTGTAGCGATTAATCGCTAAACGATCGCATGTGGAAAAAACATTTAGAAGCTACTAAGCGATTAATCGCAAAACCTGTTTTTCGTCTGTTTTCTATCCATCTGAATACTCTGTGAATGCAGAGTGCATAATATTGGCCCGTACGTGTAGTATAAAGTATGTCATCATGTTGTGATTATTGTTTCGACTAGGAACAAGCCTTTACAGGAATCGTGTTTGGGGTTCACGGGTATTACCAATTCATTTTGAATAGTTCTTTTATCATTTCAATCAAAGCACACTGAGACTTTCAGTTGTGTAAGGTAATCGTGATTAATTGTTAAACGATTGCAAATTTTTGTGGTTAAACGTTTAATTATTTTGCTGCACGTTCACAGCCCTACACCGTGCTACTATTTTTTATTATATTTTTAGGTATTTAATACATATTGTGGGTAAATGAGTTAACACATCTACAAAGGAGTTCATTGGTGGCAGATATACACTAACAAATTGCAGTAATGATCATGATGATGACATTGTAATTCAGGCCTTGAAGGGAAGTACTTTTGCAACGCTATTACAACTTCATGTCAGGTGCCTAACCAACTCAACAATTTAGATCAAACTTGGTTCCTTTGGAAAGGCCAGTTCAGGTGTTAATATATAGACTTATGGGCAGTGATTTGCTGACCCTCTTCTTATCAACTGTGAACACATCCATGATCATGAGTGAGACATCTTTACTTACCATGCACCATGTGGTTGGTATTGTCATAATGACCACCGTTTTTATGAAAGATCAGAACTGCTGAAAGGAAGAAAACATCGAATTGGAGAAGGTGGGAGTGCAAAGGCAAAACTAAAAGTGACACAATGCAGGCAACAACAAACATTCCAGCGAGCAATTTATATATATATCTACAGCAGAGTGGCAAGTTTTCCATGTTCTCAAACCTAAAATTCCATGTTCTTTCTATAATTTAAATTTCATTTTTTCTCTGGTCAAATTGAGTCAAGAGCAACAATTTTTTTTTGCAGTGTTCTATTTCTCATTATTTAGCCTTTAACACTGTTCATATGAAAATATCTTTGGGACAAATTTTACCTGAAGTGCTACCTTAATGTTTGTGTTTATGATACTTTCCTTCTCTCTTCCTTTATTGTATATTTTAAGTAAAACCATCTTTTCCTATGATTTTTTCCTTTTTACCCTTGTTGCTTTCCATTATTACATACAACAAATAACTTACTTCTGTTCTGTATTGCATTGCAATTTGCTACACTCATACTGGTCAAATTGCTACACAAAAAATACCTATTTTTTGTACATGTAACACTGTCTTTAGTTGTCAAGGAGTAATTTATCCTACATCATGTCTTATTTTCCTCCACAACCTGGTCAGATTCCTACATAAATGCAATAATCTAAAGCCCTTACTTTTGTTAGTGAAACCATCTAGGTTTCATCAACAGTCTTGTTACATAGAGCTCAATAAGCCTCAAATTGCTTATATGCAAAATATGGATGTCCATTAGGTTATTCCCTACATTCCGTTAGTCCCTTTGACACTTTTATTCTACGCTACTTGCACTGCAACTCTAACTTCAAGGCTTAAGTCTGTCCTTGGGAGAACTCAACTTCCTCCCCCCTCACCACTTCCCCAGTCCCCCCCCCTTCCCCTCCCCAAAAATGTAACAATTTGAAAAGGGAGATTTAAAACAGATTTGCAAAACTTGCACATTTCAAATTCACATTGTCAAGAAACAAATTAACACACAATGCTTTTCTGTTTTCATTTTAAGGCAGTAAATCCAGTGTATACCTTTACAAGTCAAATTGTGCACCACCTTGCATCTAAGCCACAAGTGGGCTCCCTAGTCTGAAATCCAGGCTCAAGGACCTGTCTAACTGACTCACTGATAACCAGGAGTTCAAATGAGGAATTAATAGGTGTTGACCCATTAGAAACCTGGGTAGGTGAGCTGAGCCCAAGGCCACATGGAGAGGTGTTCCCTGAGGTGATACCCACCCCCAAATTTGTGCCACCAGCAATTTTGTCGCCAGTTCCTATTATATTGTTTATTTCGTTTATGGTTTTGCTCAGACCTTTACAATGAAGTCATGCAAATGCACCCCTCCCCCCAAAAGACCTACCCCTATCCAAATACTCTACCCCTCTGCACCTGACATTCTTGCTATGAAGCAGGTATCCACCCCTAATGCACATGAAGGAATGGAAATGGAGAAAAAAAAAATGGACAAAACACCAGGCAAATGGGAAAGGCAAGAAGGATAAAAGAAGGATTGCACAGACATAAAACAACCAAGGGAGACAGTAATGATTCAAGACCAGAGGGCCACTTTTGCCAAAGAGCCCTCTTGCCTTTATACACTCAGGATAACAGGGGTCACTGAATTTTTACTACAAATGTTTTCTGTACATTTTATGCATGCTTAATTTAGCTCACTGGCTTCTGTTGCCTTTATGAGAAGAAATTAATGCTACAAGTATCTGAGGATATTGGGTGTACTGGTAGAAAGTTTCTTTGCTTTATAAAATGTTTGGTAGAATCACCCTGGGGGGTGGCTAGAGGCTGGCCAGGAGCCAAATGGCCCTGCTCATTTTCTGCTTTGGTAGCAACATTTCTCATACAAACTACAAGCGAATAAACAAGAATCCACCAACTTTAATAGACATTGGTGTTACGTGATCTAGAATACTCAGTATTTTCTTTCATCATAAGTATTAATGAACACAAGATTTGCCTACTTATAATAGCGACTGAATACCTAGAAACCTATATCAGTGGCATAATATTTCACCAGTGATCCTACTGTTTGAATTACAACAATTTATTGTTTACCTTGAAATATAACTCTGAGCTTTCAGGAGGATTGGCCTATGATGACATAAGGAACACTAAGTTACAACTCCCAAGTTAATTGTTGGAATGTATCCTGGGAATCTATTAACAGTAAATATAGCCAACATGAAGATACAAACAAGTCAATAGAAATTGCAGGCTGATCTGCAACTGTTGCAGCGTAGACAATGACAATACAGTAGGCCTACATGTAAACAGGCCTGTATTAAGCCAAAGCTGCTGTCTAGTAAGCTACCCAAAGACAAACTGAATGTATGACTTTATAAAGTTAAGGAAGGGTTTAAGCAAAACTTTTTGTTTAATTTATTTAATAGGCTTACAATGATAAAACAGGAACTAAATACAGGAATTCTGGTGAAACTTTCAATTAATAACTGTGTGTGATTCTTGACATATTTGCAGATCACGAGTAGTGCCCCTGATCTAGAATATAAATACGGTTTGTTTAATATCCAAAGTGAACTTGAAGCAAGCAGGAGTGACAACAATGATGAGCAATGCCATTTTTCCTGTTTTTTCTATTTCCTAACCCTTTAAAGACATTTTCCAGTGGCTATTCACATGGGTGGGTCCCATGTGAAAGAGAAAAAAATTCAGTTCATACCCCCTAACCCCGTAGCAATACTCTTTTCCTAACTCAAGATATCTAATATTAGAGACTACTTATTTTTGTCAAAAAATACCTCCAGTTCTCATCAAGGTCACAGAATGTTATGTAAAGTGGGCACATTGCCTCAGATTTCTTTTGTTTTCCTTTGTAACTCAATGTCCTGTTGTTCTTGAAATTTGATACTGCTGGAATGTTTGAATATCTTTCCATGTAGGTTTAGCATAAATCTACACCATATGTACGGCACAACAAACAAAGTTGCTAAATATTCCCTACAACAGTGTCAATATCATAAAGAATGTCAATACTTTGTCAAATTAATGTGCTGCCATGACATCACAGATTTCCCATAATGCACTTTATCTTGAGAAAAAATTGCATTTCTTTGAAAATTAGAATCTTCCAAATGCTACAAGCTATTGAGATGGGGTTTTCACCTCCTAGTAGAGAAATGTCGTCTGCATTTTTTGAAGTCATTGATTTTTGTCAATGGCAAATGCCTTTCATACAAACTCAATCCGCGATGGTAACTCCATGCTGAATCTGAGCTTAACTCCTTCCTTCAAGGATTTTATATGAATAGAATCATTTATGTTGTTCATATCTAGGTCTACCTTTAAGCCAGAGAGTTATCCTACACAATCCTCTAGACAGTCACCCCAACAACTATCCAGTTCATTTTTAATATTTTTATAATTTTTTTCATCTACAATTCTGAGAGGCAGCATGTCCAATGCAAAAATCTTTAATATTTCAGGGTTCTTGGTGTGGATGCAAAATGAGTTAAATTTTGTTTCATCAACAAGAGCCCAATGGGCACTGTGGTTCCTTGCTGAATGTAATGAAACTGAGCCAACTACTGAATGAACCAGTATTTCTGTTGATTCACAAAATCTGCTCTGTAGACAATGCACATCTTGTGTTAACACATTCAAGCATAAATAAATTGTTCTGAAGAAATACAGCCTACAGGCACTTCAGGGGATATCAAAACAGACAGGATACAGTTACAATTTGTTTTATTCAATTAAGCAATCACAATTCATGCACGCTCAGTGGTATCTGATCCAAATGATCAGTAACTTGGTTCTCTTTATAAAACTAACAACCCATAGTAGCATTTAATTAACCAATTCCAATTTCCAATTCCTGCAAGCTCACATGTCCTAATCTAAGGACAAATGTTGTCTGTCTAGTGAACTTTCACAACAGTCCTCTGCTTTGTGGGCAGAGAATCTTCTGCAATATTAAAAAGCAGTATTTGATGCACGTTTTCATAATGGCAGAATTATGGATTAAAATCGTAATACTATAATTTCAATTAAAATTGAGATACTTGGCATCTCTGAAAGATGTCCCACATCTTTCAGTCATTGGGTGAATGTGATCTTAATGTGCGGGAATGATACAGTTTCGTGCTTATATTTTTGACTTGAGGAATTCTTGGGAATTTGCTTTTTGGCATCTGGTGATTTCAACTCTGACATCCAACAAAACTCATATGGGTTTTCTGCTAGATTTAATGCAACACCTCAAAGCAAAGATCTATTCAAGCTTCCTACACTGAGATATAGAGTTGAAAAGGTTTGCAAAGTTTGACCTCCAGTGACCCCAGATGACCTTTGGTCTCCACCAAAATATTTTTCCCCACCATAAGGCATCCACTAAGTATGAAATTTATGCAAGCTTCCTACCTTGAGATATTGTGCTAACAACAAGGTTATCAGTTTTTGACCCTCGGTGACCCCAGATGACCTTTGACCTCCACCCAAAACTGTATGGCACAGCTTCTCACTATGGTGTATCTATGTACTAAGTATGAAATCTATCCAAGATTTTTTCCTTGAGATATTGCATTAACAAGGTTTTCAGTATTTGACTCTCAGTGACCCCAAATGACCTTTGACCTCCACCAAAAATTAAAGGATTCATCTTCTCACCATAAGTCATCCACATACCAAGTATGAAATCTATCCAAGCTTCCTACCTTGAGATATTGTTTTAACAACAAGTTTTCAGTATTTGACTGCTGGTGACCCCAGATGACCTTTGACCTCCACCAAAAGCTACAGCATTCATCTTCTCACCATAATGCATCTACATACCAAGTATGAAATTTATCCAAGCTTCCTACCTTGAGATATCGTGCAAACAAGGTTTTCGGTCTTTGACCCCTGGTGACCCCACATGACCTTTGACCTCCACCAAAAACAATAGGGCACACCTTCTTACTATGACAGATCCATATACTAAGTTTCGGTTTAGTCCAACTTTCCCTTGTTGAGTTACAGCGTACCGAAGCAAGTGTCACACACACACACACACACACACGCACACACACACATACACACACACACACGCCAAGCTGACTACATAGGTTCCTTTTGCTAACGCAAGGAACCAAAAATGAAAACTTAAAGCAAAGATGATAGGGTGTACCCCATTCTCTTGGCTCCTCCTTCAGGACCCTGGATGTGGGTTCCCTAAAACCCTGGCTAAAGCCCTGGGCCTAGTAGAGGAACTTGTCATTAAGATTCTTTACATCCCATTCTCAACTGTGAGGTCTGATGTGCACATCAGAACCTCTTTTTTTCCATGGGAATTCCAACAAATCAGCAAGTTTTCAACAGATGTAAAAACAAGCATTTCTTCTACCGAGGAGGCAAAAATGTTGAAGAAATAGGGTATATGCCGCCCTCTGGTTGTAGCTGATTCCACAGTGCTATTTATGCTTGCCAGATGGTACAGTAATTGTGGGCAATTATGGTTATACATGCAAAAAGGAGTAAAGGGGGAGTGAAACTGACTCAGTGATTCATCATTCTCCTGTATCGGATTGCATAAATTTGAGCTTTCAAATGTGCATCTGGTGGGAGTCAGCTAGGAGGACGGAAACAAAAAGTGTGCAATCAATTTGCAACAAACACATTGTTAAATCTATCAACACAGTTTCTAAAATTCTTCACAACAACTGCGCATTGCAGCTGGGCGAAGAGTATCCACGGCAACATCAAAACACAGAGCAACACATGCATGCAACAAAAGTACAAAAAGTATTTAGGAAAAAATGTTTTTACTTAAGATTAATATTCAACACTTCTAAATACCTGCGCAAAGATCATCAGTACAGTTTGTTTTCTCCAGTTTGTCTCCAACACATTCACGGCCACCATTGCTGGGTTCTGGGTTATCACAGGAACGGGTTCTAATGCTCTGACACTGAGCATTACATGTCTTCCACTCAGACCATTGTCCCCATCCACCATTTACTGAGAAAAAACACATTCCAATGTAAAAAATATTTCAAAGCACTCTAGATGTATTCAGAAACATCCCCTAAATCAATGTTGCAACACCCATGGTCCCCTAAAACATAATGATGGTCCATCCAATGCTTAAACCAAGCATAGGCCTCATGGGGTAGAAATTGATCCACTGGGCCAAAAATATTGAGTGATGCTGCATTACTGAGCTTACAGATACACCTATGACTGTCACAGATAATTGTCTACTTTGCCACAGAAAATTGTCAACTCGTATCATGACAGAAGCAATCACTTTGGCTTTTTTTTTCTTTTTTACTTTTTGTTGGTTTCAGTTCTTTTGTTATGAGCATGAGTACAAGCCAGACTTGCAGTGTGAGTACAATGTTATGAGTATGAGTACAAGCCAGACTTGTAGTGTGAGTACAATGTCATGAGTATGAGTACAAGCCAGAGTTTTAGTGTGAGTACAATATCATGAGTATGAGGACAGGCCAGACTTATAGTGTGAGTACAATGTCACGAATACGTGTACAAGCTACACTTGGGGTGTTGAAACCATGTCACTAAAACAAACTTCATGTAAAAGGCCTATATATTCAATTCAATTTTCTACCACCATCAAACAATGTCATAAGAACATCAACACATTACACATATAAAGAATATATTACACATTATTTGAGAAATTCAGACAATCAAATGGAAAGTTAAAAGTAATTGATGGGAAGGAGAGCCAGAAATATGCAGAACTTTAATACTGTCTCTGAAGGTAAAGTACAAGTCTTGCTCAAGAATGAAAGTAAAAAATTTTGCATTAGTAGCAATGTCAAACTTTCAAAGCCTCCGAGTGTGAGTACAAATTCATTCTCACAAATCTGAATACAGGCAGCTATGCTAAAGGGTGAGTACAAATGTAAGCTCACCATAAGTCTGGTATTAAATTATAGGGAGTTACAATCAGTGAACAAGAAAACAAAACTATAGAGGAGTAATACTGATTAGCAAGAATTGGCATTTTAAAGACAGACACTTATCACCCTAAGAACAGTTTTAGTTAGGGATAGCCAAAATTTTCAATTGTTGATTGCCCTTTGATTGACATCAACGTTACAAAATTCAAAAGTTGCAGAGCAGCTCACATTTAACAGCATGAAGAGAGAGTGGTTCTGATTACATATTAGGGCCTTGTATACTCACTAGGATGTGGCCTTGAGCAATAAACTAGGTTTGTGCCTGCACAAGGAGGAGCTTAAAACAGTTCTGGGAGCACTAGAAGTAACTTAGGAAAATTGGAACTTTCTGGAATGAGGAAATTTGCCCTTCAAGTTGATTTTACTGATACCAATATTGGACCAGTAAAATGCATATATCAGCCATTACCAATGTTGAGTACTAAATATCAGTTCAAAACTACTCTGGATGCTTACATGGACATTCATTAAGACAAAATCTGGTATCTCTCATGGAGTCTGGAAAGCCTTCCCATTTATTCTCACTGATTTGGTTACACTTTAAACAAGACATCTATTGAATACTCTCAGGTATAACTTGCAGAGCCTAGGCACTCCCATTATTCAAACTGATTTGTATACTTACTTGGGCATATATTTTGACATCCTCTGGTTTCTCTCATGGGACCTTCACACCCTAACCCTCCATTATCTGGGGCTGGCTGACTACACTTCCTTCTTCTTGTTTGAACCCCAGTCCCACACAGGGGGTCACAACTGCTCCAGCTACCCCATTCGCCCCAATCACCGATAACTGGAAGAAAGACAAGAAACAGAGACATATATATTAGTCAAATCTGTATTAAGGTGGATTCTCCCGTGTCAAACCTCACTATGTCTGATTGTCAAGTGCTGTAGGTAATAGCTCAGACTCAAAGGTTTCTTAAAAGTACACATATAAAGCAGAAACCTCAGTACAATTGTGGTACAACCATATGTGTATGCACAACGTTTTTTGCCCAGATCTCAGGGCCTTGACAAAGTGGCTCTCCAACTCACCATCTTGGTGAGTCTTTTGCTTATGACTACCTTCACTTCTACTAGATTATACTGGAAGTTTGGTGATACATGCCAAATTTTGAGTTGGGTAAGACACTTTTGTTGAAGGTCTGTTATTTCTACAGATTATGCCTGATTATGAGGTAGTCTAACAATATGGGGGGGGGGGAGGGGAGCGACAGTGGCCCCCCCCCCGTCCCTGTCTCATATGTCTAAGTATATAATGAGCACTTGATGGTCATAATTTTCCCCAACCTGAAAGATACCTGATGTGGTGATTTCATCTCTTTCAGTGATACCTCTTTTAACAAGATATGGCATGCCCCCAAACCAGGGCTAGCAACTTCCTGTCCAACCATATTTAGGAGTCCCCCTAGAGTTCTAAATACAGTTGATCACTGCACCCTGATTGGCATTCATTCAAACAATATAGCTGCACTCTGGTTGGTCAACTGTGAATTTTACCATGGAAGAACTTCCATGTTGGTACAGTCAGTTGTGTTTCTCAGTTTAGCCCACACTCAGTCACTGTGTGTCAAAATATTTGGCCTCAAGCAAATAAAGCTCAGTGAAGGTAATGTACTGTGCCTCTGTCTTGGAGGTGTACTAAACAGGTGTTTTTTGTTTAAACTGGAGGACAAGCTAAAAAAAACGTAGTGGGGAGAATTTTACGGTGCATTTACACTAGATCCGGATCTGATCGCCTGCGCAGGGTAAGATCCACTGCTCGAGATCAAATTTGTAGTGTAAATGCAGATCAGATCCGGATCTGACTGCCCGATTTTGATCCTGGTATGAGGGGAGTATCAGACCCCACGCAGGCGATCAAAATGTGTGGTGTAAATGCTCTAGGATCAACTGTGACCCGAGATCAACGGTGACTTCACACATGTGTTTTCTTGTTTCTTTGTTTATACATTTTGGTGCGCACGCACGTGTGCTTCTATTTCTTAATTCATTTGGAGGCTACTTGTGCTGAAGCACGGAGGAGGATCAGAGTACGAGACAAGTGTAAATGCTCCAGGATCAAGCCACACGCGTAATTCGATCTACTGATAAGATCGGACAATCAGATACGGATCTAGTGTAAATGCACCCTTAGTAGGGAGAATTTTACTGTCTGGGGGTGACAGCAGAGAGCCTTTAATGGTCATAAATTACAAACGCTATTAATCAGTCTCCAAAGAAAACTCACTGTTTCTATGAGCCTGCTGGGTCATAATTATAATGCACTCCCCATCCTTTTGAATAAAATGAACTCCTATTAACTTGTTAAAACTCCATCTCTTATGGTACTTACTAGCTACTGATGGCTGGAGTTGAACTACCGCACCCAACAATGCTTACCAATTCTAAAAATTAACGAGTCTGTGTTGAAATAACCAGCTATTACTTGCTTCCCTAATTACATCCCTGGTATAATGACTTTTAGTGAAAATAAATATTTTGGAATGTGAAAATTTTTTCTGATGGACTGTCACCTGGAAAGGTTCATTGACTTTCAAGGATATCACAAATAGCTGGGTAATTTTGTTCAATTAGTCAATTATAGCAAGTAAGGTTGACTTACCCTATACTTAGATCAATCTGTCAAGATTTGCTAGAGTAAACAGCATATCTGCTGTATAACTGTTGTGTTTGTAAAACAATGGGAATGCCCGGTGGGGGGGGGGGGGGGGGGCCCTGGGGGCTACCCCTTTGAACAACCATTGTCTCCAACATGAACCACTCATAGTACATGATGACTGACCCTGTCTCAGTGCACTTAAAGGCAGTATGCAGTCACCCCAATCTGAGTGAGTGTATCCTGTCACTCTAGTTCATGATTGGCCCATTTTGATCATGTGACAATATTTTTGTTGGTAAATTGTGAAATTCAAGGAGAATTTCTCCTTGCTTTACCTATTGCTTGTAATAGTTATGTTCAAAACATCTTCAGAAGTGCTTGTAAAGCAATAAGAGGAGATTTGCAAGAATATGCCGATTTTTCAACAAAAATTTTGGAGCGACTGCCTATTGCCTTTAAGAGAGCTGTATACTAACCAGATACTCTAACAGGAGCAGGGTTAGAAAACCGTTCAGCAGCATCGTTCTTCGCTAAACAAGTATAGTTGCCAGTGTCTGCAGCATTAGGTTGACTAATGACCAGAGAATGGTCGGAGGTGATGAAGTAATGGGAGTCAGATTCATCTATCCTTGAGCCATCCTTTAACCAATGTACCTCTGGCTCTGGGTCCCCTTCAGGAGGGCCGCAGTACAATTCAATGGGGTGCTCTGCATCATATACCTTCCCCAATGGCTCATGGATAAAGAATCTCTCCAAGTCTGCTCAAGAGAAAAAAGAAATGAACATAAAAGTTTTAATTGTATGGTAATTTGGAAAATAACAAATGGTAGCGATTAAGAGATACCATGTTAAAATCTTAAGGATTTCACTAGAAGTGGGAGGTCTTACTGTGACTGCAACAAATATCACTGAGAATCATCACTTAAGGACAATCCATTTTTTTCACACCTTTCACAAAGTTTATGTACTGGAGAAGGGGTTCCAATGAATGAGTGTGTTTTGCACTCTTGTAAAATGATTTATTAAACCTGATTGGACAACACCCCCCATCCCCTACATAATTCAAATGGAGGCTCTGGACAACTTCCCCATCGCCGGACAATTTGTATCTGGACAATCCTCAACCGTGACAATTTTCCACCCATGAAAATTACCCCTCCCACAACTTCCCCCAACAGAAAATGTGTAGTTGTCCTAGGTGGGAATTATGCAGGGAAAAATGGTTCAGGTTGGAAATTGTCTGGGGAAAATTTTCCCAGGGGTGGGGAGAGTTGGGAGAGGGAGAGAGTGTCTGGGAACTAATATACTTAATGACCCCTAATTAGTTGGCATAAGTTGTGGATGCTAGCAGCAAAAAACACTAGACCAATTCCCTTGCAGTGCTCTTCAGTTTGACATTAGGGTTAGGGAATGTGGGGTCATCCGAGGAATCAGATCAGAGTGCTTACAGGGGATACATAAACTGGCTGAATTCACCACAGAAAGTCTTGGACAAGGAAAATAACAAATTTGTATATTACTGCCTATATAAAGCCCTGCATATTTCCAAACAATGACCTCCAATGGTCTGGAATGACTTTTCACCTAATATGTCCATTAACACCTTGTAGGACCCACAACTCACGATTTCTGTAGTGAACTTTAATAATTTATTGCCATTTCACAAGAAAAAGAACCTACTACTTTAAATAATGCTCTCAAATGAATCTAAATGAACTCTGACCTCATATTCAGAACATTGAGACTGGATGACCACCAAAATATCTACTTAAATCAGGGAGTGTCAAATAGCAACTCCCTGCTTAAATCAGGGAGCTGGAAGACAGCTCCCAGCTTAAATCAACCTTCAGGAACAGAACGTTTACCTTGATGCATTTGATATATGACTAAAAAGGTAAAACAACTGACCACCTGGATAACCTTGGATAAAAAGTTTGTTAACCCAACACCATCCACAGGTCAATATTCAAGAAATGCTGCCACCAATATCCAATCCAAGATCATCCACTGCTAATGTATAAACCTGTGAACAAATGTCGTTTATATCCCCTAAAGTTTGCAGTTTCAAGTTTCATAGTGACAAACACGCCCTTCTGATACTGTGCAGCATTGTATCCCCCTTCTCCCATGGATTATTTCCTTAATTTATGTTTGAATATGATACTTTTAGCTGCATTTAAACCAATATCAAGGGAAAGGGGCTTATGGTTGCAGAGTTCCCAAAAATTTGCACGTAAGTATTCATCTAGTGAGCTGCATTGCATTCGCAATATAGGCACAGTTGTTACAATCTGTGCACAGCTGTTCTGACCAGCCCGTTGATTGAGTCCTTTCTGAGAATTGTGTAGGGAAGATAAAACGTGCACATATATATACATGCATGCATACACATTCATGCATACAAGCCAATGATGCGCCTGGAAGTCCCTAACACGGTCTGCCCAAGGTGCTCTGTGTGTTGTACTGGTATTGTGATGTAAGCCTTTCATGAAGCGCTACCACAACTTTACCTAAGTGTTACATTCGTTCCACTTCTAGACAGGCATCCTCCAGTTCTAAAGCTCAGTGTTTGTGCCAACAACTGTATCATATGAGTCAGGTGACCAGCTGCGGCAGTTTTTGAAATTGAATTTTTAGACGTTTTTCTTTCGGTTCTATTAGCGCAAAATTGCGCCGGTTGTTAAGTGTGTGGGTTGATATTCATACATTATTGTACCATATTCAATCTTACATAATCCAAAAATTATTTTGGTGAAGTCATGCCCACTTTAAATGAGAAGTACTTACATGCGACCTTCACTAGGGCCCTGGTACTATACACTGGTCCACTGTCTCCATTCCAGGCCACACATACACACCATGTTCCATTCTTTTCTACATCCAGATTCTTTTTATTAACAGCTGCCAAGAAAACAGGATAATTAATGCATATTTAGAATGACAAAAAAAAAGAAATCCATGACTATTCCATGACCAAATTATGAAATGACCATGGTCTACTTTATTTAAACATCTAGGGTAAAAGACATGCAAGTGCTACACATTCATACATTTGAAAAAGCCACTTTTCACAAAATCACCTGCCGGCTTTTCCATTACTTCAGTAAAGCCCTATAGTCCTATAGCCCATTGATACAGACAGGCACTGTCCTGCACAACCAATTGGTTGGGATGTGGAAATGACGGCCCATTAGGTCCTTAGATGCAATTTGCTGCCACATATTGGGCAAATTTTAAGGAAAATCACAGTACTGCCAAGTTTCAACAGTTTTTACAGAGGAAACAATTAAGGGGTTTTGTTCTTGGATTGAGGGGGCGGGGTGGGTGGGGGAAGCATGCTTCTGCCCCACCACATTTATGACTGGGGGGGGGGGGGCTTCCTACACCTATGGGCCAAGCACCATTCCAATCCATGTTTGGTCCTTGGTCTTGTAGATTTGAGCAGAACCAGGTTCCATTTTTCCGTGACCAGCAGAACTTTTTTCAATTATTAAAAGAGCATTGCAATACACATAATGCATTACATCGCATAATGAAAATCATCATCCAGACTCCAAGGGTACCCTGACAGTACCTGACTTACAACATGTGCATACATACAAATGAACTAAACCCATGAACCTATGTCAGTGTTTTATGCACAAATGAAGGAAAATGCTCAATCAGAAATACTATTCCTCAACTGCAGATTTTTAATGTTGGAATATATGACAAGGCGCTTTGTGTGAAAGCTACTTGGTCATATCTTTCGAAGCAAACCAGACATTTCATTTCCATAATCATGGGGTAAAGTTGCCTGGTACCTACTATCAAAGTAAGGCTTGCCAGAAACTGAAGATACCCATTCAATATTTTAAATCTTCAACACCAAGTACTGGAGCCTTCATTTAGGGGAAAAACAGAAACAGATCTAATGAACTTTTGACTGCCCTAACAAAAGAGGTTTATTTGCAAAATACTGAAGACAACAAATTTGCATTCAAGATAACTGACTTATATTAATAGAACCTGCATTCAAGTTAGATTGTATCAGTGCACAAGAAACAGTGTTATCAACTGTCACTCTCTAATGAAGTATCTCATCAAGTCAGCTCCTTAGCATTATTAAAAAATTGCAAGTTAATTGTTGCAAGTACTCAGACATAGTATTCATAAGGGATCTGTCATGTACTTTACTAAATGTAGTGTTGATAAGGGATCTGTCATGTAGTTACGAAATGTAGTATTGATAGGGGGATCCATCATGTACTTACTAAAAGTAGTGTTGATAAGGGATCTGCCATGTACTTACTAAAAGTAGTGTTGATAAGGGATCTGTCAAAGAAATCAAATGTCTGCAAGTGTGTCTGATGCCTTCCATCCAGGTACTTGGAGCCACACTTAAAATGGACTACTCGAGCTGGCTGAGCAGTACAGCCAAAGACTGTATCCTGGTTTTTGATAATGTACCCATCCTTCGGGTTCTCAAGAAATACTGGATAGGGAGCAGCAGTTGGCAAAGCTATGGTTGTAGAGATGGCAGCTGTGAAAGAAAAGGATATCCATTATTAACACTTAAATTGTTAAAGGCAGACGGCATGTAATAATATGCAGAGGAGGATCCAGGATTTTACAAAAGGGGGAGGGGAGTAATTCCATCAGGGCAAAGTTTGAAGCAAAAATCATTAAATGTATGAAGCCTCAATGGAGGCTGAAGGGGTGGGGAGAGGGTTCTGGGGAAAATTTAAATTACACACTGTTAAATGGTATGTACTAGCAATCAAACTTAGTATACATAAACTTTGTAGTGCAACTCTGAAACTGTCTTTAACAAGAAAACAATGATGAATAGGGCAGGGAGGGGGGTCCATGAAGCTGAAAAATTCGATCTCCCTCTGGATCCCCACCTGACACATAACTGTCAACAGGATGTGACTGGTCACTCTATGCATAGCATGGATGATGACATTCAAGTGTAACATACATACTACAGTCCTAAGTTATGAAAGTATGTTACAAAGGTTGAAAAATGAATCTCACTTGTCAAATTCTCATTTCCACATAACATTCCCGAGATGAGCTACAAAATGTTGAAATTTCTCCATTGCATTGGAAATGGTAGATTGTGCATAACTTCCAAAATCTGTGAGTACAGGTACAAAACCAATTTCTCACAAGTACGAGTACATTCAATTGTGCAAAGCCGTGAGTACAAGTACTGTACGTACTCACTACTAGTCTGCTGTGAACATTACAGTCTGTTTTTTTCATGCCTTCTCTGATCCTACTGCACTTTCTTATCCAAAATCTAGTCGCTGTTTTACTTTTGTAGCGTTACTTCACTATTTGTACTCTCTGTAAAACATTCTTTACAAGAAAAGGATAACTTTCCAAGATCATACTTATTTTGATTTAAAAATTAACCGAAGCAAGCAATGTGAGTTGTTAAAGAAAAAGATAAAAAATTACTGAATAACTGAATTGAATTAATTCCAACATTTTTTGTCCATGCAACGAAATAAGCTATGGTATGAAGATGCAAGCTGAACCAGTTGCGAGTAATTTTCCAACTTAATATATTCAAGATTGTAAATTTGATCCTATGGTAAAGTACACTTGAACAGAAAGAATTATTTCATTATGGTATGGTTCACACACTGATTTATGACATGCTGAAAACTTCAGAACTATTAAGGGTTATGTTGTGAGAATACTTACTTTTACTTATGGTATAATTTTCATGACTTATAGGGATACCAACTATATACTCATCAAATGCTTTGGAAGAATATAGTTTCAACCCAAACTTATTTTGACAGTAAATAAACACAAGTTTATTGGGAAAAGGGGGAAAAAATCATGAGCATTTTTCAGCAGTTTTTGTCTTCTTTCTGTAACTGTGATAAACCAGTGTCAATTAAACCCTATGGACACTGCAGAAATACACAGCTGAACACATGGAACATGGTTAGCACAGCCAGGAGCAGTTTGTAACTCCTCCTTAGGCCATGGAAGTACTAACTCCAACTTCCATGCTTAGACCACAGAGCTACTGTACAAGATGGATGGCTACTTGCTTATTTGACCATGGAAGTGCTGAGATGGACCTGTGATTGGGTATTTTGGGGTTAATTGACTTTTAACTTATTGGGCACTGAAAATAACTTCATCAATACAGATCATGGCAAACCTCTACGGCAAATGCCTAGATTTGTAGTTGATCAAGGAACAGCCTGATGTCATTATTAAGTTCAACAAGGGTCAAGTTGATTGACACTAGCCACCCAAGAGACCTTTTAGTGTCTCTGCAAGCATCTGGAAGACCAAACCTTGATGTCAGTTTTCATAACATCTTGAGGTGAGCGGTCTTCAAAAGTGGACAATTTTTCCCTCTGGTCATAAAAGTGATAGGTACAAAATAAAACTGTAGCAGTCTTGGAGGAAATTACTTTTGTGGTACCAGCTTTGATGCCTGCAGGAGCCAAACACAGCAGTCCTGTGATGCTCCCTAATAGATTTACATGGGTATAGTACAGTACATGTACTGGTAGGTGTGTACTCTATGATATGTAGGATCCCAGTTGGATCCTTTGGAGTTGCAAGTTGAAACATGCATGAAAATCTTCAACTTTATTCCTGAGTACTACTGTAATGTCTGTATTCAACAGTTGAGTATAGTCTGTCTTTACCTGTAGCCTCAAAGTTTCCTCAATTTTTAGCAGATCTCATGAAGTGGGCCTGGTAAGCTCAGAGTCTGTCAAGACTTTTTCTGAAACCTTTGAGTGCCTATTCACATGTACACTTCCCAAACAAGTTGGCAACCTTATGCATTGTACATGATGCCACCAGTCCATAGAAACTGAAATATGCACCCTAAAGCTTGAAGTAGCTTCTCCATATATTTGTATTTCATATGTTCATTTCTTAGACTTTTTTTTGTTAGTTAAGTTATAATATTATTAAATTATACTGTGTCATATCTTACGGAACCATCCTGCTCTCCATTTCCTGATTAATATCAAGACAAAATTTATCCAAACCAGTAGAGAAGCCAGAAAAAAATGTTTGGGGGTGCTCCACTATTTTATGGTGGGAAGGGGGGGCATTTCAAATGCGGAATCCCCATATTTTTCAGTCTTGGACCTTCCAGTGGAGGGGGGTCGGTGGAGTGTACTTACAGTATATCCTTTTTTTTAGTCTTGGACCTTCAAGTGGGGGTGGGGGGAGTCTGTGGAGTGTTGAAGAGTGTGTGTGGGGGGAAAGAGACTTGTAGGGGCTCATGCTCCCTCCCTTAGCTATGCCACTGATCTAAGCAGATCAGCAACTGTTTACACTTGGCCAACTCCATGCTTGTGCATCCTGCAATAATTTTGTACCACTATGATCAAGTTTCAATCTTCTCATTTCAACAACAGTGTATCTTCATAAACATAAAGAGTTTTAAAATTTTAACTTAAATTCCATGCCTTGCCTGCTTGAAACACATGTTGACAACATCCTGAGCAATGACAAAAGCATGGACTGCAACATTAGACCATGGAAGTACTACCTCCGATGCAGTACTTCCATGATTAGACTACTGTGAAGACAGCCATCTCTATATAAACACCACTCTTGATTGACATAACAGTTTTAATAATCTACGTGTCAGTAATTACACCAGTTACAATCATAATGTGAGGCTTTCCATTGCTGAAATGAAGGCAGTTTGCAGTCAGTTAAATTTAGTCAGCCAGAGTAAAAAGTGACTGGGAGTAACATACATGTAGACTGACATACAAATTTGATTCCACATGTACACCAGCTGAAATCAACATACAGGTATGGCCTACTCCAGTAATCATGACTACAGCCTACATGATATCATCTCTCCATGAGCAAAAAAACATAACCTCCTACAAAGATGTAGACCTTTCAAGTCAACCCACCAACTGGTATACACCTGACCTTAAAGACTTTTCCTGTTTACATGCCAGAATGTTACATTTTATCAATGCTGATACTGTTCTCTGTTAAAATATAGCCCGAGGCATAGAGAGGTTCTGCTTTTTCAAAAATCTTCCTCCTTTTGGAGAAAGTTTACTTTTAGGCCAAAGTGCAGGGAAATCCCCACAGGAATTCTCATTTGAAGTAAACCAAAAATGATGCAGCCAGCCTGATGAAAATAAATAGTGACTTACGAAGAGCTAAGAAAAAGTAGTTCCACATCTTTAAAATCTGGAGTGAACCAAAATTAAGCTATTTTGAGCCAACTGGGAGCTTCTTTTGTATCAAAGTTTTGTGCAATTTATCGGTTTACTTCACAATTTATCTGTTTATCCTGTTTGTGTTAAAATTTCCCCTTCGTTACCAGAGTAAATTGTCAATATTTCTTCTACTGAGTTCTAACTTAACCAAAATTTGACAATATCTTCTAAGCACCCTAGTAGAACATCAAATTATTCCAGTGCTCTTTAATCCTACCTGTAAAGCCTATACAGAGGAACCCCGCCTGGTAATGCAGAAGAACTCTGTATGACAAAATCATGCATGCAGTATGTATCTCTACCCTTGTGCTGTATGACCTTGATAGCGTTGCTATCGTTTTCATGCGAAACCATGCTGAGATTGCACCCTTTACAACTTGTGAACTACGTACCACCAGCACCAGATATAACCATATTTTCATCCAGATATAAAAGCATGTCACATTTTTCCTAAAGCTTTTCGTGCACCATTGTGTGAAGAGAGTACATTCACTACCCATGACCATGAAAACTGTCTACATTTGTCGCAGCGTCAATTCTACCACCCCTACATTTCAACATACCACATATAGGCTGGAGTGCTGCGTTGCGACTTATACAAGTAAAACGTCATCAGTTTCACAGCCTAGTGATGAACTGATGATTACTTAATTGGTTTGACAACAGTAATGAGCTTAAGTATGTCAAACACGCTGTAATTGTTAGATTCACATACAGCGGTAATTGTATTTAATTAAAGTTGCCATCGCATAACAAGCACCCAACAACTATCCAAGTTACCAAATGACAGTCATTCAAGTACGTATGTGCAACAAAGATATTATGTGCCAAAGCTTTGGAAAGCAATACTGTAGTTAAAGCTGTAATTATGGAATTAATTAACGTTGAAAATGTATTCTTTTCTACCAATTACAAAAAGCAACATGAAAACTATACCTGTCTAATGAGTTTTCAGTGGTTTTATGAGTTGTCAGGTCACAAGCGGCTTTGTGTCTGTAAACATATTGGCTTTATACAGTATATTGTTAACCTACACTTCATATGCCGTATTGTGAATTAGTTGTGTCCCGTATTCCTTTCCAAAACAAGTTTTTTAATAACTTGTAATTAACCCAAAAATTCATTTCCTAAAACTTTCTTCAGATCTCCTTTCAATGAGATGTAAAATGGAACACACTTGACTAGCAAACCTTGCAGTATTCAAATTCATGCTTAATTAGGACTTTCTTGACCTTTTCATAAACCTACTTAAAATGCAGTGACTAGACTTTTCCATGGTCATATCAATCTCTTCGGCCAAAAAGCAGTAACTTTCAATCAATCACTTTCATTTATTTAAGAACAACTTTTGACAAAGAATGATGTCTGCTTCATTATTAATTCCACTTTCTCGCGAAAGACAATGAGGTATTTCACGAAAAACTGCAAAACCTTTTGAATTGTTCTTATCACCTCCCTGATTGTACAAACAGGAAAAAAATACAAACTATGTATTCTTCTTCAACATTTTTCGAGCCTTTCTGCAGATATAAGAATTTTGTTTTTATAGTAAACAATTAGTTAAATCAACCAAATAACCACTGATTCTGAAATCCTCACCAACATGAAGCCCAGAGCTCCATTCCCCTTGACCAATTTCACAGCACAATGCATTCTCTGCTAACAGCAGAGGTGTATATCACAGAAGGGTTACTTGAAGTCACTTAACTTACAGCCTTGAAGCTGTCTAATACAAAGAGATTGCTGAATAGTAGGCTTTATGTCAAAACTGCACCAGTGTATGTCTGCATGGAAGTACTACCATGTAGTGTATGCCACTATATAGATTAACATTTTAAATGCCAAAAACACTGCATTTCAGTGTTGGCTAGAAACAGCTCAAAGCCAGTGTCAAACACCATTTTTGATTTTATTTTGGCATTTTTTTTATGTTAAATATCCATTTTCTTTATATACACATATGCATGTGACTTCCCACAATTTCCTCTTTTTGACCAAGCCATCCCTATTGTTTAGGTTTGGAAGCTCTTCCAGTGCAAACTGAGGGTTTCATGCTTATTTCCTACCAACAATACATACACTGTACATAGGCAATGGTTTGTACAGTATGGTTGCTAATCAACCAGAAAGTAGCAGGCAGTCCCTCCTTTGTTTGAATCAAAGTCATATTTGCTGACAAGGTTTAAAACATGTGAGCACAGAAATTTGTGTGAGCATGTTTGCCCAGGTGTCTGAAGTGTTCTACGTTATAACTGAAACAGGCCCATATATTCTATATCACCATTAGGTGACTCTTAAAGGTCGTGTGACAGGTCAATTACATAGTTGGATACTTGATGTAAAAGGCATTAAATATCCAGAAAATAGCTGCAATTTCCATTAAAATCCATCAAATATTGACCATTTTACAGGGTAATTTCAATTTCACACTTGTAGCATGAACATGCTAAATATGCAAATATGTGACATCGAAAGATGGACATACCATATATGGCTCATGTTAGCCTTTATTTTTTCGACCTTTATTCCAAGGACACTGGTAGCATTGTTATCCCCTGAGGGGTTTATTACGAAACTTAAAATTTTTCCTTCAGAAACATTGATAGGCCTATCTTTCACCAAACTGTAATCTATCTGATCAGTTATGATGAGATAATTTATATAGGGTTAACAAAAGTAACCTTAACACTGTGCAACACTCCACATCATTATGTTTGCATAGGCTATTCATAAGTTTCTTCAGAAACCATACAACTTTGATGATGTATATCTTGAGAACGGTAAAAGATATTGAAATAATTTCAATGGATCTTTCATTGGAGGACGTAATCCTTTAACTGACAAGTGAAACAGCTCTTTTTGGTGACATTTCACACAACCTTAGGAGAAATACTGCATTCAAAATGCATCAACATGGCTTACAAGGAAAATACTGTAGCTATAAAGAAATTCTCATAGTCATTACTGTAATGAAAGTTTGTTTAGTATCCACTACTGTAGCTTTCTACACTCCAATCATGCGTCAAACAGGCAAAGGACAATGGGTTGTCCACCTGGCTATCGTCCGAGCCAAGCCCTTTTTTGCTCAAGAACTAAATGCGAACCATTGCCGTTAGAGTATACAGTGCGAAGAGAAGGCAAATTGCATTTATAGTAGGTCAATTAAATTTTCACGGAACAACTTATTGTGAGTTCATCGTTAGAGACAAATGCGAAACAAGTTCCCGTAAGACAACAAGACCTTCTCTGAGCCTTTTCTTCAAACTTGCGTTCCTCTGCGGCAACAATTACTATGTCCCTAATTTTAGAGTAGGTCATATACGGAAGTCTATTTCTCAATAGACTGGGAGCCATACTAAGGCCTAAAAGCAAAAGAAACTCACTGTCAAAAAGCACAATGTTTCCATGCACAACACCCTCTTGTGCAGAAAGGGTGACTTGAAGAGGGTGTTGTGCACCGAAACGTGCTTTTTGACAGTGAGTTACTTTTAGGTCTTAGTACGGCTCCAAATCTATTAAGAAATAGACTGTAGCTATAAATATTACTAAACCATTCAGTCTTACAGATAACTCCAGAAACAGCTTTATCTCCTCAAAATATTATACATATCAAGAGTTGTCAAAGCTGCACCATTTGAAATTTTAAGTTTGGGCAAACAAATTATTCTTGAGCAACAAATAACTGAATTTCTTTCTGTGAGAACTTTACTTCTTGGCTACTGTTCTGCCTTATTTTGAATTATCTACAATCCTTTATCTGTAAATGTTGGTTTTAAGAAAATGAAAACTTTTTGTACAGTAGATGTAATATTTCCCTTCAAAAGTTGTACATACAGTAGCATGAATCATACCAGACACTTAAATTTGACTAAATCCTTCTCCACATTACGTACTTTACAATATATGTATGTTCAATGCATCAAAAATATTCTAATAATTCTTAGCAATCTCCAGGGAAAGACAGAAAGAGTCATTAAATATTTAAATCCATATCAAAAAATGCAATTATACATAACCTTAAAGAGATGAATTAAACTCAATCTTGAAGTGGTAACAAATATAAGATTTCGTCATTAAACTTTTTAAGTTTTTGGGGTAGTTCTGTATAAATGATCACTCTTCTATACCATACCTTTCTTTGAAGTACATTATTAGTATAATATCTATGTTCATAACAAATGCTAATTAAGACAAGGAGATCTGCAATGTTTCAAAAAAAGCTACCACGATTTGATGGACAATGGTAAAACTTTGTGATATGACTCACCATTGATATAAAATGCTAATTGTACTGTATCAACTTCTACAACTCCCATTTAATTTCTAATATGAGGGCTAGGTGATACTATAACGCTACGGTATATTATGCAGTAGTAGCGGTGCCCATTAAACGCTGAAACAGTTAACTTCGCAACTAACGTAATGAAGAAGCTTCTAAAGGATAATCAGGTCACATTGTCTAATTATTCATGTTATCATTATCACCTGACAATTAGATTACTATTCAAGCATACTGCAATGCAAGATGAAAACTTGGTGCAGGTGATCATAATAAGAAAACTGTCAATGACAAGATGATGCTGTATGCACCTGACTTAGTGAGCCTACGACTGTCCTGCAGGGATTCAAATGTACGCGCAATAGGCAACTGATATTTCTCCAGCAGCCTTTCCATATAAAAACCCCCGAATAGTACTAATAGTCAACCCTTTTTTTTGTAGTCCATTAATGGAGCTCTTCTTGTCATTACAGCAATTAATCAGTTACAGTTACGACATCCTCCCTGTCATTCTCTACATTGCCAAAATACAGCCATAATGAATCTTTCCAAGTTTTGATACAAGATCAATTGATAAATAACATTTGTAGACTTCTGCAGCATCGTGAGAACGCCCTAAATCGGTGTGCTTATTGTGATATTTGCTGACTAACTGCTTTAAGGCCGGTTCATACTTCCAAATTTTCACATGCTAAAAATCTACTGCATAAGAACCAAGTATGGTCATCCCTTGCTCATCCCAGCCATTCACAGATATAGCTCTCTCTGAGTTGAAAAGTGTATAAACTTTTTAAAGCTTCACAGCACTATACTGAAGTGTGAATTGGCTTTAGCGATAAACTTTTGATAGGTCAGGCTATATTTAAACAGTAGAGCTTTGGAAGTGGAATAATCACAACTTAGGTTTTGAGCACAGTTCATCGGACTTTCAAAGAGTACTTACTACTTGTGACTACTGCATGGTGTTTAACTGATTGCGACCACATAGCAAATTAGAAAACATAAGTTACCATTACATACAACCAAATCATGGAATTTTTAAGGGTGTATAAGGCATGACTTTATAACAAAATACTGAATTTGAAATCCAGAGAGCCCAAAAGGTAATGATTCTTTGCCCATATCCAGGAAGTACCAGTAACGTTTCAAGTGGATATATTTGTTTCATTGTGAAATTACAGACTCTACAATTAGGTAATATATGCTTATAATTTTTCATTAAGATCCATGGGCACCGACTGTCATTTTTGTAAGCCATGAATCACAGAACGTCATCAAATTTTTTTCCTCTAAGATATCATTTAAACAAGGCTTTCACAGTTACACCTCTTGTATCTAAATCAGTCTCATTTTTTTTTTTTTTTTTGATATTCCAATATTTTAGCCATAAACGCCTGTATTAAACAAAATGATTCCTGTTAACTGCATATCTATTACAATTAATGCCTTTCTTCGTTTGAACCACTTTTTCAACTACAGTAGCTTTTTACTTCCTAGTGGCATGTACACATAAAGCAAAATGATTTTGTGCTCAATGTTCTTCATAGCTTAATTTAAAAGAACAGCATGGAATTTATTCTGGCCATTTCTGAGACATGAAATAGTCATTATTATATCATACCATATCAGTTCTGCAACTTCTAATAGCTACGATACCAGTTTCAAATCTGTTCTGGTCATTACTGAAACCATGAAACATGAAATATTGAAACCAGGTAAGGGTTGCTAATTATGATAACATTCCATCACTTCTGCCACAATTGGACATATTGATTCACATGGGGTAACTTTTTTTAACATTTCCATGCTAAACAGCATAAGTGGTGTTTTCAGGCTGGTAAACCTAAGCTACCGATAAGGTCACACAATGCTAGAAACCAATTTTTCCAGAAACTTTTAACCTGGAACACATTAGCAGCAGGAAAGTATGTAACACAGAAAGCACTTTCAGTGTAGCATGAATCCCAGGCAAAGAAAGCATGAATCCTTGGCAAAGAATGCACAAAAAATTCTGTGACTTTCAGAGCTCAGAATCCTGCAAGTAGCACTTATTTAGCTTTGCAGCAAAAGTAGAGTGAGGGCACCCTACTATATAGCAAAAGTAAAGGACATTTGGGTGCAGTGTCAAAAGTTCAAAACAACTCTGGGTAGCATGCAGCTAGTGAGGTAACTTGCATGTTAGATACAGCAGGGGGCAAGTAAATGTCTGCCATATTAATAGC
The DNA here is from genome assembly GCA_029531755.1 of Holothuria leucospilota. Taxonomy (NCBI): domain Eukaryota; kingdom Metazoa; phylum Echinodermata; class Holothuroidea; order Aspidochirotida; family Holothuriidae; genus Holothuria; species Holothuria leucospilota. The sequence goes on along the minus strand of CM055980.1, from coordinate 37,978,920 downwards.
ATCATAGTTGCTGCCCTACAGTATCTGTGACATGCAACCACCTATGATAATGCAAAAAAAATTCAAATTCAGTATTAGTTATTCTGCAAAACTTATCTTGTTTCTTGTACACACTTATGCCTGAACATCAGCTACCCTTGGAAACTAATGGAATTTTGCCGAGAAAATGAATCAAAAGTCAAAAACCAAAAAGCAGGCTACATTATAAAAACCCTAATCTCTCATTAGCATGTCAGGGAGATATTGTTTCACCCACATCTTTACCTTGGTTCTGAAAGCTTCACTACGTTAACTTGATCAATATTTCAAGCATAGTTCATTAAATGGATTGTTTTCCACAAACTTTGCATTATTTAACACACAGCATCTCATCCTGCTAGATATGAGCATCACTTCAATATTTACACTTAACTTTTCTTAAAAAAAAAATTTGAACACATGAAGGTTGACTTGACTTAAAATATTCAAGCCCTGATAATATCATGGAGCCATGGAGTGAGTGAGGTTTGCAACAATTTACGTGTGATCTTTGGCCAATATAATTAACAGTGAACTGAGATAAAAATATAATTTATGACAACAAATGACAAAATAGGCAAGATATGGACATCACAGACCTCATGAAAACATGGATCCCTTCAACTAATCCAAAAGAACAATGAAGAGCTAGTTATAATAAAATATGCTTACAAGATGAGCTCTTAAGTTGAAGGTTATGTTTCTGTCCTACAGCCCACTGGCCTTCAGAGTAATGGGCTGTATTGTAGACTGTGGGACAGGCCCATCTATCAAAGTTATGGAGGGAGGGGGGGGGGCAGACAGCTTCCAGAAGGGGATGCTCTCAGGAGGGTGAGACATGCTAACATGTATTGGGGAAATAGTAACTCTGAATTTTCCAAGGGACCAAAAATTTTTATAGGAGAAAGGGGTCCTGCCACTAGCCCCCATAGCTCAGTGCCTACTGTGGGCCCAATAGGCTGTAGGACTCAATGACAGCCCACAATATCCTCCTTATGATATATGGCCCTTACTCACTAAATGTTGGCCACACTGGCACTTAAGTGCAATCAATGTTATTTCAATATTAGATCTAGTGTAAACAGGACAAAGTCAATAAGTCTGGTCATTCCATGGACAAGGAGCAAGAGAGACTGAAGTTAGCAGTCCTTCCAGCTTGGGTTACAGTAGGGTAGGACCTACCCTGCGGTCCAGACTGTCTGCTGAACCCCGCTTTTTGAACAAAAGTCTGCCCAAGCGAAAAAGATGGGATCCATTTTTAGATCCAGACTTAATTACCATACTATGAAAATGTACTATTTGCTTATTCAAGCTTTTTGTTTTTACTGAGTATGACTCACTAAAAGAGTGTGTTTATGCCTGAACCCATCAAACTGAGTCTAGACTGAAACCTTAGAAGTTCGATCATTATAGTGTCGCATAACTACATATACAGTGAGCACTACCATGGAGTGGGTATAACACAGTCACAGACTGACACAGTGGGTATATACGCATTTACCTACTGCATCACTTAAACGAGACCAGCTGTTGCATGGTTTGAATATTCATTAACAATCAACCAGTTCTAGGACCACAGTGTCACATGAATATCCAAATGTTTGATCGTTGTTCACTTATGCAGGCATTAGTGATATGACTACATAAGGAATATGCCATGTGGCCTGCTACATGAGAAAGATGGGATCCCAAAACATTGCCAGTGTCTATTTTCTTTTTCTTTTCTGTGATAGATAGGCCTGTTCAACTGTGTAATACGTAAGGTAAAATGGTAAATTATCAGCATTCCAAAAATTCTGCAACAAGATGACTTTTGGTAATAAGGAGAAACTTTCGTCCAGGCAGTCCTTCTTCAGTTCATAAGAGCAAAGAATCATTAAAGGGAAAAGGCAGTCGCCCCAAGTTTATTTTCAATTATTTGCTAAATCTTACGGATCTCTTATTTCTCTCACAAGTGTTTTCATAATGTGCCTGTATAAAATCACTGAATATTGAGGGTAAACCAATGAGATATTCTGCATACATTTAGGAAATAAGCAAGAACAATATTGTCACATGATTGATAGGATCCATTTCTGAACTAGTGTGACAGGGTACACTAAGACAAATTGGGGGGCTGCATTTTCCCTTTAATGTTGAACTTTTCAAGGGGCACGTTTTTTTTTTTCACTGCAACACCATGTCACAGACAGAAAACAGCATAAAAACATAAGAAATTAGTTTTTCCGCTGGCAACGATGCAAAGGCAACTCAGAGCAAGTATGATAGGAAGTAGGCAGAGCGCCATCTATCTAGAGAGGATTATTCATTGCTAGTAGTTGTTCTAAGGTAGATGGGCTGTCCAATAGTAGTAAAAGGGGAGGTACAGTTAGTAGGAGAAAACTAGATTCATCATTAAACCATTCAGTCTCACCAATAAAACCATGGCCAATGCTTTATTTCCTTTTAACATATTATACAGTACAAACATTATGAACAATGCATCATTTGAAAATTTGCAAGTTTCTGCAAACAAAATTGTTACTCCTGAGCTACCAAGCAATAAGTTGCTACCTGTGATATTTTTAAAAATGGGTTTATAAAGCAAAATATTATTTCTGTATATGTGAAAAAGGAACAAAATATATGCATTCTAGTGAGATTTTCATTCAGTTATGATGTGTAATTCTTGAGATATTAGCAAATGAAGTTACTACATTTGTGAACTGAAGTGACCTTAAAGCAAGCAGGAGTAATGTCATCATCTCCTCACACTGATAAGCAATGCTTTATTTTCTTTGCTTTACAGTCTGTTTTAAATAGTTGAAGTAATCTAGTGACCCAATCTTGAGTTGCCTATCATTCTTTATGCATGAATTGTGGCTTCCTAGGTATGAACATTATCTGTAGGAGAAATGTAGTTAGGACCTTTAACAATCAGACACAATAACCATGCACACATTTTCAGAAACAAAATAATGCCATACTGTGATTTCAACTCAAGACAGGTGATGGCAGCATGCTTCTCACCATACTCCCAGCAAGTTGACCTCATTTTATGTTTGCAGAGATTTCAATAAAGTCACCAACCCGATTAAGTTTCTTAATAGAGTCCGTCACCTTCTGACTGACCGAACAGTATTGAAGGTGGTCATCTTGGAATGAGAGAGCATGTATTACCAGTATTTAATAAAGAGAACACAGAGCAGTTACTGAAGATACGTGACAGTTTGAACAGTAGACAGAAACCGATCATTTACAAAACACAACTGAAACAGTTTGCTTTGCTATTTTGTTTAGAGCATCCAATGGATGTGTTGGGTAATATATCAGAAATAACTATAACCACTTTCTTCTGTTTGCCAAACGATACAGGCCAAAATTTGTGGCATTTTGCTTTTACTTCAGACCGAAGTGATATTAACAAAAAGTTGCTCCTTTAAAATTCTTCATGCTAATTTTCAGTTGCAGCACGCCTGCAAGGTATTGAGGGGAAATATTGTATTTGTTTTGCAGAAAATTTTCATATTATTTTAAATTTTTAACCAATAATAATAGTAGATACAGAATGATAGACAATTCAAAATAAGGCAGTACGGTAGCTTTCTTTTCAAGAAATAAGGTTCTCACAGAAAGAAATGCAGTTATTTGTTGTACAAAAGTAATTTGTTCGCCAAAACTTTAAAAACTTCAAATGATGCAACATCCCTTACTCTTGTAATGCATAATATTTGGAGGAGATTAAAGCTATTGCTAGTTTATTGGTGAGACTGGATGGGTTAGTAATGATTTAAGGTATTTTCTTTGTATGCAATGTTGGTGCATTTTAAACACAATATTTCCCTTTTTAAAACTACATGCCACAAGAAAGTACTGCACACAAACCATATGTGTATTCACTATTATTGTACTATATGTAGTCTTGCCGTCATGGAACTAACATGGATTCTGCTTTAGGAGGATTTGCCTTTTTGTTAAAATAATTTTTGAGTAATTTATCATAAAAAAGTCAATTTTGCCTCAAACCCCAAAGATTAAAATAATGGTCATCTTATATAGTTTGCCAGCTTAAACCTTAGTACTCTATCACTACCATACATGTGCTAAAACATATTCCTGTAATTACATTCACGTGGTGTAAGTCCAGTACGTACTGGCCTTAATACTACAGTAATAATTTAGTAGTACTGTATCAGGGTTCTAGCCAGGCCATTCAAACTGGGTGCTGCAGTTTGAATCTCACTAACAAGTTTGAAATTTTGTCACGCTCTTGACTGTACATATGTACAGTATCAGACACAAAACATCATTCTTTTGAATATTGTTTTGGAAACAACCAAAAATCATGCAACTGACCACAGACAATGTCATTTAGTTCTTGAGATGTGGCCAACATCACCACATGAGAATGATGCAGTGTTGATTAACTCCCACCCAGTTTGACATTTTTCCTAGCAAGAAGCCTGCAGTATGCTATATGATATGACCTGCAGGTTTAGATAGTTAAACCATTTGAGTGGTAAGGTGAACTTCGGTCATTTGTAGCATACCTGGTGATTACTACATGCAGGTTTGGTTAATTGGAAGCTATGTGTTCACGTACCATGAGGAACCATCAAATTCTGACCTATTTGTGTGAAAAATATATACACAATATGAATGGAATATATTAAATTTTAAAATGTTCTAGATGAGAATTGTTGTGAAGTGCATCTAAAATTAAAATTTGAAGATGAAAATGAATACTCCAAAGGCTAAAAGTGAAATTTGCATATTGGTTTAACTCCCATCTTTGCAGTTTATCCCATTTTCATAATGAAAATAGCTTTTATAAAACATGTGAAAAGTTTGGATTTTGTACAGTCAAGTTGCCCATTGAATTTGTAGGAGCTAATAATGACACACTAAATAATGACATAGTAATCATCCTTCAAGAGCAATTAGTTACAAAGGCATCAGCCTCAGAACAAGGTAACAAGACTACAAGAGTATTGTTACAACTTAAATTATATATTACAAATTGTTACACAATCTTTTTATAACAATTCTTAACTTTGCCATGAAGAAATTAACAATACACTACAACAATTAACAAAAGCACAGAAATCTATAAGCAAGACAAAATTTGGACCGTGTACGGCGATTAATTTTTCAACCATTGTAACATTATAGCCTACCGAGCTCTGAATGATATCAGAAGAATGTAGAAACTTAATAGGCACAGAGCATCGATCTGCAAACCATGAACTGCATACTTTGCATAGCAAACTGTAAAGCACCCCCTCTTTACAGTGAAAGTACACAAGAAAGATGCATTAGCTCCAACCAGGGAGTTGCCAGGCAGACGGTATAATGCATGTGCCACTTGTATGGCACACCATGACCTCCACCAAGGGTATGCCAGTGTCCATACATATGCCATGGTCATTCACACATAATTTCCACTCCTGCATCATACAGTACATAAATGTACACACTTTTGCAGGAGATTGACCCACCTCATAATATCAAGCACTTGACCAACCAACCATTTTTCTTTGACTATGACAGTTCTATTGTTCACCCACGGAAAATGAAGATATGTGAATGGCCATTGATGTTTAGTTTTATGACCCACCTAGGGTGAACTTTGACCTGCTCCTGTTTTAAATGTTTGAATGAAAATGACAAAGCATAATGCAGCCTTTTTTTTTGGGGGGGGGGAGAGAGAGAGGGGGGTGCAGTTGAGAAGAGATGTGGTTTGGAAGCATCATAAAATTGGTCGACCCATGCACTACTTTTTCACATGTGCTCACTTACTGTTTTCCAACACAAACCTTGTACATGTTATACAGTACCTCCATTCCTGATTCCTGAAGAACTACTTTTTTGCAAGGTTGCAACTCTAAGTCCAGCATGGAGTTGGTTGAACTCAGTTTTACTCACAGTGCAAGAAATTTCAATATTTCCACTGTCATTTTTCACATTTATGGGTCAGCATTTCCTATCCATCCTGGACATTTAATCAACCTGGCCATCTGCTTCTGAAAAATCTGGCAACCCTCCTACCCTTCTGTGTGTATGCAATTACCCACACTGCAAACACTCAACTTCATAACAACATGAAAGCCTGCTTGGAATTTCCCACATAACACTGGGCAGCTATTAATCTCTCCTTAACTCAATCCATCAATCAGTGAAAACTTAAATTAGTAACTTGGCTGGCTCACTGATGATGACACCTTCATAATATTGACTCAAGGCCACAGGATAAATATCCTCTATTGATCTTGTCACATTAAAGTAAGTAGGTTAATGACACTAATCTTTGTTTGCACAAACCTCAGTCCACAATTGATGATAGATTAAGGGGACAGTGGTGAACCAACCCTATTCACCTGAACAAAGGGTTTTAGAGTCAATGGTCAGAACTGAATAAATGGTCACTCAGTGGTCATATTTGATGCTGAACAGGACTCCAAACAACAAGAATGCAGGTATACACATCTCACTTGCAATAAATTATACTGGGCAGTTTTGGTGAGCTGAAGGAATATTTCAGCAAAACTGGCAACTCTGTGGAATATAAGTACAGTCAACCCAACCTAATTTTGAAATATCAGCTAAACCTTAACAAAACTCCTCCCAATTCTTTTGTGTTTTTACAACATTTAACGAACATAAAATATTGTTGCTATTATAGCAAAGAATTAAATTTCTGCATAATTTTAATATTTCAGTACAAATACTGTTGTCATGTATGATTATGAAAGGAATCATTATTTTGCAAATAAGGATACTTATACATGATGTTGACCAACTGCATGGTCAAGCCATTAATTAGAGCATCCGACTTGCAGCTGGAAGGTCTGGTGTTCGACTCCTGGCCAGGTCAATTGTCATACCAAAGACTTTAAAAATGAAACCTACTGCCATTGTGCTTGGTGCTCAGCATAAGCAATGGAGTAGCGAAAACAAGCCAGTGAGCCACAACTGGAAAAATGCTGTGGCCAGCCCGACTTAAACCAATTGGTTAGAAACTGAGCCGTAAAACCTCATCTAACTAACTATATTGATATTCAAATTGGAACAGCCATCTTTGTCATTTAAAAAAGAAATGAAAATTTTAAAAGTATATGCCAACTGCATAGTTGAACACATACAAGCATTTCCTTGACTAAAGTAAATCAGTTTAATAGTGTACAGGTAACGTGACAACCAAACCTGACAAGAGCTTACCAAGGATGGAAATAAGCAGAGGCTGGGGACCAGTGGAGAACTGGTTAGCCCAATAGATTCCTAATTTCACTGAAATGACTGTACACAAGGTATAATGGGATCAATGTTAGCAAATGTGCTATTGGCCTAAGGTCTACCAAAAAAATTCAAGGAAATGTTAATTTGTACACTTAGTACTTACTAACAGTAGTAGGTCTACCTAATTGCACTCTCACACTGATATTGCTGTTAGAGGTGCTTGGGTAGCATCACTATAAAATGCAGAAATGACAACAAAATGCTGTTTGGACTGCATGGACAAAAATAGTGCTGACCTAGAATGTTAAAGCAACCTTTACTTATTGTTACATGATCAGACCAAAGAGTTTCTGTGGAACCTCCTAGATCAGACATGTTCTTCACTTTGACAGCAAACAAACTTCCATGAAACATAAAATTCTGACCAAGCAGCTGTCTATTAAAGTGGCAGACAGCTCCCTGTTCTGACCAAAGAGTTGGAAGATGAAGTTCCATGATCTGTGACAGGGGAACAAAAGACTCATACTTGACAATGAACCAAAGCAAAACACAACTTCTTATCTGGACTTCCCATCTTCTTGGGTGGTCCACTACACATTATACAACACATGCATTAAGGTAACTGTGTATACCACAAACCCCTAGAGATTCTGTCACAGCAGGCCATCAAAAGTGAAACATTCGATGATTTATCTCTCTTCAAATATTGAATTTTAGCGCTGACTCAAAACTGAAAGTGATCTCATTAGAGCACTATCTGGTACTTTTCATTCAAGCGGTATGGAATTTTTTTGACTGTTGAGTGACTAAAGAGTTACATTCAGGGTAAGTTAAAGTGAAATGTGGTATGGGTTTCATTCCCATGTGACTAAATCAATGAGCTTAATGCCCTCCACCAACCAGATTGTTGTACTGTTTGTCCTTTTGTCACATTCTTTTTTTTTCAAGAACTTCAGACATGTAGACAGATTTGTGATCAGCTTCTTTTGAACTTTAGACCTGAACCTTTTAACAAGTTTGTTTGTTATTAAATTATATGGCCTAATACCTTCACAACAAGAAGTAAATAATTCCTTCAGGCCCAAAAAGATGAGGGTGAAAATTACAAACATGAACTCTGATACTGGGAACTAATTAAATGAATAAAGTTCCCTGTTCCTGGAAATCTTGAATCCATGGACAGGCAAAGAATTCATAGATCACCATGACAACTGGAGGCTGCTTTTGCATCAAAGATTGTATGAAAGATACAGTATCAATTAAGTAAAGACAATTTAAGGCAAGTCAAGCGGTAACCTTCATAGCAAGGGTTGAATATGTATGCCTCTTTTTAATGTAAATAGTCTAACACCTGCAAGCAATGATAGAAATCATTCAATTTCACTATATTCATGAGCCTAATTTGAAGTTATCTCTTGACTGTTGATTGCTTTCAATATATATATATTCATGTCAATGGGACTCTTAATTGGGTGAGTTTAAGTGGGAAAAGTCCCCCTCAAACCCCACTGACTGAAATACATGGTAATTAGACTTGCTTTGGTCGATTTTTTGTTGAATAATTATGATTTGTGCTTGTTGCAATTGTATATAGATAGGCCTATAGCATACACTCTTTGGCAGATTGACCAAGAATTCTTGCAATAGTATGGGGACATTGATATTACGAGTGCAGCCAATGTAGGTGCAGGAGTAATACACGTCTGCTAGACAGGTAAATAAAGAGTGGGTTATGACTTATGAGGGGCACCATCTATGCAACCATTGGCAGAAGATATTGAGCAGTAGATGGGGTTGGGTGAGGAAGTAGTTCCATGATTAAATCGTTGTAATTGGTGAGGTGAGCAGATAGTGTATTAAAATTTATATGTACTGCTTTTCCCACACAATTTGTCTGTTTCAATTCACTTTATTTTACTTCTTTGATCTTGTTTCAGCAATGCAACTTTCCTACAGACATTTTTAAGTTCCTTTGCAAGATTTGTTCAAATTTCTACTTTTTTGTCCCAAATTTGCGATACAAGTCTACTTGTTTACTGTATAGTGATCTGGTAACCTATGTGCCTAGGAAAGATATATTGATCAGGAGGAGGTATCTATTTCTGCCTTTCAAAATGTGTTTTGTTTGTGAGATGTAAGCATCATTATAGTTCCAACTTCCAAGCATTCCCAAAATGCAGTCTCCCATTTGGTGGAGGTTTACAGGCATCAGTCACTGTATATAGGCTATGCCTACCAACAATAACATTACTGCTTCCTTGTTTAAATAGTGAATGACTTGACATCGGTTTATTGGAGAAATCCACTTTACATGGTCATTAAACATTTTATAAAATGTCTGCCAAACTCTGTAATGAACTGCCTCTGCATGTAAAAAGAATGACTGGACAATTTTAATTTAACACCAGTTTGAAAACTTGCTGGTTTCTTTTCTTAATACCTCTACTTACCTGTTTTTTCAGTACTTTGAGCCATAGCGGCTCCCTGCTTTGAGAGACTGAGTGTAGGGGGCTTTGTTAAGTACTATTTTGTCATTTTAATCACAAACAAAGAGGCATTTCTAATTTTCTATACCAGTAAAAGGTTTGACACTTGATTGCACAAATGTACTATGCAGGTGCTAGCAACCATCAGACAGCCAAGTGCCGGCCCCAGCACACAAAATACAACTAACTTGCCCTAGCAGTAGTAACCAAATCTTTCCCGGAGACAAGAAAAAAAGTTTTGATGCAAACAATAACAAAAGCCCATATTATCTCTCTGAATAGCTGCGTTAAGTTTTCATGTCTGAGGTATTTTTCCACACCTTTGAAAAGTGACCCCCATTCATAAATGTTGAGATGGATAACAAAGAGAAAGAGCAAAAAAATGATTTTTGCGAATAATTGGTAGTCTGTAGCTTTTTACTATAAAACATTTTATATTCCACATGCAATTATTTTGAGATTTATCACTACGCAGTCCCAGCTCAAGAGACTATAGGCACACCAAGCATGCAAAACTCATAGGAGGAATTAGGTCTGTAAAATCAGGGAGCTTCTTCTTTAGCAACTCCCTGGTCACATCTACAATATATGCAGCCCACAGCCGACACTCAAATCATCACTTTCAAGTTGTTTATGTGGTCGAGCCCTTTCACTAATCCAAACCCTCTACAGTTGTAGGTCTAACAACATTCATTAAAACAAGAATAATCAAACAAAAGCTTCCCAGAAAGCAGAAATAACATTTGTTCACTTTGTGTATTCTTCTATTACAACAGAGTTAACAGGTGAAATTTCAGTTTGAACACTATCATTCATACACTTTTCCCTAGTCCAAGTTGACATGTTTCCCTTTGTCTAGGTTTCAAGTTCTCAGTAAAGCAGTTCAGTCAACAGGGTAAAGTGAGGAGGCAAAAAGTTTTCTGTTTAACAAATCTCTCTCCTTGTTGACCAATTTACCTGTGAGGTTTGTTCCTCTTTACTGTTTGTTTCGTCTTTACTGCAGGAGTGTGGTTATGAATGATGCAGCAGTAACCTATAGCCAAAACTTTAAATTATTACACAGTTGTTTACTCTCTTACTATAGACAGATTCCAATACAATAGCATTTCCTAGCTGACTATTTGTTAACTTGTATGAAATTGTTGTGGAAAATGTGCTACAATCCTTCTGTTATGTTAAAATCCCATATTTACTAGGGTTACTGTACACATTTTACGAATACCGATGCTGAGTGAACATGAGGAATGATCAGAAGATGCCCATTTTAAATGCTGATAGCAGGTCCAATGCTAATTCATTCTACTGCCAGAATTACACAAAATTTTGTTACTTTGTACTACAGTAAAGACACCTACACACTGAACTGTTGAAACAAAGTTTCTGCAACATTCATACCTAGTACTTGAAGAAACCAACTATCACTCTGATTCAAGTACTCTATAACTTCATGAAACACCCTAAAAAAGTTCAGAGGCCAGACTTTTTCTATGTTTTTCCTCATTTTTCCAGGGGAATCCTTCAGAGAGAATTCATGGTCATACAGTACGCTACCACCCAAAGACACCCAGTGCAATATCTCAACAACCTCTTTGCGTATCACGTTTTAAAATAGCGTGCTTACTATTTGGTGCTGTCTCCACTTTTATCATGTACAACAGAAATGAATTTATACATGTTCTCAATTCATGACTTCTTCCACGACTTTAACAGCCATCAAATCTAATCTTGCTTGTCTTTCATGGATGCCATTCCAGAATCCCTTGAATATCCATTTATTTCCCTTTTTATTAAGAATGAAGTAAATTAGTCATCAATAAGCCAGCTTGTCATGATGGGGCCATGTCCAGTGCTACCTGTCATGGACATATGCTTCTACCAGTTTTGTTCAGGTGTTTTGTTAAAAATTGATTCGGTTTAATCAGTACGGTAAGGTGTTTTTTCACACCCAGTGTGAAGGCCCTAGAAATGGTTTTGGGAACACATCGCTGTCAGTAAAGGCCTTGGTGCAGGTTTTGAATGGAAATACCAATATATATCTCATCATTAGTACACAGTAGTACCCACATCTGGTATAATAATAATAAATGAAAATTCATATAAGACTTACCTCACTCAATGTAAAATTTAGCTACAAATACTGGGTTAGTATGACTGAATTCCTCAGAGGACATGAATAATGGAAACATGTACACCACAATACTGTACATACAGACTACATACATACACCTAGCTAAGAATAAAATTCCTGAGAGCATGATTACTTTACCTTCTTCAAAACCAGAAGGCTGCCACAGAGCTGCCTAAACTATTTGAGGGTTTTGACAGGGAGCTGCCAGAGTATGGTGGCAGCTCCTCTCAAAACCCTCTAATAAATTGTTACATTGATCAGAATCTTCAGTCAATTAATGGTAATTGAACACTCAGTCTTCAAGCCCCCCAACACATATTAAATAGGTTCATTTTACTAACATGACTAAAAGGTACAAATGCATAATACAGGTATATTGCATCATTTGAAATGATGAAATTCACCTGTATACCCAAAAGATGTTATGATGTACTTTTCACTTAAGGGCTCAAAACAAGACATAAGGGCAAGGACATCTCCATACTAAGCTTTTTGGGCTTACTTGTCCATCTCAAGGGGCACCACTTGTGGCCAAATTTGTATTATCTGGTTCATATGATTGTTTTGTTTGGATGAGTGCGAAGGCCAAGTTGGCCTTGAAAAGTGGGAAAAGTATGCCATTTTGTAGGGCACCAAGGCCACTGCCAAAATACAAAGGCCATGGGCCTTCGTGAGCTTTGTTTAATGGCCAGATCCTTTCAGGTCTTTCATTGATTAAATTCTTCATATTCTTGATACACCATAAATGTGAGTCATGGCTACCAAGGCAAACTACATTAGTAAAAGTAAATTATATTATGAGTATGGGTTAGTACACAGCTGAATACAAATTTTGCACCATATCAGCTCCAATCATACATTTCAAGTTTTCAAATCTGTACTGTCTGGCAGGAAGTGCCAGTGACCCATACGATGGAATAATTGACAGAACTGTTCACAACTTAACATACCCAGCACCTATCATGTTATAAAGATAATTCTGGCATGTAGGAGTAAAATCATAAGGTTTGAATGATGATAAATTTGACATAATTTGCTCCAGAATGAACTCCTGCCATAGTACAGACCTTATGCATTGACATCATGCAACATATTTTGGTGGCTAAAAAATGAAGCACACTGCAAGCAAGAAGTAGACTTCGCACACACATTTAGTAAAACGTGCATATCCTTCTGGTGCACAAATCACAGGTCCATCCACCAGCTTGCAAACTCTGGACATATCGAGACTTTAGCCAGAGAATCATCCAGCTGATCATTTGGACAGCTCCACCACCCAATGATTTTTTTTTTGCTTTTTTTACACAAAAATAAAAAAAGTACCGTAGAATTACAGAATCACTTTCTGGTACAATATTTATTTCAGTGTCATTGGTGTGGGTGCAAAATGGGCCAAATTTTATTTTATACCATTTTACATTTAAGAAGGGTCAAAACTGAAAATTTTTGGATAAGAGAACAGAGGCTGGCATTAACCTCTTCCATTCAAACCTTCCCTCAGCCTGCCAGATGTGAACTTCCTCATTTTATATCTTAATTTAAGCTCTCAGCGCACAAAGACCTAAAGTTATGCTCAAAATTTCAATTAAAAAGTTACTCTTAACATCTTGCCATGGAAAATGGAAGAAGCTACAGTAGCAACTGCAATACTTTTTTCAAATCATAGAGGTAGAACGCCTACTTTCAAGTTTAAATTTAAACTGAAATTGTATGAGTATCGAGTCCCAGTCACTGAAAACTAAACATGTTACCTCCAGTGAACTGGTGATGAAATTTGACCCTTCCAGGGCTCGAAATAACGGGGGCCCGTGGGCCCGATGCTCCTAGAAATTCGCTCGGGCCCGTAGCTTCTACAGGGAAAGGGGCCTGGTTGGCTCCTAAATATTTCAAGTCTAATTGTACAGTCTGCACGTGAACCTCTCTATCCACAACTCAACGATCTTATATCTCGCACAGCCTGTGTATTGCTATACTTGTACAGTCACTGAAAACCGCGAAAACATACATTATTTTTGAAATCAGTTAACATCGCTCATCAACAGTCTGCTTCGTCACAACACAGAAGATCACTCACGTAGACATAAACCGATATCAGTCATGAGTAATATAGGCCTAATAAGATCAACTGACGAAGACACTTGGCGGGAATTGAACAGTGCTCTTCATTTTACGGGCAATAACTTCTGGAGTTACGAGAAAATTTTGAAAATGTGGCATTAGCCCAGGGCCATGACAGTTGGTGCCGTCAGGTTATTTCGAGTCCTGCTAGCCTACATGCAACATGGTCTAAGAGGGTGTGGACAGATTGGTTTCAGGCTAGTTTCAGCCTCAACTTGCCTTAATTATACCCATACTACACGTTTTCAAGCACGTAAAAAGCACCCGTACACTTTATCAGTCCTTTTTTATTTGTAAGTTTTGGGCCCCTTGATTTCTCATTTGGCCCCTAGATTCCATGGGATAGGGGCCCGGCAGGCCCACAAAGGTTGAAGGCTTATTTCGACCCCTGCCTTCCGCACTGTGACCATAAACATCAAGCCTCCAGGCCAATAAACACTGTGGCATTTACCAACATAAATGAATATTCATATATGCATTACAAATTACAGCAGTGTCCAAGGCCTTCCAAATGGACCACAGGAACTTCAGGAAGGACATGCACAGATTGGAAGTTACATCAAAATTATGATAAGTGGATGAGACATTCAATCAAAAAGGTAGAATCAATTTGTGGGCATGACTTTACAAAGTGTAATGTGATTTCTGATCATTAACAATCAACCGTATATGCAATTCAGGAAATACTGTAACTATATATACATATATTATATTAATGCAAAACTTGTACTTTAATTGCAGAAATACAATGCTTACATTTGCTTGCATTCACATGTATACAGAATGTATGTCTCTTTAGTTTGACTCTATCATTCCACTGCCGGTAAAGGTTTAAGTCATGTAATTAATTCTAGCACAAAACCTTTTAAACCTTACAGTTTGGTACCTGAACTACCAAACATTTTATAGGAATAAATGAACCATTCAAAGGCATGTATACATGGTATAATCAAGCCAGGCAAAAATGGGGTTTAAGGTAGTAGTCTTATGAGAAATAATTCAAACTGAAGTCATACAAACAAAAGAACACAGGTTGGCTTTCTTCAAGTTCTTATCAATTTATACGATAAATTACTACTTTACACCTGTTCAAGCCATACAAGCATAAATTGATCTTTTTCACACAATCTCTTCTCAACTGGGACTACCTTGGCAAGTTAAAACCTTCCTGTCACATTAACTCTTCAAAATTTAACTTTTCACACCAGAGGCTAGGACAAGTTTTCATTGTACAACTCCTAACAAAGAGAATTGTCACCTTCTGTGCCAACTTCCCCCTAAACAGTGCTAGAATCGGATGGCCAAGGGTTTGTAACTCCAAAATTTACACACCAGAGATAATCACACTGATCCTATTTCGATGGGAGAATTTTCCAACTTTTCAAAGGTGTTTAGATTGGCCTGTAGGCTCCCTTGACTTCCAGTACAAAATCTCTGATGTTTTGCCCTTTATCTCATCAAGTTAAGAAGCTCTCAGCCTACACTGCTATCCTATCTGAATAAAGTCAAGCTGTTTGAGCCCTCTGGCATATTAAACCTATTGTGTCCCTTTGTCATTACCTAACAAAGGATGATGTTAGTATAAAACCTCAGTCCCACAGAGGAAAGAAAAGCTAGACATACTATGGGAAGTTGAAATGGAGTGTTTTTCTCCCAATGAAAAGAAAATGCCCTTAGGGAGAAGAGAAAAGGACAGATCATGCCCACTGCACAGTACACAATACACAATAGTTTATAGAGTGCCATTCTGACATGAAAGTTAGCTATCTAGACACCAAGTATTGACTACTAACACTTCAGTACCGTGGACGTTTATTCTTCCAGTGCTGATTTTAAATATTTGCTTCTAGAAGGGCCTGCTTCAACATCCATTCTGTATTTGTGAAAGCTAATAAATATGCATAGATGATGCAATGGAGAAATGTGTTTGGCACCACACAGTAAATGCACTTACAAAGAGCTTTTCTTTTTGCTTTGAAAAATTCATTGATGACAGAACAGTATGTTTGCTAGACTCAGACATGCTTTCAACACAGAAGACCAAAACAAATGATCCATCAAAATTTTCCAGAAAAAGATGTGTCAGTATTTTTATTTTTATAAAAAAAAAATGATAATTTAAATATTCAATAAAAAAGCCACTTACAACTGGCCAGAAGACCCCCCCTACTATCCCAACAAAAAAAAAAAAACATAACAAACAGCAAAAACATATATGGTAGCCTTAAAGGGGGTTACTGAGATGATATTGATTATTTTGTTAAGAGTTTGAAGGAAATCAGTGCATGACAATGCTTGAACTAGTTAGCCTCATTACTCATGTATCACTTCCAACTTTACCGAAAATGTGAGAAATTGTAGTTTTCTGTGGACAGGGGTTGCATATGATTTTAAACTTTAATTACCCCAGCTATCATAGCCATTTCAGTTGTGTATCAGATGTGCAAAATCCCTTAGTTTGACCATTTACTATTAAGATGTAAGTAAATTTCAACAGGTGTGAAAAAATCAAGAATTTACCAACTCAATAAGTCCCTTTAAGTCAGCAATATGAAGAAAACTCCAATATCATTCATTTCTATGTTACAAAGTACGTTGTGTCATTCAAAACATTATCATTACAACTCAGGCCTACATATTTAATACATGACTGCTCAAATCAAAGTTTGCTAATAAGCAACACACACACACACAAGAAAGAAGAAAAAAAAAAAACTCTAACTCTCAAGAAAGACATGCATTTCAGCTAAATTAAATGTACACTTTTACAGAGAACATGTAATGTGCTGTTTGAAAAGGTGTGTCCAATGTCTAGACTGCAGCAAGCCTACTGTCTTCCCCCTCTTACTGTCTAGACTAAGTGCTAAGTACTTCAAGCTTTAGGTGTATTGAAGACATGGGGGAAGCTCGTTACACAAATAACGGTCATCACCGGAAACAAATTTTCACCACACTTTTTCCCCAAAATCTGCCTTAAAAATAGGATTTTCCTCACTCCCTTAGGCTGCAGCTTCCCTATCCCAGTTTCCCTCCCCACCCCCCCCCCCTTCCAGTTGTACACCTGTGCCATTAACATTTGGTTTAACTGTTCAGCTCTGTAGTGGTACTGTAGGCTACATGTTATACAACTTGCAGGTTTTAAATAATGCCAAACCATGCAGAGTTCAAGGTGGTGCACCACATTTAAATTTTTAAAAATTCATTCATTAATTTTTAAAGCCTGTGATTACTGATTTGGCTAAAGGTGAACTGGAAAATTATACAAACATGCAGCACTTACAAGATAATATATAATACCATTAGCTGCTACTGCAGAATTTTCTGAATTAAGTCAATTTATTTCATTTTGTCATTTGTACAGTATGTAGGTCAGGGGTGCCCAACCAATAGAACGCAATCAATTGGTCAATCAGGAATTAAATTCCCAGTTGACCTGGATTAATTTTCTGTTTGTACTGTGCATACAAACCATAAGCCACTGGTATCTACACGCTCCCTCTTGTAGGAAGAGTGAATGCAAGAATTAATTTTTGTTAAGTGATTGATTAACAAAATTTAAGCATTTTGGTAAATGTGTGGTTCTCAAGATATTAGCAATTCAGCAAAAGTTACTGACATTTATGAACTAAACTTAAAGCAAAAGGTCAGTGAAGTCATCTCTTCACACCTATGACTAAAATTTTGTTTTCTTCGCTTTCCATCATTTTGACCTTGAAATGGATATATGTTACTCGTTTCCCCACTGTATGTAAAGTTTGTTAAGTTCTCTCTTAAATTCATATTATGGAAACATGTGATTATAGAAGAGAAAATTGGTAGTAACATTAAAAGAAAAACAAAAAAGTTTGGCTTAATGGCAGGTTACAATATAACATGCTTGCTTCATGTTCACATTGGGTTGAAATGTGAAGTTGAAAATTTGATAACTTTATCTGCCGATATCCAGAGAACCACAAAAACGAACAATGTGAATTTCAGCAGAATGTGTAGGTACAGTATACCCCTCTGACATATCAAAACTTAATGTAAGTTTAAGCCATTCTTTTCTTTTGGACTAGTTGATCAGAGCAGAGTGCCAACTGAGAAAGAAAATATTCATTCAAGGAGGGTTAAGCATCATATTTTGTTGTTTTCTTCCACACTGCTGCTTTAATATCAACAAAACGGTTTCTGATACTGGCTGATGATGTGACATTCCAGCAATGTGACAATGTCCCCATTAAGAGATAATTTTGGAGTTGCCCTGTAATACAATTCTTCGGCTGCGATTGCTAGATTCTGCGTGAAAGAAAGGCTTCCATTCACCAGACTATCTTCCACTAAATTGTAAAATGATTCATAGTGACACCATCTCTCATTTTAATGGAACGTGAGACCCCTCATTGCTCTTGGTGCCACACACACAGCTACAAGATCAGGCAAACAGGACAACTCCTCCGCATAAAAGATGTAACCCTGAAGCAATACATTCCAGAAAACAGCATACATTTGCAACAGTTGCAAGAATAAAGTCAATTTCCTACGCCACCTAAAGATTTCAAGCAATTACAGATTCCTAATACCATTAAAATGTTTGTTCAATTTATTTCTTTTCTAAAATGACCTCCTGAGGTGTAAAGCCCCAGGTAATCATCTCTACCACTAGAGTATTTTCTTTTGATTTGAGATATGTATAATATTTATGATGCTTCTTTCAGGGGTTGTCTTGGACAGGATGTCCATAGAATGGTGTAAGTTATTTGCTGGTCAACTGACAATGCTGTGTTTGAATACATACAGTAATGTCTATTCATTCTGGTGTAATGGCTCAAATGGACAAAAAGGGACATTCAGTTATGTTTAATTCATAACTGCAATTAGAAAAGCACAGACAGGCCTTTCTTTAATCATTATTAATCCATTCAGTTTATCACTATAGAACTATGGAAATTTCTTTACTCTGGAAAAAAGTTTATCAACTTTAAAGTTGGGAATGTTGCATCATTTGAAAATTTTTCTTGGGTTTAATACAAAGGAGTACGTGTGATAATTTTGGGCACAATACATTTAGCACTTTCAACTGTGGCATTTAAACTTTTGCAGCAACAGGGCTCATCAATCTGGGAGGTTTAAGGTCAGAGTCAATAGTTTCAAGTTTATTTTTTCACCTCAGAATACTAGCAATTAACATTAATGCACAACACAGCATATTAAGAAAACATAATAGGATTAAAGGTGAAAGGAACCAGAGGGAATCAGAGATGCTTAATACCAGGGGTGGTGCCAGGATTTGCCAACAGGGGAGAGCAGCCCTCGATGGGAGGGGGGGCCAATGAGGTCACCCCAAAGCCCTGACAAAGATGACAGGTTGCCCAAGGAATAGTGGAAGCAGAATTTTTGGTGAGTGAAAATTTGTGAACCCTATTGACAAAATTGGAAAATTTGGGGTTCCTTCTAAAGATTTTTATTCAAGAAAATTTGAAAAATTTGGGATTTAATGGAAGAAAATTTGAAAATTTGGGGTATTTTGGTAAAATATCTACCCTTCCTAAGAGCACAACCAAGCAGATCTTCAGGGCAACTGACAGTAATCGGGATTTACATATACTGCCGTACATATTAAGGCTCCCCTACAAAACTGCAAAAAGTTCCCCAACAGGGAGGGGGCATTATTCCCTGATGGGAGATGAGACTTGGGCCATGGCCTCCTGCCCCCTGCAAGCACCACCCCTGGCCATTACACATTTAAACACAGTGCCAAGTCTTCCACCAAAAAGCAATTTATGGCTGGTTATCCCATCTTAAGTGAACTGATACTTCAAAAAATATCAAATTTGAACAATGACTTCTATAATTCTCATGGCCATGACATTTATGCTGATATGCTCTATAAATTTGAGCTGCTTAAAAAATTAAAATGTCTTTTCCATCCTGCCCATCCATCATAAAAATTCAGGTAGATAATTATTTTACTGTGCTGTGTACTTCAGTCACATCTGAAATCTTGCCAATCATGGACATACTGTAAAGCCTACATGTATGCATAACTTATTACTGTACCTTACTGTATCTCCTCAATGATTCATAATATACCTGAGGTTTTGAGAAGTTTTTATGTTCCATTAAAATGAATTTTGGATAGAGATTAGGGGAACCCATTAGATTGTGGAGTTAATAAGCTAATATTCAATACTGAATATGTCTACATATAACCCAACCTGACTTGAATCTCTTATTTTAAACTCTTTAGACTGTGTCTTTTATATCCATGGTAGCTTGCCAACTATTTCTACATACATGCAGCACAGATATAAGATGAGATAAGGCATGATTGATCATCTCATGCCAGGAAGAGGCAATAGCCTGCTTTTCATTTCAACCCATAATCCAAGGGTTAAGAAGCTAAGCTGGTTAGTAGCTCAGACAAGTCACAGGGGAGATTCCATGGATATTCTGATATAGATAAGAACATAACTTCTTCACAAATCACAAAGAAATTGGCTGACAGATTGAGGGGTGATACCACCCTATCTTCTCCTCTTCACACAAGCATTAATTGACATAGAGGTCTACAATTGATCTTAATACCCAACTACCAAATACCATTCTACTCACATAATAGAACACCAAGATCATGAAGGCCTGATACTCCATTGGGAGATTTCCTTTCAGATACAACCCTATAAGTCTGGACTGTCTATGAAATAGTTCCAGACAGACAAAATGAGGGATGAGTGTAAAGTCATGAGGACAAAGACCTTTGACAAAGATAAAGTGACTTCACTGGAGGGTAATTGCAGAGTTAAATTGCAAAAGCGTTTTGGTCCCTTCCTAAGTGTAACAACATCAGAGCTCAGTTTCACACATTCACTGAGAGCCCTGTTTGAAAACTTTGTTAAGCATCCAGTCTGGAATTTCAGGCCATGCAAAAGCACTGCTTGTTCAGTATCTGGTCACTTTAATTTAGTCAAGTCCATAATTTGTGCAATTATGTACAACATTTTAAGGGGATATGGCATCCCCTCAAACCAGAGAGCTGCTACCAATTCCCTGCCCAAACAAATATAAGGATGGCCCCAGAGTTCTAAATACAGTTGATGGCGGCACTGCGATCGACATTCATTCAAACAATATAGCTCCTCTCTGGTTGGTCAACAATGACTTTGTACAGTCAGTTGTGTTCCCAATTAAGCTCACACACAGTATTGTGCAAATATGGCCTCAAGCAATAGACCCTTTTCCAAACTGCAGTTACAAAGGATTGTGGGATAGAGTTTTAGTGCATGTTGTTTTTGTCAATGGCATTTTACTGTGGCTAAAAACGATGCATACTAAAACTCTTTCCCACAATCCTCTGTAATTGTTATTTGGAAAAGAGTCTATTGAGACTCAGTCTAGGCTACTGTGGCTACGTCCTAGAGTCTTTGAGGTGTACTAGACAGGTGAGTTTTGCCTTAATGGAAGGGGTGGGGGGGGGGAGGCAGTTTACTGGCTGGGGTGGCATTAGCAAGCCTTTAATTCTGCTACTAAAAGGCAATAACATCCCTTCTGACCAAATGAAACTGAAATGACTGAACGTTACAGAAGTAATTTCTTATACACGTATGAGCAAACAATGAAACTTTACCATTCCACTATGGACAAGGAGTGTACGGTGTTATTAACTTAATACCAGCAAAGAGAATTTTATTATCTGCCTAGTGTTTCATTTTAAGGGAGCAGAGGACAGTTTTTGTTTAGAAAACTGATGTAATGCTGTCTGTACTTACTGACCTGTGTGCAAAGCTTCAAGTTCCAATCCTTACATAATCAAGGTACACATATACAGTACAAATACACCATTCATAATTTAAATAAAAACTTTGAAGGATTTGCTTTTCTTTGCTTTACAAATAGACTGAGTAGCCTACTTGTGAAGATAAACAAAAGAAAGATATTAAGTTTCATTACCCAGATTTACATTTTTACTGTCATTACCTGTGAATAGGAATTTTCTGAGTCAGCACTCAGTCGGAAGAAAACATTTTCTCTCATAACTGGGTAATTTGACAAGGAATGACGTAACCAGTTACAACTTAATTTCCTCTCTAGGTTTACCACGGAACTTTCATTGCTTGTGACAAAGTTACAATTCCCATGCCTGTTTACGATGTATAACTACTCCCATGTCAGGTAAACATGAAACCCCAGGACTGTATATCTTGTTACAGTGTCACACAATTCCCATGTCTGGTTACCACACCATTTATACTGCCAAGTCTAATCACCATGATGCTAGTATCACATCTCCCTGGCCAATTCTTCTACCATGATTCAAGTTAATACACTAACATATCAACTACCAGGTTCAAAATTTATATCAAAGAATGAGTAAAAGGTTTCGATCAAAAGACAAATTCATTAAATTATGAGTCCTAAACAGCTTGGGTGTGTTTGCTTGTCTCTCTGTCTGAGTCAGGACTCATGGTTAGCATGGGACCTACTTCACTATAGTAAAAATGACCAGTGATCCCATGGGATTCTCCACACACTCCATAACACCGAAAGGAAACAGAGTTTGGAAAATTTTGCAGCTAGCTGTAGGCCTATACCGGATGTACCATCTTCCAATAAGAAAAGAAAAAAAAAACAATATTTAACAAATCCTGCACAAAATACACTATAATTCTGTCATAAGACAAAATCAGTTTTGCTAACTGACAATGTATGGTAAAATACTTGACAAGCTTTAAGCCAGTCTGCTGACAAATAATTGTATCCAAGCTTTAACGGCAAACTTCTTACAAGCAAAGTTTCATTGGTCATGATGCCACTCGTTGTTACTAAATTCCTGTATTCTCATCCAAAACTGTTGGAACTTGATGTCACCAAAGTCTGACCCAAACCCAGTTTCCAAGTCCCCCCCCCCCCCTCCCTTTACACATGGACTATATGCAGAAAACGAAAACAAACTTCTTTCTACTACAATTCCATTTCACTGCCTTCTCCAAGGGATTTTGGGTGAGTTAATTAATTTTTAATCTGATTCTGAATGATACCCCATAAAATAAAGCAGTGAGATTTTATCTACCTGTGTACTAATTGCTTCTAACAAGTTTCAGTCACCCTTGAAAGTACAAACATAGGTCAGATATCTGACTGATAATAACTGTGGACTGTATATTACACTGGAGGTTGCCATCCCCCTAGGACTTCTCTCCATGCTGAGTTTATTTACTTAAACAGGTAAAGACAACACCAGAGAGTATATTGCTAACATGTGAGAAGAATTTAGCACTGAGGTCAGAGAAGAATATTTTAATAAGACAGTAGCTGGAGGCACCATGTGGGAAGAATATAACTGTGTCAGAGAAACACATGGACTATGCTGGAAACTTCCTGTTTCAGTGGGGTCTGACCAAATGGTTGACTGGTTGGTCTTACAGAAAAATAACCTTCATGACACAAATGTTTCTCATTTGGAAACATTGGCTATGTTTTCAATTTAATTCTTACAGTTTATTTTGAAATGTACATAACATGCAAAGTGCTAAGTTATACAAACAGGCCAAGACAACTAAATAGTATTTCAATACATGTGACCAAGCTGCGCTCTAAAAGATCAGCATACACTTGCATTGTAATGACTACTTGTATGTGCATGATAAAATGTACAATGTAGGTGAATGTTTCCTTACACAGGAGAGAAATACATCACTTAATTCTTCTAACAATTTAACAATGCTTCCATCAACTGACCCTTGGACATAACTAATGATTACTCACCATCTACACCAACATCCCACCCAGATGTTCAAGTTTGTTAGCAGTTGTGCTTTAGGCCATATGATATGTTCAAACACCATCTACCATGCATTTAGAACATATTGTGTTAAACCTCCAAATATCATGAATAAAGGTCTTTGCTACTGTATTTCTTTTTTATTGTTGTGTTTTTCTTTTTTTGTCATTCACTGTTGCTTTTACTCCTTCACTATACTTTTGTAATTTGTAAAATTCCCTCCTACTTTAATGATGGAAGAGATATTTATATGTAAACTGTCTACTTCTGTTATTCATCAGTGATACAGATTACTACAGTATTCAATGCTGTACTGTAGGTCTTGAACTAGGTCAAGACACTAACACAAGCTTGAACCTTGCATGATGCAACATACTAAATACTGTACATATACTGAACAGTGAACAGCTGTACACTTAAATGTTTCTTAGAGTATCCTGACCATCCTCTCGTACCTGCACAGGCAAGTAATTACGATAGGTGAGATTACATCAGTACTACTCAAGGCAGCAATCAGGACATGACAACACAAAATAGAATCCAACAGAGATTAGTACAGTATGTTGCCCTTAACCTACATATAGTACACTCATAGCAAAGAAGCATAGTGGAAAATGTCATGAATGTGGGGAACTCCTTGCTGGGAAATTTTGCATTCTGGTAGGAAAACTTCAACCACAAAACTGGGAAAGTTGGATCTTATGTACATACGAACAAGTGAAAAAATTTTGGGGAAATTTGACTGACTTCCTGGGAAGAAGACGTTTTTCCAGCCCTTGGATAAATTTTTGTTAAATTACATTTTAGAGGAGCTACTGTACAGTATAAGCCCTGCTACCTACAGTTACTGCAGTAAGTACTCAGCAGGCCTACAGGTACATTATTTTAAAGAAGTACTGTGTATAGCTTTGGAGACAAGTGTAATCTTTTTCCATACTATCAGTTCCAGGATACAGATTGGTTTGACGAGAATATAATTTGTAAATTCATAACCATCATGTGCGCATGTTATTCAATGAGGATAAACACCATTTAAGAGCACTGGTTGCAGTGGATGTGTTGAAGGGCCATGATTTAATATTTAAACCTGTTAGGTTCTGGCAAAGGCCTAGACCCCAGGGGAATGTGTATGCTGTAAAAGACATTTTGAAAATGTCATTGTCTGTGGGGGACACGAATGTATTGATAATCTTTCATACAATGATTATGCATATATATATGCTACATACTAACTGTACTTACAATACAGGAGTGTATTGATTTCATACACCATTTTCTCCCTGACAATACACTACAGACCACAGAACTGACTCAGCAGGTCTAATATTAACAATGTTTGTACAGAAGTCAACACCTAAAATAATACATTAAAGGAAATTATCAGTAGATTTTAATGGATTCAAGTCTGAAACATTTTCCAACACATACACTTTTTGTTGGGGGTGAGGTAGCACTGACTGAGAGTATATGTCAGGGGCATAGCTTGGATGAAATTTTTAGGGGGACCTAGGTATCAAATGGGGGGCCATGGCATTGATTGCTGTCCTTAATTCTTACACACTTTATTACGACACAAACAATATTTGGGGGGCCTAACAAACATATGGCGGGCCAGGCCCCCTGTAGCTACATGCCTGTTATGTACCCCTCCTCTGCAACATTTCTAGTGTGCAAATGGCTTATACTCTAAGTGTTCAACGTGATGCTATCTGTTCAAAGTAAAATAATAAAAATTCCCTTTTCATGATTTTTCTATTTTGCAAGGGGAGGGGGGGTTGAAACCTAACAGGAGGGGGTTAACTAGGCTATAACAAATCCCTGTGGTCATGTGAACACTGCATAGTACAATAACTGTACAGAATGAGTACTTTTGACTAGACCATAGATATTCACACTTGGGTGTATTTACTAGCATGTCACCATGGTAGAAACATGCTCTTTACTAAATATACAAACCAATTTAGGGTTAACTCAGACTGTTTCTTCAAATTCAAACAAATTTTCTAAAGAAGGTCATAAATCAGGACACTGTACTACAGTTGGAAGTCTACAGTACCTTGTAACATCTCTTCCAGCTAGCTAAAAATGAATTGTTTATAACCATAGTGTATACAACATCAATCACGGAGTCTCAACCACTGAGGTTTACAGCATCCCTTCAATTTTCTGTTGTTGAGTTCTTCAAGTCAAGGATTGGATAGCGAAAAGGTTGCCAGGTAGGGGTTTAATTTTAACACCAAAACCACTGAATATGGCATCCTTGAAATTGGTGTGGGTTGCAAATGAGCATTCACTGTAAACAAAGGTACAAATGCAGCCTATACAATAATATTTTTCCCAGGGGAGGGGGGAAGGGATGGTTCTTGCCCACAACAGCCTGTACTAGGGGAAAATGGCCCAAATTTTTCCAAATTTGCCAGAGAAAGTTTGTGCTTTAGCTCAGGGGGGGGGGGGGGAACAGTCCCTAGCTTATATGCACTATGCAGGCCTGTGACGTAAATGAACGAGACAAAGCTTTGGTCCAATTTACTATAGTTTTAGAATTCATGCAATTTGTCCCATTATATCTTGTCTAAACCTAATTTCATGTAAAATTTTCAGGAACACATGTTTGTGGTAACTTTTCTAAAATCCCTGCTAGCAGCACAAAAAAAAAACCAAAAAAGTCTCTCAAATGATTTTCTAAATTACATGTACTCTTCACAAACAGAATAAGGTCAATGACTGGGGAAGCAATCTGAACGAACATTTTGAGTTTCATGCACTGAATTCATATACAATATGGTCAAAGGTCCCTACATTAATGTTAAAAATACAGTCACCTTTGTGCTTGTTTAGTTAGCGACAAGATGGATGCGGCCTCCTGTAATATCCTCTGTGTAAAGTTTGAACTTACTTCAGTGGTTTAGTATACTAACCTGTATGCAAAATTATGAGACAGATAACTTGGAATTTTTTGTAAAACATGTGATTACAAGGCTCTGCATAAAATTAATACCTACAATCAAGAATTTTTAGGTTTCCTTTCTTTTTCATATTGCCTGAAATGTTGAAGTGTTCATCAAGAAAATTATGTACAGTATTAAACAAAAGTAGCTGGCAGCCATTTTGTTGTAGCCTGAAATTTTTTTTCCAATATAACTAGCAACACATTTTGTGACATTTGTTCACCTAACAGCTTTTGACCATATTTATGGAACTGGTTTCAGATATGGGCCTACAGGCTACTGTTTTGACGTCACTCACCGAAACTTCAATCTAGGCATTCGTAACTCTTGATATGCCATCACGATTCTGAAGGCTGGTGATATGTAGGCCTATATACAGTTCAACCATGGTAAAAAGTACTGCACGGTAACCTGGAATCATTCAAGCCAGATGCTTTTATAGCACAATTGCAATGGGTGAGTGGATAAAAAGGTGGCAGCATTTGGAACGAAGCAATGAGGCTAAACATTACAAATCCAGCAGTTCAATTGGGTATCAAATTCAATCCCTAGCTGGGTCATAGTACTGTATGGTAGATGTTGTTTGTTTTTCTATCCAAGCACCACCTTAGATGATCCCCTTAAAAAACTAAAACCAAACTTACTTTAGTCTAAAATCTTTGAAATCTAAAAATCACACGATATGAAGATGCTGGCAACATAAGAGTTTTGAGAGTTAAGCTGTTTACCGTAAGTGAAGTGAAAACCATTCGCTTTAGTAGTACGCCCACCATACACGTGCATCTTTGTTAATTACAGTACGTCTGCAATTTTACCAGCTTGTGTAGTAAAATGAGATGTGATACTGTACCACAAATGTATTCCCAGGGGTGTGTAATTTATGAGCCTATGGGGAAGGGGCTCCTTTCACTTTAATGTCCCATTAACAGTATATAATTAAATACAATTCAGGGCGTGGAACTACTGGTCAACGACCTGTGTCATTTCATCAGCAACAAAGAGTTCTATTAAGAGATGCTGTTCAAAGTTCAAAATTCTCAACGATGTATTTATTCTTCCATGACAGCAGTCAACAACTACAGGTAATGCAGTCTAAATTTACACTGGACAGAAAAACAGAATGACAAAAACGTTACAATACCATGTTGTGACATCTTCAACTTACAGTGATGCAAAGCCATAGATCTGAGATAAAGATAAAAATCTCTGAACTTGTAAAGATACTTCAAACTTAGAAGCTTTTTAAACTTTGTCCATTAGGAGCCCAACCTAGCCCCTATTTATGTCGCACAATTTCTCAGTGATGGTTACCTCACAACTTTTTATAACTTTACTTCATCTGCAACCAGGTAATGGTAATCAGTAATCGTAATTGATTACAATGGATTTTTAAGTAATCGCAAAAAGTTGCAAAGTAATCATAATCGTAATCGATTAAAATGGCAAAGTAATCATAATCATGGTTTAATTTATGATTACATTGAAGTTAAATTATAAAAGAAGTGCAAAAGAAGTAAAAGTTTTAAACAATTTTTTCAGAGGTTGTTACTTCTTTTGGAGTGACTATACAGTATACAGTTAAGTTTCATGCTTTCTTGGATGCTCCAGCCTAACTGAGTGAGAAGTGCAGGGCTTCAATGATCTCCACTTTAACTTGGTTCTGTTGTTGTTAAAATCAGGGATTTGGTTTTACTCAGTTTGCACATTTTGTTCACTCAGCGGCTGCACCCCCCGCCCCTCAACCTGAACACATACTTGTTACACAACTGGTTGACTATAAACTTAATAACAACAGTCAACCTTACAAAATGCGACATCAAATTTTAAACAAATTTAATAGCTCCTGTGATAAAAACTTGTGTGAGCATTGAGCCAGGAAACTCCTGGTAGCAGCTATTGAAATCAAAATGCTATTGATACCTCTGTCAGGCTATTGTTCTCATTTCCTGTTTACCTGAAGTGTCAACTGTCAATCTCAAATGAAAGGCCTGGCTGAAGCAAAGTTTATGATAAAGAGATGATGGAAGAAAAGTGTTGAAAGGATTAAAATGTTCAAGTCAATGCAAATGATACTACCACTGGGTTAAAGGTTTTTCACAAGTAATATTGTCACTCTACACACTTGGTGCTATTAAAGGCTGTTAGTTACATGCTGGAGTTGTCAGCTGTCATTGCAACTTTCTTGAAGAAAGATGGCTACAAAATCAAAGAGTCACTGTATGTATTACAAGTCAGAATAATTGATAACCTCCAGAGTTGTCTGTAATGCACTTATCAACTGAATGACGCACCCCACTACGCCTGGGCATGGTCAGTCAAATGTGGGTCATTGACCAGTGACAGTGTGACTCACATGTCCGTCATTGCACCAATATTGTCCTCCACTAGAATGACAAAGGGTTGAGTCATTGTGGGTCATTTGTTATCAATTGTTCAAAGATGACAACCTTCAGCATTGCTCCTCATATACTTGCTTACTTTTGTCGGTCAGTTTGGTGACGCACATGTCGGTCAAAAACCGCAAACTGTTCATAAATTTGGTGACTGAGGGGTGTGTCATTTTACACAAATTGTCGATCACAAAAGTGATTGAGGGGTATGTCAATGTACATGTTTTGTCGATGAAGTTGTGGACAATGACTGACCATGTCCGGGGGTAGTGGGGTGCATCATTCAATTGATAAGTGCATAATAAATCAGGGAGTTTTCTAGCTGTCTAGCAACTCCCTGATTAAATTATTGTCCAGCTCTAGGTATACTTACAGATATGCAAATGAAAATGTAAGAAAACAAAATGTAATCACAGCTGCAACCATGATTACACTACAATGTAATCATATTCGTTTGCTTTCATTTTTAGGTGTAATTGTAATTGTATCCGTAATCGTAAAATCTGAAGTAACCATAATCATCATCGATTACATTCAGAATTTCAGATGTAATCGCCTGTCTGCAAGTAGGAAACTTAGGAAAGAGTTCTAAAGAGATGTTGTTCAAAGTATATATTTCTCAATGATGCACTCTTCCATGACAACAGTCAATTGCTGATGAACAGTCTAAATTTTCATTGGAAAGAATGAAAAAAAGTTACAATAACCCTGTGTTGACATCTTCAACTTACAAGGTGATACAACCTCATAGGTCTGAGATAAAGATGATAAAAATCTCTCATCTTGAAAAGATGCATAAAAAAGCTTTGTTAACTTTGTCCATCAGGACCCCAACCAAACTTTATGAAGCTTTGTAAACTTTGTTCATCAGGAACCCAACCTAGCCCCCATTTATATGTTTGACAATATCTCAGTGATGATGATCTCCCAACTTTTTATAACTTTCTTTCATGACAGAAACACACATTAAATGAGGCAGTACAGGACATGAAGTTACATGCTGTAAGTCTTCCAGGTAAAAACAACATACATCTGTTGTAGTAGTTGGGTTCTGGCAGTTGCTATACAGTATGTGCACAACCCCTGTACGTCTGATAACCCACTTTTATCTGAACACTCTTCAAGTAACAGGTTAAATTAAAGTATAATGCCATGCTTGTGCTATGTATGGAATTAATAATATAATAATAATAGTAAGATAAAGGGTCTAGCTGCTTGGTTAGTACTTTAAAAGTCTGTGGATATGTAACCAAAACAGATGTTTCACTCAATAACTTGATACATGCAGATTTAGACCCCCTGATGAAAAATCTGTTAGAATCTCTTACCATTCCCAAGATTAGACCTCTTCAAAGTTTGACCATTTCTGTGATTCCCATTTGCTATAGCAGATATTGTGGTGTGGACTTGTTGCACAGACCCTAGTCTGTATTTCTTTGGTTTGAAATCCATTATATAAGTTATCTGACTGTTAACTTTTATCAGCTAGTTTCTAGTTTGGTGTTTAATGTGGAAATTTCAAAGTACCGGTTCAAGTCAATATAGCCACCATACAATATAGCCACCATACTTACCTGGCGCAGGAGTGTCCGTGATCACGACGGCGGAGCTCTTAGGGTGGGACCTGTTCTATTCAGCCAGTCTAGAACGGGACCACTGTCAGGTGGTGTCAGTTAAGTCAAAGTTTGTCCCTTGGGGACGTTGTTACTCCTTCGGGGAGCAGAACTCCTTCGGGAGTATTGTTTGGTTTTCGCCCCTGGCTCTTCGCCAGAGAGTCAGGGGACTTTTGGAAAAAAAAAAAAAAAAAAAACCATACAAGAAATAATAAGGTCAGGGCATGCCAACAATACAACTATCCTTAGAAGGAAGATTTTAATGAGCTGAGGATAACATGAGACATATCTAATAAGTCACTTTTTCCATGTCACAAATCTGCATAATGTACCTCATGTTTATTCATGATGGAAGTAGGCCTACAAACACAGTAATCAGTGTTCTCCACTAGCTGTTTTGTTATAGGTGCTGCACCCGTACAAAAAATGTACCAACCGGGCAAAAAGTTGCGCCACCTGGATAGAAATTATCAATTCAAAACCTTAAAGCAGAGCAAATAGCAATAAAAATGATGATAATAATAATGATCATCAGAAGAAATGTACTTAGTCATCCAAGAAGGCCATATAAATCATCTATTTTAGCAAACACTTTTTTTCAAAGACAGCAACCCCCCCCCCCCCCCTTTTTACAGACAGCAATCATGGTTATTCAACCTTTGGAGCACCCAGACAAAAATTAAATCAGTGGAGAACACAAGTGTCTTTTAAAATGGTAGATATATGTACATCTGATGAAGTGTGATGGGAATTTTGACGTTTTTTCAACGTTTCCCTTTTACAGCAAACAGAAAGATGACATACATGTCCCTGCACATACCTTTACTGTAACTCAAATGTACTCCTATTAACAAGCAGCATGGTGGTACCATGAGTCGGTCACTAAAAAGGTGTTGCACATAGTGTTATGTGCCATACATTTTGTACGCAGCTTGACCGACTCAAGTTACATACCGAATCTAGGTACACTCACTATACAAGAAATAATCCGTTTCACACTCACTGAAAAGATACCACACCGTACAATTATGCACTGATAAATTCCATGTCCTGAGACTATTGTATAAGGTTTACGGTCGTTTCGCCCCCTTGCCAGTTTGCCCCCAACCAGCTCGCCCCCCAAAACCAGTTCGCCCCCAAGCGATAACCAGTTCGCCTCCAAAGACCTACCAGTTTGCCCTCAAGTGCTAACCAGTTCGCCCCCTAATTTTTTGCAATATACCTTTGTTGTTTTCGGCATTTTTGTGGCTTTTCTTCCTTTGTGTTGCATCCATGGAAATATCGAAAACTGCACAAGAAAATTAGCTGAAAAGAGTTGTAGTGCCTAATTTATTATGGACGTGGTAGGGAATACTGCGTCAACATGATACCTGATTGGTTGTTAGTATAGTTGATTGCACATGTGAGTACGGTCAACAGTATATTTTGTGTGTGCTAGTTTTTGTCGAACTTTACCAAATATAATTCCATGCAATTCTTAAAATATATATATATATGATAAAAACAGTTTTCCAATATACCTTTCTCATGACATGTGTATTTAAGTAAGGTGGAAATGTAATCACGAACAAAACTTAACAGAGTAAGAAATGACTAAACCTCAACTGGCACAAAGATGTGATACTTCGCTCGTACATTAAATTTTGGTCTCATGTATTGGTAGCGGAATGTCAGCAACTTCAAGTGAGTCCCCTCATCACTTTTGTTTCAACAATTCATGCCAGTTTGTTGCTGCTGTCGTACAAAATGTAATCGAAAAAAAGTCAACTTAATTTGAAAATTTTTTACAACTGTTACTAACTAGTTAAATCTAGGGGGCGAAACGACTTCCACTTTGGGGCGAACTGGCAAGGGGCAAAACGACCGGGGCGAAGTGGTTGGGTGCGAACTGGCAAGGGGGCGAAACAACCAGGTACCTTGTATAAGGTATGGTACTGTACGTTGTTACAATTAAACCACAGGAAAGGTACGTAACATGCTATCTTACTGAATTACTGTGACAGCCACGCTTACCATGGTGTTATTCGCAAAGTATGTTAGCCTAATTTGTAAGCAGCGCAACTGAAAATAATGGCCATACTATGAAATGGCGCCATCTGCTCAACAATTATCACTGAGCAATTTTCACACTACAAATTTACAAATGGTACTAGGCCTAGCCGCCTAACGTTCTTTTGAACAGTGTCACGTACATGGCATCTGCTCATCCGGATGCTGGGTGGTGTTCAAGAGTAGCCCTGTATTTAAATTATCTGACTCCAGACCTAATTTAACTGTCCAATTTTCTGCCCAACTAGGCTGACACAAATTATCTGCCTGATTTGGCCAGATTTCTGACATTTGGGGGGATGGCCACCCCCGGCCCGTACGGCCATGAATACATAGTTGTACTGACAATTAGTGGCCTTACCAATTTTTGCTGAATTGAAACAGTTGACATGCATTCTATAGTTGTATGGTAACCACAGGCATACAGGGGTAAACATTTCTAGGGGGTCAGGTATAATTATTGCCCGAATTAAGAATTTTAGCCCAACTAACCACAATTTTGATACCACTGTGTCGGTTGCAAAAGGGCATAATTTATTTTCTTCGCTGTCTCATTTGCCCGAATGGATCCACTATTTTTGCCCGAACTGGGAGGGCATATGCCCCCCCCCCCTCATACACTTATGACGGTAAGGTAAGGTTGTAGGCCTAATTATAAAATGCCATATCTTGGAGTATATAGTGTATCAGGTAACAATTCGTAATCATGAATGAGACCTTCGAATACCTGCCACCTGGGACTATACGCATAAAAAGTACATAGCCTAGGCTAGTACAACTTAGGACTTGGCCCTACCTAACTTTAGTCTAAAAATTACTTGTACTAGTCTGCTGGACGGATAGTGGCCATGATCCGTATTTGGTAGTGAAATGGGGAATCAGCTGGATGAGATTTAGGATAGGTGTAGCCCATGAAAATGGCTTTAAAGCCCAGGGCCTAATTTAGTAATAGTATCAGCATCCACACTGAGCTCCGTAGCGTATTATGATATCGATGGCGTACAGTAGGCCTAACTTAGGCCTAGTAGTATTATGAACTGCATTTTCATTGCACTTACTCCTTAGACTGTTTTGCAAGAATTTTCACCAAACATTGACCTGAAAACGTCTGAGTCCAGTTTGAGCTAAGAAAACTCTCTTGTCGTTCCTCTGACAGTTTTATAAATTGTACAGAAGCTTCAGCGCTTCGCTACCTGGGCCTATCCTCCGTTGCTATACTACATCACATGCATTGCTACTAAATATTCTGAATCTGTCTGAAGTGTGCACTCGATCTAAGTTAAATCTGGGCAAAGTGATATTAATTTACAACAAACCTTGGGCAATACAGATCCGAGTCAAGGCGAGATACAGTATGAGTTGAAGAACAAATCGAATAACGGTGATACACTTTAATTCCATCTCTCCACAAGACAAGTGCAGCCGTAAATCCACAGCAACTTCAACAGGAGGCAGTGCTACCACAACTCCCGGGTTTTGCCTGAGGCAGTCTGGCTAAACTTGTGGCAGTTCAATATTATTCCAAAATCTGCTAAAGTAGATCCCAAACGACTTACAGCTTACTCCAATCTCCGCACGTCCATTGCAGTTGTGTAGGGTCAAGGTCTGAACTTTTGCATCAAACAGATGGAGCCTGAAAGTTGAAAGAAAGTAGAGCAAAATCATCGAAGAGTCTAAGTCAACGACATTTCTTACGATTAATGAACAGACGATGTGTGTTCGCTCGATGTGTTTTCAACGCTCATTACGAGCTAGCTGTAAAGATATCTCTCCCACAGAGATCAGACAGCACTCGGTACGTATGTGCAGCAGCAGAGCTGCTGTTGTTGGAAGTTAATGAAACCGCGTTCTTATTAAAAAGTGGAGGTCAAGTGGAATTAATTATAAGGCAAAAACTTTCTTCATTTTTCACTTAAAAACCAATGTTGGTACTAAAAGTATTAATTATTGTATCGCTGGGTCAGACACAGTCTAAACTTACGTGCATTTAAGAAATATGAAAGTTTGTGGGACGCGTGTCCAAGATAAGGGTACCCTCAACAAAATGAAGGAGTCCAAAGAGTTTGCTGGAGTTGCCTTGGCCTAAGGTACATGTGTCGCTCTGCAGGTTTTGTTTTCACCACTTCCGCAAGCGAACGATCACATCGCTTGATTTATGGCATGAGCCACTGGAGCATAAAATTGAACAAAACTTCATTTTGTTTTCACGAAAACGAGGTTGAAGCCACAAAGAAGTTCATAAAGTAGCTCGAACACAATGCATTCATTATTAACCCTAACTGCTTAGCAGCTTAGTGCGACTGATCCGAAACTACTAGTTTTCGTGTGGGTATAAATCGTTGCATCTTTTCGTTGGCGTTAGGTTTGCAATAATTCATCTCTACATGCTTTACAACTTCTCTCCTTCGTGCAGTAAGCAACAACTTTTTTATTAAAATTAAAATTCTGTTTCGAGACTTAAGATTTATCCCAAAGTTTTACGTTTGAGGGTCAGGAAGCCTGCCACTAGCCCGCTTGGCGGACTTGTATTACTTCTGCACCTATATATATTGGCTGCACTCGATCGTTTCATGCCTATTTCAGGTCTAAGCAGAAGGTTAAGGAGGGTATTGGGCCTCTCCAAGGTAATCAAGGCACACTAGTCAGTACTGTTTTTACCAAGGAATCATCTATTTTGGGGACTTGTGGGGGTTCTGATAATTCTTCTTTAGTTAGTGATGTTGTCTTCTCTGAAGAGTTGGTTTGTAATAAGTTGAAGAGTTTAAAAGCTAGTAAGGCCCCTGGGCCTGATGGGATCCATCCTGCCATTCTCCATGAATGCTCCGAAATTTTGTCAGTTCCTCTTTGCATTATTTTTCAGAAGTTTCTGGATTCAAACTTTGTGCCTGCTGACTGGCGGATAGCTAATGTTACTAAAATTTTCAAAAAGGGGTATCGGAGCTTGCCTTGCAATATAGGCCGGCCAGTTTAACCAGTGTTATGTGCAAAGTTATGGAATCTGTAATCAAGGATTGTTTGCTTAAATATCTTTTAGATAATGGGTTACTCAATCTGTCACAGCATGGTTTCTTACCGAGTAGATCTTGTGCTACTAATTTACTAAGCTTTCTTGAGGATGTGTCTTTATCTCTTGATTCTGGTCACAGTGTTGATGTCATTTACCTTGATTTTCAAAAAGCCTTTGATAAAGTTCCATTAGGTAGACTTATAGTTAAACCATGGGCGTAAATCCCGGGGGGGATGGGGGATATATCCCCCCAACATTTGACTTGGGGGGGATGGCCCATGTAATCATCCCCCCCCCAATGTTTCAGTCTACAGATACGTGTATGATGGAAAGTATATTTTATTCTTCATTTTCATAAGAAATTTTTTCAATCTCGCTTCACTTTCTGTCACAAATGTTTCTCAAACTATCAGAATTTTAGCAAATTGTTGGCAATCTATCAAAATTTTCGCGCGCTCCGCGCGCTTCCAACCTTACGGTAGTGTCACTCATATTATCAATATCTTCCGATAGCAACTTTCGGAGAAGCAAAGCAGCAAAAAGTTGAAAGTTTAAGAATTAATAGGTAAAAGACTGGCTTATGGCAGTGGCATGTAGGTTTGTTGGGCGATTGAAAGTGTCTTGATGTAGAGTCTGAATGCAGGTTTTGTAATGGAAATATTATTCGTCACTGTTTACACTCCA
Source organism: Holothuria leucospilota (assembly GCA_029531755.1). Taxonomy (NCBI): domain Eukaryota; kingdom Metazoa; phylum Echinodermata; class Holothuroidea; order Aspidochirotida; family Holothuriidae; genus Holothuria; species Holothuria leucospilota. The sequence continues at coordinate 37,942,504 of CM055980.1, read as the reverse complement.
TGTCATGAGACCATTATTAAGGTAATAATACATGAAACTGTTCTGATCACGGCACCTTCCGAAGAACACAGATACATCTCCAAACACCTGTGGGGACCTCGCATCAGTATGGGATCTTTCAGTCTAATATGTAGCATGATGTAGAAGGTTGAAAGTACGTATCTGCCGTAATACATTTTTCAAAAATTTTTCTCCAGAGCTTCGCCAGTTCGCGCTGAGCCATTATCGGTATAGATGGTGATTGTTATGTTAATATACTTATGACGAACACAGTACTCTGCAACGCTCTTATTAGTCCTTCACCCCTTTTGCTACACCTATCAGGGAGGTCTAATATCACCTCCCTGCACCTATACTCTCCCTCCCTCTCATTTTCCATTGCTGGCAGCTGTTCGTCCGGATTTTAGTTCAAAAGTAGTAAAAATACGATAGTTGTAAAGTGTTTGGCGTCGTCAGGTAGTATACGCATTATGTCATTACCCCCGCGCCCCAATTAATATGATTAATGCAGACGGAGCTTCCAGGAGGTCCTATTCAGGTATCTGCTAGCCTTAGATGCCCTTTCATAATGCACAATGAAGGAAAGGACATATTTCGTAATAGCTCAAGAATGTTTCTGTGGACTCCACGCACATATTTTTGTGTAAAAACTTTCCCGAAATAGAAGGCAGTAAAATAGACAGAAGGGAGGGGGACCTCAGGAGATTTGTTGACAACGTATCTGTCTCTTAATAGACAACATATTCTCCTCTTTTACCGTACCAAAAATTAGCATTCACTAAATTATGGACATTTTCCGGCCATATATGATCAGTTCCAAAAACATCCCAAAGACAGCACCATTTTGCATCTAAAAGACCTTTAATTAATAAAAAATTCTTTAAGGGGAGGGGAACCCCTTCCCCAGAACGACACCTTTATGTAGAGACAAACGAAAGATCAAAACTGCTGCATGCAAATGCAGGAACGCATGAAAAATAAAGGTGTAATTTACGCAGACTTGGGGGGAAACTGAGGTATTATTACGACATCATCTATGGTGCCCCCAATCACAAAAAACCTGACGACGTCACTGATCTCAAGCTAACTTGCAGGTCTTGTCATTATCTCCGAATTCAAAATCCAGTTGTCTGGGATGACCATGTATGAATATACCAATAGCCTATTAAAGAAAATTACCATTGAAAATTAACCCCTTAAAACAGTCTTCCTGGCACTTCTGAGACATTTAAACCCGGGAGCTTCCGGGGGCTTCGCCCCCTGGACCCCCACCGGGGCTTTGCCCCTGGACCCCACCAGGGGCCCTAAGGCGGGCCCCTGGACCCCACCCGTCATGGGCTCGCGCTTCGCGTGCACATTTTCCAGATTTACGATAGTTCACTCCATCCCCCCCAAAGTTGAAAAGACATCTACGCCACTGGGTTAAACTGCATAGGTTAGGCATCAAGGGCAGTTGTGCTGACTGGATAAATTCATGGCTCAATGGTAGATCTCAGAGAGTTGTTGCTAATGGTAATTTCTCTTCTTGGAAAGAAGTTACAAGTGGAGTTCCACAGGGTTCTGTAGATCTTGGCCCGCTTCTTTTCTTATTTTTCATCAATGATGTTGATAGCTCTCTCACATCTAGTATTAGTAAGTTCCCTGATGATACTAAGCTCTATAGGAAGGTTGGTGATAAGGATGATGCCTCCTTACTGCAGAAAGACTTGGATAGGTAATATCTTCATGGTCTCAGACTTGGCAAATGTCTTTTAATGTTGATAAGTGCAAAGTCCTTCACTTTGGTCCTAAAAATTTCAGCTATGATTATAACATGAATGGTAGTAGTCTGAGTGATGTGACTTTTGAGAAGGATCTGGGTGTAGTTATTTACAGTCGATTCAAAACCCTCTAGTCAGTGTGCAACTGCTGCTGCTAGGGCTAATAGGGTGCTTGGGTTGATCAAGAGGAATTTCAGTAGTTTTTGTAAAGAAATTGTACTAAATCTGTATAAGCAGTTGGTAAGACCCCACATCGACTATGCAGCCCAGGCTTGGAGTCCCTTCTCTGAAAAAGACAAGTTTCTTTTAGAGCAGGTTCAGAGGAGAGCCACTCGCCTTATACCCGAGGTGAATCACCTACCTTATCATGTTAGACTTAAGCATCTTGGGCTTACCACCCTGGAGTTGAGAAGGATAAGTGCCCGGGACATGCTTCAGGTGTACAAATATCTCTCTGAAAGTAATCCTTTGTCATCTTGCAATTATTTAAAGGTTCAAAGTAATTCTCGGGTTCGAGGCCATTGTAAGAAGCTAGTTAAGTGTTTTGCAAGGCTCGACATTAGGAAGTTCAGCCTCTCTCATAGAGTTGTTAACGAGTGGAATAGTCTGCCTGGGTGGGTAGTTAAAGGTCAAAAGTAGTCGCCCCAAACTTATTTTGAAACAATAGCTAAATGTCACAAATTTCTTCTTAGCCTATTTTCTCTTTCAAGTATCTTTCATTATATTTTAGGACATAAATATTGCATATTCAAGGTAAACCAACCAGTTGCTCCTTGTAAATTTTACAATTGAGTGAGAAAAATACTGTCACATGATTCTCAAGAGCCATTCAGGAAATAGGATAGTCTACTATACAATTTTTTATTAGGGTGACTGCATTCTCTCTTTAACTCCACATTTGTGCACTGCTTTAAGGTTAACATTGACAAGTTCTTCCATTACTATGGTAGAATCTAATTGGGCTGGGCTCGTTTGGTGTTGGTTGGTTGTTTGTTTTCAGTTAAAGGGAAAATGCAGTCATCCTACTTTGAATTAGTCTAGTAGTCTATCCTATTTCATGAATGGTTCTTGAGAATCATGTGACAATATTTTTCTCACTGAATTCTTAAATTTATGGGGAGTAACTCATTGGTTTACCTTGGATATGAAATATTAAAGTCCTAATTTATCATGAAAGGTACTTGCAAGAGTAATAAGAAGAAATGAGTGAAAATTAGTTGCTGTTTCAAAATAAGTTTGGGGGACTGCTCTTGCCCTTTAAGGTTGTATGGACTTCAGGGCATCTTATGGGGCCCTAGCCCTCCTTTGCCCTTTAACTTGTTATGTAATACCGGTATGTATGCCAAAACAGGCAGTACATAACTCCCAATCCCTTACCGTGTAGTATCTATTCTTTTTTAGCCATGAAGTCAAGAACGGGACCATGCATGACAGACCCCTGATGTTGAGGTCTGAGGGTCTAGAGGTCAGTCAGTTAATTTTGTTGTCCTTTCGGGGACGTGGCTCCTTTGGGGGCAGAACTCACGCTTGGTTTCGCCCTTGGCTATTCTCCAGAGAGTCGAGGGGACTTTGGGAAAATATCTCCAGTCTTTTTAGTCTGACTTTCTCAAAGGCTGGGAGGGGGGTTGATGTTCCTTGCTCTGCACCACTAGCACTCTTCGACAAATGAACCGAGTAAAATGGACAACTTCCTTGAACGGACAACAAGATACCCAGTTTTGATTAACCAATTTAAATCCTCTCAGTATCACTGCAAATAGCTATGTCCGCATACTTTGTGCTTTACTAGACCTAGTTCCTGGTGGACCAGGTACGTAAACAAGCAAATTTTAGTCCCGACAAGAGAATGTGCAAGTGGTCCCACCGGGATTTGATCCAGGGACCTCTAGTACGCAATGCAGTACCATCCACTCTACTCAAACCACCAAGCCAACACCACCCACATTTTATAGAAACTACCTCTTCACAACTTCAATTACCTGTTATATTAAAGGCAGAATGCAGTCACCCCAATAAAGAATTGTATAGTAGACTATCCTATTTCCTGAATGGTTCTTGAGAATCATGTGACAGTATTTTTCTCACTCAATTGTAAAATTTACAAGGAGCAACTGCTTGGTTTACCTTGAATATGCAATATTTATGTCCTAAAATACTATGAAAGATACTTGGAAGAGAAATAAGAAGAAATTTATGACGTTTAGGTATTGTTTTGAAATAAGTTTGGGACTACTGCTTTTGACCTTTAAAATACATAATGGTCAGTAGCGGAGATTTGTGTGACAAAGTTGGGGGGGGGGGGGGATAATAGGCCCTTGAGGCAAAAGTTACGGTGTGAAAAAGTGGAAGTCAATGGGAGCATTTCCAAAAAGTGTATGTGTGTGTGTGGGGGGGGATATATATTCCCCATTCAACCCGGGATTTCCACCTATGGTGATAGTCGTAGCCGTATGAAGCGGGGGGGAGGGGGAAGTTGCACCCAGAAATTCTCAAAGGAAAATTGTTAATATCCAGGTGTACGGTAACGAGTCACTCAATTTCGCAGTCGACTCGAGTCATTTACTACTTTCAATGTGACTCGAGTCTTACTATGAGGAAAATTAGTGACTGGGGTCATGACTCGTTACAACATCTGTGTAAATTTTCGAGAGTTTAAGTAAAGATTGTTTAGATGCCTGCACTTGTAGGGTATGGAAGTGCCAGTGGAGGTAATATAGAAAAGTTTTGGCAAAACTTCTTTAGTAGTACGGCACTCAGTACTCTATACTCAAGTTATTCAATTCATTTTCAATTCAATTCATTTATTTTGTTTTATCACAACAATATATAAACATAGTGACAGATTATACAGTTAACAACAATTTAATAAAATGAGTGTTGTGAATGGAAGTACTCTTAAAAACCCTTCAGGGCTTAAAAACAAAAGCACTCCCAGAGAGAAAACACAAAATGTAAACAGAGAAAAACAAAAGAAAAGTTATTTCTACCTTTGTTGAACACCATATAATTGGTTTTGTCAACATTCAATGATAATTAATTCGACACAAACCATTTGTAGAACCTACATAATTCATCATTTACGGTTTTCTCTAAGTTGCTGCCATTGTCTGTGAAGAAAATATTGGTGTCATCTGCAAAAAGTACCAAGGAACAAGACGCAGAAACGTTACATATATCATTAACATAGATGATGAAGAGTGAAGGTCCTAAAATGGACCCCTGAGGAACTCCACATGTTACTTTAAGGGATGTGGAATGCACATTATTAAAAGATGTGAACTTTGACCTGTGAACGTTATGGTGGCGATCTCCTTAGATGTTGGCCCACCAAAAGCCCTTGGGAACAGCCATGGATACAATTCGCTAGGAAACTTTTCTCGAAAATCATATTTTATTCAATATGGAAAAATATGTTTTGCGTATTCTGCTGCCCATTTGCGTATTCTGCTGCCCATTAGCAATATGGAAAAATATGTTTTGCGTATTCTGCTGCCCATTAGCTCTCCTGAAGGATCAGGAACGATAGGTTCTCAAGTGGCGGCCCGAGGGCCATTTGTGGTCCGAGACGTCCATTGATGGGGCCCGCGGAATATTCGAGGAACCAGAACATTTATTAACGTGCAATTTCCTGAGTGCAATCTAGGGCACTTGGACGTCACATTATCTCCTATACAGGCCAACTGAAGAATCTCACCTACTGGACGCAAACGTCTAGTTTCATGTTTATGACATCAGTGGGATTTACTCCAATTTAGAGAATACGTTATGACAAATTTTCTCCCGCACTGGTGTTGCATGCATAGTAGACGTATGGTTCTAATGACAAACTTGTTTTAACCTAAGGATGCAATTGCCTACCGTCTAGGGCGATTGGGATGCTAATTTTTCCCCATGGCATACTGGGTACACAAGCCTGAGAGACACGAGGAGTCACCCTGGAAAATTTGTGTTGACAGATTGTAGAGTACGTTTTACTGCTATGGAGTGCGTTTGAAATGTCAAATTTTCTCAACCTTGCCGGGTGAGTGGGACTGAGGACGGTTGTGTTTTAGGTTGTGATCCCGTAAGGCGCCCCCATTAAGAAATTACGACCCAAATTAAGAGTCCCTACAGTCGTCACTGCCTACTATGCAGGCACTTTCTTCGCTCTTATTTGTGGGTTTCCCCTTCAAGAATGAGCTACTTCCTCCAAAGCCTGGATTCGACCTTAATGGCTACTTCAATAGTGAGAAAGCAGAAACTAAAAGAAATGTTGTCTGTGGCCAAAAGCACTTAAGAACACCTGGGAATGATCATAAAAAGCCCATCACGGACCCTATGACCCACACCCCCATCTCAGATATTGAAATACACAATGATTGCATTCTTGAACCCATTCACACTTCAAGTGGTGCCGGAGTCACTATCTCCTCCCCTCCGATATGCCGGTTTTCACTTGCTCGTAGCGGATGAGCTGAACGAAAAACTTCGTCAGCTTCGCTGGTCAATGTCCCGGACATAGGGAGGAGGGGGGGGGGCAGTCAGTCTGCATTGTGACAGAGCCAGCGTGGTTAAATGGGGCGCCCAATCTAAATAGGCAGTATCTATATATTAGCCTGCGGAGTGGACGAAGTTTTTCATCCAGCTCATCGCTACGAAAGAATCTTTTAGGGGAGGTGGACCCCATGTGGCGAGCGCCAAAGATATATAGCCGTTTCGAAAGCTGCATGCATTTCTATACCAGGGAGTTGCTATTTGACAGCAACTCCCTTTATATACCATGGAAGTACTTCATCGTATACCGCCCGCATATATCAACTGAGTTCCAGTCATTCACCCTGGCAGATGACCTATCAAAATCTCTGCTTTAGTGCACTTTTTGAACCGGATATCTATTGTAGTCTTGTGGTTTATTTCTTTTAACTTCAAAACGAGTTACTAACTCTGAAGGTTGAATAATGTTAAGTGTCCAAAATGTTTCATTAATTCAGGATAATTGCTTGATTTATAAATGATGAGCACGTGCCTATAAAGTACAGGCTAGTGAGAAGAGGGCTGATGACTTCACTTAATGCCCCCACCCCCATGACACTTTACCTCATGCAGGTTGTTGCCACTCAGGGAAAATTGGTTTTCAGAGCAAACACTTTTCACCCCTGTGAAGTTTCTTCCCATATTCCATATGAGGTAATGTAGCCAATTTCGTCATGTGTAGCATAATGGATCGCAGTACTTTACAGGGAAAGTTAAAAGGTGCCCATCCAATTTGAATTACTACGGTACACTCTGTCCCAGTGTCCAAGATTGAGGCATATCACCTCGTCCCAGACAGTAAAATTCTTTCAACTAGGTTAACTTCTAGCCCCTCCAATTAAAGAAAAGAAAGAAACATTTGTCCACTGCACCTCCAAGACGAAGCTAGTCTGTATTGAGTCAAGTTATTGCCCAATGCCATATTCTGCAGAGTACACTAGATCTACTGTGTGTAGTATTATTGCTAAGTGTAATCTGATCTGTCCGTAATGAAATAAGCTACACTACTGGACATATGAGTACATCACAATTCATCGATCTGCACAAGTCATAACTCATAGGCGTAGGAAGCGGGGGCCGGCTGGGGGCTAAATCCCCCAGTCAAAAATGTGTTGGGCGGACTACGCTTCCAACCCCTCAATCCAAGGACGAAAACACCATTATTTGTTTCCTTGACAAAAATTTGCAGTAATCTACCTTCAAATTTGTCCAATATGTTGTACCAGATTGCATCTAAGGACCCTCAAATATTCAAAAATTTTGCAAACGAGATGGGATTCTTAGACCCCCCAGGAGGGTGATCCGAACTTACGTTCACCCCCCCAACCCACCCACCCCCCCCCCCACTCTCGAACAGCTTCCTACGCCTATGTCATAACTAACCAGTTGGAGTGGCTGTAAGTAAGCCAATTGTGAACGTAAGAACCATATAAAGTTCCTAAATGTATCTGAAGTGATGTAAGAACTTGTTCCAAAATACTGTCTAGTACTGGTACCGTAGGGTGGATAACTGCTCTCTAAATGTAAAAGAGTGAAAATCTACTAAAAAGATTGACCACAATGACCGACTCTGTTTCGAGTGACATTCTACTCTTTATCGATTGGCATTTTCACTCATTTAGAGTTAACTACCACTCCGAGCAGAGTGAAATTTCAGTCGATTTCCACTCGAAAAAAGAGTGGTCACTGTAGGCAATCGTCGAAGAGTGAATTTCACTCTTTTACATTTAGAGAGTGCTTATTACTGAATGTCAGTAACGGATAATGCATGGGAGTGGAGTTTGTGTGGGCCGTACTGTACTATAGATAATAGGTCTAGCCAAAATTGAACTGAACTGCAGGACATTTGGCAATACCTGAACAACACCTTTACATCATTCTTAACTGAGGTTTCATCACAGCTATATATGTCAATAGCAATGATTGTTATTGTCTAAACCAATCTCAATTCAGCGATTACTTTTTTTGTTTGGAATGACCTGCAAGTGAGCAAGGCGACTGACTGACGTTCTCTGTCCTTTTGTATCCCTGTTTTGATAAGGACTGATTGCCTTTTGTTCATTGCGGCGAACGGTCGGTTTCAGTGCGAAGAAAACATTTAGATCTTATTTATCTCGCAGAAGTCGGTGAATTCACCAATAGGAGGTACCATTTTAGAAACGTTAACAAAAGAGCAAAGTGTAATTCACTAATCGCAATCCAAGCAGACACGCTCTTATTCATGTTCAAACAAGCATAAATCAAGGTTTTAGAAGGAGAAAAGCTTCTATGTCTATTAGTTCCTTGTGCCTGACTTATTCTGTGAAACAGACTCACCGAGGTTGTAGCCTCTCAATGACCAGTCGTTTTGTTACATGGAAATCATTATGTCAGCATTCATACCAGCTCTTTCACCGTAATGTATTGCTTTCTTTGTTCGCTTGGATTTCACAGTAGATTAAAAACTTTTAATAAGGCTACATTTTCCAGTGAAGTCTGCCTTCATCTTTCCTTACCTACATGAAAGTAAATACACCTCGATGTACCGAAATAAAGTCCTCGAGACCGAAGCTCCGCGAGAATAGTTTCCAAAAATTGTATGTTTGTACCGGTTAAAAGAAAAAGTTGGATGGAACATGAATATGAGCATGGAACTACTCCTCACATCATTAGCGCATGCGGTTTTAACATTTTTTTTTTTGATTTATTTATTTATTCGTCACATTTCTACAGCGCTCACTTCTACACGAGTGTAATCAGTGGCGCTTTACAATCATAAAACCTAAGAGTATTTAATGACTAGAGACCAAGGTCGAATACATGCCCTGTACAAAATTTCGGCCGATTTGAAAGCAAGAGCAAGGTACAAAATGGTTTAGTCTCCGACAGTCAGTCGTTGCGCTGTGCGCATCTAGTGGCCGAAATATGGCGACAACATTTTGGTTCTTTTCGTAACTTAAAAAGAGGTATATTCTCCCTCGCAATTCCCGAAGAGTGAAGGAACAGCAGTACTTTTGTTGCTGTAGGAACACTATTTTACCTTTAGTTCGATTATGAAAGAGTTGGCGCTACAAATCAGTGGTATGTCGCCTATATCTGAGATTTATTTTCAACTTTCAGAGCCGCAAAGCGAAGGTAAAAGATACTAAGTTGCCTACTGAGTCGCCTCGCTTACGCATAGACTGTGCAATCATTAACACTCACCTTCGTCTGTCTACGTTTGAAACATTACTAACGCATACAGCGCTAATGTAACAAATCGTTACCTTAGCAACAGGATTCACTACGATAACGAATGAAAGCTTTAGTCGTGTAACGTAGATAATGTACACTGGAATGGATATAGGCACTTACCTTTGCGTGACTCCTTGAACTACAAATCCAGGCTAGGCTAAATATCTAAAACGCCAAACGTACAGTACAGAAGTTCACACACTGTAGACAAGTAAAACTGCTTGCAAGATCAAACTATACGCAGAGCATATTTGAACGCGAACGCAACTATTGCTATAACTTGTATGTAGACTATAAGTGGCAAAACAGAGCGCGTCCGTGAGCGCGCACTTTGGCTCTTATAGAAACGCGTATTTTTGTTTTGTTAAGGATGCGCGAGTGTGCACGCACAAACGTTATCCTGCTACAGCGCGTCGACGCGCTACACATAACAGGCTATGTAAAGCGCGTTGACGCGCTGCATATAACTGGCGATGTACAGCGCGTCGACGCGCTGTAGATAACCTGATAAAGTTTGTGCGCGCACTAAAGCCCTGTATTTCAAAAGTGCCCTTTATTTCTGTATGATTATGAGACGCGATACGGCGTATGTTGAGGTTAATTCTGTGCACAGCATACGCAGGCAAGCCCTATAGAGCTTATGCACCTACGTCACGTTTCTCTATTTTTCCATCCAGGCGTACATTGTGTTACAATTGTTACTAAGGTGCTATCGTGAGCGCGTATCTTTAACACACCTACTACATATGACAGTTCCATCCAGTAAACCAAATTGAAACGCGCTGACGTCACGTGCATAAGCTCTATAAATGGCACGAGTGTTATAGAGAAAGTACACGTAAGGAAGAAACGACTGGTTGGTCGAGACACTGCAAATTCGTACCTTCTGTGGCCTCCATGGTCGGACGTTCCGCCATTTTGACCTTGGACTCTAGTCAATAAATACTCTTAGCATAAAACCAAAGATGTTATAAGCATAGATCCCAAACTCCTATACCTACACTGTTACGCTCAGTGACTCCTCATGGAGACGAACATATCAGGGCGGAAGTGTAAATTTGACATGCGCGCCGTTCTATTCCGCGATCTGTGTACAATAATAAGAACGCGTCACAGAAAATTTCATTGTTAACAGAGGTTAGCGTGCGTGCACTTTTACAACGCGTTCTGTACGCGCAGAATACATTTCTCTGTGTATTATCCGGAATACTTGACGCACAGTTCTGCTCGCTCTGGAAACAAACGCGCTAGTTGCTTTCCCGTTGTGAGCGCGTAAGTAATTGAACGCCCATATAACGGTGCGTCACTTGAAGATACCATAGAAACTGACCAATGAATTTCGATGAACTTGCAAAACCAGTCATTGTGCGTTCATGTTCAAGTGTAAATACGTAGAATGCCGCGTTGAAGAAATAAGTTTTTCTTGTTCAAGTGGAATTTATTGAGGCGTACTACTTCTTCAGTCAACAACATTCCGAAATAACAAGTATTAATACTTTTGTAAGACATTCATTTGCCTGTTTGATTTCAAAACGACTGAGCAGTGATCAGCACTTCCGCCCCGATGTTTTGGCCTCCATGAGGAGTCAACGCGCCATTTTAAGTTTGGAATCTATGCTTGTAATATCTTTGCATAAAACAGTAAAAAGGTACAAAAATATAGGCCTATAACAAAGCAAAAATAAACTGTTCAAATATACAAAGTAAAAAAGTAGGAAAAGGAACAAAGTAAAAACGAACTTTTGAGTTAAAAGAGGAACAAAAAAATGTACAAAACTATAGTGAAAAAGTAAAAGAAGAGAAAACATCATTTAAAAGCAATATGAAAAAGATGCGTTTTAAGCCTCTTTTTGAAACTAGTAAATGACTGGCACGATATAAGGCCGGGTGGTAAATTATACGGGATTGTGTCCACCTTGATTTTCAGAAGTGTTACAATGCAGTTAGACCACCGTCATTTAACAGCTTTCAATCTATTGGAAGAGTTGCCGACCTCGAGAATCATCTATATAAGAGCTACGGATTTCTTACAATTTTTAGAAGGGATTCCTTCCCCCTTAGATCCCTCCAGAACAGCAACCCAAATTTCCGCGGTTCCACAAACGAACTTTCGAAATAATATTGACGCCCCTGTCACAAATTAGCCGCCAAATTAATTTTTACGATAGGAATCTGTCGAAAAACACTTCGTTCTCGAGGACCTTCCCGTCTCTCGGACCCAAATTTACGTTTGGTCCCACGTAGGGCCTAAATTTATTCCGGCTTTGCGCTAATACGCCAATGCAATTTCGGTCTCGGTCTTGGTTAAGTGTAAATGTGTAAGTGCGTTGGCGACACTCTACGAAATAGGACGTTAGAGTATTAAAGACATTCGAATTACCCGTACTGATTAACAGATTAAGGGAATAAGAAGTTTGTAAAATTCCCATTCCACTCGAGCATTACAAAAATATCAGTTAGTATATGGAGGAGGAAATTGTTGTAAAATTAAAACAAGAATCATATAACAGTCTTAATCGATTAATGTGATGAGATGGTGTCAACTCTGCATTTTTCAAATTCACTGTGTGTTGAAAATGTGATACTTTCACTCACAAGTATAGGATAAAATGCAAATTTACCAAAATGCTTATATATATTTCCTCCGTTGTAAGGCTAAATTTTAGGTTTAATTTTTCCATTAATTTGTATGATATCCAATAAAAAGGTTTTGGGTTCTCGGTGCGCCCCCACGAAAAGTTTGACGCGAGGTCTCTTTAATGAGGAACGGAATCTTATGGTATATTCCCTAAGGCCTATCTTTACACATGAAATTTTCGGACAGAAATTGTCTTCCATGCATGGGCGGTGACCCCGGGGGTCCCCCAATATTTGAGAAATCGCCCATTGACTTTGATTTTTCACACAGTATTTTTTTTTTGAAAATGCTGGCATGCCCCCCCCCCCAATATTGAGAACAAATCGCCGCTCTTGCCATCATAATATTTGCACCCAAGTTTGGACATGATTTTCGCTCACGTGCCGATGCCGATATAGCCTATAGACGTAGACTAAAATGAAAAATGCGTTGTCAGCATTTTAATTTTAGAATTCAAACTTTTGCCAACAGAGTACCATATACCACCTGGCCTCTAACTGTCTAAGGCATTTTGTGATGAATCGAATCACTGTTACTCCTGACTGCCTGACGTTTCCTTTGAATACATGTCATAAGGTCTATTTTCTTGAACCGTTATCTTGCCAAAAGACCGGACTATCTTAGCTGTGGTAGACAAGCGTGAAATGGTTCCATTCCCAGTTCTTTCTTTAGTTCTACTTGATTAATTGTTTGCTTTCTGAATCCGCGAACCTCCGTTTATTGAAACTCGTATACACGGAGTTGTATATGCCCTTAGTCTTCGTTGGAAATAAGATAAGAGCAACAAAATAGCTTTGATGACCTGACATGTCTTCAAGCAGTCAAGAACCCTCCGCCGAGAGAATAACACATGGCCAAATTAATCGTCGGCAGATTTTACCGTTTTCATAAATAGGAGATAGAGCACGCCGTGAAAGGGGCTTTAAACGTGTTATACCCTTTAATGTCTCTCTTTTTACGTTAGTGTAGTTTTAGGGTACCTGGCCTCCAACACGAAATGTTTTGGACTAATGGCCCATGTAAGTGATAAAGGGTTATCTCGGGGTTCTTGAACTTGCGATAAGTATGTTTATGACGGTTTGTTGATTAGTGACGCGGCTCGATGTAGACCTGACTCATCGATCTGGGTGGCCGAGCAACTCAAAGCTAGTCATCCGTCACTCCTTACACATCTGTGTTCATGATACCAGGTAAACTTACTCCACCTTCGGAGTTGCTTACGTAGCAGGCTGTGCGACATAGCCTATTCCTTGTTCAGTCATATCCTGAGCAAACAGAGTCAGCTCCACCGGGTAGCTTCTGAGCAGACCCGCGGACCCGCAGACCTTCTGAGCGTCCAGTCTTTCGTTCGGCTCAAGGCCAAAAAAGCCTGGGAGGCGTGTCGGACAAGCCCGTATTGTGGAAGTCAAAAAGATCCGCTGCGCAGGCCGCGATGGGACGTCTTCGGCTGTGGTACATGCAATAATGTTGGTCTAAACCAGAAGTGACAATTGGGGGTAAATATATACAACAGTTACAATTCTCGGCAAAAGTGATTGGACAAAGCAAGCACTACAGTGAGCGAAATTTGCATCCCCGACCTGTATCGCAATGTTGCGGCTACCCAACGTGTTCTGATACTTCAAATTGATAAGGTTAGGGGGTGGGGGGGGGGGGTGGTTGTCCAATATACTTTTGTTGAGTGTCGTAGAAGTTGCAAGCAATCCGTGTCTAATTTACCGAGCCTTCTGACAAATATCAGCAAGACGAATCAACGGTGAAAGTTTGTTACAATGATACCCATGCCTGATAAACGCCTTTATGCCGGGTCATTGACTTAAATGCTATTTCTTTCCATAATCCCTGTTTACTTGCAAAGTGTAGGCCTATATACACTCAAAATTGTGAGAGCAAAGCTACCCCACAAACGACTTCCGCGTTTATTTTTCTCCATTGTTTCCTTTTAAGTACTTGCAAGGAACATAAACAAACGTGCTTCTTCAAGAATATGGCAGTAATTTTGTTCCAAAATTAGGATTTAGGTTAAAGGAAAATGTTAAGGATATAGGGACTCGATTAATGGCCTTTCATAATCCGAGGTCAAAACGAGTACGTCATCGTTGATTTGTCTAATTTATTGGTCTAGTACACCCGCAATTGCCTATCTGTAGGCTCGTATCCAGACCGAGGAACTGAAGTGCGCGGGATTGCTTTGGATAAGGGGGGGGGGTGTAATGTTTTTTTTTTCACGGGGACGACGGAGATATATTAAATCTATTAAAGCAGTGATAATTTAAATTTTCTGTAGGTGCGAAAATTTATTCTAGGCCTGACCCGCACACCCCTTTGACTACGGGTGTGCCTATCTGTACTGCAGAAGAAAAGAGACAACAAAGCAAAAAACTCAAAACTCCTTCCCGCCACGTATACAACAATGTAAAACATCCTCCATACAAAATGGTTCCTTGCGTTAAACCATAGAAGTACGGTATACAGCCCGCGAAACCGCCGAGTTAGATCCGTGAGAATTGCTTCATTAAAGTCACATGTTCGTTCTGTTTAAACGTAAAGTAGTTGGGAATAGAACATGAGTATGACAAAAATTAAGGCGTATCCAAACAGCAAATATTAAGAAAGCCTGTTGTACGGGAGGATTTCAAGTTTTTTTTCAACTGTAACTTTCATGAGTTACAATGCATGTTTGAAAACCCCCGGCGAGTTGTATTGCATTTTAAAATCAGTGTTACTTTTGACATCCACAAAAGTACCGGTTGGTGAGTTGAATGTATAATTTATGTGTTGAGCATCATTAACCTTCTTTTTAAAATTTCATACATTGAAGTCAGAATTAGGACTCATAGATTTGTCCTATACACAATCAAATCCAGATTTAGTGCAGTAAAGTTAGATTCAATTCATTGCAAACTTTTGTTTGCGGACCTGCTGTTTTGCGGACCCATATTCACTTTCGATCTAAGGGACGCAAATTTATCTTCGGTCTCGCCGACCCCCATTGCATTTCGGTCCCGTGGACCTTCGGTCTCGCGAACCCTTAGTTCCTTTTCGGTCTCGTATGCCTTCAGTGTCGCAAACCCAATTTCACGTTCGGTCCCACGTTAATTCCTTCCCGGCTTCACGCTAATGCGCCAATGCAATTTCGGTCTCACGGACCTTCGGTTTCGAGGGAAACCTACGCTCATGCCACACAAGCCTCAAGGTACCTAATTTTCATTCGTTACAACCACGAACTTGTTTTATAATTGACATGTTAAGTTTGTGCCCCCTCCCCTCCCCGCCCCCGTAGCATCAACATTCGGTCTGCACAATTCATGTTTCTGAACATCCCCCGAAAATTCCAGTGCACATACCTGAGTTCTAGGGCCTATCTTAAATCTTTCAACTCTATCAACCTACATTGCCCATCATAAGTAAATCCGTTCCGATACCACCCACCCATCCTCATCCAGTGATTTATGATAATTTTCATCAAACAGACATTTTCTTCTCAGTTGTGAGCACACGGAAGCGTTTAATGTCAAGATAATGTTACGGTTTTTCACATCACTGTACATATATGATTAAGTAAAACCTTTCCAACCAATGTGGTCCAACCCGCGATGTGGCAGCCAGTCAGTTTGCTTGGTGGGATCATATTCCAAGACTCATTTTAATGAAAGGTAAAAACGAGTTGACGTTGGGCAAGTGAACTTTATTCTTGTGGTTGAGATTCGTTTGCCAAAGAAATCGATAGGACGGAAACCGACTCTTAAATGTGCCGTACAGCACAATCTGGTGTTCTTTGTCTCCCATTTGTTTGCCAGATGTGAATGCTTTCACTGTGAAGATATAATATTCACGAGCACATACAACAATTCACTTTCGGCCCATAAATGGTTGCTTTGAACTTTCCTAAAGGTGACTGGTTCATTTTCTTAGTCGATATACAATATCTGTTTTTTGCGGGTTTTTTTGACCAACATTTGTGCAAAAGACAAGAAGGGCAAAGGTTAGAAAGCCTGAATGATTCCTCGTCTGAAATATTAAATTCGTCTACAAATAAATATTTTTCGGCACAAAACATTTCATCTACAAATGTGGTTACGAGAATCTCAAGGAAAAGGCCGATTCATACTTCAGTATAGCGCTATAAAGCTGTGAAAGGTAATAAACACTGCTCGACTCTGAGCTATGTCCGTGATTGGCTCGGAAGAGCAAGGGATGAGCACATATGGTTCTTATAGCTTCAAAACGCGTAGTACGTTCTATATTCTGTATAGTAACGGTAGTATAAAGGCTGTACAAGTTACCGCATACCTTATAGTCTTATTCTGTTGCATAAATGCCAAGGACGGGCTAGTGGAAAAGACAAGTTATAATCGCATGATGTTCTTCATTGTAGCGAGGCTTATAACCCGGCTGCTAAACGTAAGACCAATAAAAGTTGCACATTGTACATGCCGGCAATCCAAAAATTGCATTTATACCGAACTGATGTGAAAAAAAACATATTTCTATTAGGTAGGGACAAGGCAAGGAAACTCTTACGTGGGTAAAACATTTAGCGCACGGGACCACTTCCAATGAAAAATAATAACAATAATAACAACAGCAGCAATAATAATAAAAAAATAATAGTTATAATAGTAAGTATATTTGTATACCGGTTTACGTATAATATTTCAAACCGGTACCCAAACAGGTAACAAAAGTAGACCGGTAAAACAGAAAATTAAACCAATTAAACACTAAAAGAGGACACCATAAACAGTAGTAGGGGACAAAGACTTAAAAAGCACGAAATATCAAACTGAAATTCGAAAGCATAGAAAGTGCAAAGAATTAACAGTTAAAAAACTCCCTTTAAAGACAATTTTACACTCCTACAGTTTATTTTATTAACTTGGCTCCATCACTTTGAAATTCCTTTTCCCATAAAAAAAAGGCCCTTCACATAATTGATGCCCCTGGCGCAAGTTTCGTCAGCGAGCAGCTTGCAACTAGATCTTCAGTTAAAAAATCTTAAAAAAAAATGGTTTGCTTTTATGTAGGAAGGGGCTAATCCATTACCGGTAATTATCTAGTAAGTCATTCGAAAGTACTTTGCATGTCAATCCTATTTTTGATAGGTACACTGCAGTTTTGCTCAAATATTTTTGATTCTATCAAACTATAACGACTGTCAACACTTGCAGCAGCATTTTGGATTAATTACAATTTCTTTAGATCACTACAATAGAATACTAATTTCAAACTGTTGCAATAATCAATTTAAGAGGTTTACAAAAGCGTGCGCTATTTTGGCGTTGAATTTTAGTCAAGATATCTGCGGATTTTTCAATCCTTTTTTATATACAAGCCGAGGGATGTCGAAGAGCGTCATGCAATTTTTAAAGAAGAAACTTCGTCGAACATGCAAAAAAGCTCGAGAAAGTTGATTAAAACTTATTTTTCGAAACTCTGATATATGATGGAGGTGACCAGCATGATCAGCAGGCTGCTGTACCTTCACCCTTTGCTTCAGTTCGAGCGCCCCCAGTCATGTGTATAACACAATCATAGAAATAAAAGTACTTTTATTTCTATGAACACAATTTACTGGAAAACGATCATATTAACTTACAACTTGTGTCACGATAAGTAGCCTACACATTTAATTACCCCACGACGTTGTTATAGAATGTTACGACTAATCAAGGGTAGGATTGCATCAAAGTATCTTCATGTTGTCCATATATGGCATGCCTGCCTCCCACCCAATGTGAAAGCATGAAGTGGTCCCCTACGGCGATCTGTACCATCATGACAAGTCTGTTTGGTCTTGACTATAACTTCCAGTAAGTTGATCAAATGGCCGCTCTTTTATTATAATTCACAAGTTCAAACCAGGGAGCTGCTGTTCAAACCAATATGCTCTTGTCATCTGATCACGGAAACCACAAAATGACCTCGCAGGATTTATGTTTTATGATTACCACTGTGACACACGTGAACATAATCTTCGCCTCAGTCCTTCGGGGTAAATTAAAGTGATGTCATCAATTTGTGTTAACACGTTTAATCCTTTTGAGCTGATTGCTTAGGTTTTGCGTGAATGTCTTCACCACAATAAGAGAATAATTTGGCAATGCTATAGTCACCACGTAACCCTCGCAGCAGGCCCAGGTGTGATATGAACGTCTTTCTAACCATGAACTACGAATGGAACCAAAGCAGGTGTATAGGCAATACACTTCTGCCAGGCGAAAAAGTTACTATTTACTTTATATATCAAAACCCGAAAACCTGAACTGCCGTATAATCAACAGTTGGGCCATGAAATCACTTCCCGGGAAGTGCATGATAGCAGCTGTTGAAATTTGAGGTGATGAGGTGGAGGGGGCTAAAATTGGTCTAAACGTTTTTTTAGTAGAATTCGAGCTTCCCTGGATAAAGAGGTTTGTCCTTTGATATCCAAACCTTCATTATTGTCTTCTCTTGTTTGCAGACGGAGCATTTGTAATTCTTAGAATGTTTATAACATAATAGATCTTACATGATGTCAGAGCGGTGTGCCCTCGGCTGGAGGTAAGTGCGTATCGTTGCAACTCAAACGAACAAATGCAGACAGCTGATTCGTGTAACGATCGGATACGCGCGAAGTCTACGCCGTACGAAGTCTGCGTCGTGCGTACAGTGCGCTTCATTTTTTGCCCTCCAAAATGACGTTGCGTGACGTCAATGGAAGGTCTATTTGCCATTCATGTAAACCATGTATACATTCAGGCCTAAGTTTGGTATGCTTTCCGGACACTTCAGCCCCCTCACCCCCATACAATTCCCTCCTTGGACAATTTTCCAGGACAATTTCCATCCAAGTCGCTTCCAAATTTTATGGTGGGGGAAGGTGATGGGGGACGTTGTCTGAGGGATAAATATCATGGGTGGGATGGTCCTGGGGGAAGTTATCCGGGGGAATCGTGGGAATTGTCCGGGTAGGGGGGTTGTCTGGTGACAGTAGCGGAGGCTAGAGGATTCGGGCAGGGGGGGGGGAGAGAAAGGCCTGTAGGGGTGTTTTGAAGTAGGTAGATACCCTATGCTTTAATATGGTAAAAACCTAAAAAGGGCGCCGACAGGCGGTGTGAGTCCGTCAGGGGCGAACGACCCCCTTGCTATATGGACGCTCCGCCACTGTCTGGTGACGGTTTTAGTATGAACCACCTGGAGCGGCAGTGTTAGCAGCATTATGAATGTACATGCATACATAGAAATTGATGGGTTGCCTCATGGGCTGTCCAATTCATGGCAAGGAACAAGAAATATTACAAAAACACTACTTGCATTTTTGCACCCAACGCCGTAGAGGTATAATTTCCAGGCTCACTCATTCTTCCCCACAACAAGAGTATCTCACTCATTTTGCAAGAAACCACAACTGCCAGCAACGCAGGCTAGCAGTTTTAAAGCTTAAACCACTTTTGAAACCTAACTTAACTCTGGTTGTTAAATAATGACAGTACTGCCTTTACTTTAATGAATTGTAAAATGTAATCCCCGATAGAAAACTTCACCGTAGCTGTAACTTTTCGCTGCGGTATTGTTTCCGAGGATTCAATTAAGATTTCTAAAACAGCATGCTTGATGAAAATGGCAATTTATATGATTTAAAGAGATGTCTTAATATCACAAAGGGAGATAAAATCGTCAATATTTTAGCAAGATGTACATATGGCTTGCCTTGTGTCAAACTAAGACTGATTCATACCCACTCCACACCGTGAGTCATTGTTCGCTTGGACAGGTTAATGCTTTGTTGGCCTTGGCCGTATACCAATGGCTTATCTTTAAGACAGACGCATACCATCTGTCCCTAGTGATATGCTTGATATATTTATGTCCTCTTTATCTGTCACAACGGTCTCCTCATCTGTGAGGTGGGGTCCTTTATACCGTACTGAGCTCATGTGCTCAATGACTGTCCAGGGAAAGGATCTTGGAACACTGGGAATTGGCAAAACAGCATGTTCCATTGGATGATCAGCAATATTAGCATGCATGTGAAGTTCAAAACATGGACTGTTATCTAACAGGCCTCTTTTAGCGTTTGAGTTTCACGCAGCTGTTACGGAAGTTTTCGTGCATCCAAACTATAAGTTATGGCCATGTCTTATTCTATAGTTCCAATCTGAGCCTGACAGTCCATTAATTAAACCGCAAATTGAAGTTATCTTGCAAACGAAGTGACATTTATCCCAACCATTAACCTAAGCCACATGTCCATTATCATTGTAAGCAAACACACAGTTAGTGAAGGGTTCTTCCATTACGACATAAATTTCAAATTAGATAAATCACGAACTGATGGCTTGTATCACGCATTATTACGAATGTTTAACATCAGACCAAATTACCTTTGTCGTTTTATTATTCTGGATTATAACGCGAAACGTTTTCCATATAATGCAGTATACATTTTCAGTTTCAACATTAGTTGTCTTTGTTTCTTTTCTTTTTTTTCGTTTTTTTTTAAGTTTAGGTTACGACGGCAGAAACCAGATTCCTACTTAAATGCCATAAGCCTTCTTAGTTTAGAAACATTCATAGTTGGCTGGATTTTGTGAATACCGAAAGCGACAAAAATAATGGCTATAAGTACACCGATGAAGTCACTCATATACGCATGCGTCAAAATATATGACCAGGCGCACAGCTAGCCTTCTTAAGCGCGGGTCACACTACAGCGATTTCGGATCGGATTACGGTCCGATTTTTTGAGTTTTAGTTAAAATCTTCTCCATCTCTGGTCGGAAAGAACCAAAAATTTGCCACTCTGTGTAAATATGTGATTTGTATCACATGACTACGAAAAAGAAATGTATACTAATTATTTGTGACGTCACATCGACAGACAGCTTTTATTGGACACGCGTAGTCCGGTACCTACGTACAAGTCCATCGTTTCTAGTTGTGACTTGTGAGTACGAGTACATTGCCTTGTAATCAAGAAGTACAAAATTTTGCGCAGCATTATACCTACGTATTGCTGGACGCGAGTAGGCCTACGGAGTACAAAATCCATTCTTACAAGTGTAAGTAAATTAAGACATCTGTGCCATAACGTGAGTACCAGTATGTACTCACTGCGAGTCTGATTTAATGAAGGTCAATGCATCACTTTGTATAAAAATTACTTTAAGCCTAGGCTTAAATTCATTTACGAAGTAATGAACAAATTCACGTCTGTCAAGATGAAAGTGAAGGGATTCGTCTTAAGAAAGAACTTAAAAGGGTATTTGGGATTGTAACCGTAAATAAGTACTTCATAACCATATGTTATTCTCTAGAAAGACTCCAAAAAGGACATAACTTTCCCCGCGGAACATTATTCCTGTGTTAAATGCTTCACATCTATGACGCCATGATGGTACTGTTTTCTTTCATGCACAGTGGAATTCAATGTCAGGAACCCATTAGTGAGGAACACACCACTAGTTCGTCAACCTTTCTCAACCGATGATTTTCTACTGCATAAAATCTTGAAAGTCTTTTTCATAGAATCTCAACCGAGCCAAAGGCGAATAGAAAGAATCAGGCATTGTCCCTGAAGCAAGTTTTCTCTGACAGGTCTAAGGAGCTACTTTCCTCTGATGGGACACCAACGTTAAAGGTCAGGTGACATGAAAATTACATAGTTGGATATTTGATGTAAAAAGCATTAAAATCCAGAAAATAGCATCAATTCCCATTAAAATCCATCAAATATTGACCGTTTTTCGGGGTAATTTCTATTTCACACTTGCATCATGAATAAACATAAGCTACAATATGCAAATAAGTGACATCGAAAGATGGACATACCATATATGGCTTACGTTAGCCTTTGTTTTTTCAACCTTAATTTCAAGGACACTGGTAGTATTGTTATCCCCTGAGGGATTTTATATGAAAGTTAACATTGTTTCCTTGAGAAATATTGATGTAAGTCACCAAACTATAAACTATCAGATCAGTAGTTAAGAGATAATTTATATAGGGTTAACAAAAGAAATCTTTACACTGTGCAACACTCCACATCATTATTTTTGCATAAGCCATGAGTTACTTCAGAAACCATCAAACTTTGAAGACGTGTATTTTTGAGAACGGTAAAAGATATTGAAATAATCCCAACGGATCTTTCATTGGAAGACTTAATTCTTTAGCTGGCAGTTGAAGCAGCTCTTTGGGTGGCATGTCACACGACCTTTACCGTGACCAGTCCTTCAACCTTCAGACCCGTACATCATGGGTCTGTCCTGTGTGGCCCATTTTAGACTGGCTGAAAAAACAGATAGCTCGGTGCCACACTTGATCTTAGACATTAAAAATGCCGAGAAACGATCATTTGAGAATTAAAAGGTGTTGCCCCTCTACACAACCATTCTCATACGGCTGCTGCTCAAAGAACAATAGATCTAACTGATCTTTACAGGCAGGGGCGTATATTCTTGAATTTGCAGGAGGGGGGGGGGGGTGAACTTTTGGGACCGACTACATTTCTTGGAGACCGACTCCCAGTGCCATAGTTGTACGAGTCGAAATTCTGAAGACCTTTTTTTCTTCTTTTTTTTTTCTTTTTGCTTTTCGGGCAATTTGAGACCGACTTTTGATTTTCACGTTGACATAGTAGTACGATTCGGATTTTTGTAGACCTTTTTTTCTTTGCTTTTCTGGCAAACTTACTTTCCACTTCAAATGTTGTTCATGTCTGGTCTACTGTTACAACGGCATACTGAACTGGCTTTGAGACCGACTTTTTGGAGCTCAGAGACCGACTTTTGATTTTCGCGCGGGGGGGGGGGTGTCACACCCCCGTATTTACGCCCCTGTTTACAGTTTACAGGTCATTGGCTAATCAGCTGATCAGGGTGACTTTTGAACAATTGGAGGTATCTATATTTGCCCTCTCTAATAAGGAAATACTGTGCTTGTATTTGATCAAAATTGCACAGACCCAAAGGAGCTTTTATCATTATTAAAGGCTTGTGGACATGCAACCAAAACAGCTGTTTTTCTCAAAAATAATATGTAAAAATCCCCTGATAAAAAATCCGTTGGAACTATTTGAATATCTGTAACCCTTTTCAAGATATACCTTTTCAAAGTTTCACCATTTCTGAGATAACTTATTTGCTTTGCCAAAATTATGGTGTCAAGTGTTGCATAGGGTCTGTTTTTCTTTTGTTAATCCTATATAAATTATCATGTTAATTACAAACCAGCTAGTTTCTGATGTGGTTCTTAATTTGGACATTTTCAAAGTCATAAATATAGCTGCTTCCAAAATAAACACCTCGGGGCATGCCACCAATATAACTGTCCTTGGAATAAAGATTAAACCAACAAGGGATAACATAACACACACCTCATGGGTCCCTCTTCCCCACGTCACAATTTGCATATGTAGCTCTTGTTTATTCATGATATAAGTGAAAAACAGTAATTGTGTTCAAAAATGGTCTACTTTTGATGGATTTGGATGGAAATTACAGCTATTAAGGTTTTTAATGCGTTTTACATCAAAAACGCAGGTGTGACATTTACATGTCTACAGTATTTGAGAACAACTTGACCTCTGCTGATCTCATATGACCTTTGAACCCCACCAAAAAGCGGATAAGAAAATGAAACTATTAACTTTATCTTTGGAATTGTAGAAAAATTCATCCCTAACTTTTCGTTAGTCACGAAACGCCGGACATAATTTGGAGGTACCGCCCACTGTCTATTTAGTTAACGAGGTTTCGTAGTTGCACCTCTGATGACCTCATATGACCTTCGACCTCCAACAAACTCATGGGGTTCCCTCTGTCTTAAAGTAACACATTAGTATGAAAAGGATCCATCATTCCTGTCTTGAAATATCGTGTATTTTCAAGGTTTTCGGTTTTTGACCTCTGATGACCTCAAATGACCTTTGAACTCCACTGAAAACAATAGGGTTCTTCTTTTAAAGATGATAAAGTTATGTACCACGTAAGAAGAATGTCCATCATTGCTATCTTGAGATATCGGGTTTACAAGCAGCTTTAAAGGGAGAATGCAGTCACTCCCTGCAATAAAGAATTGTATAGTAGACTATCCTGTTTCCTGAATGGATCTTGAGAATCATGTGACAGTATTTTTCTCACTCAATTGTAAGATTTACAAGGAGCAACTGCTTGGTTTAGCTTGAGAATGCAATATTTATGTCCTAAAATATTATGAAAGATACTTGGAAGAGAAATAAGAAGAAATTTGTGACATTTAGCTATTGCTTCAAAATAAGTTTGGGCGACTGCTTTTGACCTTTAAGAATTTCTTATTTTCACCTCCAGTGACCTCAGATAACCTTTGACCTTTACCAAAGTCAATAGGGTTCATCTTTTAACCATAATGCATTCGCATGCCAAGTATGTAAAACATCCATAATTCCTAACTAGAGATATCATGTTTACAAGGTTTTCGGTTTTCGACCTCTTGTGACCTCACATGACCTTTGACCTCCACCAAAAACAGTACGGATCTTCCTCTTAATATAATAATGCTATATCAAACATTTGATTCCTTGCTTCCTGCAAGGAAGCATTTGATTCCTTGAAGAAGCAAGGAATCAAAAAGGATAAATTTGGAGAAAATTGTTCAATGAAATCACTGTTTAGGGGAATTTAGGCTTGAAGTTTCTTCACAACATCATCCATTTCAGCATGTAATTAAAGGTAACCGTAGGTCATCATATAAAACCATGTTTTGGCGTTGGAAACTTACTTTGCAGTGCATGGGAAACTTAGCTTACAGAAAAGTTCAGATGTGTTTGTGTATGATGTAGTTCAGGAAGTAATAATACTTAAGAGGTCATGGGTGGATCCATGTAGTATTTGGAGGAGGTGGTTCATCATAGGCGTGTCAGATATCGTTCGCTAGGGCAGAACCACATTTGCCCAAGAAAATTGCATGTCTTTTCGAAAAAAAAATCTATCCGAAAAATAGTCTTTGCCCGAACTCTGAGGTACAGCCTACAACCCCTGGGTCGAAGGCCCAACGGGCTCATTGGTCTGGGCGAGGAACCCACATAAGCATACGTCTACGGTGGAGGCCAGGGAGACTTCCCTGAGAAATTGGGGGAGGAGGAAACCTTACTTACATGCGACAGGATGATAAAATTTCAACATTTTCTGTTTTGGGGGGTTTTCAAGTAAATCTCAGGACTACACTCATACAAAATTTTACAGACTCCTAGTTCATGGCGATACTGATCAGTGTGCATGATTTTCAGTGTTTCTGTGGGGAGGGGGTCAAACAGCGATGTGGTTTTGGTTGTGGAGGCAGATTAGCCGAAGGTGGATGGGGTGACCAAAACCTCCTCGGAATTTGGCAACTTTAATTTTCGTCTTTGCCAGTTTGCTGGGAAACTGAGTTGCCTGCGTTTTTTCTTTTGCTTGTGAGAGAAAATTTCAACTTTAAAAAAGGGCACATCAGGAATTTTTTTTAGGGCGAACATCGCCGAGCCCCCCCCCCCATCCGCCCTGCTTAACATGACCAACCTCTTAGCCTTCAAACCTCTAACATTAAGAGTCTGTCAGGCCCCGTGCCCCGTTCTATACTGGCTGCGTGGTTTCCAATTCAGTATTGTAACTCCCGTCTAGTACACATCAGTGCTTGTCGCGATTTAATTTTCATTAATTCACGTATGTGGTTCTTTTCAAATAATTATATTAGTCATTGAGCATACAACAAATGTAGATAAAATTACGAGTTCAAAGTCCACACTATATACTTTACGCTGTGCTAATAATTACATTGCTCAAGTTGTCAAGGATAAGCTATATTGTTGTTCGTCGATCCTGCGTCGACGTCGGTTTAATCAACGTTGTCGGGTTCATTGTACTATACTTGTAGTCAGATTTCACTACGGAGATGATGAATCCACGTATCCGTTTACAATTTACGGAAAAGATATTAGTCGGGCCATCATGCATGTACAAATAATAATTAACAAATGATACCTTTAGCATGTAAGTAAACACGTTTCTCATTTACTAATATCATGAGGATTAAAAAAGCTAAAGTAATGATAACCCTTCAGCAGTAGCCTGACTTATGCAGCATAGCTGACCGTGCTGTTCAAGTTCTTAAATCTGTGAGATAGCCTGCACAGCTGACTGTACACTCCTTACACAAATTAGTTCAAACAGCACTGAGTAGTCACATGAAACAGTATTGAGACTAATATTAAAGGTGATCGGTCGTCTTGAAATATTGTTTGTGACGTCAGCCTTTTCTTGACATGTTTCTGAGGCGTCACTGTTCAACAGATACACCGTACAAGCGTGGTATAGCTAATCGGTAAGCAAGACGAGACGGCATGTAGCTGCATACCTACTAGGTATACCGATGTCATCATAGCTACTTGTATGGTGTATCCGTTCAACAGTTACGACTACAGAACATGTCAAGAATAGGCTGACGTCACAAACAATATTTCAAGACGACCGATCACCTTTAATCAAATGGATCTCATATAACTAATTGACTTTATTGTGACTAATTTTAACTAAGGATGGTATACTATATTAGACTTAATTCAGTTATCCTTTGTTTTGGGAAACATGGAACAAGTTGGGCAATCTTATATGTCTGCTCCGCAGGACACTATAACAAAAACCTAGCACTGAGAAGTTGCTTTTGCCGTCGAGGGGTGAAATAGCCAGTCGAGAGCGATATCAGATTCCTACGAAATTTTATCCATCGGGTATGACACTGTTAGTTGTTCACTTTTCACATATATAGAGGGCCATTATAGAAATTTCTCAATGAGCAGGTTAGCTGACGAGTTTCATTGCGGTGGTCCTTATTTTGCGGTAGGGCCTCAGTTGCAGAAAATTTGCTGTGGCCCGAGATGTGTGTGACAGTTCGTGATACAGATGTTAAAGAAAATGAATTGAACTTCTCACCTGCAAATATCAGGCAACTCGAAGACTTTCGTGCTCTACATCCATCCATTGGGCAAATCGTATTTTGACTGGAGTCCTAAACAAGAACTCCCCGAAGCTCAAAATGTAAATGCTCGAAGTAAACGAATTTGCAAAAAAAAAAAAAAGATGTAAATTAATGGCTAACTGGCCAGTCGTCACATGATGGATAGGTTACCTTGTACCCATTTAATATTTCTACAAGGATTTTAGAAGCAACAAAATAGGAGCAAGTATCGTTTGTACGTCAATGGAGGAGAAATAGGTGGCGCACTTCCTATAGTGATTCTAGAGACCCTATAGTCCCACTATAGGGTCTCTAAGTGATTCGTTCGATGCCGCGTTGTAGGTAACACACCGCTAATTCAAGGCAAATCACCGCGGAGGATATTACCCTACGAATTTAACGCCCTAGAACAAATTTTGGGGTCATAGTATAGACCATGTTGATGATGTGATGTGTTCAATTTGTGATGTGCATGTGGAAGGAAAGAAAATGAAGCACTCACCATGCAAACACAAGGACAATTAAAGGTATTTCAGGTACTTTTTTGCATTATATCCTTCCGCGATGCAAAGTGGCATTTTGAGTGAAGTAAAAAAGCAGGAACCACCACCCTGTTATACAAGCTCTCCTAGCTCAAAATCGCAACGGTCATGGTACAAAAATATTGAAATCATTTTGAAAGGCCTGGGTGGACTTTCATATGAGGGGTAGCTTGTGCTTCGTTGAAAACTTCTTCAGGGGTCCAGAGGCCACGAAACGGACCAAAATTAGTGTGCAAGTCAATGGAGGAATAATTAGTGGTTTGCTACCTGTAACTAACTTGCAACGAAGTTATAACTGTTAGCGTTACGCTGTACCATCTTTTGAATCGTCTGGCTGTCTGGGAGATTTTGCCAACGAGAGCTATCAATGCACTCAGTTCATACAGGAACAATACGCGATTCATGCTAATGCTAACAAGACTCTCCTTACTACGGTAGGTCTCTGCCATGTATGAACATCCCATCATAGGTGTAGGAAGCAGGGCTGGGGGGCTAATGTGGTGGGGTGTAACTAAGCTTCCGTCCCCAATCCAAGGACAAAAACCCCTTATCTGTTTCCTCTGTAAGAAATGTCAAAAATTTGCAGTAATTTACCTTAAAATTTGTCCAACACGTTGCACCAAATTGCCTCTAAGGAACCGCAAATATTCAGAAATTTTCAAAAGGGGAGGGGATGCCCCTCCCCTTAGACCCCTCCCCCAGCACGGCGATACAAAACAACGTTCAGCCCCCATGCATCCTAATACCAGTAGCTCAGTTTTAATTATAAAAACAGAGAAATGGGACAAAAATGTTAGGAAATATGATGGAAATATTGCAGTTTTCCATCTTGGACACGAAAATAAGCAAAATGTCTCAAACGAAAGAGGACCTTAGAACCCCCCTCACGGAAGATGGCTACGGGCCCATGAGATATGTCTGTTATTAACTTGTGTAGACAATACCAGGACAACTGGTAGAATGGATTACCCGGCCTCATGTTAAGTGTCCAACGGTTACTCAAGGGGCCAAGGAACTTTTGAAAGCATACGATGCTTGTAGAGCAGGGGCCTAATTTTAACCTCATCTAGTGTTCTACTGCAATCTTTTAGTCTATTTGAGCCCCTGGGCCTGCAGAGGTTCAATTCGAACTGGGTGGGTAAGATTTTCTAGTTGATATTTGATGTGATTCCTGATAATCATTGCTACACATTTCGAACTGCAGTGTTACATACTTTACATACGTTATTGAGGTATAAAGCATTATTGTGATCTAATGATTACTGAACGATATACAGTTGAAAATTATACATCGTACGGTTGACAAAAATCAATCAAATAACATTGTCTTGCCTAGTGTTCAGGCCCGTAGTCAAGGAGGGGGGGGGGCAGGGGGCGAAGCCCCCCTGAGTTTTTTTGCCCCCCTAGAGAGTTTGAATCTTACCATTGACTTAATACATTTGTACACATTTGGCCCCCCTGAAAAAATTTTCGCCCCCCTGGAAAAATTCTGGCCCCCCTCCAGTACCTTGTCTAGCTACGGGCCTGATAGTGTTTTCTATGCACAATCAAGTTCACAACAAAGAGTAAGATAATTAGAATTACCTGTGCAAATCACTTTGATTTTTTGCAACCCATTCGATCTGTAACACGTTTAACGCTGGTCCGCTGTACCTAAAAAGGTACAATTCACTTGCCTATCTCTGATCTTCAAGGAATATATCGGAGCTTATGTTCAAAAATGCGGTTTGTCACTCAATTTAAAATCGTACATTTAACAAATTGTTTTTCAGGGACGTAGCTTTTTGTTCTTCTAAGATTAGCATTTTTCTTTGTTCACTTTTCTCGTTAGTATGTTTTCCTTAAACTGTTAAACTACTTAAAATTCTTGAAGATGTGGTGATCGATGTCTTAGTGATATAGAATATGTTCATTGCACCAGCTCAATGTCGTCGAATTAGACATTTCTCAAGGTCATCTACTCATTTTAACTTTAAAAATGAAAACGAATTACAAGAATGGCATCAGAACTAATTGTATACCACATAACATTTTAAATTAAGTAGTTTTCAATATTTTATGTCTATAGGCAATTCAATATATTAAAAAAACCTCATGTCTCCTTTTAAGTCAGATAAACTGGATTAACAAAACAGGATCTAACATACTTAAACAGTAGCGACATAAGGAAAGAAAGGAATTAGAGCGGTTAGTCAATAAGATGGACGTAGCTCCCTGGTATAACAAACCCATTTCAGCACACTGAAAGTATGAAGTCCCTCCTTGCGACAAAAGGTCACTTTGTAGGACGATCTCTAGTGTTTTGGGATATGTAGAGTGTACTGCTGACAGGCCCGTAACCAGACTTGGAGAGCAGGGGGGGGGGGGCAAACCAAGCTCAGAGGGGATGCTAAGTATTATAACTGTATAAGTTCTTGCAAAGTGGCCTGGTTATGCCCGCAGAGCAGGGGGCCAACCCAAGGAGTGGGGGGCTGGCCCCCTAATGCCCCCCTTGGTCAAGGGCCTGACTGCTGAGTCGACTCTTGTGTATACATTAAGTTAACCGGACTCATTTCGACGGGCAGGTGTGGGGTAGGTGAGCACTTTTGCCCCATTCTTTTAAAGGAAATTGGCAGTTTTCCCAGATTTAATTTGACAATCAACTAAACCTCACTTATCTCCATATTTCCCTTTCAAGTACCTTTGATGATGTTTCAGTACGTAAATATTGCATATTAAAGGTAAATCAAGGAATTATTCTGCATGTGTTAGGGTACACAATTTACTTACAAAAATTAGTGTCACATGATAAAAAGCAGCCATTCATGAATAAAAATACCAGGGAATGCTTATCTAAGTAAAAATATTTTCCATTCAACCAAAAATCACATGTTTGCCCGAAAAGTAGTACATGAGTCTAGCTTCCGCCCACAGAAGGCAAATGATCTGTAGTTGGAGAAGGACAGCTGTGGCCGCCAGCCCAGCAGCCCACGCTGATGAGTGTACTGTACTGATGTTGTGGCCAAGACTATCAAAAAGGTTTGGTATAGCCCCCAGCCTTAGCTTCAATAATGGGACTCATTCGTCTCTCTGAACAAGCACAAATTAGCTTCTCATTGCACAAATCTATTTTGTTTGACATTCACAGGGCAACTAGCAAGAACCGAAACAACTTACAATTTGCAGTCTGTTTAAGTTTACTCTCTGAAGAATCCATCCCTTGCAAACCTTAGTGCTTACTTTTAGGGCGGAATATACTATAGCGGCTAAGAGACATTTTGTTTTGGGGGCAAAATATCTTAAAGTCACAACTCACGACGCCTTGCACGATATTAACAGATATCACCAGTGGTCTACCTGTCGAGTCACCCAGTAAAACTACATGACATTTGTTGGATGGACGGAATGTTGTCCTCCATAATAACATCATAATCTGTTATATGCTATTATTAATGAATGAAGACAACGATTTGGAAAGGCTTTTTCTGTTTTTTTCTTTTGGGAAGGGGGAGGGGGTCCTCCCTCGTGTCTCATGACAAGTCACTGATGGGACTGAATATCTTAATGTGTAAGAAACAGAGCTTTAGAAAACTACATACGCTGTGAAGGTTATTTTCACTAAGATGTCGTTATTTGCCGCCCTCCTTACTGACTCACAGCCTCCCTTACCTGTTTTTTGGTAACAAACGGTATTTAGTATAAACTTTATACTTCAATACACTGGACTGTTGCTCACGACATTCTATCATGTGAAAAGAGGCATAGGCACTACGTTTTGATCGTCTGAGGATAGCTATGATATGACCGATTTTCAAAAAATTGTTATGCCGGCTGAGCCCATTCTGAACGATCGGCGTGGGTTATTATATTCGGGGCCAAAACACCCTAATTCACATGAAAAGTGATAAGGACAATATTAACTCGAGTGATTTAGTAATGCATTATAGAGCATTGGAAAACCGATAACAGAAGGTTTCTAAGGCACGGGGCCTAGACAGCAGCCTCGAAGGGTCCAGCCAAAATAACATGAATCATACCAAGAGAGATAAAGATTTTTCTTTTTGTCGTCAAACTATATTACACGTTGCATTGACCTTTTCCCAGACAGCAGCCCCAAAGGGGCCCAGGTCCATACATATAAAGAAAGAAAAGGGTGGAAGTGACCTAAAAGACTAATCCATCGATGACATCACTTTTCCTCTGTATGTTATCCCAGACATGTAGCCCCAAAGGGCCCCAGGCCCACATGATGCTAGCTTTAATTTTATTGAGAGAGGATGGGATGAAAGTAATGCAGAATCCATTTGGCTCTATATTTGGTGGAAAGTGATTTCACCGATGACAGATTGTATGCCTGCAGGGGCCTAATCTGCGCAGTGGATCTCTCTGTAATAAGGGGCAGCTGCCGCGTAGCGATGAACTGAGCAAAAACTTCGTCAGCTTCACAGACTAGCATGAGTCCGAAAATAGTAGCCCTTGAAGTGCCCCATCATGGACTTGGTAGATAGGCCTAAACAATTTTATATTTCGGTGTGTAATTCCCTTTCGACGATTGAACACTATGATGTGATGTGATCGTTGAAGGCAAAAAATAGGCCAAACCCGGAAATCAACGGTATTGCATTGATGCGGGTATCAAACAAAGCAATATTTTGTGTAGGATGACATATCCAAATTTAGGGAAAAATTTACCATAACCCTCGGGGTTGCGATCTACTACTTATGTCTCATATTAGGCCTAGTATAGTTTTGTCACAAACACAGTCGTTATGAATACCAAACTCCTGTTTTGAAGCTTTAGCCCTACAGGTTCTCGACCTACCGGGGAGCCATTTGCGGCCCGACGACTGCTCAAAAGACTAGGGCAAGGTTCGAGAAACCCCAAAACTGAAGGAGAAAACTACTCAGTGAAGTTCTGGCTATTACAATGGTTATACAGTTTAAAGGGAAATATTGTGATTAAAGTGCACCAACATGGCACACAAATAAAATACGGTACCTTAAATCATTATTAACCCATCCAGTCTCACCAATAAACTCTAGCAATAGCTTTATCTCCTCCAAATATTATGCATTCCATGAGCAACGGATGGTGCATCATTTGAATTTTGAAAGTTTGGGTGAAAAAAATTACTTTTGTGTAACAAATAACCGAATTTCTCCCTGTGAGAACCTTATTTCTTGAAAAGAAAGTTACCGTACTGCCTTATTTTGAATTGTCTATCATTCTGTATCCATTAATATTGGTTTAAAAATATGAAAATTTTCCGTAACAAAAAGGCAATATTTCCCTTTAAACTCAAGTTAAGGTAGCCCTTGTCCCCAAACACTTGAAAACCCCTGCTATAGACCAGGGGTTCACTCAAGTGTTTCGAGCCGCGGACCTCGTTTACCTTATATTTATTAAGGTAGCTAGAATTTGGTCAACAACTTGTTTTCGTTCGTATTAAAATTTTGGGCTCATAGAATCTTCCCCCTGACCATTTTAGTGCTCGTCACGGTCCGCCACTTGAGAACCCAGGCCATGGACAGTTGGAGTTTTTTTGAGTGACAATCTTGCAGTTTTGGAAGAATTTGAGCTAGCGAGGACTATTAATACTAGTGGAGTAGCTGAGTGGCCGTAAGAAAGAAACATATCTGTCCAAATTATTTATAGTTGAATTAGTACCTGTGGAAGTTGAGTTGCAAATGGTTAGGTAGTTAGATGGGATTTGACGACACACCAACACGATTGTGTTATATAGTGTCAGTTAGATAAAGGGCTAAAGTTTACGTACGGTTCAAGTTCGGTTTCAAATAGAGTACAAGTGCAACCCTTTAGTCGCCTCTTACGACAGGCGGGGAATACCGTGGGCACATTCTACAACCCCCACCCTACAGGGGGCGAGTTGCAAATGGATATTTAGCTTAGGCGGTAAAATATTAACTGATTAACTGACGCGTGGATGTGTTCTTTGTCATATGTGTTCTATTGACTCCCTATGTCTAAAGCCTAGGGCTTACTGTCCAGCCTAACTGGCCTTACACGCTAAAACAGGGACTGAGGGCATCTTAGACAGGGCATGGTGTTGGAGGAACGATTACCGTCCGTTTGTTCATCCTTGCGTTCTCGAGTTTTCACCGCTTCTATGCTTTTTATATCAAGTCTGGTTATGAGAAGCGTTGGGAACAGTTTTTTTCGACAATGACACAGTATCCCCCCGAACTCCCAAATGGAGCACGTGGAGTCAAACTGACATATCGGCCTAGAAAAGGGCCATTTAGTAAGCACACCTTAAGTCAACATAATCAACATTTTAATTACTTACATTCCAACATCTTCTTCGGTATAATTTGATAATAAATTGAAGTAACTTTAAGCTAAACGATATGAATTATTTTTGAAACCAGGAACTTCTTAGATAATAAATTATCCAGCCTTTCTGCTCCCTTCATTTAGACCTTCTCAAAACTGGAAGGTTTTGCAATCAAATGTCAGAATTTTGAAAATCCAATTCCCAAACTTACACCCCCCCCCCCCGTTGCAGCTTAGAAAAACAGGTAAATCTGCAACTGCGCTTGGAAGCATGACCAAGTGATCGATCATTGCATACCAACGATCGCTTTGCCCAGCTAGAACGAGCTCAATTATATCATATCGCTTCCTAATCGCAGCATTGGTGAGCCCACGTCAGATCGATAAAAAAGACTTACATCAAGTCTGAATGCCAAATTTCACGCCTGTGAGTTCAATAAGACTAAGGAAGATAAAGAATCTTATAGGAGAGATGGAATGGTCTATCATGAAATCAATTTATCCGAAATTGGATGCCAGATTTATGGCTGGTGCGATTAGGGGTTCCTCGAGTTAGCTTGTGGTCATTAGGCAGACGGGTACTGATCGGTGCGATCGAGTCCCACAGGAAATTAAATTCGAACTCCCTAAATGTTCCATATGTTTGATTTACACATCTGCAGGGGAACTTACGCAAGGTAAATTGGGGGAAATCTAACCAGGCTTTAAGTTTCAAAAATATGTCTCGAATGTAGAAAACAGGCGCTGACTGTCGCTATTTCAACATTCATTATGAAGTATAGAATGTTTATTACTATCTATTCAGGCTCTAGGAATCGCCGAAGAACATTGCCAACGGTAGTGAAGAATATGGAATATTAGAATGTGGATGAACGTTAGATAAAAAGAGGATGACGGTGTTAGACCGAATTCCAATACAGAGTGTTTTCGTACTATTTACACAGTAAGCCTAAATGCAATTGCTTTAATTAACTGGAACTAGAAGCCGCAAGTGTGATTTTACTGGGCAGGTTTGGCGGTATAAACGTCATGTTCAGAATATATGTTCGGGGTGTCTTCCAGCTAACATCAAAGACTGATAGGCTTTTCCCATAATACCGATATACTGAAAAGCGGTAAAAGCTGAAATATCGATGTCACACCCAACTGTTACTTCACGTCACTTAGTAGTAATTGACACTGTATGTTCAACACTGATAAGTTCTTTTAGGTATTCTGGGAGCCCGGCTATAACGATATTTGTGTGACATCTACCCTATAGATTTTAATCACAGTAAAAAGCTGTGATTCATAAAAAATCTTATCCACCGTTATGTAAAAAGTTAATTTTATTTCTTTACCACCCTTGTGAGCCTGGAATGAATGCTTGTATCAGCAATGTTGTATCCCAGCAATTGTACACCAGCCTATGGCCCAGTGCCACCAAGTAAGGCCACTCTCCACTATTTGAAACAGGCCCACCCATGTTTTCCTGATTTCTCTAAGTTTGCCACAAAATTGTAACTTGACAGTTTGACGATACACCTTATTTAATATTTGCCTAGCACATATAGCTACATATCTATTACTTTGGTCACGTCACCGATTTCCGTAATGTTTACCATTCATTATTCAGTGGTATCCCGCGGAACCGATGAAGTTTTCGTTCAGCTCATCACACGTGACGAAGGCCCAAGCGTGCCGATACACAGGCTAAGTCAGTCGTACCGTTTCCTTTTATGTGTAAACTTGCCCTACATCTCTGTTTTCTTTTCTCCTCGATCCAGAGTCACGTATGCGATTAGCGCGTTGTTTGACCAATGCTTCCTCTACATACTCCTTATTGTGTCCTTTCCCATGGAGATTTTGACTGAGCTAAAAGCTGGATACTGGGCTACTCATTCACCCTCAATTTTGCCCACGTAGCAGGCAGTACGGCATATTCCTTGTTCAGTCATTTTGGTTTGGGAAGCCTGAAAAAGGGGCTGAACAGTGTCCGCTCCCCGGGTTCCCTCTATGGGGAATAAAGTGAATAAAGCGATAACTTTAAAAATTATGACGTCACAGAAATAAATGTGCTAAGGCTTTCTCTCAGTCAGTAACAGCTCAATAGACCTTATGCACTGACGTCATCTGTTCTTGGCGACCACCATTTTTAAGCACATGCTACATTCTAAGTACAAAGACACTGTACCACCTTCACCTTTTAAGCGGTGGCGCACTTTCGTTTCTATGGCAAAGATATTATATTCTTATAACATCTTTGTTCTATGGCCGTGTGACGTCATGTGCATGGTCTAGTCTGGATCCTTGCACTTTAACTCAGTCACGGAATATTGATCAAAACCTGAGTACTAACCTGTGACTGATCACTATAATGTAGGTATGTAATATATACGGAAGTTAATTTATAGATAACTTAATCGACTAATGACACCGACTAAATATGCAACGCATCATTAGACCAGACTCGCTTGGTTGAGGACTTGG
Source organism: Holothuria leucospilota (assembly GCA_029531755.1). Lineage (NCBI taxonomy): Eukaryota > Metazoa > Echinodermata > Holothuroidea > Aspidochirotida > Holothuriidae > Holothuria > Holothuria leucospilota. Next base: position 37,906,144 of record CM055980.1, on the reverse strand, counting down.
CGCCGGTTCTATAAAGTGAAGATCTAAGCTAAAAACAAAGCACAAACCATGTCAGTACATTTGTGTGCGACTTGCTTGACGTGTGTTTCGGTACGAAGCGACTGATGTAAAATTGTAAGAAGGGAGGGGGGGGGGAGGAGGAGGAGGAGGGGCGGATGCCCAAATCTCAATTTGAGCAGTTGACGTATGGTGCATCTTGTATGCGAGCGGCACTTAAAACAGTCTATTTGAAAGTGAAGTTTTCAGAAAGAAGTGTAGAATGCAGCCTGCGCAGCCGCTCTATTAGTCTTCCCCCCTCTCAGAGGTACCGCCTCCGTATGAGGCACAGAAAAACCTCGTCTTCCAATGAAATACGTATGCAGAGTCTACTACAGTATTTGTTCGAATATTAACAGCAGTGGGCGCAGCATATTCAAAACTGATATCTGGAATTCTACCACCTCTAGACATCCGTTATTGAGAATCCTGCATTCTGATTGGTTAAACACTGACCTGTTGTTCCACAACATACGGTCAGTAAACGTATACACTGATAAAAATAAGCAATGGAGTAGGAAAAACAAGCCAGTGAGCCACAACTGGAAAAAAGGCCGTGGTCGTCTCGACTTGAACCAGTTGGTTGGAAACTGGGACGTTAAACCTCATCTAACTGACTGACTGACTGACCGACCGACCGACTACCTAACTAACTGATAAAAATAGAGTTTTTCACACATTTTCGGTGGTAGAATAGGAATAAACCACATTTGTCGGACTATTATTGTCTCATAAACCGTCTCGACTCCAAATTTGCGAAATAATGGACTCGACTTCGCCTCGTCCGTTATTTTGCCAAATTTGGAGTCTCTACGGTTTATTCACCAATAATAGTCCGCCAAATGCGATTTATTCCTTAAGTATTAGAGGGCGTGTTCACAGTAGTTTCTATTAATGTTGTTCTGTAGGGTGTACAACTATATTTCTAAAGTCTTGAACAAGGCTAAACAAGACACGGCTAAATAACTGAATTGTGCACCATCTGTGATGAACTGGTCGTCCCTTGAAAGATTCTTACTTAATTCTTTAGAAATTAACATGCGTAGATAAGATAATCTTGTAAATTTACACTTCGTTTGCAAAGCTTTCGGTGATGTATAGTCAAGTCACTCGATTTATTTTCTGTTGAGAGAGGAGTGCACAAGATTAGCAAAACCAGCAGGTTATGTAGTACGTAACACTACTAGACGATGTATCGGTATCTAGTATAATGCAGATTATATCCTAACGGTTTCACAATGTACCGTAATTTTCACATGTGGAAGTTGTGTACGGAGTTAGGCTTCTATAAAACCTGTGGCAACGCTGTGTTACATTTGCCAAGGAAGGACATTTTCTTTGCCTTAAACCATGGGATACACACCCTGAGTCATGTATACTCCTTGCCCGCTCTACGGAAGTGTATTACTCCTGCACCTATATTGGCTGCACTCGTAATACCAATTTACGCCAAAGAGGAGTACATATTCGACACCTGCTATGAAGGTAAGTATACTCCAGGGGTACGCCAATGAAGTACGATAAACCCCCCTGCTTGGTTACAATGATAAACCGATCACGTGACAAGGTGGATAGGCTTTGAACTAGTAAAAATAGAAAAAGAAAGACATGTAATCTGAGTCGTGCAGGAGTACCATCTCACTGTTTGGATTTAATTCAATAAACTTCAACTTTTTACACCTTAAAATAGAAATGTCACGTGAAGATTGGAGTCAGGACAATGAAATTCATTTTCCAACTTTGTATAGCATATATGTTTTTGGTAATTTCAGACTTTAGGAACACTTTGATTATAAACCTTTCTACCTTGTAAACACGAGATACAGCAGTTGTTTATTTTATTCTGATTAAATTTCTTGTTTTTGTGTTTCTTTAGTGGATGGGCTTGTACATGTGATACCTCAGAAGAGGTGTTATAATCCTTCTCATTTCAGCATTGCTTACAATAAATATGCCATATCCAAGCTTGTGAATATATTTGTCCGTAACCAATTATGCTTGTTGCTGTGTTTTATGTCTAAGTTCTCTCTGAGGATGTACTCTATGGGAGATTTCCTTTGTTGTGGCGGTATTCCCAAATGATAGAAGCGGTGTTTAGTTTGCCCTCAACAAAGAATAGGAGACCCATGGGGTATGTTGAGGGCAATAACTTCTCGAACCAATTGATCGGTTTCATGAACTTGGAGCTAGTGCGTTCAAAAGCGAATAGTAGTATAACAAGCATATAATTCAACCGACGTGAGAATTAATTGAGTGATAAATGAATGTGGTCACGACCTCTGTGTTTTGGTGAATTCTGTACTTATTGTTATGCCATATTTTCACTAATTAAAAAGAAATATTTTGTCGGTGTCTCTTTGAAGTTATGAAACAAATACGGTTTATGTATTTCCTCAGACTTGGGGTAGGGGGACACGAACTATTCGAAGAAACATTGGAAACCTCAGCGATAGTTGATTCTAAAAATAGTGAAATTTCAAGGAGTCGATTCGAAGGTTGGAGGTACGGCGGTGTAGGCTATAAATTTAGTATAGTCATGTAGAAATGAGGTTTTTCAAGAGAACTTAGTGTACGGTTCTGTAAGCGTACACATGAATTCGAAGAGGGTGGGGGGTGTGAACTATTTGGAACCAACTATACAACTTTCCCTATTTTTCCACGGGAACAATCGAAAATCAGGGCAGGTAAAAGATCAATTAACTTTTTAACTAAATGGATTTGAGACCGACTTTTTGGTGCTCAGAGACCGACTTTTTGGTGCTCAGAGACCGACTTTTGACTTTCACGGGGATCTAACACCCCCACCCCCACACCCCCTGTATTTACACCCCCGTACTTCAGTCCAGATGATAAAAAGAAATCGAACCCCGACCTGCTAGTCGGAGCTAGCTTCATCTCTTTAAGGGCAAACTTCCTCTTCCCAACAAAGTTTACTTCAAGCTTCTCCTCCTTCTCCAGTATCAACAGTTGTTGTCTTTGCACTTCTCTTCAAGAGGTTTTATTGCCTAAGGCCAATTGTTTATGTCTCAGTCTTTAGTCAAGGGGGTGCTGCCTCTAGCAAAATTTTATACCAACGATTATAGCCTTACATAGCCCCCTCCCCGGCCTTAAAAATATGTCATCCTCTTCTACACTTTGTTAGGCTAAGGGCCACTGCTGAAGACAGTGAAGTAACTTGCCAACCTTTAGCAAATTATTGCAAATTCTCTTAACTACCGCCATATGTTGTTGATAAATCAGGATGAATTACTTTTTGAGGTATATATATAGTTTGAATTTGCCCTCTTTTCATGTAAATCAAAGTTCAGTGACCAATCACAGATGTTTGCGATGTTACTGTGAATGTGATTTCGGTGGACGTGCAGCTGTCCAAAAACGTGTCTACGAAGCTCACAAACGAAGCTTTCTCACGAACGGGCGGAAAAAGAACAGCGGGTTATGGTGTTTGTATTTGAAAACATAAAGCTCAGCAAATAACAATCGAGGAATTCAATCTCCGTTCAAGCCATTGTAAGGTACAATTTTCATCCAAGAACAATGTAGAACCTACTTTATTAAAGAAATGCCACAGTTGAGTTGAAATACTGCACTCTTAAAACACTGTGTTAAATTTAATCAGGATCGGTGTTGTATTTCCACCTACAAAATCATGGTTAATTGCTTGACGTAATCCTGGTTAAACTAACTCAGATCCTGGTTAAAGTAACTAGGATTTGGGTTAATAGAATTTCATGAAAAATTTAACCAGGATTGTGTGGGCGGAAATACAACACCGATCCTGGTTAAATTTAACCCCGGTGTTTTAGGAGTTTGAATTGGAATCCACCCGCGCAATCTGAAGGCTAACGATGCACTTTTGTCCGTTTTGGCTCTCGATACACCAGGCATAAAACAGTTACTCCAGAATCCCGGCGCTTGGAATCCTGCGTTTGTGGCCGCTTAGAGTGGTAAAATAATTGCCGTCATTTAAGGCCTGAATAATATTAAGACTTATCAAGTAAGTGTCGTAAATATCACTTTCTACAAACATAGGTTTATGATTCATCGAGGATGATACTTCCTTCTTTAGTCTCATCTGCCAAGTATAAACTTAAAGTACACCAAAAAGAAAGAGAAAAGAAAATATAATGCAGTATATATTTAACGACCCGCTTGTGCCACTTTTGCGGGCATTTTTCTCTGTGAACACCTGCACTGGCAGCTAATGGCATTTTAGGCTAATGAACAGTCTAAATGCATTAACTGGTCCCAGTGGTATAATATCTGGCGCCTGTCATTGGCTAAAGTGCTCCATTTAATATTTTTTATTTTTTTGAAATCCAGGCATCAATTGGGACGATTTAGGAATACCCAGATTACTGCACCATTTACGAAATCCTTGATCATAGTTATAGCACTATGGGTTTAAAGTAAATTAGATCTATGAAAAGTAGTTTCGCGATGATATGATTTGCCCTTGATATTGCTTTGTCGCTTCAGAGAGTAAGGTAAGAATAAGGGGCCCGAGACTGTCTAAGAGAACGTAATATCCCGTTTTGTATGGAAATTTGTCTTGTGACTCATGGAACTGATGAAAGCAATATTACACACAGGTCTTTATAAGAAGTTTCCTCGACAAATCAAGGACGATATCAGTACTACAGTGGTTTTACTGGAAAGATATAGTTCCAATTTTAGTGAGGGCGCGAAACTCACAGTTGACACAGCGGAACACTGTAAAAATCTGGCAACCCTTTCATGGAGCCGCAAGAAACCCCACAAAGTGATTGTGATGATGATTGAACCGTTCATAATCTGATGTAATTTGGAATTGGGTTTAACCTTTTGGGGGTTTCTTCTTCCCCTTAGCCACCCCTCTCTGAATGTTAACAAACTTAAACAGACTTCTCTTTCCTGTCAGGGATCCATTAAAACTGACAGCTCCGAGCTTCCACGTACCTCACTCAAAGAAATACGCTTCAAAGTTATAAAGTAATATAAGAACTAAACTTTTAAGTAAAAAATTTACACGAAATTATTGTAAAAATTACATATATCTTGTGCAAGAAGAAAGTAAAATTACACATAAATAACTTGGATATTCATAAGATACATTTGACACGAAGTCAGAGTTACAGGTTCTGATCATGGAAAGCATAATGATGGTATCTCTAGACGGATACCCTTTATCTACTTTAAATTTGCACTTCCTGAATTCAATGATGCTTATACATTTCCGATGAATAAAAGAACTACACCAAATGATGTGGGTAGACTGAATGTGAAGCAAAATGAAACTATAATAGGCTTATGTGTTAAATGGTTCGTCATAATTTATGTGTTCGTCACAAATGATGACAGCTCCGTGCATTAATGTTATTAACAGATGTGGTAAGATTTTGAAACGATACACTAGCTTCTTTATATCCCATTGACTGGGATATTTTATGTACCACCAACCTTGCATGTACTATAAAGAAATAAAGAAATTTCCAAGTTACTTTCATCATATGTAATGTACAGTAGGCCTAATTAAACATGCATCTTTCATCACACTAATATATAGACCTTACATTGACGTCCTCTTCCACTAATAATAATTTAAAACCGAAAAGCACAATCCTTCAAATAGCAAACCTGAATGGTAGTACTCGGCCTTTCAGTGGCTAAGATCACGTGTAGTGTCTATTCTTTTGAGCCAGTCAAGAACGGGGCTACGCATGATAGACCCTTGATGTAGAGGTCTGAGGGTCAAGCTGTTGGTTAGTTAAGTTTGTGTCCTTTCGGGGACGTAACTCCTTACACTCTTAAAACACTGGGGTTAAATTTAACCAGTATCGGTGTGCTACTTACTCCAACACAATCCTGGTTAAATTTTTCATAAAATCCTGAATAAACATAATGCAAATATAGTTAAAGTAACTAGGATTTGAGTTAGTTTAACTAGGATTTCATAGAAAATTTAACCAGGATTGTGTTGAAGTAAATTGAACGCCGATCCAGGTTAAACTTAAGAGTGTAAGGGAGCAGAACTCCTTCGGGAGTAATCGTTTGGTTTCGTTTCTTGTCTCTTCGCTAGAGAGTCGAGGGGACTTTGGAAATAGCAACCTGAATGGTAGTACTTGTATATCGGAGAATAGACGAGTTGGGAAATTCGGTACTTCCGGTGAGGTCACAAGGTCAAGTGTACCATGACAACGCGCAACCCGTTTAGCTCTGCGCGCTCAGCCTTCAACACTCGCGCTGGGACACTGTAAGCGTGGTACACTTCACCTTTGACCCATTCCCATATTGCATTGCGTGGAAACATTTCCCAACTCGTCTATTTGGCGTGTTACCCATGAAGCAACTTGAAGCAAGTCCGTACTGAGCAAGTATGGTCAAGCTGCAACAGAGATGTTCCACATGACGTCATCACTGCTCGCATTGCTGGCGTGTACACGTAGCCTATACTGCATAATGCCATCGACCATTACCTCAGAGTAAGACCTCCCTACATTTTTTGCATTCTTTGATCAACTTGAATATATACAAAGTAAAACGAACAATCTAACAAAGAAGCTTCACAATGAGAATAATTGAAAAGATTGCAAAGAATTGCAAAGAAAAATCCCATGTACTGTGACCCTATGACATCATAACAGACTAACCACAAGTTATCAGTTTTGAAAATGGCAGCCCCTTTGCCTCTGCAAACAAATAGCGTTATCTCGAGAACCAAACAAGATATAAAAATGTCGTTTGTAAATTCTAGGCTGTTTAAACTTATTGTTTTATCATATGCAACTATCTTGTAGTTATTGTTTGACTTTCTAGGCTATTAAAGGGAAACATTGTGTTTAAAATGCACCAACATGGCATACCAGAAAAAAGCTGTAATCATTATTCAGTCTCACCAATAAACTCCAGCAATAGCTTTATCTCATCAAAATACTATGCATTACAAAAGTTATGGATGTGTATCATTTCAAATTTTCAGTTTGGGCCAACAAATTATTCTTGTACAACATATAATTGAATATCTTTCTGTGGGAACCTTATTTCTTGAAATGAAAGCTACCATACTGCCTTATTTTGAATTATCAATCATTCCGTATCTGTAAATATTGGTTTTTAAAATATGAAAATTTTCTGTAAAACGAACGCAATATTTCCCTTTAATTTAAAGGGAAAATGCACCCCCCCAATTTAAATTAGTGTACTCTGTCACACTAGTTCAGGAATGGCTCCTCCTCTGAATCATGTGACAATATTTTTGTTACTTATTTCGTAAATTAATGCAGATTAACTCCTTGGTTTATCTTCAATATTCAATGATTTTATACAGGAAAATTATGAAAACTACTTGTGAGAGAAATAAGAGATGATCTGTAATATCTAGTATTTTTTGAAAATAAACTTGGGGCGACTGCCTTTTCCCTTTAAACAAAAAGTAATGTAAGGTATGAGTATCTCGATAAGCATTACCTATCGCAGCGCCACTTAAATTCACGACGCACGTCATGGTTAACTTTAGTGTGGTTTTATACAGCTGAAATCTTTTTAAGCGCCCTGTTTACCGGTATCTTTGGTAGAAATTATAGGCAAACCATTGCTTACGAATACGCTTGCCCATAGGCGTGCAACATTTCTTTGGGGGGGGGGGGCTGAGCCGTTTTTGCCCGATAAACGGATAAAACCCCATGACAAACCGAGAAAATCATTAGCCCAAGTTTTTCCAATTACCTCCCGATAAGTTGGTCCAGTTAACCCCTGTCTCGTACACTGGCGTATGCATTTTCCTTCAAGAGGCCAATTCAAATGGCAGCTTCCTGGCCAAACAAAGTGTTGATGGTGGCTAGATGCCTTGGGGTATGTATGTGGCGCATACTTCATTCATTTGAAAGAAATAACTTTTGGAATAGAATATGTCAGTTATTGATCTTGTTTCCCCGTGAGACTTGAAAAACACAAGAACTTCATTTTTTGGGGTCGGGTGGGGGTTGATGTTTTATCCTGATCCTGTCAAAAGCTTTGCATGAAAAACGAAATTTGAACAGGATATCAAATGATGGAGTTACTATAGTAGCGAGATTTACAGTGTATGACTTAAACAGTGTTGACTTACATGATGTTTGACTTACATACATATTTGACTAACTTACGTAAGGTTTGAAAGTTAAAGTAACCGTTCGACTTTATATTTGAAAGGCTTACACAAAGTTCATCTCGCATAATGTTTCATCTATCAGATGCTGAATTAACGGTATAGAATATTCGAATTACGTAACACTTGACCTACATTAAGTTTGCCAAATTTACTTACACAATGTTTGTCCTAAATTTTGTAGACACACAAATTGTTTGCCAAATTTACTTAAATAATGTTTGACTTATGTAATGTTTCATCTACAAACTACTACACATATTGCAGGTATGTAATGTTTGACTTAGGTAACACTTGACCTAGATAATGTTTCATTTACAAAATGTTTGTCCTATATATTGCTGATTTACAAAATGTTTGTTAGATTGACTTACATAATGATTGACTTACACAATGTTTGGCTTATGTAATGTTTCATCTACAAACTGCTAGACTTGTTGCAAGTATGTATTTTTTGACTTACATAATACTTGACCTATATAATGTTTAACTTACAAAACATATGACCTACATAACGACTGGCTTACATAACATTTGCCTTCAGAAATTTTTAGTGGACGGAGGCGTCTGCTCTCCGAGCATCCGTTTCTTACGTGTAATCTTGCATTTAAAGACCTCCAATTCAGGCTCCGATATAAGAGACAGACAGTATACAGGGGTGCTTTAGGGGTTTGTCAATTTCCACATTTCAATCTTTGAGCACTTAGCACGGATAAAATGAAACGGCTGAAGACGACTATACGGGGAACACGTCTAATTCCCAACAGCAATCAGGATGGAGTGTTTGTCTTCGTATTAGTCTTTATCCTCATGACTCACGCTTTATAATATCTCAGGAAAAAAAGGAAACTACCATTTTAGGCTCTCCACAAAACTTTAGATGTTCCGTAAAAGTGTTGCCAGAATGTTTATGACCAACGTCTTTCTTTTGCACTACAAATTTAATAATGAGCCAAATTGCGAAGTTTCTCTGTTCGTGCTTTTTACCAAAGTTTCCTTCTATAGAACGGACACGTTTGATTCTCAAGACAGTTTAAGTTCACGTAATCGAACGCAGCATACACTTACTATCCGGTACTCTGCAGTTACGGTGCACGACTGAATCTATCGCTCAAGTCCTTTCAGTCCTTTCAGTTTCAGTTTGTCTAGTTAAAGGTTTTAGAAACCTAACAGAGCAGTACTACAAGTAGTCTGCGGTCTTTAATCTCATCCAACAGCACAGAGATGCTGTTTGTCTAATTATAAGACGTTTGACCGTTAAGAACGCAGGAAATACATTAAAAAAATGTTGAAACACGTGACTGCCTACGTAGTATCAGTTAATGCCACCGCCTACCATTTTTAATTGGTCCAAGCAGGGCAATGACTTAACAAGTCATTTTACGTGGACCGTTCTTACCGTATATGTTGGCATGTAATAGGCCTTAGCGATCTCCTTTTCGTTTTGGTCTAGGGGTGAGGCATATTTTCAAGTGCCATTCGAATTTCCAGGATGAAGAGAGCTGTTTCTCCAATGATCCCCGTATACGTACAGCCCATTTGAGACATTAAAAACATATAGGAATAAAAATTATCGGTATATCGACTCAATCGGTATTGCACAGGCGTCAACAGGCGGGGGACTAGGAGCATGTCCCTTCCCCCATTTTTGAAGGTTGGAGACAAAATCCACATGTACTCCTTCACTATTTGTCTTGTTCGGTAATTAATGCCCGTCATTAATGCCCGTCATTAATGCCCGTCATTAATGCCCGTCATTAATGCCCGTCATTTATGGAAAGGAGAAGAGACTTGTTTGTTCGTTGATTTATGTTCCCCACTTTTCGATTTTGGTTGACGCTAATGCGATACTGTCCGCACAGTCATCATATCAAAATACAGTCGGTATTCTTTAACTAATACCGATATAATGCCCATATATGACTACGGCTAAGCAATGGGAAGGCACGTACTGTAAGACTATGTTGCATTGCATGCCAATATCTGAGTGAGTCAACATGGACAATTCCACCTCCCTAATGTACAAGATATGGCACTGCGGCCTAAAGCACAAGCAGTTTTCCACTTCAGTGATACATACAAAACCTACATTCAACTTGTTAAGATTATTTGCGAATTTTTGGCCTGTGTATTACCGATAAATTCGATACTATTGGTATTCAAAGAGCGGTATAATGATTTGTTCTTTTCGCTACACTGTCGTGTTGCTGTAAATAAGAAATTCCCAGCAGAAACACGCTGATTAAATGTGGGCTATACAAATACTGCAAGCATTGTACGTCGGAGTTACGGACATAAGGAAAGAGTGGCGCTCTTCAGAAATGCTTAAACCAGTTGAGCCTTAGTGCGTAGACTATTCTTTTGGTGTCAGTTGGAGTTCCTGACAGACTGTCAGTATATGCAACGACTTATTACACTTTCATTCCATTAGCTTGAATATTTGGATAGGGATTGTTGAACTGAAACTCTGTTTATGCAAAATAGTAGTATCTGTGTGGCGAACAAATAGTGTTACTCCCTCGTGTGGCTGAGATTAAGGCTTACGAAAATTTAATATCTTTTATCGTACGAACGTCATGAAGGCTACTGCCACGGAGCTACTACCTGGACCAGGTATTAGCTTCATGCTACTGCGAACAAATGTTTCAGACGCATTTTACTCTTTTTGAGAGAGGGTTTCCGAAAGCTGTTGCTGTCTTGTAAATTGCGTTATTTTAACTCGTGCAATGATGACATGATTATATGAATGATTACGTGACCACCATTATGTGACCACCAAAACACATTTCAAGGCATCTTCAGCTGTAGACTTAGCAAAGTATATTCGGTTATTTCTTACACCCTTTATGTCCCTGATTTTTAACCAACTCCCATACTTTGCTCCTAACCTCTGATGTGCGCTTGTTTTGTGATCTGCGTCCACTTAAAATACTTTGTACACTGCTGGAGATCACGCAAAATGAATATTTTAATATAAGAATATTTTATATAAGAGGAAGTACCGTAGTTCTATAAGTAGGTCAAGGTGATTTGTCTATGAAGCCAATAAAAACATTTTTACCACAGTTGTAGAATAACCAGTCAACACAAGTGGGGTAGGGGTGGGGAGAGAAGGGTTGTAAATTACACCTTCCCTAAGTATTGTCTGTGTACTTGTAAGCTCTCAGTGACCTTACTGGTTGTTAGTTTATCTTGTTGGTTTATACCATTTTGGAAGCAAAATAGGAAGAGCTAGTTTAAAGCTTGAAGCATAATCCAAGAAATGCCCAGAGTTGGGGGTATCCGTAACCGGGAGGGGAGGGGAGAAGGAGGGGCGGTACCCCTAGAAAAATTTCGGGCTCCTAGAAAATTAAAACTTTCTATTGGCTTAATGCATTTTAGCATATCTCGCCCTCGAAAAATATATTTCACCCCCTGTCAGCTATCTCAACTTCTTCAATACCTTGTCTGTTTGGGGTGGGTGGGGTTGGAGAGTAGCTAGCGAGGGTGAACAGTATACGGAAACGAAAGTAGACAGAGATTTTGTCATGGTGAGCAGAATTCTTCGAGCATGTTCTGGAGAGTCTGGTTCAGCTGCTTTAAGTCTTGCAGGGCATGTGAGTACGGTACGTACTTTACAAGTATCTACCGGCATTCTGCGGTATGTAGGTGAATGGAACACTCCGTTCTATCTTCGTTGTGCACTTTCAACAACCTCGACCCCTTTAAAGAGAGTCTACTTTAGATACGAGTTTCATAAAAATCAATATTAATTTATTGATTTTTTTATCATTGACCTGTCGCACACAGACGATATGTCTTTTAATGTGCGAGGCATATATGATAGCTACGTACGGCTGTAACTGAGAAGAGCCTTTCCTCATATATGTAGGAACAATTAAAGGTTTTAGTTACTTCATAAAATTGAGTACATTTTAAGATTGAGGGACAGAGAAAATAAACCCTAATAAACTGAATAGGGGAGCTCAATTAAAAAATTAAATTAAAGCTCAAAGTAATGGTTCGATTTGTGTAGGTTTAAAGCATGCAAGCTTCGCTGGCTTTTGAAATGTCTTAGCAGTACTGTCGTAACTAAAAGGTCTTTTAGTTTTCACCCTAAGTATCTGCTTATTGGTTAAAGCAGAATAAATGTGGAAAATATCATAAAGAAATCAGGGAAATGAAACTGACTAGATTTTCGTTAAACTGAGAAGCAGGAATATACTTCACTTTAAAAAATAACCATTCTCCCATACCATCCTCTTTGTGCACGATAGGTATCATACACAGGCAAGATGGATAAGCTTTCTCCATTAAGGGTTTCACAATGATTATGCCATGCATCAGTAATAAGCGCAGCCGAACCGCGCAGACAAATTTCTCCTTAGAGGCAAATGGATGTACGGCAAATTTGAAGCTTTTCGGAAGGGGAGTGCGGACCCCAGGAGTGTACAATTTTTTAGGGGGGGGGCAAGGTGCTGTACCGTTTAATTGGGGTTGAGGGCGGTGATTTGTTCAAAGTGTAAGTGAAGTGGCCAAGGCTTGTAAGACTATCTATCTTTTGGGTGGTGGGGTAGGGGGCGCTGCTGATGACCTATCAGTCGATGAAATTACATCACGAATATGTGTTCAATTCTTGAACTGTCCTATCGCAATGTCGCAATGTGGTATACTATCAGGCGCGTAGCCAAGGGGGGAGGGGGCGAAGGGGCAGCCTCCCCCTTGAGTATATTTTGGTATTTCTTGCAATGACTTTTTATGATATTGCTAGTAACTCAAATAAAAAAATGTTTAGATGCAACTTACAAGGCCTGGGAAGTGCCATTTCCAGCGATCTGGGACGTATTTCGGCCAATTTTTCTTGTACGCTTCGCGCCAACCTATGGTGGCGCTACGCTTAGATAGTTTGCCTACAGACTTCGCCCCTCCCCCTGCTCCCCCTCCCCTTTGCAAATTTCTGGCTACGCTCCTGTATAATATCGTGACCGGATAATTCCATAGGACAATTCACACTCATGACAATTACCCTTGAGACATCTCCCCACCAGAAAATTTGGAACTGTCCGGGGGGGGGGGACTGCCCTGATTGGAACTGTCTCGGGGAATCGGAAATTGTCCGAGGGACAGTTGTCCAGGAATCGTGTGTACTAGATAATTAAGGTGGCGTTGCATTAATAGTTTAAAAAGGTGGGGGAATAACGTTTTTTACTCTGAAAATTTCCTTTTGGGGAGGGGACTTGAGCTCCCAACCCCCTAGCTGTGACAGGGCGTTTCCGATTACTTCCATGGTAAACAACATTGCCTTCCCTCTAATTGCTGGTAATCAGTTTCGTATCATAAAGAAAACTTAACCATAAATTTGGCAGGCTGTAACAGTAGGATATTGTTCGACCTTTCAAGCTCCAGTCCCAAACTTACGTGCAGTACTTTTGTGGAGCTGAGCCGTTTTTGTCCAAGGGAAAGCTTTATTACCCAGAAAATTGGCCGATTTTCGCCAAACATCTCCCCGAAAATTATTTTTTCCCTAACTCCGGAGACTGAAGCCCCCATCTTCCTGCTCGTACGCCTGTAGCCCGAAATAAGTTTCGAAGATGTTCCCCCTTTAATTATTACTGGAGTTCATTGCTACAGTGCATTTTTACATCTGTATTTAAACCTTTCGCCCATGAGACATTCCTATTCAACCTAAGCACGTTACCAGAGAAAAGTTGGAAAAAATTTAGTCACATTTTGATTAACATTGGATAAAAGAAAAACTATGATTAATATGACTAAACTAATTTTGTTTTGACTAATTTAAGAATGAATAACGCAAAAATCCCATAGTATTTTACAAAATCCCATAGCAGTGCACAAAAAATCCCATAGTACTTCACAAGAAATTTCCTTGTATAAAATCTCATACTACCCTGCTACACAAATATCATATAGATTTGCAGTGGGTTTGCAACCAAATCTTGATAAACTGATAAATGACCGTCCATTTCATGTTTATCTTACCAAAAATGTTTCCAACCATCATCTCCCAGTCGACAGAAACATATATCACCAGAAGGTGGCGTAAACCCGAAAAAATAGCTTTGAATTACCATCGTGGTCCGTTATGAATTTCCCAGGGAAATCAAAACCGTTTTCCATCAGGAAAATTAAGAGAACAATAAAAAGGCACTTTATCCACCGTACAAGACTTCTACAAGCTAAGGATTTGTATAGTCTTAGACACTTAGTCCACCTTAGGGAAATTTTATTGACAAGTGTTGCATCAGAAATTCAGAATTTTCACTCTCTCTATTAAGATGTAGGCATCTTTACGTTTCGGCACATAAATATGTAGTTTCTTCCATTATTTTCTAAGTGGTCCTCTATACGTGACTGCCGGGAAAAGTCATGTGGAATAGAATATGTTACGACCACTGTACTAGGAATATTACTGGAATGACATACCCCTCTCTCTTAAAAAGGAAGGTGATAAAGAATTAAATCAGAGCCAGTAAGGTTTGCCAGAGGCTATACATCTTTTTACTCGTTAAGAGGTGATACAAGGAAGATCCTGTGCAACTGTTTCAAACTTTCAACTGAACGGATTTTCGTCCTAGCTTGACTCAAGAAAAGCAAAATGGGTCTAAATAATGCTATCATAAGATCGTAATAATGCTTACGTTGCTTGATCTGTAGATGTTAAGACTCGAGGTATAATTTAGGAATTTTCTGAGGCGCTTATCAACGATTTGGTCCTGGGATGGGGATGGGGAGGGGGGCACACTACATTAGCCCAACGACGCCTCGCACGGCAGGACGTTAAACCCCTTCCATATGTGCGTGGGCCTTCTCAGGGTGTTTCATCATCATAAGAATTGCAGGTCAGGGGCAGGGCGTCACATCGGTATATGCTCCCAACAAACAGGTGACATGTAAACTTTAACGTACAACACATCGTTAACCTAGGATCAATTGTAATAACAAACTAGTCTCTGTATTGCGCAGAGTGAAGCCGAACGATTGTAACTTATCGCAGACAGTAGGAGGCTATGAGACACGCGTGGTCTAGCAGCCGCCCTAAGTCTCCTTGAAGAATGCGAAGTTACGCCCTGGTGTGGGTAAAAAGGCCGAAACGCACGGAAAGATCTGACGGATGGAGCAGGGCCGTACTAAGCTAGTTCGGGCCTGTAGCATATGTTATAAAGGCGCCCTATATTTAAAAAAAAAACAACACATAAATATATTTAAACACATGCATATTTAAGAAATTGGGGGGGGGGGGGGCGTAGCATATGCTACTTTTGCTATTATGTTAATCCGTTCCTGGGTTGGAGTAACTTGGAGACATTAAAAAGGTACCTTTAACTGACAACGGGTGTTCGATAAATGCAGCGATAACATAACAATTTTGAACAGTAAATTATACAGAGTTTCTTGGATTGGCCAGAGGACAGTAGGTGGGGAAATTGTAAAAGAGGGATAACCGAAGGGTTGAGAGGACAGTTAAAACCTTTTTTGAAAATGCAAGTTAAACGTTTATGTGCTTATACAGTGTATCAAATATGAAGCAACAACGTATGCGCATGAAACGCCCACGAAAAAAAAAAACATGTTTTGATGATAAATTTTGTGCAACTACGAAGTTCACAACACATTACTTCGTCAGGAATGTAAGTCACACTACTGAAATTCCTTGATAATTCCTCCATTCTTTAAATGTCCATCACGATCAATTTTTCGACCATCGAAGGAAAAAGGGAGATTTATTTTTTCTTTTCTCCGTTAGTTTAAGAATTTTTTTGGTGAGCACCCTACTTGACAAACCCTCTGGATTTTTAGAGTGCTTCCTTTTGCGATATCTTGATGTTATACATTGTCTATATTCCTGTACATTGTTTAAATTATCAAATATTGTGATGAACCAAATACATGAAATGAAATGACATAGGGGTCTACAACCAGAGCCTAAACTAGGCGTATTACATCAGTATATGTATCATTTGGAGGGAGTAATAATATTCCCCTCCATCTAGTTACTTCAGCTACGCGCCACGATAATGTGATACTATACCAAGATATAACTGATATTTAAAAAACGCTTTCCACAATTTTTGTTGCAGCCCCGGGTTCGGGAAAATAATAGGCCTATTTTTTTGCGCAACCTTTTTTGAAAAATTGTGCAATTTTGTCGGGTAATAAAGATATTTTTCTATTTTTCTATGTCCCATACGCCCATGTACGACTCCAGTTATATGCTCTACTTACAAGTGTAACCTTTATTTCTATCATTACCACGATACTGTTAACACTAATATACCTTTGAGTTCTACTGTATAACGATGTTAGAAAAATTATCATACTGTGTTAAATAATTAAAACTGATATCCGTTAAGCGTAGTTAACATTTATACAGGTTTAATATAGTTTAGATAGCATGTATATATTACAAGCAGACCCTCCATGTCAAAATAAATCATAACATCCCTTAAGACATCATTTACAGACAGGGGCGTAGCTAGGATGAAATTTTTAAGGGGGCCTAGGTATTAAATGGGGAGGGGGGCCGCACCGCCGAGGGTCAGGCTTGTCAAGACTATCTATGCGGAGCGCCACCATCAGTTGGCGCGGAGCGTGCAAGAACATTTTTGGCTTTACAAACCCTCCAGATGGCCGGAAACGGCACTTCCCACGTGTTTTAAGCTGCATGTACCCAGCCTTGAAATTCGAATCTCATGTCTGCAATTTTTCAAATTATGGGAAAAAATCAATCCATGTAAACTGGTAATACACAAGGCTGCACATACACTTTTTTGCTTGGGGGGTAAAAATTAGACATTACTGATCTGTGGCCTGTGGGAGGGGGACTAAAGGGAACGGGTGTCTCCCTCCCCCTTGGCGAAAAAATTGTAATTTCAGGAGGACGTATACATAGCAAATGGTGCGATATTTGAGGGATTTCAGCTTTAAAAGGAAAACGAAAAGTAGTTGTGACTAAGTGCGACAAAAGTCATTTTTGAGAGCGTGGTGGATATGATGTGAAGCATGACCTCAGCCATTGAACTCCGTTGTGGGGAAGAGTTTAAGGGACGAGAAGGGGTGCTATTGGTTATAAAACGTTTTTATGACTAAACTGGCACGGTTTAAAAACGTTTTTAAGCCATTGATGATTGAAGCTACCTATAGCAACAACAACAACATTGTAGCTATGCATAATCGCGCCTACCGCGAGAATTTTAGAAAAGTGGGCTAGAAATACATCCTAATAGAGCTATAAATGATTGGTGATGTGTACAGATATAGGCATGAAAATATTGATCTGCCTATTTGAAATTGTTAAGTGTCTATCATTACGATCACAGCTATTTCGTATATTTTTACTGCGTTTTCTCTGTATATTGTCAAAGTTGGAAACGGTGCACTTTGAAAATTTCTGGGGGTAATTGCCCTCCCCCGCTGTGTACGGCCGTGGATATCATATTGAGCTGAGATAATACAAGAATCATACTGACTTATGCATCCTTTTTCAATTATTCTGCCTGCAATTATCCCATATTCCCCTTCTAGTATATATCTGTTACATTTGTCCATCATCCTATCCCTAGGCTACATGTCCACTACTCAATTACATATACCCTAGATCATACCATTTGTCTCCAACCTAGGGTTACCATATTCACTTTCTAGCAAGGAGGACATAGATCACTGTCCTGATGTAGGGGTCTAAGGGTGTCCCCTTCCCTCTGGAAATTTTTCCGGTTTTCAATGGTGTCTCTAGATGCAAAATGGTGCTGTATTTGTTCACGGACTCAAGTCATCGGTATATTACTTGGTCAGACCTATAATACCACCGATCATGTGGGAAATAACATGAAATCCGGACCTTGCTGGCAATTTTACAAATCCGCCCGGACTCCAGTGCGAACTAGTGAAAAGAGGACTTGTCGAAAAACTATCGTTCTACAGTGCACTTGTCATGGGCAAGGAGAGAGAGAGAGACACGACATACTTGTTAAGGATAGAAGAATTACTCGAACGCAGTACCTTACCGTACGGCATATTTTGTGTATGATACCGGATAGTGTATGGTTGCCATATTTTCAGTAAATGAACCAGCCATCCGAAAGGCAGAAAGGGTCTAAACCTGGCAATGTCACATCCGAATTTGTCGTCGGGAAGTTCGTTTCTGCGTCCAAGTGACTTAGATGAGAATTAAACAACAGTGCAGATTATAGACCTAATTTAGTGAAGGTAGGCATTTTAAAGTTGTTAAGTTGATTTTATACGTGCTCAAAACGTGTTTTTCTTACATTCACTTTTTCTTAACCCTTACACATTTTATTTATTTATTTTTTGAAGGAAATACTTCAAAGCTTATTTCCGTTCAAACATTTATTTCTTCTTAATTCTTACACAGTTTAATAGGACACAAAAAATTTTTTTTTTGGGGGGGGGGGCTGACGAATATCTGGGGGCCTAGGCCCCAGCCCCCCTCGTAGCTACGTCGCTTTTTACAGAGGCTAATTTAAGGGGGGGTATGGATGGTGGAGGCGGTTTCCCCTACGACAGCTGAGGGGGGACACATTTCCATCATATTGGCTCCCAGGGTCTGGTAGACGCAGAGAAGTTGTCGTATCAAGAAAGAGTTTTAAAGGGCGATTTTCTGCAATCTAGGGTGGTTATATTTTATGACGTCAGCTCCATCCATTATGGGACTGAGGTCATTTGCCCATTTCTCAATGTTCCCTTCTTTAGGGGAATTCTTCGCCTATAAAAAAATTCTGGATCCTCTACCGAGCAAATAACGACACTGATTTACATACGTATCAAAGAAATATTCATTGATTAAACTATGGAATTCTACAGAGACTTACACCAAACGTAGCTTATTTTTGGAATGAATCACCAACATACTTGAAAATTATATTCCGCTTGACACTAGCTTCCAGTGAGTTATAAAATTGCGAAAAGCGAAGGGTTGTTAAACTGCCGTGGGGAAACAAAGCATATGGAATGGTTCTTCGTGACCATATATTTCCACAGAATAATTGAATATGCTTCTTACCTAACATGTGGAAAATTTTAGCCCTAAAGCTATCGTTTTATTTATTATTTTCTAAAGATATGGGATTTCATTGTGGTATCGTAAAGATATTTTCACTTACGTGTGTTCCGCTGGTGATTTTCTTTCTTGCTTTGCGTTCAAATTTCCAGGACCGTATGTGGTATTAGCCTACATGAAAAGAAATGAAGGTAATCGTTAACTGTTGAAGATAAGTTTGCAAAACTAAGACAAGGTAAGGGACATTAATGCTGAGAATAAAATATGTCTACCTATTTTTTAAGAAAGAAATATTGACAGTTATATTATATCGAGCTATTAAAAATGCCATGTGCTTTGGAAATAAATTCTTTGTTAACAAATACTGTTTTTTTAGTAAATAATTAAAACAGTGGCTTGACGTGGCGAATATATTAATGAAAACGGTTAAATTTCTTTTTTATTGTTTATAACCATCATTAATTTATTATATCGTTAAGTGACCCAAACACCGGAGAGATAAACTTTGTAGTTCTGAGACAAAGCTATACATGTTGTGAATTCATAATTCCACTGCATCGTTGATTTTTATTAAAATATTAACTCACAAGTAAAAGCAACATTTGAGTTGTCTTCCTAAAATGAACATGTTAAAGGTCAAGAGCAGTCGTCCCAAACTTATTTTGAAGCAACAGCTAAATCTCACAATTTTCTTCTTATTTCTCTGCAAAGTATCTTTCACAATATTTTAGGACTTCAATATTGCATATTCAAGGTAAACCAATCAGTTACTTCTAGTAAATTTCACGTTTGAGGAGAAAAAATATTGTCACATGACTCTCAAGAGCCAATCATGAAACAGGACAGTCTACTACACTACTTCAAGTTGGGGTGACTGCATATCCCCTTTAAACACAAATAGCTGTCTTCACAGAAAAAAAAGTCTTCCGTTATCGAGATATTAGCATTTGAAGACGACCAGCTTAAAGGGGCTTATTGAGTTGGTTCATGAATTTCATGATTATTTGTCACGTCTGTTGAGTTTTGTTCACATCTTGATGGTATAATTGGTCAAACTAAGAGTTTCTGAACATCTAACACACAGCTGAAAGGGCAATGATAGGGGTAATTAATGATTAAAATCATTTATAACAAATTCGTGACCAGACACTTCTTACGATTAGGAATTAATCATACACTCTAAAAAACGTGTTTAGGAATTAAACACTTTTTGGCCCACTTTGGAAACATGTTTAATTCCTAAACACACATGTTTAATTTCTAAACGTTATGTGTTTAATACCTAAACATTATGTGTTTAATTCCTAAACGTGTTTAGACTGTAAACGTGTTTCCAAAGTGGGGCAAGAAAGTGTTTAGAAAAGTGTTTAATTTCTAAACACTGTTTTTACAGTGTATGCATCCCCTGTTCAAATACAACCAATGAGTGAAGCTTATTCCAACTTGGTTGACAGGCTCCCGACTTCTCTCACGAACAACTGTTGGATATCAAGGCTTCAGTTGTATATATATATACATACTGTATTTTCCAGAGAGGCTGGTCTATCAAGGCTTGGACGAGCATCGCAAACTACAAGCTCTGAAGCCCATAAAACTGCAAATTTTCTTAGTGCACAGTAACTATGTTGGGAAGTGATAAAAGGCTAATGAGGCTTATTAGAAGCATTGTCATGAAATAATTTCCTTCAAACTCGTCACAAAATATTCAATATCAACTCAATGAGCCCCTTTAAGACTTGCAACGAACCTTTAATGTCAGGAAAGAGCAAGGCATGAAGAAGAGCAAAATTACAGTATATTTCTTTAATTTGTTTGAAAAACTTTTAACTTTACAGACATTTAAATCAGTTGACGGGATATTCATTCCTAAAACTGTAAAACGAAATAGAAATAGTGTTTGGTAGCGTTGGTGGTGTTGTACCGATATTACAAGTACCCGATATTATCGATATCGATATTTTAATTCTCAGTATTAGCCGATACCGATATTTGAGAAATAGCGTACTGTTTGTAAAAAATTGGCTACTGGGCACTGCTACTAAGTGTTGTGTCATTTTCACAAGGTAATAAACCAGGACCAATAGTCAAACATGCAAATATAATGTGATATTTTATGAATTATAGGAGGAGAAATATCTTAAGTAGTACTGACATTCAAGTTAATACCGACAGAGGACGAAAACAGGGGATATCTACCGATATCGCTATTGAATTCAGATAATCGGTTCAACACTAGTGTTGAAAGAAAGTTCAAAATTTCGAGTACATCAAAGAAACGTTGAGACAGATTATGAAGAACTACATGGGCATATAAATGTACACGTGGCAGAGGCTCTTTTATGTCATAGCCGAGGACAAGTCGATTGTGTTGGACATGTGTGGGAAGGGAGTGAGGAGGGGGAAGGGGAAAGAGGTCGGAAACTTAAAAATGGTCCATATGTATATGTGTACATATACGTGTATATATATATATATATATATATATATATATATATATATATATGTAAACCTACATGTATACGTATACGCTTATGTACGGTACACGTAGACTTGCACATGCATAGACACACACGAATGCGTGAACGCATGGAAACGTAAACGTATATGTTGATTTGATGCTAGCAATGTATTACTAGAACCAGGAAGGTTTACTCCGTACGAGAACTACGTCGAAATGTGCGTACTAATGACGCCGAAGGTACACAAACCTTTCCTTTTCCGAGTCGCAAATCGTATTGGGTGTGCGGTCGTTACATAACAACCATACTTTATCCATGCAGTTTTAAATCCAACAGCCGATTTATCTGGGTAGTTGAAAAGGAGGATAAAAAACCTGGAATATCAAGGCCCCTGACAATGACAAAAGAAAGTTACACGTGCGCGAGAAGCGCGCATTAATAATAGTCCGCAGAAGAAAATTTCGCTCTATGACACAATTTTCGCTACAGTTTGGGATTCGAGATAGTATACGCCCATGGTGTGATCCACTAGACCATACCCGGTTAGGGTGAAAACCCCAGAGGTAAGTACTGAATGAAATTCAGTGGAAGCAACGTGCATAAAACAGTTTTATCTGTTCTTGAAAAAGATCAGACTAAAATTAAGCTAGTCACAACTGTAGACAAGGGCCCGGAGTGTGTTCAGTGGGGAGAATGAATGAATATTAATTTCGTACGTTTTCCGAGGAATGCTGTTAGGCACCTGCAATTGTCGCGCTGAGTGCGCTAAAAGTGCTTTCAAACTCACCCAGAATCCAGTTGGGTTGAGGAATACGGAGATGGACTACAAAATTTATTTCTTCCTTGGCGATCTTACTGTAAATTTGCTGCCATTCAGTTGAAAAAGTTGCAGTTTTATAACTTTTTTGGCAATAATAGTTTTTTTCAAAATATTTCTATAGCACGGAATATAAGAGACAGTATGAAAAGGACTTTACCATTTTTCACACCCTTATGACGGTCATATAATAACCTCCGTGGACCCCCATCAGACACCCACTGATGATAGCTGCGTGCGAAAAACGCCTAGAAAAATGGATAGTGAAAGCAAGTTGTATCAATAAGAGGAATTTTAAACACTAGGGTATAAAAATGTATTTTAATATTTCAATATCCGCACGATATTGTAAATAAAAGCTGTTTTCCCGGAAAATATTTATCTACCCACGCTCTATTAAATGTTAAAAAAGAATCAAAGAAATTAATAGAAGCATCGACTGAAATTTTGTAAAATATTTCACCATATTGGGATAAAAATGAACGGAGTTGTTTCATTTTTAACCAATTGTAACAAATTTGGAATTAAAGTTAGTCAAATATTTGACAAAATTCCGGTTCGTGTCACGTCGTGAACTCATAATATCAGCAAATGTGGCTGACGATACACTGGGAAAACGAACGGTGGTCAGTAACCTCAACCAAATTATTGGGGGCGGGGTACCATATCCACCAGTCCCGTGATCGATCGCCGCCTTTGATCATATCAGACTTACTTCAAGTCATCATCTTTGCATGAGGCAATCCCATTTTGCAAGAGAAAATAGTCATATCTAGAGAAAAAACAACACAACACGATGATGGTGTTTCTTGTAACTTGTTCATAATTAATTGCATGATGTAAAGGTATTAAAAGCCCCAGAAAACAAGCTGCAAATCCCAGCAAAAGTGATCAAATATTGACTTCCTTACTGGCTAATTTCTATTTCAGACTTCAGTCACGAATAGACATACTTGTAAGATACATATGCAAATTTGTGACGTGGAGGAGGGACCAACAAGATATGTCCAATGTCACCCGAAGTTTCTTTCATCTCCATTATATAAGGACAATATAATAGTAATATGCCTTAAGGGATTTATTTGGAACTAAATGTTGTCGAATTCCGATAATATCAAGATCACTCACCAAACTGTAAACTATTCAGCAAGTAAATAAGAGACAGATTTATAGGTGTTACAAAAAATATATTAAATACCTGCAAAATTCCACATTGTTTTACATAGACAATAATTTACCTCAGGAAATGTCAAAATTTGAAGAGGTATATTTTGAGAACGCGGTAAAAGATGTTGAAGCAATTCTAACAGATATTTCATTACTGGATATTATTCTTTAACTGCTGAGCAAAGCCAGTTTTTGATAGTATGTCACCATACCTTTAACTGGTAGAGTAGGATACATTATGACGTGAAAACAAATATATGACAGGTGTAGAAGTCAAGGCTATACCGAATGAAAAGAGACTTAATCATTCAGTCTGAGTTGCCATTGGCTAATTGAATTGTTGAACAACATGCTGTTGAAATATTTCATAATTTGAAGATTTAAACAGCTAAAAGTTTCAGTTATTTAATTTTGCCAGAGAAAGTTGGCAAACTTTGAAAACACAGTTTGTAATACGATGTAGAAGCATAAGTGTAAGCCTTTAAGGAAATTATTTGAGAAGTTTCTGAAAACTACTTGTTACGCTTGTAGTGCCCATGGATAAATAGGTGGTACAAACAACCCAAAAGAAAAAAAAGGAATATTGTAAATTATAAAACAGTAGAAAGAATGAATAATTCTTTGAACTGACACAAATAAAATAACAACCATCAGTAATATAAGAAACTAGGCTGAATGTCGCAAAGGGATTGCACGTGATGATTCGCTAGAGGAAAATACTATCTTTTATGGTACAAGTTATTAATACAATGATACAAGATATATTCTTCAAAGTCCTAGAAGAATTTTGTCCCTAGTAACTTTTCCTGCCTGGTTCTGCTAATACCTACCATCCGTTAGGAGATGTCATTGAACTCACATGAAGAGAAGAGAGGGCAATTAATTGGAAGAGTAATCAATCATTCCTTGACAGCACTGTTCTCAAAGGTCCTCTCAATCTTATAGATCCTGTCATGGATTAGCTTCACAAAAATCGAGAATATATGAACAGCAACAGTATTCATGAACACACGGTGTAGTCAACACTATAAAAACGTGTCTAGCGATTGGCCACATTTCCACTTGTAAACACGTATAAATTCTAAAATTGTTTATCGATTAAAGACTATATTTGTTAAAGCAATTCAGTTTAACACTATGGTGAGAAACAAAACGTGTTTTAACACAAAATTTGACACTTGTGTTTGTATTTAGACAGGTTTGCAAAGTGTGTGTGTGTGTGTGTGGGGGGGGGGGGGGAGAAAGTGTTTAGAAGACACTCACTTACTGAACACTGTCTCCAGGGTAAACCTAATTTCTTCAGATGTGATGTTATAAGTCTGAAGTAAAGTGTACGTTTGCAGGATTTGATAAACAAGCTCTATCAAAAAACTTAACGATTTCATTTTCGAACCAAATCAAAATTGTGTTTAGAGGAAAGTTCTCGAAATTTAGCGTTGGTATTACCTTAGCCTGTAAAGTTGGACCTCTCTATACATCCTGTCCGAAATCAGTAAGGTCCCTTGTGAAGACAGGGATGTGTGATCGAAAATATAGGGTGCTTCTAGGGAAGTAAAGTGGTTATCTGCCTCTTATTACTAGTGGTGGATCCTGTTTCTCTTTGAAAAGGAAATTTTTGCTATTAGTGTTTGTGCTTGCTGACCTCTATAAGGAAGTAATGTTTCTTTTTATGAGTGATCCGGTAAACTATCCTAAGTTTCATGTATTATGTGCGGTAATGTTACTGCACCATGGGTGCGCTAATTAACGCTTCATCTAATATGTGAAAACGTTACTACACCATCGGGGGTGTACTAATCAGCTTCATGTACTGTGTGACAAGTTACTCTACCATGGAGTGAGTGACAAAGTATCATCTAATATGTGAAAATGTTACTGTACCATCGAGGGTGTACCAATAAGCTTCATGTACTGTGCGACAAGTTACTGTACCATGGAGTGAGTGACAAAGCATCATTCAATATGTGAAAATGTTACTGTACCATCGAGGGTGTACCAATCAGCTTCATGTACTGTGTGGTAATGTTACGTGTGATACTGTTACTGCATGATGGAGTCTATGCTGACGCGATTCCCTGACGTCACACACAGTCATGAAGCTAGTACCCTGGTTTTGAAAAATAATTATCCAGTAGCTCAGTAGCTTTTCCTTTCGGGAAACCAAGAAAAGTCACCCACCCACCCAAGACATGTGATGAAACTTTGAAACATTAGTCTACACAAGACGATCATTAATTGGTAACTTGTTTTTCCACATAACTTCACGGAGCCCCGTTCATCCAATGGCATTCATGCGTCAACTCTTGCATAAGATAAACTTAAAGGGTATGCGTCGATTTTACATCTTAATGCATGAGACTTCATATTTTCATGTCAATTGCAATGTTGTCTGTACAAATTAGAGACACACGTTAATCAATCAGCTGTTGTCATTCGACTACTCTCCTTACCCGGTGTTGTTGTCAAAACTCAATCCTTGCCTTGCGTTATTGGCGACTTGTCCGAGAGGGTAATTCCCCGAAGAAAGGAAAAGAGAACAACATTCGTTTATTTCTCTCAGAGATCTGATCTTTTAGTGACCTAGGAACGTCCGAGTCAATATTTACCCACAAGCAAACAAGCGATCAATACGCAAATTGGGTGCAATGTAATCACAACCACGTACATTTCTTTACTTTTTTATGATTCCCTCTCTCGATCCTTCCATCTTCTCTTTCTTAAGTGGTTCGTAGTATGAATTTGCACGCACAGTTTAAGAATAAAAATGGAAGATTGTAAGATGGAATCGTTCTAATGGGATAAAACAGTCAAATTATTTCTGTCAATAAGCTAAACGCTTGTTGCAAAAGGCGATATGGTTTTAATTGTCAACAAGTGCAAGTCTCCTTCACAACCTGTCATATTAACCTATGTGTTCTTTCGCGTGAGCTCTAGGTCCTTTTTAAAATTATCGTTATTCTATACGTTATGTTGACACCACTAAATGGCGAATGCCTGAATTTCTATTCTTTTTTTATTAATTGTAAGTATCACATAATATCGACTATGCTGTCATAGCGTTTATGTGTGCGGTTGCCGCTTCAAGGTAAAATTATGAAAGGAGTTTATATGAAGTCTGCAGGGGCAAATATGCCCTTCTCTCGGTTTTTGTTACAGTTTTACGTTATCTTACCATCTCGATTTTGTTATCTTGTCATGCGTACGTATGTGTGGGTATCTGTGTGTGAGGGAGGTGCGTGTGCGTGAATGTTTTCGATTACCACATAAACAGCGAAACCTTCTGTCGGATTTTAAGTCTTGAAAATATTATACGTTCATGTATTTGCAGAATTTTTAATTTCTTAATTCCTACTCAACAATATTAATTTAGAGGTCCAAGCTACACTCAATTTGATCGTTACTGTGTGATGAATTCTGGCTATTTTCCATTTTTGCGGAAGCAGGTATGATGACGTCAAAGCAGCAGCAAAACTAATATTCAGCTCACTTTGAATTTGATTGTCCTGAAGAAAAGTTAGTAAAGTTAGGTTTGAAAGGTACGGTACATTACTACATGTTAGGCTTAGAGAACCTATACTCATTCTTACGTCATTTTGTACTAGAGAAACCTTTTCGACAATATCTTCACAGCACAGACTAAACTTACTAGATAGGAGCATGGCCTCTTTTGCCCGAAGAATTTTATTGATGTCAAAACGAGAATCTATTTCTACCAAGTATGCGGAACCAATTTTATTTGTGAGCTGTGCCTGCAGCTTAGACAGTGAGTGAATTCTCACGGGAAGAACATTTTCAATTAGACTTTTATAAGTGCTATTTACTCTTTTGGCTACCGAGACTATAACAATAATTAAGGCCAGGGAGTTAATCAGAAGGTGAACATTTGTGCTTGTTCTTACTGTCAGTCTCTCGCCTTCTTGTTTTCCTTTTACACACAGCCTCCGGGGACATTCGAAAACCATTCACAAATGCCAAAAAGCATTTCACTTCTTAATGCTTTTTCATGTGCTTTAAGAGGGGAAACAAGAGTCGTTATATTGTCTTTGAGATCAGAAAGAACTAATCAGACCATGAAATAAGCGAAACAATGAGAAAAGAGTGTTGCAAGATTATATGAGTGTAACATTTAATTTTGATAAATTATACGGGTAAAACATTTCTATAGATAAACGGCCAACGTTTCGTTAGTTTGCATGTTGTGCCTTAGCATGTTGTGTTTCTCATTGAAATAAAATGCACCAGAATTTATGCTATTGGAAAAAGTAAAAGAAACGAAATATTTTATTCAGAGAATTGCTTGATAAGTTAAACTCATAAGGTTATCTTTTCATACAAATAGATGAGGATATATATATATATATATATATATATATATATATATATATATATATATATATATATAAGTAATACACAAAAAGACTGGTAAAACGTGAAGAATCTTTTAGCATTTGGGACCGCCGGTCCCTTCTTCAGAAACACGTTTAACAACTAAATAGATAAAACGATAGAAGAGAAACTTTTAAACGGAGAAAAAGCCAGAATAAAAAGATCAAAGGGTCAAAAGGTCAAAAGTAAGAACTAAAACCTAACGAGATAAACAAGACAAATAAAAGGAAGTACTAACATAACAATGGTAAGTTAAACCTATACAAAAGTTTTATCTATTTAGTTGTTAAACGTGTTTCTGAGGAAGGGACCGGAGGTCCCGAATGCTAAAAGATTCTTCATGTTTTACCAGTCTTTTTGTGTGTTACTTCTATATTTTTACTGGATTGGTGCTTCTTCTCACAGTGGATATATGTATGTATGTATGTATATATATATATATATATACATATGTATATATATATATATATATATATATATATATATATATATATATATATATATATATATATATATATATATATATATATATATATATATATACACATATATAAACCATCAGAGGTTTCATTGCTCTTTAGTAGCAACATAGATGGAATTTGTGTTACACGGTGGCATTATGAATTGAACTTATATAAATTAAATTTCTCGTGCACTTGGAAAACTATTTAATTTCACAGTCATCGGGTTGAGGAGCTTCTCTAATGGGTTGCCAAGACATTTACCCTATAATCGACTGGCTAGTAATCTAAGCCTACCTGAGAAAACCGAGCGACTTAAAAGCTTGGCGCCAAAATAATGTCTTCAACTTATTGAAGCAAAAAAGTTTCCGTTAGTAATATAAAGTTAATGATTCACGTAATGCGATAATGCAAACCTTTTGGAGCTGTTCCCCCATGGGACCTCAAAGAAGACAATCTGGTTGCAGAGAAGCGGATAAAAGATTTCATCAGTCAAACGTACAAAGATATTACTATTGCCGCTACTAAGTAATTCACAACTTCAGTTTTGAACATGGCTGTTATGAAGGTAACGTAATCAGACTGGTCCCATACTTCACTGGCCTGTGTGTACATGTTTACAGGAAATCTATAGTTAAGTCTACCCCACAAGCTTGATTAGGACATCGGATAAAGTCCTACCATGACGACTTCCGATACATAATATCGTACAGGAGAAGTAAACACCACATAACTACATATTGATACACCCATTTAGATATGTGACTTTGGATGTTTTGAGATACTAAAACTTAAGTGTATACGATCCTCACTGATCAACATTTTACAACCAAACAACAGCCCCGTTCTCTTCAACATAATACCTTAAAGACATCTATCAGTTTCTTGGGGACTTGATTTTATGATTTAAAAAGAAAATCAGACAATTTTCCGTTTAGGAAGTGAAAACCGCATCCCAATAGCATGTAGAGTTCGGAAGACACTAATTTTCCAAGAAATGCTTCTCGTTTGTCAGAAGAACAGTGCATGATGGGAAATCTGTAATGCAATCTCTGCACTTTGATTTGTCATGGCTGATATATTTCGTTATGACGTTGACACCGATGTATGGTACATTTAATACGGTTGGTTGCTACACCATAATATGTTAAAGTTTTCAACATCCCAACAACATCAAATTTTAAGTACAAGTAAGGTATTCAATTATAATAAATTAAAAAAGAACTCGGGTAAGTACATTCTGTGACCTTGATGAAAAATGTCGGTCTTTTATAGGACAAAAGTAACCGATCTTAAAAGGAATATCTTGAGTTAGGAATGAAATATTGTTACCAAGCATGGATGCACCTACCGATTTTTTCTCTTTCACGGAGGACCCCTATGGAACACTGAAAAATTCTGATTAACACATCATAAATAAGGTATACTAGTTTCTCTAGTTACGGTCACATCTGCACACGTAAGTACGTCTAGGTAGCGATGCGGCAATCAATTGGCCACCCCAGACAGCATCCAACTAAATTTTACGAAAGAAAACTCTCAGGTCGCTGATTCCAGGAAGGGGCAAAGCGGCGTCACCTTTGAGGTATTACTCAGAGGTGTTGTGCCAGGATTTGCCTGACAGGGGTCTAGGCTCCCCGACGGGGGGAGGTGGGGCAGCAACCGGAGGCCCCGACAGGGCGACGGGTTGAGGGAACGATGTCGATAGGCTGTGGTAGAGGAAGGAATTGGAAGTTAACCGTTGTACTGTACGATTTCATTGCAGTGCATATTCTGTGTAATATCAGTATATTTCTGAGGTACCGAGTTGCGTGCTGATTTCTCGTTTTTATTGGAAATCTGAATGCTGACGTAGCGCGCGAAAATGTTGGGTACACATAAAAGACGCTTTACTTAAAGCAAAAGTAGATCAACTGTCGGGGTACTTGTAATGTACCCACTTCTTTTGCCCCATGCAATATTCAAACATCCCCCTCACTTGTCGCCTACCGCACGGTGCTACACAGACGACAGAACAAGTAGGCTAGGTCTAGACTATGCAATATGGGATGAAATTCCCGATCTTTACATGAAACTGTGAAATCTACCTATAGCTTACTAGTTGAGTGGGAAAGAGTTTGAGTTATTGAGCTATATGTAACACCTTTTTGGAAGATTTAAAATAAACGAAACTCGGAAGCGCACGAAGCGCGCCCGAAATTTTGTGTTCCTATGAAAGAAACTGCCCTCTATTGAAAACAAAAAAGGTAAAGAAGACTGAGACGCCGTCGGGGACTACATACTTCATCGTAGCGACTATAGCTCCCCGAAGAATTGGAAAAAGTCCCCCGACGGGGGTGGTACCCTTCCCCCACCTCGCGCCACCCCAGGTATCATTCCCCCTGCCACGGGAGTGACAATTGTTTAATTGATAATTTCAAAGAATTGCCATTTATTTATAGGTCTCAGAAGAGTTATACCAACAATTCATCCAAGATCACTTTGTTAAGGTTGGAACAAGATTCGTTAAAGTAAAGTGAAGGGAGTATGCCCCGCTTGTCAACTTGTGGTCCCTCTCGAAAAATAGTGTCAATTTTGAGAACCTGACCAGTTTGGGAGATACGTTTTGTGAGGAATCTAGTTTTTCCCCTGCTTTCGGAAGAAAAATTGGTCATGGGCGCAGCCATTGTGCCTATTTCACCCACAATTCCACGCGTTCTTTGTGTACATTTTTAATGGCGAATGGCTTTTGGAGCCCCTTGAGAAGTTGATTGGTCTAATGTAATGGGATTAAATGTACCTTTGGTAGGTGTATTGTCATAGCTACGGAAACGTTAAGTCCTAATATGTGATTTACCACGTCGTTTTTGAGAAAAACGCAATTTCCTGAGTGTTCTTCGTTCTTACCAAACCTTGTCTACATTAGGCTAGTAAGCGTATATACTGTGTTGCGTAAGTCTTTCCCCATTCGGGAGAAATTTTGTTTTCTCCCAAACGGGGAGAATCTCCCGGACTGCTGACGTAAAGTAGAATAAACTTTTTAGTGCCTGACTTAGTAACATGAAAACGAAACTACTCCGCAAACCTTCTGAGATCCTGAAACTTTAAAAATTGTGTTAAAACTCGGAAGCAATCCCTTCACTTTTTAACAAACAGCACAATCAGTGTTTAAATTTTGTTCTATTCTCAGGGGCTGTTTTTAAAAAGCTTTCGAGTTCCTTCAAGTTACCTATGCATGAAAGGTTTATGGGCTATTTTGAAGTAATTTTTAGATTTTTATTTATCTACTGAAACTTTTATAGGAGGAGAAGGATGACAATTTTACAAAAATTGGCGTTTTCACCCTCCTCAATTTTTTTCTGCGAGGGGAGGGGGATTGGTCACTGGGAGGGGGAATCTGATTTTTAAAAGTTTCCTCGATTGATTCCGCTAAATAGAAAGAAGACTTTGCAACGTCTGTCTAGGTGAATGAACTTTACCCATTTTGTGTCTGTCTTCCTGGAATAATGGCGCCTATCATATTGGACACAACTTCTGGCCTGTGCCCATCCTATGATCCCGGTGTTTGCCTGGCACACATATTAGAGTGGGGGTGTGGTGGGGGTGAACAGTGAGGGCAAGAGCAATTGTGTAATGATGTAATAATGGCGGAAAATGATTTCTTCGAGAATTCTCCCAGCAGACCCTAAATAGTCTGTACATAGAAAGCAGAGCAACACTGAAGTCGACCAAGGAATGGAGACTGCACCCAAGCGTAATGATAAAATCACGGCTGAGTCCCGCACGAATGCTTTTAACCTCACCTTTAGCATCAAGGGAGGTTGTGGGCATGCAATTTTAATGATTTTTCAAAAAGAAGAACGCTTGGCTTAAAATCGCTGAAAATGAAATTTTGAGACCACATAATTGACTCCCTTCGATTTCGTTTGTTTGTTCATAATATTGAACGAAGACGTTGAATTACCGCATAACGTGAAAATGTTCAAAGTATGCGATGTTCATTTTCTACCATATGAACATATGGAATGAATGTGCATGGTGGGGGGTGGGGAGGGGGTAAAGTTATGGAGTGAATGTGTTGAGGGTACCGCAAATTACCGTTAGGACCTGGTATATGACTGGACATGGAATGATCAAAACTGCAAGACATCAAATTATCAGAAATCTGAAGTGTGTGTGTGTGTGTGTGTGGGTGTGTATGTTGATATCATTCACAACAAGCGTCCGAGGAAGTCTTCCATGTTTAAACTGTGGGTGTCGCTATCTATGGATAACATGATCCTAAGGTTGTATATTGAATACTCAGACGGGTGCTTTCCTCATTATTGCCTTAAAAATGCAAGTTTTCCCCATAAGTGTTTTGGAAAACCTTACTCATAGCCTCATGTACTGTAGATTGCCTGAAACATAGCTTCGCATTTGGGCAGGGGCACCCAGGTTAACAATAGCTTGTCTGGTCTGATATCGGGAGAATCCAAAATCCAAAAGTGGCTTTATTTCGTGTGAAAGCGACCCAAAAATAAGAGTTCAACAGTTTAAAACATTCATAAATGATGCATTTTGGGACAAATGCCAGCTTGTTTGGTCAAATTACATAAAGCAAACCTTACTCATTAAGCAGCAATTATTCAAAAGCTATTTATCTTATACTTTTTGAAATTTATTGGTGAGCCTAAAGTATTCCAGTTTCAAATTAACTTTAGCTACTATAATTAATTACAACATAAATGACTAGTTTGACTCATTCGAGCCCAGGAAAAAAAGCAAGAAAAAGGGTAAGTACAAGTAGATTCCTTGTGGCTCTTACTTAGGGAGTTATGAGGTAAACAGGTTCGATTCGTGATTTTCCTGGGGCTATGGAGGGTCGTAAATGGAAGGAATCCATGCAAATACTATTCAGTATTGTTTTGGGGTCACATGAGCCAATGAGAAGACATTTTATAGGAGGGTCGGAAGGAGGCCCTGAAATTTTCCTTAACTGCAAACATTCGAGAATTTCTTGGGGAATCTAGTCATTCCTTTTAAGTCTCTATCCTTCAAAAACAATTCTCAGTATTTGCATTTGACGGGGAATCTGTGCTCAACAAGACTTTCACATCCTTTAAGGAGGGGAGCCAGGAAAGGAGTGAACAATTTCATGGACGAACTGCAAGTATAGATTTTATTACAGAGGGAGTAAGTTTTCAGGGCAGGCGCTGCAAAGTCTACAAACAATCACGACATGAATTTTGCCCTACAAAATGCCAGTGCCAGTTCCTGAAAAAGCTTCATACCAGAACAGCAAGTAGAAATTTAATAACAGAGGGAGTAAAATTCCCTGAGCAAAGAGTGCAGTCTACAAACAATCATGACATAAATTTTGCCCTAAAAATAGAGTGCCAGTACCCTGAAAAATTTCATGCAAGACTGCAAAAACAGCTAGTAGCGATCTTATTACAGAGGGAGTAAAAATTACCAAGCAGATAATGCAGTCAGCAAACAATCATAACATGAATTTTGCCCTAAAAATAGAGTGTCAGTAGCTTGAACAATCTCATGTTAGAGCACCAAGCAGAGGTCTTATTACAGAAGGAGTAACATTTTCCGGGCAGAAGCTGTAGAGTCTACAAACAATCACGACATGATATTTGCCCTAAAAATGCCAGTGCAAGTTCCTGGAAAATTTTCATGCAAGAGCAGCAAGTAGAGGTCTAATTACAGAGGGAGTAAAATTCTCTGAGCAGAGAGTCCAGTCTACAAACAATCATGATATGAATTTTGTCCTAAACATAGAGTGTCAGTGCCCTGAACAATTTCATGCAAGAGCAGCAAGTAGAGATCTTACTATTACAGAGGGAGTAAACTTCTCCGAACTGACTCCGCAGTCTACAAACAATGATGACATGAATTTTATCCTAAAAATAGAGTACCAGTGCCCTGAAATCGACTCATTTTCCTCCAGACACCGGCTTTAGGTTTTCCCTTGTATGTTTTTGAAAAGTCGACTCTCTGTCGAAGAACCGAAGGGCGAAATATGGCATTACTCCTAATGGAGTTCTGCTCCCCAAAAGAGCAACGTCCCCCACGAGATAACAAGACTTAACATTTGCAACCTCTCGACCTTCAGACCTCTACTTCATGGATCTCTCATACGTGGTTCCGTTCTAGACTGGCTGATATGAACAGATACTACCCATGATTAGCCAAAACGACGAGGCTTTTCCTTGTATACTATATGATTCACATACTATGTTATCTTCAAATGAAATTGATTATCATAATATTAGCATTACAATATGTCTTTACAGTGAAGTAATCAAACTGCTGTGCATCTCCTGGCGGGTGTGTATCTTCCTGCAACCAACTAGCTGATATGCAATATTTTTCACACCTGTGACTGAGGTTATTACGACAGCCTAACCATGGCCTGGAAGTATTTAAGTCATAAAGCTCCAGGAATTACAAACAACCGTTTCAGCGTCTACACATCGCCGGTTGGCCGGAGTTATACCGATACATTAAAAAATAACCGATATTTTCCGCAGAACTGTTCTCACTGAGTGTTTTTTTATATGATACCGAAAAACTGGAATATGGGTATTTCCTGAATTAGCCCTACATATCTCATGCCCATCATATATATATATATATTTTTATATATATATATTATATATATATATATATATGCGGGATATATAGGGGATACAGGGATATATATGCGCACTTTGCTTGCAGCATTACATAGGCTGAAATGTAGGCTAGGTGTAAAGTTTTCAACTTAAATCAAATTCTTTAATCTCTCTCTCTCTCTCTTAAAAACAAAAATATTAATAAAAAAAAAACACGCTGCATGATAGCCTATATTGGGTATTATTGCATTCAAAGGCCGTACAGCGATTTTTATATTTGGCCATACGGCCACATCCTTATTCCGTGAATCCTGTCCTTTGAGCCTGGTAATATTGAATTTCATCAAATAATGACATGTCATGAAAAACTGCTTTTTACCGTCATCCGATGTTTACAATTCAGACCGTAAAAAAGGAAAGAAAAAAAATCAATTTGGACTGTTTCTCCTCTGCAGCACAAAGGTTAAAGAAATGATGAAGGGAAAATATATATAGAATCTCTGTCAAAGGTGTAGTCTCATATAAACATAATTGAGGTAATTTAAGCTAACCTGGTATAGAGAGGATTGTAAAAATATACTGCAGTGTCAAGGTACAACAAACCAATTACACACACATTTCTAGATTCTATAGATTTCGTGTTAAAGGTGGCTGAGAACATGTATTATATTTCTTTCACAATGTAAAGGTGAGTAGGAACATGTATTTAATTTTGTTTCTACCTGCTATAAAGAAGACCTCATGAAATTATGATTTGTTCTCGATCAGCATGAACGCAAAGTCAGTTCCCTATGGCAATGCAACGGGAAGCAGACCTACGTAGTGAGCTCAAGAGAAAGGATTTAATTACTTCCTGGTGGCAACGAGATTTTTCGCAATTGCAGAGCACTGAATTGGGAGCATCTCTGAAGAAGAAGGCAAAACACTTAACTCATCCGAGAGCGGGCGTTCACCTCTTCCCTCTCATCGGTTCATTTGTTTCATCTGGCCTGAGAGAATAACGCGAGAATATTAATTTTCTCCCTTCGTATCCCTATCTATTCTCAAATCATAACAATTCGATTTTTTCTTGAACAGTTTAGATGTTCTTGTGGTTGAGTAGAAATGTCAATAATTATATCCAAGGAATGACTTAAATGGTGGTACCTCTATTTGTTTCGGCACTTTGTATTGGAACCAGCTTGAAAAAGCAAGACTAATTCATCCGCAGTGACCTTGATAAGAACTTGCAATTTTGTGTATGTATTCTTCATGTGATGCACTGAATAATTAAGGCCATTGGCATTTTGTATTAAGATATGTACCTTGTGAATGTTTGGTGGGTTTTAGTGGAAAGGGGAATGTTTAACATAAAACGGATGCAGGAAATATTACGAACATATATTTGTGTTACACAAACAAAGATGGCTTTTTACGAGTGGCGTTACCCCACAACTTCTCCAAGTTGTCTGAACTTTTGTACAACACAGTAGGCCTACATAGTGCTACTAACACTTAATGTCGTAAATCTGTAGGCCTATTGCGTCTTTATCTGTCTTTTCCTTTTTTATGTGGAAGAGGTACTAAAACTGAGCATTCTAGTAAAAAAATCATTCGGTTCTTTTGTGCGGTTTTCGAGATATTATCAAAGGAAATTTCTACATTTGTAACCGAAAGTGAACTTGAAGCAAGCAGGAATGATATAATCTCCTCAAATCGGTGAGCAACGCTTTGTTAATTTCTTTGTCTTTCAATCTATCTTTTTGACCTTGAAATAGATCAGAATATGAATTTTCCATGGAGAATGGAGAGTTTGCAAAATTTGCTGCATACCTCTCATGCATTGACATTATGAAAGAATGAAATAAAATAAAGAATATTAGCTCTAATGTGTTAAGGCCTGTGAAACGTAAATTGTCTCTAATGTGGTAAGGCCTGTGAAATGTAAATTGTCATTCCTGACTAATTCATGTAAAGAAGAATTAAAAATGTCAAAAACAGCTACTTTCCCCTTCAAAATTCATCAAATATTGACCATTTTAAAGGGAAGCTTCTAGCTTTGCATCTACACAATGGATAAACATGAGCTACAAATGCACAAATGCAAATTTGTGATAAAGATGGCAGTTATCACACGAAAGGTCCTATGTTCGTTCGTCTCATTTGCTTCAATTGTATGCATAGATAGACTTTAATAGACTTCACAATACTGTTAATGGTTTCAGCAGAAACAATGTAAAGATGCATGAATACAATAGAAAAAGGAGTCAAAAGAAGCAAGAAGCTTTTCTGTTCTGGCACCTTAACAGAGAACCATTGATTAAACACAACTAGAATACAAAGAAAAGTATAAGATAATGACTCTCCTGTTTGAGAATAATCCTTAATAAGAATATCACTTAATTACTGCTACCGTAGTACATATTATTCTGTTCAGAGAAAGTGGTCAATTTACATACGATGATAACAAAAGTTTCTTTAAATACTTCTTAAAAATATTAATATTAGGGGCATTTGGTACAGTAATTTTAAGAGAATTCCAAAAAGGTACCCAATTACTTCTTACATGTGAGTGAGAAAATATAGTAAAGGTAATCCTTTGTTTTATGTAACCTTCATTCGAAGGGCAGTTGTGATGTTGGTATACCCTGTAGAGTCTATTTTGGAAGTAGCTCTTGACTTCTTGGAAAATACCACATTATTTACCAAACAAAAAGCTAGCTTGTAAGCAATTGAAAGATATTGCAAAAAAAAAAAAAAAAAAAAAAAAAAAAAAAAACACTGTGTGGCACACCACATCATATTTTCTTAACACAGCTTATGTTAGAAAATTATAGTTTGCAGTGTTATACTTTTTACCTTCTTTGTTAACGCTGTATAAATTAGCTCTTAATTATTTGTCAGTTAATTTACAGTTTGGTGAGTAATTGTCACGTGAATCAAACAGCCAACTATTACCTTCAAAGTAAACCTTCGAGGCTTTAATATTAGAATTGCCTTTTAAACCAAGGCTTAATGAGCAAAGAATAGTAAAGCAAATAATTTGTGAGTTCTTTTATCTATGTCATAGATTTGCGTACGTAGGTTATGTTTATTCATGATGATGACGTGTCATATATTGTCCTGTAAAATGGCCATTATGAGATCGGCATTGATGCTATTTAACGCATGTTCAAAGCTATTA
This sequence comes from Holothuria leucospilota, assembly GCA_029531755.1. Lineage (NCBI taxonomy): Eukaryota > Metazoa > Echinodermata > Holothuroidea > Aspidochirotida > Holothuriidae > Holothuria > Holothuria leucospilota. The sequence continues at coordinate 37,867,926 of CM055980.1, read as the reverse complement.
ATTATACTAACCCATGTGTGAAGTTTATTTTACAGAAGGATAAGTCGCATCGTTTTTTGTGCTCTTTGTTTCATTCCCTTTTCGATATATCTAAACTATTGGCAACACAGGATCACGTCGTATTTTACTTAAAGGGTGATACTTTCGTCTTCAGATTATCTTAATTTAAAATCATGTTACAACTTTTCTTCTTGCGCATATTTGGCAACTCAAATGCTTGTTTGAGCTTATTAAGTTAAGAATTTTGTTATGAGGTTGACCACAGTGCATTTGCGAGGTAAATGAACTTAGTCCATACGTCACTGCCAAACAGCCTCCTCCGATCACACACTTGGTGCTGACAAGCCAAATCCCAACAGAGACTGCTCTCTGTTAACACAGTAGAGCTATTAATCAAAGTAATTAAAGTACACTGTCATATACGTGCTCTTGTGATAAGTACATACTAATGACTCTCCGGGAATACAAATAAGATTTGGTCAAATTAAGTGTCTTACAGTTTTCCGATTTTGCTGAATATATGTTGCATGGCCCTAAAGTTGTCTTTTGTGACTTCTAATCTGCACTTGTTTCGTAGGTCGTCTCAACAATGATACAAACAATCGAATAAATAAGCTAAGATTTACGGCAGGGGTGGCACCAGGATTTGTCCGACGGGGAGCCAAACTCCCGACCAGGGGCAACAACCCAAAGCCCCGACAAAGGCGATGAATTGAAAAAAGGATGCGGAACACAAAATTTGGGGTCGTCAAGTTCGCGCGCCGAAAAAAATTTGGCTTTCTTCACAAAAATTGAAAATATGGGAGTTTTATTGAAGAAATTTTGAAAAATTTGGATCTTTATGGAAGAAAATTTGAGAAATTTGGGTTTGTTTTAAGGAAAATTAGAAAATTTGGGGTCTTTATTGAAGAATATGCACTTCCCATGAGCAAAATCAAGCAGATCATCGGGGGGGGGGGGGGGAATGAAGGTTGTTGAGATTACATATTTTACCGTACGGATCAAGACTCAACGACGGAATTGGAAAACTTCCCCGACGAGGGGCCATGGCCCCACTGGCTCCCCGCTGGCGCCACCCTTGATTTACGGTCCTTCCTCACACTGAGAATCTTGCGTCTAAAAATGAAGCGTAAAAGATGAATACCTGTGTCTTGATAATTCCGTTAAACAGTTACAGCACCTAAACACTGCATACATTAACTACTGCAAATAAAATTTAAGAATTGAATTAACTTAAGAGCACTTTTGGCAATGAATAAACACAAAATGCCAAGAAATACAATTTAAATGGATTAACCTTTTGACTCTGGAAAGCTCGTAAAACATTTCTGGCTATAGCACGTTTAATGACAATAATAGACTAATGACATATAGCCTAAACTTAGTACTATGACCAACACACATGTACATTGTGAACATGTTGCGCGCGATAAGTTTGATGTCCAATATGGGTGACTTTAATGTTGTCACATGTATTTGTGACGTCAGTGAAGAATCTCTATAGACCTTATGCATGTGATGTCACAGAACAGAAGAGCTCCCTCGTTTGGAGGAAAACTGCGAATCATTGCAAGTTACACCAACAAATGTAGACAGCTGATTTGTCAACCAATCGTACACTCGCGTAAGTCTACTACAGGAGTGTGGAATTCTACGCCGTCAGTGCACGTGTGCTTCATTGTTTTCCCCCAAAATAACGTCAGTGCGACGTCAATGCATAAGGCCTATACAAAGTACTTAACACGCGCACCACCGTCTGAACTAGATTGTATGATCAATTTGTGTATGCGTGTACACCTGCCCCTCTTACATGTGCCTCGTGGCGTTTTGCGCGCACTTGGAAACGTAACGCTGGGGACATAATTTCATGCATTATTTAAGGGTTACATTCCGAAAAGTTGTATCAATAATTACTGAGCCATATTTGGATAACGGATGCATGGAAGCTAGTACAAAGAATAAGTTATTATCTGATTCAAACATAGTGTTGAATGTAAGACTGCTAGTACGTAATTCCAAAATCAATCGCATATTATCTATTATCTCCTTGGGACTGCTAGTATAGCTTTAATCAGACAAACATAGTATAGCTTTAATCAGACAAAAATACATGACATAATAGACATGCAGTCATTATAAGGCCTTAAGTTACATGAATTACACTCTCTTCATCCCCTTACAAATTTTACATCTTAAAAGAAAGATGCCTTTAAGGTAAAGTAACCGTGCTTCCTTGAACTAATGCCACTCTTCTCTGCTAATTAAATTGTCATCTTGTATAGTCATAAAAGATGTTCTTGAATTTAAAATGGACAACAAATGCACAAATTCAAAGAACACAGAAAAAACCTGTGCAATAAAATCAAACGAGTGAATAATTTTGTATACAAAAGTCAACTGTCTATGGACTTGGGCTGCTCTAAAGTGGATAAGTTCGGAGAAGGATAATGTCTGCTTAGGTCAACAGTGAACGATGAATCATACTCTAAATCATATTATCCTCTGGGCGCATTCACTCAATCTCATGCTTAAGTTAAATCTCCAAATGGGTCTGTAATAAGTAGGAGGATAAACGAACGGATAAATTGATTAGTGGTTTGATGCAGCGGCTTCAAGAACCCGGTGGCAGCAAATATCGTTGATACATTTAAAACCTGACATTGTTTGCTTTCGGTGTGTATTTACCAGACTATAAAATGAAGTGTTTTAATCTAAAGGGTACATTGAGGGTAACTCACTTGTTCATTTTACCTTTAATAAAAAAGGAAGTTCCTTCTGATGTTAAAGTTCTTCCAACTTAATGAAAATGATGAAACCAGATATTACTTCGAAACGTGCATTATGTACTGTCTTCTGATGAATAAACGGAATGAACATTTGAGAATTTAAGGATAAAGGGTGGATCAGTGCATGACCAACCTTTAAATTTTATATCACTTCTTACATCTGATCATAGGTTTTAGTATCTCTATATTCATGCAAAATTGTAAAAGCGACAAAAGTATACTCAGGAATCACAGTTTCGGACCGATTACAAGACAAAATAAATTATGTAACTTTAATGTCGGCAAATTTGCAAAATTGGGAATGTTTAAAATTAATGGGAAAGGTCTAAAATACGCATCGTTGGGAAAGAAACTTACTTTGTCCCATTTAACCCATCCCTTGATATGTGTTAATACAGATTTTTTTGACTTCGCTAAATTATCCAAGTCAGATGCATCCACCTTTCACGCGGGAGTCCCGGGTTCGATTCCCGTGTCGAGTCATACCAAAGACTTTAAAAATGGAATCTTCTGCCGTTTGGGTGATGCTCCGCATAAGCAATGGAGTAAGGGAAAACAAGCCAGTGAGCCACAATTGGAAAAAAGGCCGTGGCCGGCTCGACTTCAACCAGTTGGTTGGAAACTGGGCCGTTAAACCTCATCTAACTAAGTCAGATGCAATGGTATATTGTGACATTATATTTTATACTGATTTTGTTCACCAAATATTTTCTTTTTATCATGACATTGAATTATACAAGACTGGTCTGATTGAAATCAAGTTTATGAATATGAAAACGAAATTGCATGAAGCCAACTCGTTCATCGGAAGGTTTCCAGAATGGAGGGGTGGGGTCTGAACTTGTTTCCTTGTGAATTTAGGTAATATTTGACAGTTCTAAGATATATTAAGAAATAATTTCTGGAAAGCTGAAAATTATTGGGGGGAAGTAATAACCCCCATCCCTGTCGCGGTGGCCCTGTTGCTATGCTAAAACAGCAGACTCTAGGCTGTATTCTATGGTTTCAGTTTCTGACATTAATATCTACTGGAGAGATGGTTTTTAAATGCAAAACATACTATCCAGCTGATTGGGTAACTTTTATATTAGCCATTTATCAGCAGATCAGAGAAAGAATGTATGAAACTAATTTTTAAGAATATAAATGGGCACCTCGTCAAAAAAAAAAACTGAAGTTCAAGTTGGGCCAAGTTTCCAGCGAATCTACCATGTTAAAGTAAGACTAGTGGAACTGTTTCACTGTCCATATATTTTACGGTCACCTAGCATTTTTTGAAAGGATTGATGCGGAAGTGAACGGTAAGAGACCGGCTAATAAATTCCTGTCAATCGATTTACAGGTACACCTTGAATATTACTTTGTAAAATTCTTCGTTTAACACCTATCCTTCCATCAATTTTAGACTAATATAGAACGATAAAGTATGAAACCACTTAGTATTTTACGTGTAAACAAAACACTGTCAAATATCCTGAATGTTCACGAATGAATGAATCTTTCAAATCAACCACTTTAAGCAAACAGCCATTTTTTATTTCTTTACCTTTACTTGTCTAAAATTGTCATCTAGATCAAATTGTTGGGTCATAAATCTTAGCAAACAGAGTTATCGTTTGGAGGAGTCAAAGCGTTAAGTTAATACCCGATGGAATCATTTTCTGTGGCAGAAGAAGTGCGTTTGATTACACGATTACACAAAAATTTTCCTTGCTCAAATTTTATATTTAACTGTGTCGTATCGTAAACAAAGAAATTTACAGGTGGTTGGTCAAGTGAATGAAACATGTATTCCATAGTCGAGGTAAGCAACCAATTAGTCCAGAGAGGGTTAAAGCACTTATTTGATACCATGTAGATTATGGCCTGTTTGACTTATATTTTCAAGAGACAACTGCGGTTGACTTGACAGCCATAACTTGGATGAAGGAAGTATGGCAACGTGAGGTGATAGGTATCTTGGACACAGAGATTATGGTGCACTCTTGAACCAAAAGAGCGAAAATCACTTCAAAAAGAGTGTGCCCATTGCCTACTCCTTATAAGAGTGAATTTCGCCCCTCGTTGAGTGACAATTCACTCAAGGAGAGTGATACTTCACACACATGGAATGAAATATCACTCTATTTGGAGTGAATTTTCACTCTACTCTGGGTGAAATTCATTCTCACTAGGAGTGGTTACTGAACACATTCTTTTTGGTGTGCATTTTGTTCTTTGCTTTTAGAGTGTGGACGTTTGATTAAGGTGTTGTACCTTACTATCTAAAAAAAATTGGTTCGATTCCTGCTTATGTTCAAAACACGGTGTGTCTTCGGAAAACATGGCATGGTTCTATCTCAACTGCTCCCCTTTACCCCGGGGTTAAATGGTAACCTGTGAGATAACTCGTCTAACTCACTATTAACCTGTGAGATAAATAGTCAATGGTTTAACGGTTTAACTTAAGTATGGTGTAGAGGGCAATTCTTTGGGACAGGTTTTCCTTGACTTGGACAATATTTGTAAAAAACACTTTAAGACCTTACAATGACAGTCGTATGAAGTTATGGTAAGGCTGAGAGATAAGGCTCAAAGCCAAAAATGTGGGGGAGCTGAAGTATGCTACCTCCTCCCCTATTCAAGGAGATAAACCCCTTAATTATTAATTCTGTGAAATATATCAAACTTTTTCAGCAAATGTAGTTCAAACCTACACACATGTAGCATCAAATTGCATTTGAGGGGGCTCAAATAATCGAATGTCCCCCTTAAATCCCTCCCCAGGACGAAAGCTTGAAATGTTCAGCCCCCATACAGCACTACTTTCTATATCTACGCGACCTATTAATGCTGAAAGCCGATATATATATATATATGTAAATATAGGCCTATAAATATTTACGTTATATCATATTATATGTATTTATATACATATATATGTATTTATATATATATATATGTATATATATATATACATATATATATATATATATATATATATATATATATATATATATATATATATATATAACATTTGCATAACATTGTTACATTTCTTCGAGCTTATTTACAACTTAATGTGGTTTCTTAGTTTTGATTGTTTGTATATAAGTAAAGCCGAAGATAAGCTGAGAAAAATCCATTTTAAAAGGCTGTTGCCTGTAAAGGCGAAAAAGAATCCCCCCATATTTTTCGCTGCTGAAGATTCTGTAGTTTACCTTTAGTGTATCAAAACTTGCCAATAATGTAAGGAATGATTATTTTTTGGTAAATATATGGTGAATGTAAGAAACTTTCTGATGACAGTAACAAGAATTAATCGAGGTTGAATGGAGTAATCAATAACAGTTTGAGGTGTTATACGCTGTTTGTTGTTTTGTTACACTCATCTGCTCATGTAAACAACATCGCAAGATTTCTAGGTACCTTCACCATCTCATAAAGTCCATACCTCTACCTAACATGTTGGCTTGGTGGTTTAAGTATACTGCCTTGCATACTAGAGGTCCCCGGATCAAATTCCGGAACCGGAAATTTTCTAGGGACAAAATTTGCTTCTCCATCATAGCTGATCACAGTGATGCTGAGGTGGTTTAAATTGGTGAATTTTATTTGGTTATCTGATTGTGCTTTTCAGAAGTTGTTTGACTCAGGAAGTTGCCCCATTCAGGAAGTTGTGAGCTTTGCTCAGTTCAGCTGTCGAACAGTCGTGCAGAGCAAGGAACCTACACCCCTCCCAACCTTTGTGAAAGTGGCTAAAGACTGGGGATACACTCACATCCGTAGGATGGGGACGTTTAATGGCGGTTCCGAGGGCAGGACTGGGAGCGATTAGTACACACCTGCCTCGTTAACGTCTGAGCACTAGCCGGAAAGAGAAGGCTAATCTCGCCGGTGTTCAACCATGTTCACTCTAGTAAAGGGTCCTTGATGAGCCAATTGGTTTCCTGACCATCAAAAGTTAAACTTAAAACTTAACATGAGGGACATGCAACCTTGTAACACTTAAAGGCTTGCACAGGCTGCTAGAAGTGCCGGAAGTCATTACCCGGCATAAGTACCCTGTTTCATCTATTTCTAATGAATGGAAAGAATTTCGGGACTTTATGGATTTCAAGACATAGTGTTTTCAAACATTTAGCAAAATACAACCTGCCTTGTGTTTAGAGATTTCAGTTTGGCATAAATTTAAGAGCGGCTTAAATACGGTAAGTATACGATTGCATTATCTTAAATTACGCGATGTCTGAGTGACAGGAATTATTGTTTATATCTACACTGTAATAAGTAGTGTACAATGCTATGCATTTACAAGATCATTTGTACTTCTTTCACTTTGTAATAACGTTAATAAGTTGCTTAAAGTCATGTCAGTGAAATGTCTGATCATGATAACTCATCGCCAATAGGAAAAAAGTATAATCTACACTGTACTTGTCCTTTACGTTCACGTCTGCTTCAGTTTCTGTTTGATTAGTTCCTAAATTTTTAAGTTCCGTAAAATATTGTAAATTACACGGGACAGAGTTTGGAACTCAGTAGAAAATATATTTATAATTACCAGCTGATAGTAAGACGCATGCAAAGTTATTGCAAAACAAAATTTAAATTTTTCTTAGGAAATTTTGTGCCAGCTTTGATGATTAGTTTGTAGTTTTAAAAAAACGTTAAATCATGAAGTTGTAATTAACTGATTAAGATGTAATGAAGAATTAGAAAATTTTCTTCCAGTACTTCGAATACGAGAGTAAAGACTTATTCTTAACAGATGATATTTACCTGAGAGTACCGAAGTATTCTTCCCGTTCGTGTCTCTTATTTAAGTTGTATACATGTAAATAAGTGTTACTTACTTCTTTCGATGTTTTGCCTCTTTGTAAATTTCCATTTTCGTCTATGAAACAACCATTTGTATACTTATTGAAGAAAAAATACGGGTAAATCATATCAAATATATGTAATTTGAAAAAATGATGAGATTTGATACACTTATTTTGAACACAAAAACAGAATTGCTTGAAATAACCTATTTTCACGTAATAATCCTTCACATGCATGTCCATTCATATTTAATGCGTGCTCTGGTGCTTCCAGTGTTGGAGTAAAGTGTAAATTACATTATATAGTTGTATCGATCTTGGACTTAGCAGGGAACTGTAATAGAGATCTAACACTTGTCTCCTTTTGAAACTAAGTGTTTTGCCGACCTAAGGTTTCTCATTGTTTTGCTGGTAAAATTTCTATAAGAATAAGCCAAAATAGGGAGTAAAGACAACGGTTTTTGTCGTCTGCTACATCTGTCAGAGTTCATGGGGTCCAGTATCGGAGATTTGTGCAAAAGTGTGTGTGTGTGGGGGGGGGGGGGGATAATGGGCCCTTGGGGCAAAGGTTTCTGTGTGAAAAAGTGAAAGTCAATGGGAGAACTACCAAAAGTGTACGGGGATATATACCCCCATGCACCCTGGGATTTCCACCTATGAGGGGGTCCTTTCTCATCCGTATAATATTGGAAATCATCAACCCCTAAAATGTTAAAAAAAAAAATAAAACATTATTTAAACTTTTGCTACCACGTGCCACTTTTTTTAATGGGCTAAGTGTATTACTATGTAACTTTCTGAGTATGGATATATGTTCCACTATTACAGGAATAACCCGGATTCATTTCAGGTATCATGAACAAACCCAGGACTTCCTACTGCTTTCCCAAGAAGAAGTTCTTCTTTCCTATGGAAGAAATTAGAATGATAATAGAATTGAGCAACAAGAATGTACCTATTCATGGGTTTAATTTAAGGAGGTGAAAAATGTCTTGTAGTTCACTTGAAATCATTGTCTTGACAGTGATCTTTGTTCAGGATTAGTTGGATTTGAAGGGGGAGTAGATCATCATGAAGAAAGGAAAGTCAACTAAATAAAAATATCGACTTAACAATCGGAACAAAGAGACCTGACAATCAAATTTTCATCCCGGAGAAGGATGTAATGATTTTCAAGTACACATTTACATGATAGATGTGATTGTTGGTTCTACATTTTTGCAGCTTCATGAGTAAGCCCTAAACTGAGGAATACTCCAAAAATAGTGAGTCAAAAAAGGCAGTTGTTTTGAATGGATTTGGAATATACGGTTTGGACATATGGCTAGGAACCTGCTTACGGTGTACCAGAGATTGAAGGGGGGGGGGGCGAGTGGTCAGAGGGAGGGGAGAAACACACACCCCACTTCAGAGTTCCTGTTCCTGTTTCTCATATGAAATGAAAGCATACAGTGTAATTCTTCAAACTGGTAGTCGGCATTATTTTTTTCTCTCCGTGAAACGTATCCCAGGACAGGAGGTTTATTGCTTCTAGTGGCAACTTCCTGTCCAGACTGACCATTGTGCCAAATTGCGAACATATACTTACATTCTAAAAACGTTCTGTCTAAACTTGAACCGATTCAGATCTACCGGACACAGATCCGGAATCTAATCATCTATACTTGACCAGATTTCGATTCCGTTCTGGGTTGATCATACCTTCTATCGAAGTAAAATTGCTCATGTGACTAATGTTGTTTCCACTAATTCACGTTAAATTGACTATTTAACGTCGCATTGACTAATTAATGTCGCACTGACTACTTAACGATGCATTAACTACTTTACGTTGCATTGACTAACAAACGTCGCAGTGATTAACATTATTTCCACTAATGAACATTGCATTGACTCATTAACATAGCTTTGAGTAGGCTAATTATGTTTACAAGGAAGGTATAAAACAGGTTCACTATTTGCCCATGCAGAAGAGGGTAACTCTAGACACTTTATGGAAAATATGCATTCACTATTGAAGTATAAGATGATTTTTTCAGTCATGGAACTATCAAGGCATATCAGCTATTATTATATTTTTTGGAACCCTCTTGAAAGGACTGCCATTCTTTGACATTACTTTTTAGAAAAATGACGATGACATACTTGACAAAGATCAGTCGCGCCTACAGTTCCTTTTGAGCGAAACTTGTGATAGTCGTTTACGCTGTAAATCTCTGTCCATGTCTGCAGTATGAGCACATGTCAACAGTGCACACGGCCGTCGTCTGGCTGAGGTAGAATAGGTCATAGTGGCTCAGTTTGCAAACCTATCGATTTACCGTAAGCTTGACCAGTCAAGCGCGAAACGTGCAAGAAAACGATTCTACTCTATCCCGCACTTGTTGTCTGCTTTCGGGTTTGCAGACCCACTAGAAATTACGTTTCAAAAACCTTCAAAAAGGTAAAAATATTAACATGTACAATGAGTTAAGACCTCCTACAGTGAAGATATCGCCTTACTTTGATGTTCATTCAAGACACTGAAGCAGGTTGTATTCTCAATCTTGAGATATAGGTTGTCAAAATGTGCTACGCATCCTAGACTCATGGTAGAAACGGAATGATGCATTTAGCCATGAATTACCAGCATTAGCTGTATGTGTATATAGATATAAACACAAACGTACGTGTAAATGTGTGGGCGTGGTGCCAGGATGTCAGGGTAAAACTGTGGTAGGTCAGGGCGTTTTAAAAATAAATAAGTGAAAACAGCGGTAGTTAGTCATATAAAATATTCTTTTGACTGAAATGAGATATAGTCAGATCTCGTGTGATTAATTAAAACTGCTGGGACTAATTTATTTTAGTGTACTGTGAAGGAATCGATTATCAACTTATTTTTACACATTTGGCATTCTCGGCAACCGTCTCAAGCAACAAGGTCAGGCACATATGTGCTCAAAGCGAACTTGCACCAGTTGTGTGGTTTCCATTTGGGATAGAGTACAGGATTTTCTTATTTTTACACATAGAAGGAATTGATAGAACATCAACTAAATGCGTTGGGAAGAAAGAAAAAGTTATACTCATCATTTTTCTGAAAGAAAAAAATGTTGATGGAGTAATAATTGCAGTAATTCCATCACTTTAACGTCAACGAGGGTAAATCAGACTTTCCTTTAGTCAACTTTTTAGTGTCTCACAATTACTCGCAGCGTTACACAGAAACAGTCTCCTTGTAATCGTACACAGCTTAAAACTGACCTTCTACACTGCTAAACTCTCTGTATGCAAGCTCTTTAAAGCTCTTCACGTCCTTTTGATTATTCAATATAGCATTAAGTTCTGCTTCCATCACTTGATGAGTACTTTTCCAGAATCCTTGCGGAGTACAGAGGTTGGATGATTAAAAGCTTTAGGTAGAATCAATGAAAAATAAAAACCCTTTCAAGCGACTTGACGTTTTATAAAAGGGTGCTACATACTTCACTTTGAGATGATTACACATGTGTGTTCACGGTTTAAATAATAATGATTATAATAAAAGTCCAATGTAATGTATTATGTTTAGCATTATGTGTGCGCTATGTGTAATGTACCCATGCTTTTCATGTAAAGCAATTATGTCATTGTAGTACTTCCGTGATGTCACATATGTAACGTAGACGTATGTTAACTGTTACATATGAAATTCATTTGAAATATACGGTAACATATGTAACATAATGTTACATTGCGTTAAAAGGGTGCAACATACTCCACCTAAAAGTGACTTCTTATGTGGAAGTACGGTTCAATGTAAGATGAATAGCGTAACGTGTGGTATATCTTATTGTAACGTATGTCTAATGTAAGATTATTACGGAACATAATGTAACAGCGTAACAGAATGCAACATATGTTCAATGCAACATACGTAACATTCTGTGCATTGGATATACTTCTGAAAATTACATGAAAAGATTAATTAGGTCTCTAAAGCAGTCAGCGAAGAAAGTTTTCCAGTTTAGCACTACACTAACTGTACTATACTTACTATACTTATTTTATACATATATTACATGCACTGAAAGTGAAAGGGTCATAGACACGTGTGAAAGCGAATGTTGCTAAAATGGCAGAACTTCGTCTACAAGTGTGAATTTGCACAGTGGCAAGAGCTGTCAGAAGAAAGGTTAATTCTGTCTTAAAGTGGTACTGATCTACTCAGGCAAGTAAATGAACTTTGTGACATTAGTTTAAGAACTGTGTTTCTTTACTCTTCTTCTAATGTGTTACGGGAATCATACATAACTAGAACCTGACTAAATAATTTATTTTCTTTGAATTCTTTTCAGCCTTCTCACTTTATCCAACCAGAGAGCGACGGTACTTTTACTCGGTTATGAGTTTGCATTGATGTTGTTTAACTTGTTCAGTTTCTTTCTTTTTGCATTTAATTATTCATAAGTCGGCATGGTTGAAATACTATCTGAAGCTGACAAAAATGAAACGCAAAGTTAATTTTGACTAATTCCTAGTCTGTGTGCAGTATTGTTTTATTTATTTAACGTAGGCTATGAAGATCAAATTTGACTAATGTTCCTCCGCGGATGTGAGAATTCTCGTTGTTTACTATGACCAGGCTTCTCTATATTTGTTTCGAGTTGCGATTGATTACAAAGCCGCTATTTGTTACCGATGATCGACAAGCTTCACTGCTTCTCTTCGCTGCTACCTTACAAATCATATACAATTGCTAGATGAGATGCTTTTCTGATATACACCAAGTCTCATTGCATTCGCTCGATATGTTGCCCAGATCTCGACATGAATGAAGTGAAATGTGATTGATTGGGGTTGAGTTTTGTTTGTTTGCAATTACGAGTTTTGCTTGCTATTTAAACCTGCAGAAACTTACAAAACAGACTTCTTTTCACACCAATATTGCACAAAAGGTTTATCTGTCTATATATATAATATACACTTTATTATCTTGGTCTGTTTTTGACCGTTATACGACACACATAAAGGGGCCTACGCTTGACGTTTATTTTTAGTTATAAGGAGTACTGATATATTAGCCAGCCATCTCATTACTTTTCCCACTACGTCATAGCCTTAGTCGCAAAACGGAAGTCAACTTGGCAGGATTCTTCGTAAATTCACTATTAAGTCGGAAAGACATACGGATGTCGGTAAACGGCGAAATTTCTTTTAATTTCGCAATTTCACGAAAGACTAATCTGACTTGAAAGTCATGTACACGCACTCCAGTTTGCCCGATGCAAACAAGGTTAAGATGTGCAGATAACTTGTCAGATTTGTTGGATTATACCCGCCGACAAAGTCAAATATTTTAATTTCATTATATTGCAGTCTTGCTTTCAAAGCTACCACCGCGGCTTGAGGATACGAGCTATCAACCTACCTTTATACGATACGCGTTTTAGGTGAAATCAAGGAAATATAGAGACGTGTCTAAATCAATAGTATATCGAATCTGCCATTATTTGATTAATTTTGTTATTCTAATACACATGGGAACTGACTGATCCTAATAGCCTCTGCCTTTCTGCCACGCTCAATTCTATTAGCGGCCGTATGAAGTTACCCAGGTAAAAAAAAGCAGAAAAATATCACATGTCATCTTGGCAAATGCTCGTAGTTACAAAATATCATGATAGCGCAATTTAAGAGGATTGGAAAGGAGACTTTTGTTTGTCTTCGACGAACTTTTCTACAATTTAGAATATTCTTTTCTGTTGTACACCGTGATTAAATTGCTACTTTACTTTATACATACCCATTGAGTTTAAGGGACAAAACCATCGCCCAACTTAAATTAATATGCGCACGTGTCCAAATAAGTCCTAAAAGTCATAACAAATGAAGATATTTGTTATTGAAATGCTAATTCATTTCAGATAACTCCTTGATGCAACTTAAATGTGCTATATACCTAAGTTCAGAAATATGCAAGAAAAAGGTAAGGGCAATAAGAGGATCTGGTAAAGATTTCAGTTTTTCTTGAAAATGATATCTGGGTGACTAACCATGCCCTTGAATCTACGTTGAAAGATATGTACCCTATGTTGCGCGTTTTCTGACCTATGTACAGTCTACGGGATTCATGATGAACGGTGTATGAACGAATTAAGTTCGATGTCCACCAAGGGTAGTAATTATGTAAAGTTGATACTCCAATCACCAAATAACCCTAGGTAGATGTCACTAAAATGACAACTACGACCTTTCTTATTCAGTTTAGGAAATCTCTGTGGCCTTGTAGGAATGGTGCAGTGACTATGTTTCAATGTACCGTATATTTGCAGGAGAAGGGTAAATGGTGTTACTTATAGTTCCTGGCGTGTGATAGATACTGGGCATATGCAGCACATACTTTGCCCACATTACCTGATTCAATCATAGTTTAGTCTTATTTGACAATAAGCCTAACATATCTTTGGACTTTCAACTCTTGTAGTATTTTATGTTACATCACTTGACTATCTCCCGGAAAAGTAAATTTTACTACGACTGATATCGATTTCTGATAAACGATTTACTACTTACAGTTTGGTTTACCATCAATTAAAGAATCAAGAACTGAATTTTGGACTTGGACCAAAGTGAAATGTTATGTATATTTAAGAAGACAATGTTTATCTGATCTATGATACTTTCTGCAGGTACACGATCACCTCTTCATGGAAGGTTTCATTCTCGACTGAAATCTAAAAACTCTTTATTTCTTAGAATATCATTTGTAATAAATTTTTATGAAATACTAATACAGTCCATGATTTTGTGGTAAAGTAAAACAAGCTTAATAGGCAAAATGCAATTATTTACGCATTTTAACGACGAACGATACATTTTCTTTGTAAATCTGATAACTTCAAGGACTGTTCTTTATCATATTGCGGTTAAAAAATTGTTGACTCATTTACATAACTTTGCAACTTTTTTAACACATGAGTACTTAAATAGCATGCCCAGAATGATGTTAAGTTTATTTTCACAATGTAAGTATATTACTACAATGAAACCTATTTTAAAACTTACCTTATGAGTTAAAGTAAGTATAATGCTCCTTTGACTTCAAGTCCAAATACATCCAACATAGACAGCCATACTAGGGATCCAAATTATCATCCGCAAGATGGGAAATGTGTGACTCAGAAAGCCTTTAAAGTTATCTCAACACTGAGGATGTTAATAAACAATTCCTGAGTGAATCCCCCAATGGGGAAAGAAAAACATACCTCAGGATATTACATCCATGCGAAGACACGCATGCACGTGTGCTCGCTTTAGACACTTCTGAAGCCTCTCACATCCACAGTGTTAATGGATAGGCGATTTCTGCAAGGCGCTTTCTAGCTTCATATCTGGAACATGCATATGCATTGTTGTGAAGGACACTGATTACTGGAAGGACTGCCGTATGATCAGTCATAATTATAGAGATTTTAATTTCCAGAAGGAAATATTTGAATTCAATTGATTACCATAAGGAACTCCTTATACATGTAATCTTATGTTGAAAAACAAGACAGTGTAGGCAGCGTCTTGTGTCAGAATAATTCGAGAAATGTTTCGTGGTCAGGGTGATGATTAGAATTCTGGATAAACGAAGCGAGGTTCATGTCAATTGACAGCTACATTGCACGTTCTCACAAAAGGTTTGCAAGTGAGGGGTAACCTTCATCTCGTGTTCAAGTAGTTACAGGAAATTACTTTTCGATGTACCGTAACTAAAGACTTCTTGTCTACTTTGAGGTAAACAATTACAAGTTATATCATGGTCTGTGCAGAAGGCCGGCTATTATCCTGCGTTGAATCTATGGTCGTGTAGTTTAAAAACAGTCTAGGGTAGAGGGTATACAATGGATGTATGTGGGTTAGCATTTGGCCATTAGAGCACAGATTTGAAGGATTGCATTCCAGGGATATGATGTGGCTGATTGGTTTACGCTAAAAACGTGTACTTGTATATTTTAAGTAAAACGATCAATATTAAAATTTTTCCTCAACCATTGCTAAGTGCTTGTTTCAAAACGGAAAATTATTCTCAATAAAGTGGGACAGTATATGGTGACCCTTAATGTAAGATGTGAGTCACACTTTTTATACACAGTATTAGGGACATTAATGGAGGAGTGGGGGAGCTGATATTCGACACAATCGTAGCGGAGTGCCACCATTGTTGAGCATGTAGCGTACCACGAACCTTTTGCCAAAGATGCCATGAGATAGCCGAACATGACACTTCCAAGGCCTCCTAAGTTGAACACAAATAACCTTATTTATGAAATGAACGGTATACGTCAAAAAGAAGGAGACAAAAAGAAGCTAAAATGTGGCAAAAATCTTATTAGTAATATCACTTTATAGCAGAAAATATACTCCAGGATTTTTTAAGTTCTAGTTTGTTAACTCTTTTTATGCTTACACAAGTAATTGAAATTATCAGATTTTGATTATTAATTTGTGAAGTGAATGGGTAGATTCAAGATTTGGGGAGGGGAGATAATAGATAAGAGCAGCTCAGGTGATTCTACGAAGGGGCTGGTCCCCCGGGAAGATATAAAAAAGAAGCCATTGCATGCGATGTCTCGGTTCTGCTGGTGTGGTTACAATTATAATGTAGACAATGACTTCATGACTTCAACATCTACATCAGTAATAAATGAGGAAGCAAACCTGACTTAAAGTTTGCGGAACGGGCAGGGGAGAACTCAGACCGTTAGACCCCATCTCGACCCCATCTGGACCCCATCTGGACCCCCTCTTGACATGAGTAGGAATGAAGACATCTGGTATTAACTAATCCAAAATCCGTTTAAATTGCAAGTAGCTTGCATGTACTTGCATGTACTATTTCTATCGTTTATAAAGCTAATTTAATGGTACATTGAAACTTCTTGCAATGAAAGGAAAGAATAGAGTTCAGAGGCTCCTGGTAAAGCCAATAAGACTGGTAAGTAGAATTCATGGCAGGATTTCCTTTTACTTTGAAAGAAACACATGTGAAAGTGAGGCTAAAAATACATTTGACGATGAATACTTTAGCCCTTCCCAGAAATGAAAGTATCGGGGCCCTTAAATGATAGGTTTCCTTGAATATTGATTAATCCAGTCCTGTGTTTGTATAGAAAAGCCTGTTGTTACAGTAGAAGATGCATTTACTTTATTGTTACCTCAGCAATTTATGTTTGGGATAACCTTCTCCTGAACATGTAAAATGGGGTTTTCATATCATCCAACAGCTAAACGAGGGCTTCTCGTTAAGTTTCGTAAACCTTCGGGTAGTAGCTCCTTTAAGGAGTATTTTCAGGCTTTCGTCACCAGCGGACAGCCTGTAGGACGTTCCTTAAAGAGGCTTAAAAACTAAAGTTCGAGGGCTGAGTGATCGGTTAAGCTGGGTTTAGTGTCCTTTGGCATTAGATCCGTAGCCAGACCAACAAATTTACGGGAGGGGAAACATCCACACAAGAGGGTACTTGCATTGGGACAGTGTCAAAGAAGATGGATTTACCTCTGCTTTTGAAGAAAATTTTACTCATTTTAAGGTGTAAGATGCCAAATAATGGATTATTTAATACCCTTTTCCTTGAAATTGTATTCCATACCTATAATTTTATTTTAAAAATAATCCAGTCGAGTTTTGTATGGGGGATGGGGTTCCCTCCTTATGCCCCCCCCCCGTGGCTAACTGCCAGCTTATCCTCAGGGACTTTCTGTTGGAAATGGTTGTTGGTTTTTGTCTTAAACCGTAGAACATTACAAAAAAGTTGATGTTTGAGGTGGAATTTCATTGTCTCAACCCAGGTCCCTTCTTTCTACTTCCTTTTAAAGACTTAATTTTTTAGAAATATTTGATAGTTTCATTATCATTGATTCTAACTCTAAGGGATCAGCCCATGAAAAGAGAAAGTAAATGTTGTCAATTTATAGACACAATTAGGTGCTGCGGGATACATTAGTTCGCCTAGAAGGCTAACTTTTCTTGTAGATTACTAACATTGCAAACGAATATAAAATTCTTATTGCATTTATTGCAGAAAATGAAAAGGCTTTAGAAATTAAAATGCAAGAAACAATCTTTCGTCGTATATTATTGAATTGAATGAACAGCCTCTAGTGATAATTTTGTTATGTTTCCAAGCACTCTACATCGTTCTGCGAGCAAAATGCTTCACTTCCATTGTAACCTTAACCCCACTGAAGTCTACAGGCACAACAGATTCACTTTAACTTTGTCAAAAACAATTTACCTTGCAACGGGAAAATAGCAAACTAAAAACAAACCTATCTAAAAGCATTCTAATCGTGAAACTAGAAGCCAGCTTTTAATGGACGCTATAGAAACCTTCAAGTCTCTAAACGGCAGTGGAACGGAGTTGATAGTGATACCCAGCAAAGACGATAGATAGAGAGTCATCTACGTCACTGAACAGATCGAATTTAAACTTTCTGTTTTATGAGAAAAAATTATTGTCCAATTCCTATCTTGTAAAGATGAGTAGTTAGTAAGAAAAGCAGTTTACCTACACATAACATAAGGTGGTCGACACCGTTGCTTTACATCTTAAATGGGGTTACGTCAAGGGTTAAATGAAATATTCCGAATTGAGGAGCATTCTTTGGACCGAGATTGCTCCAAAACAAATTTAACTATTCTCTGAAAGCTTGCAATTTTATCGAATCACAATACATATTTGGTGAAATTTCAATAAGCATTTTGTGCTGGGGGGGGGGGGTGCCTCTCTGCATTACCCGTGACATTTCGGGAGTATTAGGCTAATGTAGGAGAAGGGGTCACCGTGGTTATTAGGAAGTAAATGCTTGGTGCTTCATTCTGCCAAAAGACATTGTCCGTAGAGCAGAGGCCACGTGGGACAGGAAAAGGGTAAGGAAAGCACCTAGTACAAACGTATTCAGTAAATGTTAGAACTATACGGCGCGTTCGCTAATGTTAACCTCATACAAACTCAAGACATGAGAATCAGGTTTACACACAGACACTCACTTGGGAGGAACAAAAGTCAAGTAGGCCTCATCCCTGCTTACTTTTAGTCTTGAAGATGGCTAACTGAATAAATTAAAATATGATAAGAAGTACGTTGAGTGATGGTAGAATTGCACCGGACTGTAAATTGTATACGGATTTATTACAAATTACAAAGTCGTGAAATAAAATTAGCAGACTGCACACGTGCTTGTCATTTAAGCTGACATACCTCGCAGTTGGACACTTACTCCGGCCCCCTTTTATCTCGAAAATAAAAATAAAAATGTTCAACCGTGTGTCGCAAAGTATATGTATTAGGATATTTGCAGAAAAGTAGATCGGCACGTGTAAGACACATATTTTAGTCCAATTATGTCTCTTGAATCATGTGACATTTAGTTAACACTTTACAAGGATGCGAAACAAGCGGTTTGTCTCTTTGAAGAAGTGTTGCAAAACTGGATTTGTGTGGCCAGATTCGGCAAAGTGGGCATTCAAGAGTAAAATTCGTTTTCAAATGTCAGGTTTGAGCAAAATTGAAATTTTTACGGTGTTTTCTTTACACTTCGTTCTGTTTTATGGATAATAATAACAGTGAAATCCCACAATTAAGTCCAGTTGGTGTACCTGTTTTAAGCAGTGCACGTACTCAAAATTGTGAGGGGTATAAGTGTACAGTCAGAATTTCATCAATTAGTGATGTCAAGTTGTAACTTGTCTGATTTAGCATTCAGTTGAACAATCTTGGCGGTAATGTGTGTCCACAAAGGGAAATAATACGATTTGGTTTTTAGTCACCACGCCCAGGCAGTACAGTAATTACTGTACAAGGTAGAAGACCATTTCCAGTAATTACTGTGATGTGCTAGTAGCATCGTAGCACGAAAGACATAAAAATCACGAATTTTTCCCCTAACCCTATCACTAAGAATAACCCTAAAAAATACAAGAATAGTTTTTAAGGTAATCGAACCAAGAACCACGAAACAAGGTATTAAGAGTCTATACTCTTTACCACTGTACCATGCAGAGTATTCAAAAGCTCCTGTCTAAAATTTATTAATAACATGTAAATCACTCAACCGTATCTTACCATTAACAGTTTCTGTAACACATGCTAAGAAATTATAGCACAGATCAGTAATTACAGTACAAGCCATGAGGATCGGGTGCCACGACCGTTCTGGAGGGTCAATTCAGGGAGGTGATGTAAGATCACCTAATTGGTCAAGTATACTCACTTTGGCCTTTACAACTGTTACAAAAATCTGGGAACATTATATTTAGAGATACCCGTAATTTACAAATACTATGCTGTGAAGTACATCTGCATGTTCACTACAAACATGTTTAGTACCAGTATATCTGTCCAAAGATGCATTTGGTGTGGTGTTAGCTTTAAAAGCGTGAGAGTTATTTTAAACAGTTATTTTAAACAGTTATTGCAAAGATTCAACTTTTTTTATTCATCCGACCGAAAAGCTAGACCTTCATTGGAGCTGAAAGGGAATAAGCAGCTGTCCCAAAACTATTTTGAAGCAGCTTAATCTTACAACCCTTCTCTTATTTTCTTTTCAGTATGTTTATCTTCCATAACGTCTCCAAACATGAATATTGAATAGTGAGTTAAGGTACACTCTAGAAACGTCCGGTTCAAATTGAACTGAAAAGGATCAAATGGGTACCTAACCGAAAAATGATCAAATATTTGACTACCTTCTGTTAAAAAATTTCACTACATTTGGTTCATTTTGAACACAAAATTGTTCAAATCTCACAAGTTTGTGTTCACAATGAACAAAATCTAGCCAAATGTTTGACCAGAGTTCGGTTCAGTGCCCATTTTAACGGATTCGGTTCAAATCTGAACCGAACGTTTTTAGAGTGCAGTTATTCAACCTTAATTTATCAATGCTTTAAAAACAAGATCATTACATGATTGAAAATAGCCATTGACGAATAAGAAAACCGGGGTATATTAATTCAAATTGGGGTGACCTACAAGTGCTCTTTAATTCTAAAGATGCAAGAAGTTGTTCACATTTATAGCGTAAATAGCCTAAAACCTAACTTTTCTTTGACTGTAGTTAGTTAACTGTTTACACTCATGACACTAACCCTTTCCTCAAATTTTGTTGCACGTCTCATAAAGGACAGATGTTTCCAAACATGTCCTGCCGATGAATGTGTTTGATGCTGTAAAAAGTCCAACTGTGTGCATCCTCTTACCTTGTTTCTTATTAAAACCATAACAACAAAGAAGCCGCTTTATTTCTACCACAGAAAGTTACTTACTTTTCTAGGACATATATACAGGTTCTAGGGATATCTAGAATCCGTCGAAGCAGTTGAAGTTGTCTTTGATGTAAGAGCTAGAGGATTCAAACTTGAAACAAAGCTTGATATTTTTGTTCTCCTCTAAGAACTAACTTTCACTTGAAGTAAATTCGATAATGACAAAGCGATAATTTGTGCTGCATGCGCATATGCATTTTAACGTGGAACTTGTTCTGAGACCTCATTTAAGACATTCATATTTTTTCTCTGTGAGCTATTCTCATGGTAATTTGGAATTACATCGTGCTATGTTCTGTTTCCACTTTAAGGTGAGGGTCAAGTCAAGGTACCATGATGGAGTTTCAATGTCATTAATCACTCCTGGCTTTTAGCCAGTTTTTGATTGACATAATTGTATTTTTATTGTTATTGCTTTGGAACGCATACTGTTTGTAGTACGCAAAAGCGTGCAACCACGTTGTATCCATTCATGTTTGATTCTGACCAATCAAGGTTGTGCGTAAATGTGCGCACCTATAAGCAAGTTGTGTGCATTTAGGTTTGAAGTATAATTTGAAATCATTTTTGACATTAGGCATCAGCTAAGCTAGAGTCGCATTTAGTACTTTGCTTGAAATTTTTTTCTAAACATTTAATCTTAAAATTTATTTATGTCTGGCAGAGTCAAATTAAGTTGGTCTGAGCAGGGATTATCTGCAAAAAGATACAAAGGAAAGTTAAATTTATTAAAATACTTCAGGATGCAGTTATATGAGAGACGATTACCGGCAGTTAACTGCTTTTTAGATTACGAAGGCTTTTCCTTTATTCGAATGCTTCAAATTCTTTTCTAAGGTTGTCTCCTAGCAACATAATCTACGTCTGGACGGGTAAATATTTTAAGAAGTGTCTTACGTAAAACAATGTTGTAATGCTTAGGTTTATGCTGTACAGCACTCGAAACGACTTTTAAATTATATGAATAAATCCAGGTGGGTCTTTGTTAACAAGGGGCTGCATGTACGAGGAGCTTGAAAATCAGAAGACTATTTTGTTACAGTATTATTGAAAGTTTCCGGAACTTCCCTGACGTACCAGACATAAATTCATAATCACTTTTTGACATAAAAGCAAAAGTGCTAAACTCTAATACATATCAGCAGACATCCAAAGAAACATAATTTTTTATTTTTGTTACGACATACTGCAAGGTTTTGGCAATGGAGAATCAGGGAGTTGCAACTCCCTGCAACTCACTGAGAGAATGTATCTCAATACTATTCAACACGTAACAGACGGCATATTCCGTTTTACGTTCTAATCCTGCGTAAGTCTTATCAGGGAGTTGCAAGGTCTTATTTTTATATATATATATATATATATATATATATATATATATATATATATATATATATATATATATATATATATATATATATATATATATATATATATATAACCCTAAATGGTCACTTTGGGCGACACGGTAAAAAATGGTCACTTTGGGCGACAACCAGTTAATTAGATATATTTGCATATTCATGCAGGTAAAAATCAAACAAAAAATACCTTAATGATCTTCAGGAACGCCCTCAAGTAAAATATATGTCCAATTACCTGTGTGACGTACGCACAACGCTTTATTAAATAAAACAGAAATAAATTGGTATTGCGCAATAAGGGTGTGTACACCTAACGTACCAATTTATTACATGCATGATATACACCCCCAAATTTCAATAGTAAATTAATACACTATGGGATTCCAGTGCAACTTACCTATAGTAACCCCAAACAGAGGGCGCTAGGATACTTTTATATATTTCAAAACTTTTAAAATAACATGCAGGGAATGGTTGTAATAACGTTGTAAACATTTAGGCGACACGTATATGTACACCTAATGTCAATGTCGCCTAAAAGTACCATTTTTTCACCCGAAATGTCGCCTAAAGTGACCATTTAGGGAAATATATATATATATATATATATATATATATATATATATATATATATATATATATAACGCTAATTCCCACCTTAAGGGGAAATTCTTATATCTGCTTGTACATAGGGCGAAAAAAAGATAATAAAATACATAAGAAATAAATTCGCCCTAACGTCTAAAAATATAATTAACGTTATTTCAATGGCCAGCCATCCGTTCGTGTTAACAGCTAGGTGTCCGTAAATTTGACAACTTTGAAGTAATGGCATCTAGTTTGTAAATCAAAGAGGGCGCCCTTGTAAGTTTTACGTATTCCTATAGAAAAGTGTGTGGAAACGTTAAGGCGAAACTTATATTTCACCCGAAAAATTTTTTCCCTTAAGGTCGACTTTTCAACAACAACTTTCCCCCTAAGTGCCGAATTAGAGAAATATATATATATATATATATATATATATATATATATATAATTCGGCACTTAGGGGGAAAGTTGTTGTTGAAAAGTCGACCTTAAGGGGAAAAAAAAAAAGTTTCGCCTTAACGTTTCCACACACTTTTTCTATAGGAATACGTAAACTTACAAGGGCGCCCTCTTTGATTTACAAACTAGATGCCATTACTTCAAAGTTGTCAAATTTACGGACACCTAGCTGTTAACACGAACGGACGGCTGGCCATTGAAATAACGTTAATTATATGTTTAGACGTTAGGGCGAATTTATTTCTTATGTATTTTATTATCTTTTTTTCGCCCTATGTACAAGCAGATATACAATTTCCCCTTAAGGTGGGAATTAGCGTTATATATATAATATATATATATATATATATATATATATATATATAGATATATATAATATATATATATATATATATTATATATATATATAACTCAATAAGTTAGCAACCGGTGAAAAATCTGAAGAGGAATAGCCAATCAATGCCTCTTGAGAGTTCATGGTCTCTGTGAACAAATTATAAGATTTATTATGGTATCGTGATCTCTGGGCTTCAAACTTGTCTCGCTAATATGTCCAGCTCTTCTAGTTGCACCTCCATTACAACAAATAGTTAGGAATGGACAGTTTTGACGAGCCCTGCAGTATGATAGTTAATGCAGCTATCTTGTAAAGGGACAACTAACCAGACACAAACTTCCTCTAGAAAAATGCATTTAACTTATTGCATCTTGGAACCTGCATTTAAATGTAACCGATAACCATAAAGCAAGGAAGTAAAAACTAGATAAGAAATGTCACGAAGAAGGCAATGCTGTTTTGTTTGCAACGTGGGCAGAAATATAGGTCTTAAGTGATGGCGTTCGTTATATTATAATAATCAAGAAAAGTAACGAAAACGTAATTTTTTAGTTGAGTCAATACAGGATGTAGAAAAGGTTATGCTGGTTATATGACATGGAAAATAAAACATGATACTTGTGTTTTAGCTTTAGAACTTTGACCAAGCAAGTTTGATTACTGTTTTTACAGGTCTCTTGTTTGCTTAAAATATTGCCTGGTCAGCCTGGGTAAAGCAGTTTAGTTTGTGTAAAGTATTCACCGGTGTCCTATAATTCTGCGAATGGTATACACGTACCATATATTCATATACAACAAAGATCGGTAACTGCGGTAAGTTCTGAATAAATTGCACGGGTATACTGAATACTACTTTGGAGTAAAATTCTCAAACATTTGGCTGAAGTACTTTCACGATAAACAAAGGCACCACACTCTTTCATTGGTTGGTTTGGTTTGGTTGGTTACTTTGTGAAGTCGTTGCCATCGCAAGCTATGCATTCTTTCAAAATGGTATTCATCCTACATAGAGTCATTTCAATATCATGACATCAGTGAAATAGCACTGCAGATAGAATCCCCCATAGTGACGTATACTCCAACCATTAACCTTCACTAACTTTCAAGCTTTACAAATAAGCGATACTTTAAATTAGATTCCTTCATCTAAATTACAATGTTTCAGTTTTGATTGCTAAAAGTGTAATCACTTTCTTGTATTCAGATTTGCCTTCAAGGATTTATTGAAAGTGTGAAAACGTTCCCTTTCCCCTTTACCATTCTAGGTGGTAATCTCTACGCGTCATTTATTATGTATGTATTTTTTTGAATGCACATTCATCACAAGTAATCGAATTCATGCTTTGCTGGCGCTATGTTTAATTGCATTTCTACTTCAAAAATCAGGGGAAATCACCTTTTAACCATTGGCATTCCAGTTCATCGAAATTGCACCGAAAGTTGATCAAAAGATGGTAAAATTATGTAATGATAATACGCTGAGCTGCATCGAAAAGAGGTAAGCAAGGGAGAATATGAAGAGGATGGCGATTTTGCAGGCGAATGCTTAGGATCATTTAGACTACCCATTGCTGGGAAGTTGCAGGTCTATTAGGTCAAGGGCTAAGCTAGGGAAAATGGTTCCCATGCAGGCATTGAAACTGAGCCCTTGTATAAACATCTCACAATAACATTTTAGGCACCTTCACTAAGTCGGGATTGTGAGGATTATTAATTTTTCTTGGGGCTGGTTGGTGCGGGCGGTCAGTTATATGGCCTTGCTAAAATGCATCTCAGATAAACCAGATAATCGAAAACGACAAGTGGAGAAAAATTTCTCTTGACTATTCGACGGACGAAAGGTTGGCTCATATGGCTTACAGACTGTTCGGCTGCATCTTCTTCAAGTGGCGCACAGGAGTCGTACCCTACCTACTCCGTTCTTGCTAAGCCCCTGTTGTAACTCTTTCAATATGTTCATGTACATGCATAAACCAGTCCTCAAACAATCCCAAAAAGAAATAACCATGCAAATCCTGTTCCAAGCTGAACAAGGTTTTACTTAGCTAACATTCTGGAGAGACAACAACACTCTGTCAGTAATGAAAGAAATTAAAAACCTACTGAAAATAGCTGTTATGCGGCTTTTGCTCTTTTGAACTTGCAACTTTTCAGTAATGGGTACAGTGTCAGTGCGTATCACTTTTGGTTGAGCTATAAATTTGTGAGGGCTACTCGAGCTCCTTATCGGTACATATTGGACATCACAGCCTATAAGTATGTCGTTTACAGGATGACGGACAAATTTAGTAAATAAACTGGTTTGCAACGACTGCTCATGTGTATAATTATAACAGAATAGACCTTATACATATGACGTCACACAACAGAAAGTGCGCCCCGGATGGAGGCAAGCGCGTATCATTGCAACTTAACAATAACAAATACAGACAGCGGATTTGTGCAGCGGTGGGATACGCACGTAAGTCTACGTCGTGCTTCATTGATTACCCTCCAAACTGACGTCTTGTGACGTCAATGCATAAGGTCTATTACCAATTAATCATGAGTTTTAGCTGTTCTACGAAGTTTAAAATGGGTTAAAATGTCAATTTAAAAGTGGAAGAAACTAAAATTGGCGAAAATACCTCTTGGAACACACACGTGTCTTCTTACACGTGTGTGTATACGTATGAGGAAACGTAGGCCTGCATATTTACTTATACATTATTGCTAGGTAAACTCCTCCGTAATTTGTTGCATGGCAGTCTGCTATACGCTTTAGCTACTCTCTGCACGATTTTTGCATGAAGATATGACGTACCAAACAGCACAAGTGTATGCAAATGCTCTTGTACACCTTGTGGCAATGTTTGCATAACAGGAGGTGTACGTCATGAAGCCAATATATTGCACCGTGTATATATTCTGTGAAGTATATTACCTATAAGAATGAGTCCTTCTTAGTCGGACGAATTTAACAGAAAACAGTCACGACATAGTCTGCAAGAAAAAGTCATATAATCTTGCTGGAAGAGTAGTTGTCTGTCATATGTGACAAACTCTTACACAGCCTACGTAAAATATAGGCAGAAAGAAGACTATTAAGGCAGATGAAAGATAACAGCATGTGCACATAAAACCCATTTTATCATGACATTAATCTGATTCTACGTTTCAGTCTGTCTAAACAATCACTCTGACTGAAGAAGCTAAATGTGATATTGTATTTTTTCACTTCTTGTAGTACCACGGCTAACCCGAACCAAGTTTCGACAAAATTCGCAACTGAATTTGGTTAAATGATAGATAAATCAAGCACCTCTTTGGATATACCTTGCTTTAAAGACGAATTCAATAATTCAGTTTAAAAATTAAGACTGACTATTTTAAATCAAAATCTGCTTACCCCTTCTAACAAATGTGACCAACCCGTTAATCCTTCTTTCAAATTACTTCCACAATTCATGAGTTTCTTCCTAATTTATTCTCAGAGTTATATTTTTATGTTTAGAAACTCGTTTTAAAATCTTTGAAATCTAGAACAAATTATCTATGATATATGTTGGTTAACCTGCTGTAATAATTCAGAGCACGGATACAGAATCGTGATTGTGCAACCCTGTATTTTTTCTTTTGTTCCCTGGGGGAATAATCATAAAATTCACACGCTGAGATTCATTAGAAATACCACGGAGTCAAAGACTTGTTATTTCGCCTGAGAGAAGTGCATTTAAGTCTATCTTCCCTAAGGCAGTTCAAGCCTGTTTATAAGTCCTTCCAGAGTCAAGTGCACGTTTCATTCCGGAGGTAGTGAACGTCGACGAAATACTCTCGGAATCTATTTACTTTTTAAACACATGCTTCCTGACATTTTTAAAGTGTAAAGAAGGATGAGCCAGTTTCAGTGATGAGAGGCAAGAAGAGGACCATTCTTTCACTTCTTTGTTTTTGCGAAACTAAAAACTAAAAGCGAAACTAGAAAACTAAAATCATTTGGAAATATTTTTCATTTATGTGTCTTGTAAACCTTATCTGAAAGATTTGAGAAGACAAAAAGTTTATATGTGCAAGTATCATTTGTAATTCCTGTCATTCAGTTCAATAGAAGACATTTGGGGGAAGTTTATAGACGCTTTTTAAGATAACATGCAAAGCTGAAGAACGCTTTAATATTATTGAATCGAGAGTGAGGAAAAAATTAGTTTTTAAAGGCAACGCAGTTTTAGATAGAAACCCCGCGGTATTGACAGCATGACCGTCCTGGAAAACGTACTTGAGCTCGAACAAGATGTTACAGTGATATCAACTGGGGAAGTCCAACTTCTCGAAAAAGCTATATTCCTGAGGCAATTAAGGCTAGGGTCAGACATGAAGTACCATGTGTGACTTAGTACTTATCAATAGCCAAACAGAAGTAAAAAGTAGAGTTTGCCGCTGTTATTCATTCGTGCAATTTTATACTTCTACGTTATTTCTTACGCAAAATTATGCAATATGATATGATGCTACTTAATTAACTTAACGAACCGACGGTACCCCTGTATTTTATTGAACAAGTTCCCTGAGCGATCTTTTTCCCAAAAGTACCAATGAGTAATTACACATAACTAACAGTATGGTTGGTTGATAAGAAATTCCTTGCTTTTCGAATTTATTTAATACCTTTTGCCGGGCCCGTAGTCAAGGGAAGCCAAGGGGGCTTCACCCCTTGGAAAATTTTTCGCCCCCTCTAGAAGATCAAGAATTACCATTGCCGTAATACATTTTAATATGTTTCGCCCCCTGTGGAAAATTTTTCGCCCCCTAGAAGCTTTTCGCCCCCTTCACACCTTGTCTGGCTACGGGCCTGCCTTTTGCAATTACTAAAGTTGGTATCTGTCCTCTTTTTGTGGAATGTGGTGTCACTTGAGGTGACCAGGTATTGATACTCGAGCTTTATTGAGACTAGTCGAGTTATTCCGAGTTTTCCCTGTACATACATATATGTATATGTATGTTTATGCATATGCATGTATGTATATGTACATGTATATGTGTGTAAATGTATATGTATATATTTAATTATAAACAAAGTAAAGCAAAAACTATTTTGCCTGCAGCAGTCTATGGTTTTGTTACAACCATTCTTGTTTGGACATGTCCCGTTCGTCGTATCTTTTGGTTTTAACTTATATATAAATTTATATATATAAATTTGAATAAACGTTTACGTACTTCACTGGACCTCCTCTGTGGGATGGATATATATATATATATATATATATTTATATTTACCACAGAAGAAGTCCAGTGCAGTACTAAAACGTTTACTAAAATTTTCGGACGTCTTAGCGTCCTTCTTCAGGCAACGTATTAGGATATAGTGAGGTAGGAAACCAAACAACTGTTTAAAAACGGAGAAAATAAACACAGAGAAGATCAAAAGTACTTGCACAAGAAGATAAGCTCAAAACTAATGCTAAAAAAAACACAAAAACATGCAAAGCAAGCCGAGCAAACTGGAAAGAAATCTGAGAACTTAAAACCTAGATAACAAAGAAACTAGAATACAAAAACGCTCAAGACAAGGATAAAACCAAGGAGTCTGAGAACTCAGCAACACACAAAAGCCTAAGGGAGGCCAAAAATGAAAGGAGAGAGGAACATATTTAAGGACGCAAAACATTAAAAAACAACAAAAAAGGCAAATTAAAATAATTTACAAATGGAAGAATAAAGAAAACAACCATAATACAAGCTAAGATAAAATGAATAAAAAATTTAAAAGAAGAGTTAAGCCTGAAGACGAATAAGGGGTAAAAATTAAAAGCAAATAAGAATAAAATAAATTAGCAAGTAAAGAGCGCAGCTTAACGAACTTTCCTTAAATACTTATTTTGGCAGTAAAAACCATCAATATTAAGTCACTTGGGGGTTACAGTTTCCAGTCTTCAAATCCATTCCCATTCTTTTTTAATTAACAATTTTTCGAAGGTCCCTTTGCTACGATTTGCTTTGAAAATACAATCACCAAATTAGATGATCATAAAGAATTTTTGAGTCTAATTTGTTAGATGTACCAGTCTTATAAAGTGTAAAATCACTCTTGTGCTCAGTAGTCCTTAAACAAAAATTATTAGACTTACCCACCTATTGCAACTGATAGACAAGACATGAAATAACGTAGATTACCCAGAGTGAGTCACAAGTAGTAGAAGAGTTCTTACATTTAAAATTCTTTCCAGAGGAAGTACTCATGATAAATTCATTAATTAGCACAATTAAACCACAAATTTGACACCTATTCTTGGCACAACCACGGCAAGGATCAACGGCCATGTTAAAATGAAACTTACTCGGGTCCAAAAGTTTTGCCCGACATATGGACCTTTTAAGAGTAGGAGGCTGGCTGAAGCTCATAACTGGGCAGTCGGGTCAGTTAACTTCAATCTACCCGGCGACTGATGTAAGAGAGGTAAACACTGTGTAAGAATCCCTTAATGTCCGGTAAAGAGGGGTGGTCCTGAACGGTGAAAAACCAAGACTTCCCTGTAGTTTTTCTAAGGGCCATGGTAGGAGTGAAAGTTTTAAGGGCCCGATCCACTTGTTGTTGTACCCTTCTCCTATTATAGCCCCGGCATATCAATAAATAGATATGTATATATTTTATATATAAATACTTATCACTAAAATTGTTATGAGATGTCTCAACGAGAGTGCTTGAAACATGCTGTTGAGCATTACTACAAGGATAAAACAGACCAGTTAGCAATTAATAGTATATCCGTCGCTACTCTGAGTTTCGTGGGTAAACCACTCGTCAGGGGATTCAAAACACGACTGACAACGGAGGGAACAATCAGTATTTACAGAACAGATAAATGTACATACCCAAAGAGTGAAACCCTTCTTGTAAACTTGGTCAGGGTGAATTTGTTAGAATGCCTACAGGTGGAAACTAATTATATGTATATATATATATATATCTATATATATATATATCTATATATATATATATATCTATATATATATATATATATATATATATATATATATATATATATATATATATATATATGTCAGGTTGAGCAAAGGCAAATCAAATCTCTTTTAGGTTCGACTCATCTCGAGTCCGAATGTAGTTAGGTCGAGTCACCTCAACTATCTTATTGTACACATTGAGTCACGTCGAGTTCTTCAACAGATACTAGGAAATATTAATTTAATATTTGTAAATGACAATAAAAAAGTTATTTTTTAGGATCATGACGGTAAAAGACGACATTTTCTTTGGGCGTGACTCGAGACCGTTCAATAAGGTAAAAACTTTACTTACGTGTGTCTTTGGAGCTTGACTAATTAGAAACTCGACTCATGTTGGGTTCTTTGCAGGTAATGTCTCAAGTCGAGTCTCCATTCGAGTCAGAATCAAGTCTCTATAGAGTGGAGACTCAAGTCAGACTCGAATCTCGTCATTGACTCCGATCATTTCAGCACTGGTATCATTATACGACGAAATGCCCGAAGATCGCAAAGGAACGATGCGAGCATGGATTTTAACCTGACCTGCTTCTGACTTTATTTCACTTTGGAGATCGGCTTACTCCTATCCGTTCTTCTATCTTCTGTCAGCAAAATGTCGAAAATGTCAACTGCTCAGAAAGTTTGACAGTTTATGAAGCAAGTTAGGTATAATTTTATCCATTGGAACAAGTTGGTTGATTTTTCCAGAAAACCGGTAAATCCTTCTCCTCACAGACATTTTTCATTTCAAAGTTAGTTGTATTTATCGTCGGTATTAAAAATGACACAGGGAATAAAAGCAGTGATTAAGCATTGTGATATGTCATTTAAATTGTTGAAGGCCGATTATTGTAAATGCTTCTTTCTCAAATTATTTACGAAAAAACTGGTTTGTTTGAAGTGCGATGACCCAATGTACTGTATTTTCACCCAAACAGTAGATCATTTAAAGTAACGTTACCAATGCACTGCAGGCCATCCAGACAGTAGATCATTCACATTCATATGACACAACAAGCCGCATATTCATCGAAACAGTTCTTAATTGGAAGTCACATAATAAAACACACTGCATATTCATTATCTTACAAATAATGAATGTTTATGAGTGCAATAGTATGAATAATTTCATGCGTTGGAAGACTGAAGGTTCTATTCAACGAGGCGAAGCCGAGTTGAATAGAACGTTAGATCTTTCAACGAATGAAATGATTCATATAATGCACGAATGGAAAACATTTATTATTTGTTTTATATAACACCTAACTTCCTGTATGGGCTTATATATAGATCTTGGCCAAAATTTGCTTCAAGGAAAATATAGCGCCTAACTTAGGCCTTACGCTAGAATACAGTCCTAGCCTATATGAGGAAAAATTGGACTAGGCTATACTTACATTCAAATATGTTCTGGAGTTCTGCGAGTCTTGCCGTCTTTTAGGATTAGTATAAATCAACAGTAAATCCAAGGAATTCAACGTTAGGCCATATATCCAACAGTATTGAACAAACAAACGATATGCAATGTAGGATCCCCAATGCTGCTAGGATTTATTGAGTCGCGGCATAGCTTGTACGTTACCGCGCAAAGATATCTGACGTCATTGCCATTTGTTAGTTTAAACTAAACCACGGTCGAACACCTCAATCGTGATGACAGTACCAAATCACGCATGGCATGTGACCACTAATCTTCCAATCAGATTAAGAGAATTTAATAAGGTGTTACATAAAAAGAGTAGTTCATTCGAATTCATTCCAGTTCATTTGAAGTCACGTGACATGATATGCTGCATAGTCAGCCAACAGTAGTCGAAGTCGGGTGATATAGTGTATTGCATAGTCATTCAGACAGTTGTTCATTCAAAGTTACATGACACAATATAGCGCATGTTTACTCAACACTAGTTCATTTGAAGTCACGTGACATAATATGCTGCATAGTCAGCCAACCAGTAGCCGTAGTCGGGTGACATGGTATACTTCATAGTCATCCACAGTTAGTTGTTCATTTGAAGTCATTTGACACAATATACTGCATGTTCATCCAAACAGCAGTTCATTTCATGTCACATGAGACCATATACTTCATGAAACATTTAAAACGTAATTCAACGTTTGCTGGGACCAGTGGTTTGCAGAATGGATCATAGCAGGCCCATAGTCAAACAAGGCGCATACGGGGAGTTAGACAGCTTTCGGGGGGGGGGGGTAAATTTTTAGGTGGCGAGATGTACTAAGGCAATAGTAAATTGGTTGTCAAAAATTTGTCCAGGTAAAATTTTCCAGGGAGTGCCTCCCCCTGGTCCCCTTGGTTACGGTTCCTGGAATATAGAAATTAAAGGGCGAAGGTCACCCTAAGTCAAATGAGGGAAACTTTTTTAAATGGTTACTCCCCCAAGAAACCATTTGATTTTGTTCAAACTAGTTGACAGCCACTAGTAGTGAGGGGCAATTAAAAACAAAGACAAGGGTTACTGCAGTTTTAGCACATAGATTACCTTAAATAGCCTTTGCATTGCCCGATGTAGGCCAGCGTTAGTAAAATTTATTGCTTAATAAAGGTAAAAAATTTTGTAAAGGATAGAAGTCACAAGTCATGTTATGTCAATAGAAAATTATCGCTCTTTTAAATGGTTTTTTACAACACCTTGGATGATTATTACTCCAAACTGGACACAAAATTGTTCAGAAATTGAGTGTCAAAAGTCATTAAGGTTATCACAATCAATGAAATTCTTTTTAACTCCCTTCTCTCGGATTATCCTTTCAGATCTATACCTACACGTACATGTAAACGTATACCCATATGTACACGCGGACGTATACATAGACGTAAGTGTATAAATACATGTATACGGAAATGTAAACATATATGCTGAAGTGTACTGGTGACGAAATGTGCCTATAAGCGGAGCCGAACATCGAGAAAGCACAATATGTTACCCTTTTCGTAGCCTCAAATAGCATTGAGTATGCATTCAGAAGTCAACCAAACTTTATCATGCAGTCTTGAATCCAACATCCGATTGATCTGAGTGGTTTACAGGGAGGATAAAACAATAGCAGTAACAAGGTTTCTTGACAATGACACTAGGAAGCTACACGTGCGTGCGAAGCGCGCAGAAAAAATAACTGCTGAAGACAACTCGCAGGATTATATGGGGATTTTGCAATGTAGTGCACTAATTTGAAGGCCCTGAATATGCATTTAAAAATATTACGTACCTGTCTGCGTCTAATAGCGTCTCAGTAATAACCATGTATGTATGTTGCAATAGATGGGAGGGAAGAGCGCCGAAAAATTTGCCTTCAATGGTCGATGGAGCTACATACTACGGTCGTTGACGAAAAACAAACAAACAAACAAACAACTTAGAGGGTGGAAGAGATTCCGTCTCCTTCAACCAAAATAAAGGGGTCATGTTTTATGGGCCTACACTCAAATATAAGCAAACATTGCGGGTTTGGCCAAATTGCAAATGGTTCTCCGTCCTTCCTAAGGTCCAGAGTATTGGACTTGACTTTGTTTCACATATAACAGTCTTAACAAGTATCACTGCATTTGACCAACTCTAAGGGAATATTAAACAAAGGTATTAAGTTCAGTTTCCAACCAAATTATAGAGGGAATGTATATGTATGTCTACGAATGTCTTCTTAATCAGCGAACATGTAATCTGATAAATGTGCGCGCAAAACACGCAGGAAAAAAATTATTTCGTGACCTTTGAGTCATCAGAAAGTCTAATGTTCACACTAATATCAACATAAATTACGGTTTTACCAAAATATCAAAGACATTCCGTCCCGTCAACCAAGTTGATGGAGGGGCTACATCTCACACTCACAATATCAGCAAATATTATGGTCGTTGACCAAATATGGGGGGGGGGGGGGCGAAAGGTGGTCCGTCCCCTAAACCAAATTTTTTGAGGCATATCCTCCCATCCCCCGCTTTCGTGGCCCTTGCTTTTGCCTGTTCATATTACTGTTTTACTAGAATTCTTACATTAATATTTTCAGCATATGATGCTTTACGCTAAATGTTTGCAGCAGTTTGTCATACAAGGATAATATTAATAGAAACGTTTAATTTGTCTATTGAAAACAATGTAGTCTGCATTCAGGAGAATATTATACATGATTGTGAGATTCAACCTACTCAAGACCTCTTAAAGCATTGCTCAAATTACACTCATTAACGATTGATGGGCCGAAAGAGCAATTTTCTTTGGGGTAATGTTGCACAAATTAAACCATCGGATTCTTCAGTTTCTCAGCATGTCCTTCTTTCTTGATTGAAAAGTGTGAGCTGACAAGCTCTGTTAACCCCAGACGTGTAATTCTAACACGCGTAATTCAAGTCCAGCTGGAAATGACAGTGGGCGACTAACTATACAAAGTACTCCATTTCCGAGTCAGAACTGGTCATGGTCTATTCGTTCGTTTTAAGTAGAAAAGATCACAAGACGTTAGTGTTTGGCAGAGTGTACTGTAAAATATTGTTTCAGAGTTTATAGTGAAACTCTCATCTCTTAATTAGTGGAATTTGAAGTAACTATAGACAAGTCTGATTGAGAACTCTTATTATGTTTACATCATCTCCATGTCCTTTTTAAGGGGAGTTGATGCATTAAAGACGATTGGGCACTGGGGCCCATTATGAAGCTTTCAATCGTCGCAGGGTGGTTTATAACACTAACATTCTGGGAATGAAGTAAGTAGATTGTGGAGGTCCAATTTTTGAAGCACCTCTAAAGGTCAACATGTAATATCAGGGTTAAGACCTTAGGTGAACGTTGATCTAGTTGTCTTTGAGTGTGTTGGGGAGAGGGAAACAGACTCTACAAGTGCAGAGTGATACTAGACACCTTGCCGATGTACTTAAACTGTATAAGCTGATAACATCCAGCTAAGAATACGTTTCTAAGAATTACTTTTGTCATTTCTAGAGATCGTCCGTTTCCCATTAATGTATATGACAATCAGTCTCTAACAAAATAGCTTCTAAATCTTTGCTTTAAGGAACGTTAGATTTGGGAACACCTTTACTTTCTATTAGTCTGTTTATTGATTCCAAGTATTACCAGAAACTCCAATAAATTATACCAGTCAAAGGAAAAAAATTTTCTCGTAATGGTTTGGGGGGTTGGGGGTTGGGGTTGGGGTTGCAAATCCTTTTGGGGGGGTTGCAAACGGGTCCAGGGGCGGGGTAGTGATGGGGGAGGGATTTGTAATCAGCTAGAGAATAAACCTGAAATAATAGCACTTCTACGATAGTTTGCTCTCTATGAATGTCTTGAATACGTCCTGAATTTTGAATTTCCTGAAGCTTAACATAGTTATGCTTAACAATACTTTCATGATATTCTTTCATATTAATCGCAAAGCGTCAGCCTTCCATTGACAAATGGTTGCACAGACGCCTAGTAAAAGAAGAGGGGTGCACCACGAGCACGAAGAGCGAGTTTGCAGGCGTGGGGTCCAGCGGTCCAGGTTAGAGCCTTTGGCGGGGTGGTTAGGGGGGAGGGCTTCGTAATCAGCTAGAGAACACCACTTTGCGTCAAAAATGTTTATCTTTTCAAAACTAGTCACGGCAAGACTTCAAAACTTCTTCACGGCAAGTTAGTTATTAACTTTGTTCTTGCCTTATCAAGCCTATGTAGAAAAGCATTTTGTAACACATTGACTGTTTAATGAAGAAAACACATTTAGGATTGTACTGAAGAAGAGAATTGAAAAAATTACATCTGAAGGTGAGGGCGCGAAAATTTAGGTAGACCGTGTAAGATTTGTAACGGAAAACAATTAAAATACGTCAATCATTCATCTTTAAAGATATTTCCCCCTCCTCTTGTAGAAATCTTCTGCTTAAAACTTCTTTTGGATTAGATATATTTCGATTGGAACCCGTTTGATGTGTATTTGCTCCCATGCAAGAAGTGTTGGCGTCACTGATTGTTGCTAGTATACCGCTTTTATCATAGGTATTTGCTGTCGGGGGATGGGCGCAGTAGTCCTCATGATCAGTGGCACCACCAGAGGTAGGTGGTTGGGGAGGCACCACACAAGATGCCATAATGCCATCCCACATAATCCCAGAGAGTGGGTGTAAAACGTGCATATACGTGCCTACAACTATTGTTTGCAATCGGTGCGGATCCTTCCTTTGTCATATCGCGCAGTCGTGCCGTCCTGCGGAGAGGTGTAAGGGTTCCCTCTCCCCCTTTGAGAATTTTTGTTCATTGCAGGCGCTTTAGATGCAAAATTGTGCTATCTTTGGCAAAGTCTCGAACTGATCATACGTTGAAAATGAATCTAGAACGCTGAGCCTACTGCTGGCGCTTCATGCATAACGCTTCACGCATAACGCTTCACGCATCAACCAAATTTGCGAGAAGCCCAAGATTACAATTGAGCTATTGCCGCACGCGCAATTTTTTTCTCACGAGGTTATGGGCAAATCATGCAAACGGACCAATCAGCTTCTTGGAAATAGGCCACAACTCTAATTCTAAAATGATAGCTTTTCGACCCTTTTCTTGTAATTCTGACACCGGATTATGAAAGAACAGGCCAAATAACCCTCGGCAACGTAACCCTATTCCCAAACATAACCGTAACCATGATTTTGAAACAAATTTGAAAAATTTTGAAAATCTAATTTGCCCATAACATCGTGGGAAAAAAAATGAGGCGTGCCGCACAACCAGCCCAACCAAAGACTAGAAATAAGTACGTAGTGTAACTATTTTAAGCACAGTATATTTTGTAAGATATAAGGAAAGGGGGTAAAATTAAAACCTATTCAGACTTTACATCTCGTTCTTCTGCACTTTTTCGCTTTTGCTGGTATATGTATTACACCGAGCCGTAAAATTCGTCAAAAATTGAATTGATAACATGCTTAGAACCTGTCATTATTTAATTGGTTTTTGTGTTATTGGCGTAGGACCCTTCCAAAGCTGGTACCATGAGACTGACATTGGGAAGCTCTGGAGTAATTACAAAATAGAGATACTAACATGAGCAATTAGAATTCACACGATGTAATAACATATCACTTACCATCTACCAATAATGTGTGTCCGTGAAGCGCGCCGTGAAAATGCTTTGAAAAAATGTCTAGCGACAAATACATACTCCCAATCTTTCACATTAAGCTACAAACCTGGCAAGTGTTAACACATGCTACTCATGATGTTTGATCGCTGTATGATCCCCTCTTGATGCACGGTCCCTCAGTGTTCAACAATGTGGAAATTTTGGAAATTTGTTTAGCCAGAACAAAATCCGCCGTGTCATTGCCCTTATTATGGTCATAAGAAAAAGAGCCTCAACCATGAAAAATGAGCGCGAAACGCACCGAAATTTTGCTTTAAAAATCATTTCTATGACAAACTAGTTGCACGCAGATTCTGCACCAAGACACAGTCAGTCTCCCCCCTTCCCCCAAAATTGTCCGCTAATTAGAATGCGCGAGTCTCATACAAAAGGTGCGTTCACACCAAAATCGAAATCTGCTACGTTTTGCGGGGAGGGGGCCGCAAAGCAAATGCCTTTGTACGTATTTCTATGGAACCGCTCACCCTGAAATCGCGTTGCGAAAAACGTTTTGCGGGAAACGCAGCGGCTCCCGCATCGATCAATCTCTGACTGATGTGAGAGCAGTAGCCGTGCGATTTTTGTTTGGAGAACAATGGCACATCGCCATACAATAGGGTTCTTCTTGACACACACAGGTTTTTGGATTTTTCATTGTTGTGCATGCAGTGCAGACTGCAGAGCAATGCCTGAGAAGGATGTTGGCCAGCTAGTTTAATGTTTGAAAGTCGAAACTGAGAGAAAAATCCGAATTTGTATGACAAAATAAGTTCTAATTAGGAACGCAATTATGGTTTTTAGGCATTGCATGTAAAGTGAAATAGTAAATCAAATGATTTGGTAATTCAGGGGCGTAGCTAGGATGAAATTTTTAGGGGGCGTAGGTACCAAATGGGGTGTCACGGCATTGATCGTGGTCCTTAATTCTTACAAATTTTATTAGGACACACACACAATTTCTGGGGGCCTAGCAAACATCTGGGGGAAAGGCCACCAGGTCCCTCGTAGCTACGCACCTGGTAAGTTTAACTTGATGAAGGATACTGTAAAGTACTACTTCTGCCCCTACTTGATATGATTTGCTATGTGTTTTGCAGGCTAATTATGGAGGAAAAAAACAATTCATTTTCATTATAATAACTTTCTCGGCGATAATTTTGCCAAATCACTTATTGGTGCTGCTTGAAAGACTTTCCGTAAGATTCAAAAAAAAAAAAAAATGCCAATACAGTTCCATCACTAGGACCTTCGGAGTTAATTTTGTAATAAGTATTTTTGCTGAAGAGCTGTAAGTTATCGCTCTAAGAAAGATTTGTTATGAGAGGAAGCAGGTTCAGGAGGAAATGAGTCACACCCTAAAGTTTAGGTTCTGCTCCCCCGTTATTAAATGACGTTGATGTGTACGGGTCGAAAGGCAAATACAGGGACCAGGGGTAGAAGCTTAAAGAGGCTCTAAGGTTTCTACAAAGTTCCGAGCATTAGAATGAAGTATTTCAGTATGTTAAAATGGACAGTAAAATTGTCTATGCAAAAAACAGCCACAGCCCCTCCCACCAAAGAAAATGACATTTTTTTTTCAAATGCCTACTTTGGATTTTTTATGATGCTGGAGCTTTTCGGACGTATGAAATTGGGGTTATTGGATTAAATTTTGACATAACAATTGAAATCAATCTGACCAATTAGAAAAAGGCGTATATAGTTACAATTATCTAAGTACTGTCGGAGAGTACGTTACGCCGACCGGACGGGCGCCGAAAATCACATTTTAAAGATTGCTTAATGAGTTACCTCTTTTTTTATTACAAATAATATCAATTTGGTCTCTTCACCTTTCTACTTTACTGAACAGTCGTCGATTTGTGAATTTAGTTTACCATAACATAGTATACATTCCCGTTTTTAATTATTATTTATTTATTTATGTGCCAAAAGAACCAACAAATGTCCCACATCATCTTCGGTGCCGGCCACATTACAAGTGACTATCAAAAGCCTGCAGAGGGAACCGTCGCGTTTCCCGCTGCTGTGTGAAACCTCTGCCGTGCGGGAAACGCGGCGTTTCCAGCCGAGGGAATCGCGCGACTTTGGTCTGAACGCACTTTTACCTGGTTATTTGTTAAAAGACTTCAAATTTCATAAAAGGTATCTTCTCAAGAACAGAGGACTGCGAATAGAAATATCTTGCTTCACATTCTTATAATGCTGGGCTCCTCTGTAATGAGGTCTATGCACACGAACAATTGGATTATTTGTAGAACCCTTACTAATGGATTATTCCACTACGTTTAAGCTCGCATAGCGGGCGAAACGTTTGATAGATTGCAAAGGATTTGCCAGAATTTGATAGTTTTCAAATGATTTGTGACGAAAAATGAGTACAATAAATCTATCAC
This sequence comes from Holothuria leucospilota, assembly GCA_029531755.1. Classification (NCBI taxonomy): domain Eukaryota; kingdom Metazoa; phylum Echinodermata; class Holothuroidea; order Aspidochirotida; family Holothuriidae; genus Holothuria; species Holothuria leucospilota. The sequence continues at coordinate 37,827,827 of CM055980.1, read as the reverse complement.
TCAGTCGAAAATACACCTCTCCCTACCCCCTGAAAATATCTATAGCTTAAATGCCTTTTGAGTTCATTTTAAAAATTTTCGGAAAACGATTGGAGGGAGCACGTGCATCCCATACCTGTGTCGCAGCCACTGCCTACCAAGGCATGTCCTCTTGCCAGCCGGGAGTCTTTAGTCATCCCAGGAGGCCTTTATTGCGAAAATTTGGTATCTCGATCCCCCTACATTGCAGACCACAGTTAAATGCAGCTTGCACTTCTCCCAGCGCACATACTGACATATCATTATGTTCATGTTCATAGATCTGTAGACTTGCGTCAGTGCTCAGCCATTCACCTGTTCTTGCTCACTGTTACCCTCCTCTCGTCGTCAACCACTTTTAGATTTTTAATAGAGATGATTTCAAATAGAAGCTTCACCCAACCCCTGCAGAAAGATGTATTTTGAATGCGTTTTTAAACAGTTTTGCTATTTGTTGCCTTTTCTGTCTTTCTTATTTCTTTTTCTTTCCTCCTTTATTTTCCTTTATTTTTTGCGACGAAGGAGGGGGAGGCCATTCTTCCACTTTGGAAAAAAATCTCCCTAACGGAAAGTTCTTGAGAGCAAAATTGCAATTAGTATTACGGTAAACATATTTGACCCCTTGAAAAACATCCAGGTCAGTAGCTAGACAAGGTGCTGGAGGTTTAGTTTTAGTTTTATTTATTTGTACTCAAACAGTTCACAACAATATAGAAAAAATACACGAAGACCAAAGGAAACAAAACAGATTGACAAGAACAATTGGGTAACAGGAGCTTAACCTATTAGGCTGACAAAATGTCTGCCCATTTCTAATGGGACCAAAGAATCATGAAAATTGGACTTGCAGTCAAAGTTAAGTTTCAAGACAATAACGGGAGTTCAGGTGAGATAGCTGGGGGAAATATTTTTAAGAGGTGAGATATAGAAAATGCTTTGAGGAAATAGTAATTATTAATTTTCTAGTGGGAAATTTCTTAAGGGGCGCCGTCCCCTGGCCCCGTCCTTGGCTACGGGCTTAAAAATATCTTCTCCCATGAAGCCTACTCGCCCCTTTAACATCTTTTCTGGTACCTGGTATGTTTTCACATGAAGACAAGACTTGCAGTGTGCTTTTACTATCATTTTTATGAACCACCTATAATTGACCTACAGCCAGTTCGGGACATTCTCCCATTTTGGAGGAAAACCAAATTCCTCCGAATGAAGGAAAACCTTTTTCAACACATTGTATATATTGCTAGCCTAAAGCCGCGGTCACACTACAACGAATTCGGATCGGATTCCGATCCGATTTTTGTGAGTTTTTATTAAAATCTTCTCCATCTCTGGTCAGAAAGAGCCCAAAATTTGCCAACCAGTGTAAATATATGATTTGCATCAGAGGTCTATGAAAATAAAATGTTAACTGATTTTTTCGTGACGTCACACCGATAAACAGCTTTTATCGGACACGCGTAGTCCGATAAAAGCTGTCTTTCGATGTGACGTCACGAAATTATTCGTATAAATTTAATTTTCGTAGTCCTGCGATAAAAAATCATAAAATTACACAGGTTAGCAAATTTTGGGTTTTTTCCGACCTCAAATGGAGAAGATTTTAATAAAAACTCACAAAAATCGGATCGGAATCCGATCTGAATTCGTTGTAGTGTGACCGCGGCTTAACAAAGACAAGGTTTAGCGAGAACGAAGAGCACTCAAAAATTTGCATTTTTCTCAAAAACGGCGTCGTAAACCACCTATTACGACGTGGTTTTTCGATAGCTATGGTAATACACCTTCCGAACATAAATTTAACTATATTGCATTAGATCGAATAATTTTGCAACGGGTTCCAAGATCTATTCGTTACTCACAATGTTTACAAAAAACTCTAGGGATTGTGGGTAAAATAGGCAATATGGTGGCGCCCATGACCAGTTTTTCTCCCGATAGTGGGTAAACTAGATTCTCCCAAAAGAGGGAGTTTCCCGAACTGACAACTTTGAGGAGCAATTCATGTATAGAGGGGTTTCAGTCACGTGACTTTAACCAACTAGACGCAATTTTGAAGGGCAAGATCACCCGTCTTTTTTGTTTTGACGGGCACGCGTCCATTGTGTCACAGTAATATCTATTGTATGCCGTGCGCGTGTGCTGTAAATACGCTTACTGCGTGTGTGTTTTGCCCTTCAGTGCCTGGGAATCCATTGCGCGTGACGTCACATGAAATCCCTCTATAACAATATGTATGCTCTTTAAAGCAACAACATAGTTTTTGTTTAACTTTAATAAGATAGTAGTTTTAGGTATGGTAAAGATCTATTAGATGGAATAGGGATATCATCTCGCTTAAGCATGGAGGTACTCCATGCTCAAAGGAGGTTTTAAACCAAGCATAACCGTCGGTCTAATCAATTTACTAAGTAATTCTGCTTCCTTGTAGCCAACTCACTCAACTAGAAGTACATCACGACATTGCAGACATTCATACCCTACAGCTGTTAGAGCCAGACATACAAATTTCGTTCATCTTCCAAATAGTGTAAAAACAATTGATTAAAGCGCCATCACTATACCGACGGCAGTATCAGATTAAAACCCTGAGTGTTCTTATTGGTTCAATTTTAGTTTTCAAATGACATCTATGTCTTCGAACGATTGAGAAACTGTATTTGTTATTAAGTTTACGACCTAACACAGAAATCTGGGTACAAATAATACGATTCCTGGTTTTACCTTGGAGGAAAATGTTTTTGGAGCTATTGTAAGTGGGACGAACACGAGAACATGAAACTACGTATGATATTTGTTTTGAAAGTACCATAAAAGTTACACTGTTTTTCTGGATGCATAGCAATGGTTTTTCGCATTTTAAGCATATAGTCTGGTAGCAAGTTTACTATGAAAGCATACAATTTTTTATTCTTCCTCTTAAATACTAAACGTATTCAAAAGAGAATGTTCTGACAATACCAGATAGTGATTTTTTTACAAATTTTAAGTTGTCGTGGAAGTAGAAAAACTACATAGCTGAAGTGAGTCTCTATTTTCTACCGACGAATCAAGAGAAACTTCAGTCTTTGTTATGACTTATTTCATATTTTATTCCACTTCTTAGGGGTCAATCGTGTCTTGTTTGAACAGGATAACGAAATTTCATTTGTTGAAAATCGTTTTTCTTATCTATAATAACTTTAAAGGTAAAATCCAAAGCGATTGAATTTTTCAACATTTGTTGAAGGGGTATGTTAAATAATCGCAGTGGTATCTATCGCAAAAAGACCTTACAAAAATATGTATGCTACCTGTTCACAAGTTAAGAAAGAAAGAATAATAACATGAAAAATTAGGAGAAAAAACAAATCGCTTGTTTTGCATGGGTTTGATGAATTTCATTGACAGCCTCAACCCATGCAGATATTTCTTAAGTGAATGGAGATTGAATACAGTTGGCATTTCGAAGAGTGATTTTGTGTCATCATAGACCCTGCGTAAATTGAAACTGGTATCCATTCAGAACTATGAAACGCTGTAAAATGATTTCTATTTGATGCGGACCGGGAGCCTGAGGACCCTTCTCTAACTTGTGCACTTAAATCTGCATATCTGCTCGTGTCCTGGTCACTCGACCAAAAATGTATGTCTACTCGTTAACTCTTTTTGTCTCTTTTTACTCCTCCCACTGTAACTGAACAATTAGTATGAGGTCGCATGTTCTTAAGTATCCATAGGGGTGTGGGAAGACATTACAAAGGGGTAAGGGGACGGTGTTTGCCCTGAAATTTTCCCTACTTTGAAAATAGTCGTGACATGAATTTTGTTCGGAAAACTACATTTTTTGCTCGTAAATCTACAATTTTATGCGGGGAAGAGGGGGGATGGTATCGCCCCCTTCTCAAACACCTGATGTCGTATCATGTACTATTCCCATAATACTTGATACAAGAACCATTAAAAGAGGTTTCATCTTTTAAGAGGTATAGATTGAACATACCAATGCCCTTTTATTTTCCTTGGAAATATTTTCCATAATTTTCGTAGAATGTAAATATTGCAAATTAAAGGTTTACCAAGCAACTTCTGCATAAAGTTAACAATTCAGTAAGAAAATTGTAACATGAATAAAAAAGTCATACACGGATTAGAGCATCAGAGTAGATTTACTCAAATTGCAACATGCCCTTTGCACTTTGAGGACAATAGACAGGAATGCATATCTTAGTAACAATAGCATTGTAGACTTTAACCTGTACTCGATTTCAGTTTTAGGATTTGATCTAATTAGGTATTTTGTTTTGCTTTGAGTGCAAACTTTTATCCAATTTCTCTAAATCCAAATAACAATCCATATATGGTATCAATTGTATCCACGATATCTTTAGAGCATCATGTACGCATAATTAACCTTAGTCGCGAGGTTAATTGGATGGTCGTCCGAGTAATATGGCAGAAACCCTTACTCTAAAACACGAAAAGAATTAATTTGTACTCAAGTGCCTATGGCTGTGTAAAAAAAAATGTTATTTACACCAAAGTAGCCTCATGTTTCATTCTCCTGGTTCAGTACAGTCGCTCCTTCAAATAACGTCGTGGTTAGCCCTAGGGTAGAAGTTGATTAAATTTTCTAGCGGGTGTTGTGTTTTTTGCTTACTTGCCTTCCTTTTTCACATTTCTCAATTACATTAGTTTCAATAACTGGCAGGGAACAGACACGTATGGGTGACACATTGTTGTGCCACAGCTCCTTCATTTATAAATTTCTTTCGAATTTCTTTCGAAGAGTGTTTCTAACGGAAACTCTCGTAGTCCCTGTGCCCTTGAAAAAACACTCCTTGTGGACAAATACATATGCGCAATTCTAAAAGAAACAAATGAACAATAAATGTATGGGATAAATTAGGATAAGTATAATGCTAGACGGATGTCGTGATTCTCAATTTCTCATAGTGAATTGCCAACTCTTTAACCGAGCTTAATACAACCGTAAGTACCGTATATGGGACGATATTTCATAAAGGATGACCGTTGGGGGTATGTTTTTTTCTGAAATTTTACCTTGCTACCAAATGATACAATTATATTAGTGAAAAATTGATAGAATAAAAAATGTGGTTCTTTCTTCGCTTTGAAGACCGAAGTGATTCAGCTTTTATCTGAATATATTGACAAGGTACTGGGGCTCTGTTTAACATCATACTTTTAATTAAGGAGTATTGTAATGTCAGTTTACATTGCCAAGATTACACGAAGAGGATGTCGATGACTTCCATTGGTACATATGTATGGGTGTTTAGTACATAATCCAGAAAATTTTAGCAAATGATAATAAATGGAATTGGGAGCAGAATGCTCCTCTTTTCAACAGTAGGGATGTCGCCTGACAAGGAGTTTGGTGCCAACATGCTAGTAGTATCCTTTGAAGTATCCCCATAAAATGTCTCATTGGCTATAAGAAAGCGTCTTAGTTTGTACAGCTGTAGTGAAATAATCTCTGACGATCATTACTTTTAAGCTATACAACACCATGATGTTGACAAGACATTGCTGACTTTGCTGGGCACAAGTTTCTTGTCTTTTAAAGTGACAGCCATCAGTCCAAGAATGAGGACAGAAGAAAAGGACCATTTAATTGGAAAGCCCTTTTTTACTCTTTGCATGTGATATCTGCTGTCTGTAGTCCATTCAATTTCATGTACAGGAGTCTCATATTTGCAAGCACTTGATAAGCAACTTGGTAAACACTTAACAGAGGGCGCTTTTTCAAAACTCAAAGCAGGGTTAAATTTTCATGCGCTCACTTTTGTGGGCATCCTCATGCATGTAATAGCAACATTTACAGTGACTAGTACGTGAAGTATATCTTGATATCTTGTGAATGAGAACATCACGTCAGGTGATATATCGTTCAATATTTCGATATTTCCCCTGCATGACGGGGTTAATACACCATAAAATTACACTTAAATGTTGACTAATGTTAATGGTCAGTCAGTCACTTTAGTATTTGTTATTGGTACAGGTTATTGGAGACTTCAGTACTACGTGTCACTTTACTTTTGGTGACTGGAAAACATCATGGCGCCCTCTTATTCACAGTCCAACGTGAAGTTAAAATGATAAAATAAATCCCATGCGAACATACTACAAGTCTATCATCTCTTAGACACTAAAATAGTTTGATGTCAGAAATATGACTGCATTTGATACCCAGATGACTGGATTTCTTTCAGTCTTGACTAGATTTGGTAAAAAAAATGAACCTAGTATGTTCATTTTTGAGCCAGTATTTGACAAGACTCCGATACGCGCCCCTTTCTAAATTTGAATGAAACAATTTTTAGACTGCGCTTTACGAATTCAAATGAAGTAAAAATGCATAGGATACGTTGAAAATGAAGAAGGAAAATTGCATTATCTCTATCATCTATTCATTATACACGTGTTTATTTTTATTATTGTTCATAAAATATGGGGCACTGGTAACTTCGAACAACAATCAAGGCCACATTTATAATACATGCAAAAAGTAAGAACATTTTTATTTGAATTTTTCGTCATTGACTTTGACACAAATTAAAGTATGGAAAGCGATACTTACTAGTAGACAGAATTGAATAATATCATGGATAATTCATACAGATCCGCAAAATTGATGTAATGTAATTAATCTTCCTGTAAATATATTTTCTTACTAGCAAAATAAAAGGTGTTCATCCCCCTCCTTATATTGAAAGAAGTGGATACGCTTATGGTTTAATTTATCTGTGAACTGAAAGAAAGCTGTGGCTATGTCGTTATATGCTATAAAATGTTTTGCATGAATAATAGAATGTGTCTGCCTTGCATCAAAAATTGAAATGAGATTTCATTTCGCATTTAGGTTTAAAGATTATTATCCTTAGGGAAGCTGTCATACAAGACCGTTGCATCTCACTGCGAGAGAGTACGGTATCGTTGCAATTTCTTTGTCGTCATAATTGAATATACAGGTAGATTTCCCAGAAAACCATCAGCTGTACGGTATGAAAATAGCGTATGTCCCGTAACAGTGTCAAGGGACACAACGCACTGACGTATCCAGGATTCCAGTAAGGAAAGGCTAAAATATGAAGCAATGTTATTTGTATCCTGGGAGAGGAGCTTTTGCTCCGCAGAGTACAGACTACACCTTATAGCTGAATTTTGCAGACGGATATTTATCGTTTCGTTATCACAGGACGCTCACATAGTGACGTCATAATATTGTAGGCTTACTATCTTGAATTGATATTAATCGCGTACATGAGACAGTGAGACGGCTATTATCAGTTAACGATACAGTTGCCGTTATCGGTAGATTTCTGTGAAATCTGCTTGGCACCACCAACAAACTTTTGCGACCCAGAGGGGACCGACTTATTTACAAGAAAGCTCTGGATAAGTTTTGAGTTACAAGCGATGGGTTGTGCTGCATTTTAGTAACTACAAAGACTACACAGTCAAACTCTTCAATTATCTTAAAGACAGACAGTCATCACCCCAAAGTATATTTTTAATGTACGGGTATGAAAATTCTCAGTTGGTGACTGCTCTTTGATTGACATCAAAGTTTGAAAATTTGAAAGATGCAGAGTTGCTCACATTCCACACAAGGCAGAGAGAGTGCTTTTATTACATTTTATAGCCTTGTATGCTCACCAGGACATGGCCTTAAGCAATAAAACAGGTTTATTCCTGCACAAGGAGTAGCTTCATATAGTTATGGGAGGAGCTAGAAGTTGCATAGTTGGGAGAATTGGAACTGTCTGGGATCATGAAAATTCCCCTTTAAGCAAAGTCAAACTTAAGGGGTCATGAAAAAGTTTCATGCGTTTCATGACCCTCTAAGTGAAACCTTAGAGCAAAATCATAGTGTCGATACGGCACAAGAACAACTTGTATCCGGCCGGTATTTTTTTAAAACTCTGAGATAAATTCGTCACATTGAGAAAGGTTTATTGTGATGAGACACATACATAAACATGAAAGTATATACAAATGAATAACTAGTTATTTGAAAATAAACGTTACTGGAGCGATAATATGCAGCAAAGGCCGGATATAGCTATGAGAAAATAGTGTTCAACACTTATTGGACATAACAAGACCAAGCATGTAAAACAACGTCTCCGATTGGCTCCTTTGCGCGTGAAAAACCCCTTTTTGAGAAGAAATGAAAAGTTTAGGCTGTAGCAATGGCGGACTTATTCATTTATCCGTTGGTGACAACCGTTCAAGTTTTGTTTTTTCATTCAGTGTGACAGTGGTAGCATGGAAGTACTACCTCGAATGGCAGGCTACAACTTGTTTGTATGACCGGGAGCAGTTGATGCTTCTCACTTGTATCACATCAACTGATGAAGGTCAGTACCTTAGAATTTCCCTATTTTCCCTTAATTACAACCGAAGGTGTAAGGACAATTTTAACATTTGCGGAGAGAACACAAACTAACATTTTCAGAGAAGTCGCCCCATTTTGGAAGAAGAAAATACGCCTTCTTAATTGCCACATTTAGTCTGTTGATAAGATTTAAAAATGGTCTTACTTAAAAGTCAAATTGTAATACATAATCATGGACCTCATCATTTATTTGTGACGTGCTGCTGGGAAAATATCTTCAACGAACACAATGATTAATTTCTGTTGCTGCATCCATATGTTTTCCACGTAATTTACATTGTTACTTTCAAATTATTTTGGAAGGTCACTCAGTTGAAATGTGCAACTCATATGAGATTTCATAATAAGTCCAAAAACGTACATTTACTGCTCACAATTGTCGTAACCAGGACGTAACTGACGGTGGGGGAGGAGGGATACAGTACGTTTTACGACCGCCGGTATTAGGAAGTACCTAATGCTGGAGAGGGTGTCCTGCCCCCATTTAAATTTTTTTCGAATAGATAAGTATCCCAACATACAATATGGAGTAATATGTTAACTTTTGAAGTAAAATTTGTGTTCGAGAATGAGCATTTGTTAAGGGTATTAAAGAAAAGAATTTTTCATCATATATCACTGTCTGCTCATAATATTAGAAATTTGATGTAGATGATAATGTGAGAACAGCTTAATGTACAGCACACGCAATTTCACTCGTTCCCTAGTAAGAATTTCAAAAAAATAAATAAATAAATAAATAAATAAATAAATAAATAAAATGTGATGAGCATTATAACAGACATGTACCGTATACACACTTTCACTCGTCTTTGAACTTATGGCACACGTAAGACACTTCAATGTTGTGTAAAAATATTTACACACAGCTTTGCGATAAGTTGAACATGTTGTGAGCAAACCGAAACAAATATTTCAAGCAAAGTATGGTAATATAGAGCAAAGTTATCACAAGTAATGTAATTACACTCAAAACGTCTAACATATAGTACTCTATGAAGCTCATTGATTGACCCTTACACTTCTGAAAGGTCATTGCCTTGGATCTCAAAGTTTGTTCTATGTAAAACGGCAAAACTTCTCGGGCTTTAAATGGTAAATCATCGTACATCCTTCCTAAGAGTCCGGATTGGTTGCTGTAACTGAAAAGACCAAGAAGTACTATTTATTGCACCATAAAAAGTCAAAGGTCTCAGCTATAAAATGGTAACAATGAATGAGTACGTTGGCTTTTCAATTTAAACTTTTAGATAGGGTACACAGGTGGCCCCAGGTGGAAGCTTTAATGGGTACGATGAAGTATGTATTCCCGACGGCTACCAGTCTTCCAGACGGTTTACTTGATCTTAGTCTCATAGAGCAAAAATCGTCAACAAAAAATCCAAAATTTTCAAATTTTCTGCAATATAACCCCAAATTTTAAAGTTTCTTCAATATAAACCCGTAATTTATTCAATAATGATCACAAATTTTCAAATTTTCTTTAAACACATTTTGCGTTTGCCATCCTTCCGGCAAACACTTGCATGTTGGGGTTTCGGGTTGCTGACATCCTCCTACTCGTTGGGGAGATTGGTCCCCTTTTCGTGCATATCTTGGCGCCATCCCGGATAAGGTTTAATCAGAAGTGACTCACATTGCACTTACATTCTTTCACAAAGACTTCACGAAATCCTTCCACTTTGTTTCTTTTCGATTCATATGTCTGAGTCACTTGCAAAGTACTGTCTTCATAGTCTGAAATGTTCTCAGACCTATTGGGGACTTTTTACCTAACCAATACACATACAATCTCACACATGCACAATGGTCTTCCACAAGAAAGCGAGGACATCATTATCTGCTATAGGTTAAGCTCTCAATTGCTAAACTACCGAGGTCTTGGGGAATCTATTAAATTCACCGACTGGAAGTTAGAGCGTTTTTGCTAAGGTCCTCACTCTGAATACAAGGAATAATACACACACAAACACAAACTAAAACTGACAAAAACGAAATGAATGCTTTTTGGTTGAACATCTATGCGTACTTGCCTAGATCTGTCTAGCAGTTCATTAATGGCGCCAACTATCTCTTCCGTCGTTGACGTGTGCACGTCTAAGCTGAGTCCCATTTTCTTGTCCGTCAGACGCCGGCCTAGATCGAATTGGTCTCCAAACAGCGGAAATGCCAAAACTGGCTTCGAATAATAAAGTGCTTCATACAGGCTGTTTATACCAGCGTGACTTATCAGCAAACGCGTTTTGTTGTGCGCTGGAAACAAGACATGAGCATAAACATTAACAGGAGTAGTTGTAGAAAATTCATTGTCCAGACGAAAATGTAAATCGAAAAGAAAACTTAAAACGGTCTTCCTAACCCAATGAAAAAGAATGTCAGAGATTACGAAACGAGAAGCAAAAAAGCACATGTGTTTTCGACCTCCGTGTGCGTTGAGCAAAAGCAAACATTGGTTCTCAACACAGAAGGGCTCCTAATTACGAAGCTCGAAGTCTCCTTGCTGAAACTGTTATTCAGTTCCAAAATGGTCACCCATTTTTTTCTACCCTTGTGCGGGTGCACAAACAAAAACGAAAACAAAGTTGTTTCGCCTTTGTGATTTTTGACGTTCATGTGCCTTTAGTGAGTTCTCCGTTGCAATTATTAGAAGTTTTATCGAACTATATATTGAAGTACCTTATCAGAGAGAAAATAATCATTATCACTATTACTTGACTATCGAGACCTTCAATTGTATAAATGAATGCAGAAATAACACAAGGGTGGATCTAGGGAGCACGTTTTATTTGACCTCTAGAATTTCCAACGGAAAGTTAAAAGAGGGGGTGGGGGAACTGAGGACTTTTGACCAAAATTTGAGTGATTTCGTTATAATAAACTCCCCCGAAAGGAGGTTATTCTTGGCCAAAGTATGGGGGGGGGGTGCACCCTCATCTCGTAAGCCTTTGGCCATAAGCAAGTCAAACAAAATACATTGCTTGAAATATTAAAGGCTTAAACTTCCCACTCTGATGACCTGCATACGTCAATGTAAGTAATTAAGGTGAATCAAATTTGCAGGTATGAATAATTGCGTATTGAGGTCAGAAGATCTGTTAACTCCGATCACCATTGCAGGCAGGTGTTAATCTCTTAAAGTCTGTTACAATTCGTTATCGGAATGGTCGACAAATCCTGCTTTTCATAATTTCTTACGAGTTTTACCTAATCGTTTTTCACATCAATTAAGTTATCACTCTTTGTGGGTTAATAAGATTTTTAAACCCCTTTTTCACTAAACCATAGGCCTGCGAGGAGGGGGTCTGGGGTGGTGGTCTCCCTATAACCAAAAAAATTGTTAATTGCAGGTCACTGGTTAGCCATTTTCAGGGCAGCATTCGTGATATGATTGTCAGCTAGTCAGAAAATTTTCAGGGCAACCACGTTCCGCCTTTGAAAATATCTTCCAATAAGCCTATGCCGTCAACTTTGCACTTGGCTAATGCACCATACTTTGCAGCCCAGGATGAAATCGGGAAGGGGGGTACGGAACCTTGTCAGACTTAGTCTTCTTTCCTCTTTTCCTAACTACTTTAAACTTTTGAGATGATCCGTATGATAACATGGTTGCCAGATGCCAGAGGGTAGTTCACAACCAGGACCTCCGGCCACTTTGAGGCTTCAAGCGTTCTGCCCTCGCAGGTTCGGGCTTCACCTTTGCAAAGTGAGCCTCTTTGTTAAACTCGTCATCCGGGACTGCCAAGCAACGTAAATAACCGTAAGATGTGTAAAAACACAACTTTAATAAGCATAAAAGTTGCACAAATGCAGCTAAAACAATTACTTTAAATCATCATTTATTCATGTAACATTAAACGAAAACATGTTGTTAATCTTTACCCTGAAAAGCCCATGCCGTGAGAATAGAGACAGTAAGAGCTGCACAGATAGGATTTGCCTGAAGTGGGGTTGGGGAGCCGGGTGTTACTGTACGTACTGTGTAAGTGGAGGGGCCTACCACCCCCCTGTGAAAATGTTTGAAATTAGTGATTGTCTGTGTACGCCATCTGGCACTTTTATTATCTTTTAAAGTAAACTTTGTGTTCAAAAATTTACATCTTCAAAGTTTTTTTAAAGAACAATCAAACGAATCATTGCGGCATTAAGGGGGGTAGGGTATGGCCGAATGTATTCCTACGAAACGTTAACTTACTCTATATGAAAGGCGATTAGACTTGTCAGCTTGTAAAGACAGTATCATTTAGTTTCCTTTCTTTCTTGCAAAACGTAAAGTAATATCTCGCAAAACGCATTTGTTTAGAATTCATTTTCATGTTGCATGTGGGTCTTTCAAAATGTTACGGTTGCTTACACTATGTTTTAAATGTAGAAGGAACCAAACATAGGCTTTTTTTCTTTTACATTATTACAGAATCCCTTTTGAGTTTTATCATGCCACGACTTTCTTACCGGTTTCCTCTTAACATATACCTTTCTGCAAAATGAGGGCAATACGATGTCGGTGAATGCTTCAAAGTACGGCATAATCCTGTCGTTTTTTTAGTTAGCGATTGGCGCGATTCCCTGATCACGTGATCCATAGGTCTAGTTAGGATGGTCAAAGGTTCTGGACTCCATGTAGTATGTACACTCTCTTGTACAGTGTATAGTTCAGATTACCTTTGACATTGTCTTTCAGTTGTAGTAACAACTGACAGACTGTCAAAGGTCTGACACACAATACAAAACAGTGCACATACTACATGGGGTCCAGTACCTGTCATCATCTTAAATATGGATCACTTGATCATCGTAACGTGTATGCGTTAGTGATAAGATACAGCCAAAACTACCAGCAAATGTCGACTAATTGCGCTGAAGGGGATACAAGGAAATTACAGTTACTCGCCAAGATTTTGAATGGTCTTTCCTGTTTCTTCTCTGTCATCTAGAGGGCACTTTGTGGGTATACTAACCATAGCAAATGTGGGTAGGCTTGGCCAGAAAATACCGTTCATTACTAGTGGCAGTATCGCACATGTACTGCCACTTGTAGAAGTTAAAATCAAAGTTAATGTCTTTGAACTATTGTAGTCTAAAGTTCAACTTATCTCAGTCTAGTTCATCCACTACTTACCCAACAATGCGGGCATCGGTACCCACTCAAAAACAAAAACATTTTCTGAGCGATGTTCAAGTTTAACTTCTTCTGGCATTTGCCAGATTATCGTGTGTGGGACTTTTGAGAGAGCCATAGCTACTTTGTTAATAATTCTGCGAGGAAGACCACGGACAAAAGTGCCGAAAGAGATAAGAATAAAGTTATCACCATGCTCTGCCATAAATAAAGTCCATGCCTAAGAGAAGAAAAAAACAAAGATGGACATCTTTCAATGAATTTGTCTTGGAAGCAAAAGGGAAGGCTTTTCTGGATTAATATTAGACAACGACATCATTGTCTAGGCTGTAAAGTGAGTCAAAATTTCAACCATTCATTTGTTAAGACCGTATACCGTCCTCACAGCGTCAAAGCAAATTTCCAAAGAAAACAAGTTAATTGATACCTTACAGAATCACTTTATGAATGTAGATTTATTGAAAGGTTAGGTTCTCGAGATATAAACAGTTGAAATCCTCAATTTACTATCATTTTTTTCTAAAAATTCCTTTTTGTTTTACACGACTGCGATCCCTTGCTGGGCATAGTAAATAAGTTTGCATACCTTTGGTCAAACTGGAAAACCCTAAATAAGCTTTTCCTTTTACAATTTCACCCCTGACGGTCAGGCAACGTTGAGATGGATGGGGAGTGAATAGAAACTCTCTGGTTGAGGTGGAACACCTAGAAGTATCCGGAGAGTTGCCTCTCGAACCCCATCATTTGTCCTATGTACACACTTTTCAAACATATTATTGATCAATCAAATTCACTTGCCTTTGTTTCCTACTACGTTTTAAGCTAATCGAATATTTAAAAAATAGCAAAAACAGATAGGCTATGATTGGAGGGAACTAGCAAGTGTCACATTAAGTACTGCAGTTCGTATTTACTAGTATCTCCGTACACTAATACTCCCTATAAATTTTGGTTATTATGGGAATCGTCGAAGACAAGGATTTTCTGTCATGTGTATCTGACATGATTTGTAGGCTCATGAAATTTGTGTTGGATAGCCTAAGCTTTTAAGTGTATGGCTGTAACTGATCAGGAAACATCTCTTTTCGTAAATGCAGTCCTCTTAGACACAAAATGAGATGTAAATTGCCCGTGCGATATTACCTTATTTAAACTCTGTTTTTCAGCAACGATATTTAGGCCAACAGATCCAATGACGTTTGGTGAAGATGGAATTGGATATTCTAAGGTCCAGTCAGCAAAGTTGAGATAAAACATAGAATCTGTCATACCTGTTCGAATGTCAACGTCGGTGCGAAAGTTATATATCTCCCTCAAGTTATCATAAACGGGAAAGAAAACTATGTTGAAAAATATGGACCAGGATAAGTCAACAAGCAAGTTATTGACACGTTGCAAAAACGTCATTCGCAAGGGATTTCCACTTTGCCAAGATGGTGAATAAGCTGGATTGACCGGTGTTGCAAAATAGCGAGCAAGGTTTGGCACTACTGAAATTGGAACAAAAGTGCAGTGAGGGATTCGAAGCATTTGTGCGATTAGGATGTTACAAAAAGACGTAGGATCCACAATTGCCATATCAAAGGACGATCTCACAAGTCTGTCTCGTAGATTGAAGTTTTTCAACATATCCTCACAATCCAAAGAAAAATTTTTCATGACGTCATTAAATGCAAATAACATTTCAGAGGCGACACCTTTGCCACTTAAAACCCGTTCATTTTCACTTCTCCTCCTTATATTCCAGCGCTTTTCTCCTAAATGATGTGGATATATTTCAAATGTAAACATGGATGCATGAGAAGGATTGCGGGCTCGAAACTGAAATACATCGCTAAGAAGAAAGGTGACATTGTGACCATTGGATACCAAGCTTTCGCCAATGACAGCCATGGATGTGTAATGGCTGCCTTCTCCGTTGTAAGGAAGCATAAGGATTTTTCCTGGGGCAACGAGTACAACGTTACATGTCACTGTAAGAATAACACATAGAAGTAAATGCAGCATAATGTTTATTTCTAGTTTGGATCCACGCCAACTGTACAATGATTTGCAAGTATATGAATGAGCCGGAGTGCGATGATAGAATACAGTTAGATTCGTTGTACGTACTTATATCGTAATGTCTAACCGGCAGAATCTCTAAAAAACATCCGGTGCTTGGCAATTTCTAAGGAGGTCTAGACTGTGTTACATGCGTTATTTTACCCAAGAGTATACTTCATGGCCTCTTAAAGGTTCTCAAATGCACTTATCAAGCAACAGCTAGCTGGGTTTGATTTAGGATTGCGTTTTCTAGTGGTCATCATATACAGTAGAGTCGTAAAGCTACTGGCCAAGCAAGAAACTTACTGGTCGCACTTTCTGAATTAATATAGCCTATCCTAAACACTCACCTATCATGCTTCCTAGAATTCTTACTAACTTGGTTAACCTACTGGCTAAGAGAGTCAGGTAAAGCTGCTTAATAGAACCCTGATCGCTTGTTCTAATTTTATAGTTGTACCAGCATTTAGTAGACATTTGTATTTCAGAAATTCCAACGACAAACTAGGCAGAAAAGTGAAAATGAACTACTTCTCCAGTGGAATTACTGCGTCCCCAGAATAGGGACAACAAACTTAACATGACCAACCGCTCAGCCTTTAGACTCTTCGTTGGGTTTCCAGTCATGGTACCGGATAAAGTAATATAGTGCAAATGTTGAAGCTACTTCGGTGTTTAAGCACGGTACGAAGTACGTGCTATAACTTGAAAATATACAGTTACGAAAATCGCTTTTTTTACGTATATTCTTCGTTAGAGTAATCATCAAATTTGACTTATTGGAAATTAAAGGAGGAACTCTCCCCGGAGATAAAAACTAGTTTAAAGACTAGACGCTCATCACTCCAAGTCTACTTTTGGTCGAGGCAACCCAAATTCTCCTTTGACGACTGCTCTTTGACTTTTGGAAGTTGGAAACTTAAAAACATGCGGAGTGGCTCACATTTCATATTATGCCGAGAGAGAGTGTTCTTATTACACATTAGGGTATTTTAGGGTATTTTAGGGTTGTGTCTCCACAAGGAGGAGCTTAAGACATTTTTGGGAGAGGCTAGAAACTATTTAATTGGGAGAATTGGGACTGTCTGGGATGAGGAAATTTGCCCTTTAAACAAGTTATACTTGTCGAACTTAGCAAGTTTGTCCAAAGCTGATCTCTCAAAATTTTGGGAAATTCAAGTTCTTTACCTCAAAAGTTAGTTTGGTTTCCCTCCTTGGGAATTTTCTTTAATATTCCTCTTATTTTCTTATTTAGTTGTGTACAAAGTCAGTCTTAAAACCTTAAGTATAGGCCTGCAATGGTTGTCATGCTTCTTACTCCCTCTAGCCATGTATCACTTTTAATATATTGTTGGCCTACTACATGTTCAAGGGTGGCAACTCTCTGGCATCAGGTATTCGCCCCTACAGGCACCTCTAGAGGCAATTCCATGACATAACCCAGCGTAAAATAAAACTTCACACAGTGCATGGGTCTGCTGCCTTCCCAAAGCAAGGGCTAACAACTTCTACGTCACACTCAAGAATTAGCCACTCTTAGTGTGTACGCAGCGGCTGTGATGGTGTGATAAAGAAGCCCACTAGCATTATTCAAAGATTACGGTTACTAGCCTAAAAAGCAATCGCGAATCGCGAAGCCCTAGAAGCTGGGGATCCGGGCCTCACTTAGGAAACCTGGAAGATGTGGAGGCCACGTGATCTATGGTGTAATCTGAAGAGGCATTTGCCTACAATTTTAATCCATTAAATGGCTGTGTTCACCATTTTCGAGTTTAATTTCATTGAATCAGCTATATTGCAAGAATGGAACGTGCGCTCTCTATTTTTTAGGATACTGGAAAAAGGGGGAAGGGATGCCCTCCACTCTCGAAAGAGGGAGGGGGACATGTTCCTCCGTCTCCTATCTGTTGACGCCCATGTGTCTTGTAGAGTTTGAATTGTGCGATTATGTTACCGTTAGCAAAGCAAAAAGTCTACTTTGTAATTCTTACAGCTATTTAGCTGCTATTTGTTGCCAAGTAGCTTATATTATACCCGATATACTACTGGATGCGATCCGGCTACTCGAAAAATGTGGCAAATGTTGCAAATATTTGCAAACATGAAAATGAGTGTCAAGAAAAAATCTGCACTTTTGCTTGGGATCGTTTAGGAATTATAAGTAACATTTAATAACAGGCCTCGAATCTGACTCTATTAGGCCTTGGCTAAATCTTCAAGGCCGCAAAAATCGGCCTGGAGACCTCCAACCCTGGTCCATACCAGACTGGAAGATCACCTATACATCTATAAAAGTTTATAAAGGCTTAGTTACTTCATTTGTATCAATTTCAAAGGATTAATTGCATGACAATTCATCTTCTTGCAGCTATCGATAATATTAATAGGTAAAGTGTAAACTTTTTCCCTACCATCTGTAGTAGCTCAAGAGTATGATGTATTTTGATGGGCCCTAAAAGCAATCCCAAATTTAATGTTTCGTCAAGTAGTTGATTTTTAAACTTATATTATTTACTTTGTTCGGCTAGTTCAAATATTTTCATCAAAACATGAGTGAAGTTTGCTTTGATATTTTAACCTTTTGACTCTTTTGTGGTGACGTACTTCTGCTACTAGAATCTTCTTTGACAAAGCACCGACAAAGAATTACAAGTGCAATTATATCACAAGTTGTCTCTGTTTGAAACTGATCAAATATAGCACACGCCACGAAGTGCGCAAGTAATTACATTCAACAAATTTTCATTTCAAAATGAAATTCTGTAATTCCATGTTTTTTTCAGATTTGTCATGGAATACATCTGTATCTTTGAGGACAGAAGCTGAGAATGAAATTTGCCCACAACCCCTAACCATTAGTCAAGGTCTGGGAAGTGGGTGCCACAGGTGCAAAAAACAGAACAAAAACAGTGGAGAAAGGAGGTAATGGCCTTCGGTCTAGCCATTACTATTATTTGGGGAGCACCCTACTCGACAAGCCTTCTGGATTTTTAGAGTGCTTCCTTTCACAGATGTTATGTATTCCCTACATTTGTGTGCATTGTTTCAAATATTATCAAATATTGTGGAGAACCAAATAAATGAAATGAAATTAACTTTTTTGCTCCAAATTGCAGTAACTTACTCCATATGGATTAGAGTTTTCAATAAATTGTTTCGGAAATGTGTGATTTTGAAAACACTAGAGCTATCCAGATAAAGACAGAAATTCATTTATGAAATAGGAACTTATTCTTCAACAGAATTAACATAAAAGATGAAACTTAGATGGTAATTCCTAAAATAGATTCTGATCGGTGAGCAGATGAATTTCTGTGAAGAAGTTGACTATACTGGAAGTACAGAAATAGTTTGATTTAAGTGTACCTGTGTGTGCATGCTAGTCTTTATCCGAGACACCCTAGAGAAGGGCAAAGAAATTTGTTCTATGAAGATTCATGGTTGACAGTTCTAACATTCTAAAAGCTAAAAAATTTTTACTTAGTTACGGCCGGAACGAACTTTTGCTCACTGGTTATCATTGGATTACTCTACATGCTGTAAGACTCTGATGAAGTCTTAAGCTTCCAAAGCCCGCTAGATCAAAGAACAAGTGGGATGACATTTCTCCTAGTCTTTTGATGACTTATAGTTGGCTTTGTAAGCTCAATTTTACATGATTTGTATCAAGCAGCAAAAAGTTCCTCACACTAAGTTACCATCAAGGCAACTGTTAGTTTAAAGAATTTGGAGCATGTGCTGAAATACGCACTAATAAATAAAAAGGGTGATGCTTTGACTGTAACAAATGGAATGTTTTATTGTGATAAATACCTACTGTATTATAATAAAAATGTGATGACGTAGCAATGCATAGGAGTACACACATTTGTAAGTCAGGAAACAAACATCTTGTAGGCTATCACAGATGTTACATTATTTGTTTTTATTTTTTCTATATTTAAGAACTTGGCAAGAAGATCGCTAATGAAGGCACTAAATGTCAGATATTGAAAGAAGCAGTTACCAATCTCTAAAGGAAAATCTCATACATGTTCAACAAAATATATGGCTCATTCATATAAAGTTTCAAGCAAGAGTAGCTATGTCTCTTCACAAAATCAACTTTATCTTTTAATGTCATAAAGGCTTGAATTGAACAAATAATTAAATGTTACATAGTATGTTCCCTTAAGTTCCCATCCCAATTATCTTTGCTTGCGTAAACCAGACGGATATAGTACATTTCGATAAAATCCCTTATGTTATCAAATTGGAGATAATGCCAAGAAAAAAAGTCTGAAATCATTGTAAAGATATCTATTACATAGTTCAACTAGGAAATCTTGTATTTGTAGTATCTTTCTTCATACACTGGTTAGCGACGTAGATCATTACAACTTCATGCTGAATGACCTCAACATCAAAATACTGATCAAAATTTGAAATCATTTAAATTAAGTAGGTCATTTCAGTTGGAAACCTAAGACTGCTCTTAACATGACAACTTTTTTCAGACTTTGTCCTGACTGAAGACCTGGATATCCCCAGAACGTTGGGTTTAATTGCTTCAAACGTCACAGCCTATATCTACTCGGCAATAGCATTTGGTAACATTTGGGCAGTCACAGCTCTCATGTTTTGATTTATCCTTACCGCGAAAATAATGTTTCTAAATCTTATATGTACCCGAGGTTTAATTGGGTCGGGTATTCAACTAATATAGAGCTGCTGTTCTTGACCTACTAACGGAAAGACCAAGAAATGAAAAAGAAACCACAATATATCAAACCCATCAAATTTACCACAAACCACTTTTTGAACACAATTTAGCCAAGCGGACATCTAGAAGTACCGTAACAATAATTTGAGTGGTATCATGTCAATATGAGAGGATGACAACTTCTATCTGTCAAACGGAAACACTTTTAGAGTAACAATCCAACAACTTTAATAACCAACTGTCCATAATACAGTAAGATGTTTCAACTTATCAGCCATCAAATGACACCTTTGCACCCATCAAGCTGTTTTACCTGCAACAAAAACACTTCAGCGTTTAGTTGATGGATATTCACTAAACACTACATTCTGCATATCATTTTCAAATGTCTTGTTTAGGACACTTTTCTTTCCTGTTTGATTTCTAAATATTTCACCGTTTGGTTACCGTCCTATATATCTAACGTTCGTTTCCATTTGAGAGCGCACACTTTTAATTAACAAACAAATGCCTAAATGTTTCTGATCGATTGCTCCTATAGGTTATCTTATCTAGAACGAAGCCACGCTTGATGAGGAGGACTTAAGTCTGATAAGTTGGCCAACCCCAGTCTAGAGTCCGGTCTTGGTACCGAACACCATTTGTCAAAACCTTGTTTGGTTTTTGCCCCTCCGTTTCTGATGACTGGACTTTAAAGGGGAATGTTGCGTTCATGGTACACCAAGTTTTCATTACCTTACAACAGTGGTTCTCAAACTTTTTTAGACTACCGCCCCCTTCCACCATCTTGAACCGTCCCAATGCCCCCTCCCCAACCCCCTCAACACGATTGTCCTACCATCCATAGTGGGACGCTCAACAATATTTTTTCCCAGTTAACTTTTTCTATTACAAGAACAACAAAAACCCGCAGAAAGCAGGCATACTGTGAAACTGGTATAGAGAGCCCAGATGTAGTTAGTGCGAAGGGTGAGGTTGGTGTAACGCCGCGAGATTACGAATGTCTGGCTCCAGTTTAGTGAGAAGTGGAGGGGAAGAACTAGTGGAGGGGATCAGACCCCCTGGGTGCCTTATTGTGATCTAAATCGCTGCAGTGATGTGTCATAATCGCCAGGGACCCCCAAATCAGCGCCAATGTCCCCTATTCTCCGTGTACTCTCTAGCGCCCACCTGAACTTCCCAACGCCCCCGGGGGGGGGGCGGTAGGGACCACTTTGAGAACCACTGCCTTACAACCTTCTTTAAAGGTACCGAATTGAAGGTAAATAAAATTAAGGCAGCACGGTAGCCTTATTTTCAAAAAAAAGGTTCTCCCAGGAAATAAATTTAGTTATTCGTAGCTCGAGAATAATTTTTTGGCCTAAACGTTCAAAATTTGAAATGATTCAACACCCCAACATTTGTACTCCATAATATCTTGGGAAGATAAAGCTATAATTCTTGAGTTGGTAAGACTGAATGGTTTAATGCTGATTACAGCCTATTTCGTTGTATGACATATCGGTACAATGTAAATGCAATACTTCGCTTTACGAAAAAGGCTAGTACTCTTAATCGTACACTGTACAAAGGACTAGGCCTCAGACTTTTTGGTTAGAATTCTGCCTAATCCATGACGTTAGGTTTCGGGCAAAATGATTTATTGCCATTGCCTCTCTTCACTCAGGTGTTTAAGTGAGGACCCCAGAAAAGCTTGAATATGGGTGTCAGAGAGATTGTCACTTAGGTACGTTGCACCTTTAATTAGGTCTGTCTAAATAAGGTTGCTTTATAAATGCAAACATTGTGGTAGCACCATGACCACTTTGCCATTGCTCTGAAGTGTGCCTTTCTTGGTCAGCAGGTGTGGATTTATTTACTTTTATTGATTTAAAAACGACTAGGTTATTTTATCTAATAAAGCTTTGAATGTGTAATTGAACGATGTTAGTGTGTTTATTTGCTAAAACTCAAAAGCATTTCCTCGTAAAGTTTGTGTTGCAGCAGAGAAAGTGATTTCTGTCCTTTGAAGGACAGAAGACCGTCATGGAATTATCAAGACTGAATCCCCTTGGAGTCACCACTGAGTTAAATTACCATGAAATAGGTACGGCTATTCATAACACATACAGCGGTATGAAGACGAAACGACTTTGCTAAGCCCCTGAGATGCTACCGTGATGTTTAGTAGAATTAGCTTGGAAGGTAAAGTGAAATTTACCTTAAAAATCCAAGAGTTTGGTAATATGCTATGGAAAACATCTGATACTGTAAATAATTATCATTTGATGATAACTATTATGAACAATTGATTTCATACTTTATTAATAGTTATAGAAATAGCTAACAAACAGTCATTAGGGACTGGCAAAGGGCTATCTTGCGGAGGTTTTTTTTATTTATTATCCCTCTATTTCATACAAAACCTTGTCAAAAAAGCAACGCCTTTTGAACTGTATGTGCGACTTTATTTACTTTTATATTAGAAACAATAAATGTACATAATTTTACAAAACTGTGGTATGATATTTAAACTTATATGTATTGGAAATTTTTGAAGAAATGTTGTTAGGAAAGATGATAAAACCGTCGTCCAAAGATTTTCTATGGCTGTGCAGATATTTATTACGCAGTTACAAAGGATTAATGAAACCTACTAGAGAAAGTTAACACCTGGGCATTAGGTAAACATTAACATATGACTGTGACATTGACCAAGTTTAACACATGACACTATGACATATTAGCTCTAGGATAAGGGTCATTGAAAGCGTTATTTTGATAGATGGGTTCGTGCGTGAATGAAAGCTTTCCATGACAACTGCTTGTTTAGATAATTCAGAAAGAAGAGAAAAGTGGGAAGCCGTAGTAGGCCTATATAGTTACATTCGATGACTTTATCATATCTTTTTCATTTACTGCAACACCAGAGATGGACCGTTGCTACATGATCATCCTGCTTGGTTTGTTACTGCTCATTGAGCAATGTTTTGCACTAACAAAACCAACGTCTATTAAATTAGAGAATAATGAGTACACGGGAGTTCTTTTTGCCATTCACCCAGACGTTCCAGAGGATCCTCAGTTGATTGAAGAAATACAAGTAGGTAATTTTACTCTTTTAATGCAATTAAGACTGTTTATGGGCAAGTGAGGCAGGGGTTTGGGGAAGCGACGTTTCTCGTAAACTTAAAAGTGTCAATCAATTTCAGAGCAAGATATAAGTTATCAGATGATTGACAATATATTTTCAGGGCCAAATTCATGTCATAATTATTTTTCCAATAGATTTTCTTAATTGGATATTCATAAACAGGTAAATTCGTTTACGTTATTCGTAATTCCCTAGGAGATTCTCTTACACTCTAAAAAAAGTTGGTTAAAAAGGGTTGGTTAAAATTCAAAGTGCCCAACCTGGGCAGTTTGGTAACCACCAAAGTGGTAAAACAGATTAACCAAGTGAGTTGGTTAACCTTCAGGTTGGGTAAAGTCCATCTCTCTTGCAATATTACCCAGGTTGGTTAAAGTGAACTGATTTGCGCGCCATACGTTCCTACACAATTAATGAAAAGGTACTATACTGTACTGCAGTATACGGACGGTACGTATGTACCTACGTACACTTGTACAATGTTGGGCAAAAGAACCGAAAAACCTATTGACCAACTATTGGTGAAATGGTTTAAGTGAATTTCTTTACCCAACACTGGTTCAACATGCCGCCAGTTAATTCTTTTAATAACACCTTTTTCTAGATTTTTACATTCACAATTAACATTTTGCAAAACGTTTACTTACACTGTGGGAATTTTTGCTACAACATTGTGAGAAAAGTGCATGTTTAAAATGCTGTGAAATGTTTATATAACTATCCTTTGAATGGAACATTCCGAATTTTTCAAAGGAAATTTGTGTTTATCCTTTATTGCAGGTCTAATTGATATAAATTGAAGCTGGCAATGGTGAATTCTTACAGAAAATCATGTTTCTCAGTTGTACAATACAACATAAAAAAGGAAAAATGAAATATCGTGAAGAAAATTGTATTTTTAATCGTTAATAATAACAAACAAGTCTCACTGAATATATATAATAGCCAGACCATAACTCTCATTTATATATAAATTTCTGCTTAAAATCCTGCTACTTTGCAAAAAAAAAAAAAAAAAAAAAAGCCTCCTTACCTGGCGCAGAAGTGTCCGTGATCACGACGGCGGAGCTCCCAGGTGGGACCTGTTCTGTTCAGCCAGTCTAGAACGGGACCACTGTCAGGTGGTGTCAGTTAAGTCAAAGTTTGTCCCTTGGGGACGTTGTTACTCCTTCGGGGAGCAGAACTCCTTCGGGAGTATTGTTTGGTTTTCGCCCCTGGCTCTTCGCCAGAGAGTAAGGGGACTTTTGGAAAAAAAACTGCCTCCGGGGCACCCTTGGGCAAGGTGCACCTGTATTTGCCCCGGTGCTTTTTAAGTGCTGTTGCCTTCGGGCGTGGTGTTGCCTTCGGGCGTGGTGTTGCCTTCGGGCTTAGTGTTGCCTTCGGGCTTAGTGTTGCCTTCGGGCTTAGAAAAGAGAAAAAAAAAGAAAAAAGAAAAAAAAAAGTGACTAGCATTAGCATTAGGGTTTTCGCCCCTGGCTCTTCGCCAGAGAGTCAGGGGACTTTTGAAAAAAAAAGCTAGCATTAGCAATGCCGGTAGCTTTTAAAACTTCTCTGAGATGTTCTAACCCCGTTGTGTGACTTGTTTCACCCAACCTTTGGTTCCGTATGCCTCCTAACCGAAATTGGGTAATAAATTACCCAACTTGGTTGGTTAAATATTTTACCTAAAAGTTGGGCAAAATTTTTGCCCAATTGGTTGGACAAAATGTTTGGTTAATTAGTTGGGCAAAAAAATTGCCCAACTAATGAGTAAAACCCTTAACCAACTAAGTTGGGCAATATTTTACCCAATTCCGGTTAGGTGGCATACGGAACCAACGGTTGGGTAAATTTTTGCCCAGGTTGGGCAATAATTTTTTTAGAGTGTAAATAACTGGAGGTAAATGTCTTTACACGTTTGGAAATTCTGCATTTTGTCTGAATATTAGATTGTGGTGCATGAGATTTATCATTTGTCTTCAGGAGTTGCTTTTTTGATTTAGATAAGTCGTGATATGACCATCACTACTGGAATCTACAGAAAATGTGCATGGCAAGTAATATTTCGTTACTAATGGAAGATATGTCAAATAGCAACTCCCTGGTCACATCAAATAAGAACGGCAATGGTTCCATCAGGGAGTTGCTATTTGACAAAAAGCAACTCCCTGGTTCCATCTACTTCGTAATAAAAGACGTCCTTGCCACGCATTTCAATAGAGCAATAGTCAGCTAGAAATGATGACAGCCACCTGTTACTGTTGTTTTTTCAATTGAACGTGTTAGTTTGGATGTACAAAATAGAATGAACAGTGACAAAATTGACACTTCAATTTGACAAAAGTGTTTAGTGAAGTATACTTAGGTTAGCTTATTTGAGTAGGTTAAATATTGCAGTATTGTAGAAAGCATTCTTGCTAGGCTATACTAAAGTGAGAATGTCACGGTGACATAATCTTAAGGCAAAGTAAGAAAGTACTGACTTACAAGCTTTCAAGGAAGGCGTGGTTGCTCAGCGCAAATGCCGACAGGTAAGCTTCATCTCAGAAAGCCTAACAGTGCAAACATATATCAGGAGTGTAAACGTTAGGAACATGAATCATGTAAGCCTCAAGTTAAATAAAAGTCATAGGAACTTCCAATCAACTTCAATTACCGTCAGGTTGACGAATTTACTCCATTTGGTGAGAAAATTGCAAAATTTGATTCTGAAATAGAAAAGGCCTATTTTTGTATGACTTGTGTACCTAAATCTCACCTTTATCATTCACCCACACAGCGTATGATCATCGATGCATCGCCCTATCTTTACAAAGCTACAAGGAATCGGGCATTTTTTAAGAGTGTGACAATCTTAATTCCTCAAACATGGGAAGATAAAGCTATCTATCAATCACCAAAGAATGCAACATTCGAGAAAGCAGACGTCATCATTGCCGAGAAAAACCCACGTTATAATCCTGAGGAGATATTCCCAGCTTCACCATACTGTAAACATTTCGAAGGCTGTGGCAAACAATCCGCCTACATTCACTTCACACCAGACTATTTAACACATCCGCACACGGAACTGTTTTTCGGAAACAAAGGTTTGAAATTTTTCTTAAAATTAAGATAACCCCTTAGATATCGTTACCCTTAAATTCTTTTTGATAATTCAATTTGAATTCATTACATATAGGATAAATTATTTCGTTATGAACTCAAAATAATTTTAGTTCTGTGTGATATATTTTCGTGAAGGTTACCTCAGTGAGGGTAATTATTCTATTGTTCGTAAAGTCCCATGGACTGTTAACAAACTTTGCCCAACATGTTATATTGGGGTTGGATTTTCCGTCTTTCAGGTGGACAATGAAAATGAGAGTTTGCCAGTGAGAAAAATATACTGTCGAAAGGGATAGGGTTTAAATAAAAGGTATGGTAGTTTGACCCAGCCATTTACCAACAGCTACGTAACTTTGACACCTTGTTGAGACAGTAAGATTACAAATTGTGTTCATCAAAATTTATTCAAAAAGTTTTAGAATAATGACGTAATCATGCTGCTTATGCTATCCTAATATTCATATGGCATATCTTAAATTTGTAACAATGACTGTTTCCAAGAGGAAGGAAAAAGTCATGAGTAGTGGCGAACCACCCCTAGTTCACAGAGGGGGTTTGATTTCAAAAGGAGGTTCGATTTTAAAAACGAAGCCATTGACGAACCACTCAACCCCCAATGCGTACGGGCCTGTCATAGGAACTTTCAATCGATTTCAAGTACTGTTTATTTTTCTCAGCAGAGAATAAGTAGGTACCGACAAGGTGAGAACTTGCTTTGACCAGGGAGTTGCAAACAGATTGAACCTGCTCAGACCACAACAAGAGTACACTGTAGACAGATTTGAGGCCATTTAACATTTCACAACTTTATTCAAAAAGTTTGTGGCAATAATACCTTACAAAATTGCTAAACAAAAGAGTGTATCCTTTGTAAAATAACAAAGATTTCTCTTTAGGTCGAATCCTGGTTCATGAATGGGGACATTACCGTTGGGGTCTGTTTAATGAGTACGCAGACGAAATTGCTGATCCAGACGAATCACAAGAGTTTTATTTTTCTCAGCAGAAGAATAAGTGGGTACCGACAAGGTGAGAACTTGCTTTGACCACAACAAGTGGGCTGTAGACAGATTTGTAGCCAATTATCTTTTCACATTGCTCTTTTTAGTACAGATTGGTTGTTTGTCGTTTATTAATTCAGATATATGCAACATTTATCTGAAAAAATACAAAATAAGAAAGTAACACATGACAAATACTTCAACAGAAACCCACGATTTTTAAATTTTCTTCAGTAAAATATTAAACTTTTCAAATTTCTAAAATTATCAAATATTTTCCAATAAAAAAACCTAAAATTTTCTCCTAAGCACTCAAGGTTTCTGGGCCGCAAAGCGCTTCGGAAATTTGCGTTCGCCAACCTTCCTGCAACCCGTCGCCTTTGTTTGGGCTTCGACAAGCTGTTCCCTCGTCGGAGAGCTTGGTCCCTAGTTGGGAAAATCCTGGAGCCAGCCCAGTGTATTCTACCTACAGTATTACAAAATAATGTATGTAAAACTGGCACAATTGACAACATGCACATTAAGAACAACACCCTACTCACGTTCACTATAGCTATCTACTATATGCCCCCTACCTGTCTACCCTCACCAAGTAATTTGCAGGTGTCCAATAGTTTTGTGGGAACTTCATGCCTAAGCACAAAGTTGGCAGCTTGTATTTGTTGCACCAGGGAGGGGCTAATAACACCTCCTTGGTAGAACTAAATTGATGTTTCTTTTGCATTTAACGAATGTAGATCCTTCCATGCTTATGGAAAAGTACTGGCTCGCTCAGCGAGCTACATAATTCCGAGTGCTAAAGTTTCAGGTGAAGCAACGAATCAGCACTTTACTCGGTATATCAACATTGAGCATTTACAGGTATCAATTACACACATATGTTGTGCAAAACATCATGTCATGGAACAGGGAGAGGGGAGCAGCAACCCAAAGCCCCACCGCCCCGTTTGGCACTTAAATGGCAAATTGTGAAAACAAACTGGACTAAATTCAAACTTACTTGAAACCGCGACCCGTGGGCCGACGATTACAGGTCAAACCAGAGCAGTTTTGGGGAAAATGACCAACCACGATATTGACCAACTCTGGAATTACCAAGGGTGAGAAAGTGCGTCGGTGGGGATGAGGATCGTCCAGGGGGATGAGGATGACCCAGGTGGAAATCGTCACCGAGGGTTGTCCGGGGACGACTCAAAACAGATCACTTAAGTATACCGTTCCTGATCCCGCGCTTGTCATTTCGTTTGACTCAAATTTATGGGGTGTTCTAATGTTGACAACGTTTCAGGGGAGGTTAAATACCAGAACTATTGATGCTTTTAATGCAATTAAGAACTATGCCCTCGTTGAATCGATCAAATGTTTCTCTAGTAACCTGCACTTTTACAACCATTTTGTAAAAATATGATCTTTTTAATACCAAGTCAACCCTTCGGGATCGCAATTTCATTATTAAATGGCCTAGCCACCTAGGCCTAAATGACTGGAACGACTTGCATGATAATGATTGGTGGAAGGATTACACTAAAGTGACTTTAGGGCAAATGTTGGATACGGCCTTATCGCTTTAACTCAAACCAACAATTGAATTGCAATCATTTCAGATGCGCAGATGACTGGATATCCTACAATCTTGTATATGATCCTAAAATGAAAAGATACCGATATTGTGTTGGTAACGAGAACGTTGGATACGAAGACGGGTGTGTAAGCATTCCGATGCCTTCACAAAGCCGGGTTACCGCTTCAATCATGTATGGTTACACCAGCGTACCAGAGGTAAGAAATAGCTAACAGATGGGAGGTGTTGTGGTACAGTAGCAACCATCTGTATTTCCTCAATTGAATTACACACTAACTAAAACAAAAATTACATTTCCTCTGAATCCTTTTGAAGTTTTTCCCAACTACTACTAGCTTCCACTTCCTATAAAACTGACAAGATGGCATTCATTACTTTCTCCAATTTTTCATGGCCGTGAACAGTAGCGACAATTTGTGTGAAGAGTTCACAAGTTCAGGGGAAAGAGGTAAATGCCTTAAGCAAAATTTACTGAGTGAAAAGGTGAGAGTCAAGGGGATCATACCAAAATCGAGGGGAGATATGTCCTTTCCCACGGGATTTCTGCCTTTGCAAGTGAGGATTTTAAGGACTCAGCCGTTTCTTTCCCTTTTCCAGAATTCTTCATTCATCCAGAAGGCAAATTTTCCTTCACAAGCTTCCAGGCCTATAAATTCCTCCAAATTGCCAGGGTTCCCCCTGGACAACCCCCGACAATTCACCCAGATAATTCCGTTCTCGGACTGTTCCCACAAAGGACAATTCCAATTTTTGGTAGGGGGTGGAAATGGTCCGGGTTAGGAATTGTCCAGCTGGGAACTGTCCACGGGGAGTTGTCCGGTCACAATTGCCAGTGATACCCTACTTCATATCTATGTGACAAAGCCGCTTACTCATGTGGTTATATATCGCAAAAGTTCCAACTACTTCTTTATGGCATTATTTCTGTTGAGATGATTCGTATCAGTTCTAGTTCTTAACAAAAGTATATTAAAATTTTGCCACGGAAGTTTTTAACTGCAAACGAATAGAACACGTTACCTATACAAAGACAGAAAGGAGAACACATTATATTATATAGGATGTAGCCTAATAACAAGGATGCCGAGTTACGCAGCCTAATGGCCACCTTACTGTACATTGTCAATACCATAGAGAATAGACCTGCATATGGTGTCACGAAGGAGAAAGTGCTCCCTTGTTTGGAGGAAAATGGAGGAAAAGCGCGTATCATTGCAAGTTACACCAATAAATGCAGACAGCTGATTTGTCAACCAATCGTATACGCGCGTAAGTCTACTACACGTGCGGAGAAATCCATGCCGTTCGTGCACGTGTGCTGAATTGTTTTCCCCAAAATGACGTCAGTGTGATGTCAATGCATAAGGTCTATAATAAAGCTAGATTACGCACTGAGTGCACTCCGTTGTAAGCGTTCCGATATGAAGAAAAATAGCCTACTTAATTACTACAGCTGAAATACTTTTGCCCTCCGCTTGTTGGTTGCGAATGTAGTCGTCATACTGTTACCAAGCTGAAGTTAGCCAAGGATTCGCAGCACAGGATTCGTTTTCTGAAGCTGGCACAGGATTCAACTCAATGTTTCTACTTTCGAGAAAAGAATTTTTTTGGAGGAGATGGTGATCAGGTGAACACTAAAATTAGCGTAGAAATATCAATAAAATAGTTTCGAATTTCTAAGACAGGGGGAAACAGCATAATATCGAAGGCGTTAAAACTCAAACCTGTTACGTGAATGGCGGACGATTTTCTCGGAAATGTGAGAACACGTTTCGGAAAGTTAGTTTTGAAAAGGCGCAAAAATATCTATCTGAATCGTCGGCTGAACTCAGCCCATCAGCCCATAGACTTGAATATTAGTGCAGTTGGGGAGCAATGCAGTGGCCATGTGAGCTACCCGGTGAGCTACCTAGCCGGATTTTATAGGTACGATTTGCAGGCACGGCGGAAGTGTAAGTGTTTCAAATCTTTTCCTTTCCCTTTTCTTCTTTCCCTCTTCCTCTTCCCTATTTCTTTTTGTTTTTTCTTTCCCTCTTTCTCTTTCCTTTTCTTTCTCTCCTTTTGACCTTTGCCTTACTCTTTTCCCCTCTCTTTGTTTCCCCTTTCCCCACTTTTCATTTCTAGCTCTCTTCTTCTTTTCCTCTTTTTCTTTCTTTTTTCTTTCTCTTTTTTCTTCCCTTTTTGCTTTCCTTTTTCTTTCTCTTTTTCTTTCCTTTTTCTTTTTTCTTCCCCTTTTTCTTTCCTTTTTTCTCTTTTTCTTTCCTTCTTTTCTTTTCCTCTTTTACTCCCTCCTCTCTCTCCCCCATTTCCCCACCATTTTTTCCCAGGTGGGCGACCCGCCCACCCCGCCAACCCTCTGTCTACGCTACTGGGAACTTCCCATGTTCTTGTCATGTTCCGGAACAGCCAAACAGCCTAAAACAACAGCTAAATCTCACAGATACCCTCTTATTTCCTTTCCAATGACTTTTTATATTTCAGGACAAATATTGCACTTTCAAGGCAAACCAAGGAGTTACTCTGCGTGAATTGTACAATTCCGTGAGAAAAATATTATCACATTACGGTCGAGAACCATTCTTGAAATAGATTACCCGGGTACACTAATCCAAATTGAGCAGACTGTAATTTGCCTTTCATCATTAAATAAAACAGTGTTCGTGGAAGTAGATGTGCTCTATGAACAATGGTTGAGAACACACAGAGAGAAATAAGGGTTTTCTCTGAAACCCAAGCTAGTGATTTTTATTAAATAATTTGAAATGTTTATCACCAATAAAATTGCTCATGAGAGATAATAAGAAAATCTAGGCTTATTATTAACCAGGGCCATAGCCAGGCAAAGTCTGATGTGGATGGGGGGGGGGGGCTAAGATAGCTTTCAGGGGAGAAAAATTTTACGGTGTAAGAAAATATTAAGATGTATAAAGGCAGTAGTAATTGTTGTCCTTTAAAATTTCCTTCTCATTCGAGATTTTTTGGGGGAGGGGGAGGGGGGTTCGCCTCTGTAGCTCCCTTGACAATGTGGCTACTATTAACGAGTTAAAAATGTGCGATGATCAACAGAAATATTAGCAGAAAGATTCGTCAGTGCAGAAGTTAACAAACGATTCAAGTTTGTGTTGACCTTTCTTCTTACAGATTGTAGATTTTTGTGACAGTGACCCAGCTGATCCCTCTATAAGGCATAATCCTGAAGTACCTAATAAACACAACCGTCTGTGTGACACTAAAAGTAACTGGCAGGTTATGATGGAACACGAAGACTTCAAAGGTAGATCATTCTACCTGAACTTTTTTCATGTTGGAGAGATATCACCAGTATGACCTATTATAGATTGGAAATAATTTCCATTAATTTTCATCTTTCAACAATACTGCTGCTAAATTGATATTTTGGAAATGGGCTTTAACTGTACACACAACATTAACGTATCATACATTAATTTAAACAAAGCATCGTAGAATTGCGGTAAAGAGTTTGAATTGCAAAAAGAGTATTTTATTTAAACAGAGCCCAATTAATCAAGTGGGAAAAGTACCATTTAGTACTTACGAGCTTCCATTTTCCACGACCTCGCAGTAAATAGGCCTAGTTAATTGTTGACATGAGTTTATCTGATCGCTGAACGTTAAATCACTAGTTTAAAACAAACGTGTGGAATGTAGGTAAGCATGACCTTTAACAGAAATTATTCGGCAAGGGAGAAACAGTCTAAGCTTCGTGACACCACCTGTTGGAGTTTAGCTTACCAAGAAAAAATGCACAAAATACTTCCCCATTGCCAAAAATAACACTTCCGTGTCTTTCAAGGTGCATCTATTACAATCTTTCGGCACTTGTAATAACCAAAGGTTTGGAAAACCGATATGACAAAACTTTACTTCGAAAATTTCTGAGGGGCAACTGTCCCTGCTGCCCCGCTATGTATGGTCATGTATGTAAATTGGCTGTGAGGTTGGATCCCTTCGTAGCTCATGTTACTGGGATTTCCCCAACAGAATTTTCTCTCCTTCCCTGTCCGAAAAGCTTTTGGTGTCGTCACAGGTTACTGTAACTGTACGATCTGTAACAACTAGTGACAATAGCAATTTTGAATGGCTGATCATTTCAGACTGTAGTTGTATATGTAACTTTTTAAGGTCATAGGGAGAACCTTGAACTTAAGTCGTAGTGTATATTTTTGTAATCAAAATCGAACAAGCCAGATGTATGAAATTGGAAACGGTTTAGAAGCTTCTCTCTTCCTATGTAGCTTGTTTCTCCCAAAAGCCATTCCTCTGGTCATGATTTATTTAAGGAACATAAACCCCTCTTTTTAGGCATTCAAATTCGTTGACAAACTCATATTGGGTCTCCGAGCGACATAAATTTTTACTGAAATATTTCCTTTCATATGAAGACGGCAATAATGGCCCCCGTGAGATTGATGACGTCACACCAACCATTATCCTTGCCAGGGTTAAACAACAAAGAACAGTATTGGTGTTAGATACATCCAGTAGTATGAAGGTTAGTTGTTTTAGATAGGATACAGCAATGTGGCAACATGCAAATATCGGTATGCCGATACATCATTTGAATATCGTTAATATGGAATACATCGTTATTTTTCAACCAGGGTTGTTTTAAAAGAATGACAAGATTTTTTGATGTGCTACTTAATTGACAAACTTTTCTTTTAAATCATGTAAATTTTTCTACATTTTAGGCACTTCAATTGGCTTTATTTCAAAGCGTAAGAAAGGTAACTTTATCGTCCCTACGAAATACTGCTACATGCAAGGCTATCGAGTGGTTTAGCCAGGGATGTTTGAAATTAGGCCCTAAAATCTGGTCTATACATAAATCATTGTTACGCCAACTCGTAGTATATCGGTAGTATGTAAAAGAACATATGTAAATTAAAGGCAACACCAACTGTATTCGAATATGTCAGTATACTTCAATTTTTACCTTTGTTTGTATCATTTCAGAATGAATTGATTTATAAATATTTCTGACAACGATCGGTTCAATGAAGTAATATGTTCGTAAGAAATTCCGTTCATGTCTTAATCAACTTTAAGTTAATTTTCTTTCGTAATTATCTACACATTCCACCAACCATTGACTAGGGACACTTACGGATGAAAAAATTGGCGACCACAGCTAGAAACTTCCTGACCTCCTTGGATTCAAACGGCAACGCTGTTGGGATTGTTAGTTTTAGCCAGACAGGAAAAATACTGAGCCCTCTTGTGAATTTAACCTCCGACGAAGCCAAAAGATCTTTAGCCGAGCTTATACCAACAACGACAACGTCAGGAACCTGTATTGGATGTGGTCTTGAAAAGGCACTCGAGGTAACATTATTTCTTCCACCCAATCCTCAACATGATATTATGCATGATAATAAGTTACTCGGGAAATAAATGGTTTTTTCCTAAGAGAGTTTCCCGGATTGTTAAAGTAATGTGTTACAGAAGATGTGTAACTGAATTGTGGCATTTAGTCAGAATTACCCCTTGGTTTACCTTTTAAGGGCAAATCTCTTCATCCCAGACAGTTCCAATTCTCCCAACTATAAGTTACACCTAGCCCCTCCCAAAAGCTCCTCTTTGTGCAGACACAAGCCTATTGCATTGTTCAAGGTCATTTCCTGGTGTGCATACAAGGCCCTAATGTGTAATCAGAACAATGTCTGTGAATGATGAGTAATGTCAGCTACTCTGCATCTTTTGAATTTGATGTCAATCATAGAGCAGTCACTCAATTGAAAATTTTTTGTGGTTTCCCCCATCCAAAAGTGTACTTGGGATGATGAGTGTTAGTGTACCTAAAGTCTGAAAATTCAAAAATATATATTACAGAGCATGAAAACTGAATTCCAATGGTCCAATTCCCATCTTCACAGGACTTTCTTAAGCTGAGATATAAAATGTTGAAGTTTATTCACTCGATTTAAAAAGGTAGATTGCGCAATAATTTGTGATGTCATTGTTGTACTACTCAAATTACAATCTTTGTATTTCTTTGTTTTTCTGAAAGCAACCGCACCTTGTGCCAAAATGTAATCGCGCTCTTACTGCTTTGAGGTGACTTGACTATATAAGCCCTCTCTGTACAGCATGTCATGCAAGAAAACAGGAAGCGGTCAAGGTCATATAAACATTTTTAATTTTAAAAGAAAACAAAGCATTTAATTTGAGTTGTACAACAAGAATGTCAAAAATTATTGCGCAATGAACTGTTTGGATTTAAGTGAATAAATTTTAACATTTAATATCTCAGCAATGGAATAAGCTATGACAATGGGAGTTGGACCAATAACATTAATTTTGTAACCTCTAAAATATATATTTTTGAATTTTTAGACTTTAGGTCCACCTTAAGATGTTTAAGATTTTTAAGGAAATCTGTAAGCTTTTGCAATGTGTCAAAATAAATTAAGGGTGACTGCTTATTCACTTTAAGAAGTATTCAAAGGAGTTGCTTCTTTGGAATGAGACGTAACAGACAGTTTAATTTATGCAACTTTATGCTTCTTTATGCTTTAAGAGCCACCAGTAGCGACAATATCATGACCAACGACAAGCTATTTATTTGGCTTACATAGATTTCTTGCTTTTTCGGTGGCTTCATTTTGATATCAATCACCCATTTTTATTAGCATTTTTATTCACATCTCTATCCTCAATGGGCTACGAAGGACATAATGCTTTGTTGTGTACGCTGGTACCGCCAACACTTTAAGCAGGGAACTCCCTCCTTTAAGGCAGCGTTGCGTTTCTCAACCAGAAAGCCGCTAAACCCCGTCTGGGGGACCACGAAGTCGACAGGGAAACAAAACAGAATAAAAAATGAGAGATAGGCTGTATGATGAGAGATGTAAAGATTTATCGATTATTGTGTAACATAGTTTATCGCATCTGAAGCACATGGAAGAGAACTATTAGGACTATTAGTTGCTTACTGTTTTTCTCGCATACTTAAGTTGTTAAATTGGAACTCCATTTTCAGTTACAGATGAAAGCTGGTCTTTGGGTAACTTCAACAATCGAAAGTGGGCCTCGAGGTACATAAGGTTGAGCAACTCAGCTTTAAGGGAAGGATCTGTAAAATTTTTACCTACTGTGAATGTAAAAGTAAATACATGTATGCCCTTAGCAAGTAAGCTGAAGACTGGCAGGAGTCTTATTTTAATATACGTTCCCTAAAATATCTTGACAACAAGTCGAAGTTGATATACTCTCATGCGCGTGAATGGGTACCGAAAGGTGCAATAAAGTTTCGTTTCCCTGACAATTGGCAAAAAGTTTGCAGTGAAAGTTTGCAGTCCCATTGGCGTAAGAAGCTGTTCTTGACGGGGAGATGTTGTCTTGGACCGCCGTCCCGGGGAAGGGCTGTAAGGAGAGGGGGTGTCCCCCAACCGTTATGAAAATTTTGGAATATTTTATAGTCCCTAGATTCATTTTGGTGCAATATTTACGCAAACTTTAAGAAAAATCACTGCGATTTTTTCACCTTTTTCACAGAGGGAGAAATAACGGGCTTTCACTCTTGAATTGATGGGGGCGGAAGCATACTTTCGCTCCACCACATTTTTGCCTGGGGCCACAGCCCCATCCACCACCCACCGCTTCCTACGCCCTTGCTCTGCCCTACTGTAGATGTAGCAGGCTAAAAATCTCTTTTAACTCCCTTATCAAGTGTAAGTCTTACAGAAATGTCAAGACAGAGACGAAACAGATTACGGTGTGTTCTATTTGTCAATACAAACCACTGCAAAGTGACGTATCTCCTTCCATGACGACACCCTGCCTTAAATAACCAACATGCTACCCACGTTTTGAAAACTGGAATTATCCATTTTACTTTGCAAGTCAGGTTACTTACATTTGACGAAACCTCAGAAAAAAGTTCATGGTAGATTTCACTCTAAATTGATTCACATAATCTATAAAAAAATAAATCAGTTTCAAATTTGGTCTGTCAATGGTGGTGCTTTCGTTTGAAAAAAAGAAGAATAAGAATAAAACTCTAGACTTTATATCTTTTAGCAAGCATTGGCGTAGATTCGAGGAGAACACGCGCGGGATTCGTTACAAAACCTTTTCTCCTTAGGGTTCCCTCCTCCACCGGAAACTAGTGTGGACAAGTATACTCATTTTTAGTTAAAGTTATACATACGAAGTTAATATTCTAGCTCACATCACCCTTCATAGCCCACACGAAATGTTCCAGCCCTTTAGTGCGCTCCCAGCCCTCAGTGCGCTTACTCTTTAATAAAGTAGCCAGACCTTGGGTAGCTAAGATGGCTTTATTTTAAAATCGCAAAATGCAGCATTCATGAAGGACACTATTTATCCTAACTTTGATAACCACCGACTAGGTTCAATATTACCATTTCCCCTCCACGTAGCTACACCACTGTTGCATCATATGAAAGCACTGAACTGTACCCCAGTTACTGGCCCAGGGGTTCAATCCCCGGATGGGTTACAAAAGATTTTATAAACTGGGCCCGTCGTCCTCTTGCTTGGTACTTGTCAAAAGGGGTTGGGGCAACATTGCTAATATGTTGCAGTTTTACCGTGAGCTGCACAACTGCACCCGGTTAGTGTTATCCCTAGGGGCATGAGAATGCTAAGGTTTGATAAAGAATTGAGGCAGAACATTATCAAATGCTTTGACGTCTATCGCTGATATGAAGTGCTATAAAAGCTGGAAATATTATTACTTCTTTTTCCAGATATTGTCCGATGGTGACGCCGATCCCGCTGGTGGAGAGATTATTCTGGTGACTGATGGTGTAGACGCCTATCCTGCAAGAACACAGAACATGAAGGACCAGTACATCAGAGAGGGCGTCATCATCAATGCAGTGGCATTTTCTAACAGTGCATCAGCTACATGCATTGATTTACAACAATCTACTGGTTCGTAGCATGTTCACTCATTTCCCTTCTCACACCAGTACCAGGGCGTTATCTACTTTCACATATATGTGTTAAGAGTTAATGATGACAGGCGCGTGCCCCAGCAAGGTGTTAAGGTGATTTGGGAGGGGGTTGAGATATTTTTCAGGGAACGGATATGCAACGAGGCAAAAGTAATTAGTTACTCTCAAAAATGGTTAGGGGTACTTTATTTTAGGGAGCAGCACCTGCCCCTAGTGCGCCTTGGTCACCATCTTCAATCGTGGATGACTCGTTAGCGCTACACGAAATATGATGTTAAACACGCCGCTCAATATCTCACGTGTGAACATGCCCGGAATGAGTAAGTAGTAAACGAAGGAGCTCATGATATGTAAAAGGTGAATTGCTCCCATTTTATTGGGTATTTCAGAAGTGGGGATATTACCAGTTTGTTACGTTAACAATTGACATACGTATACAGAGCCGGGATACCAAGGAAAGGAGTGCCAGGACCCGACGACCCCAGCAAATTTTTGCTCTCCTAGATTTTTGAGAACGAAAGTTACCATTGCCTGAACACATCTTAGCATAACTCGCCCCTGAAAAATATTTCGCCTTCTCCAAGAAGCTACCCTTTGTCATCTTGTCTGGCTGTTGAACTGCACGGGGTAGCAGGGTAAAATTACACACCGCAATGCCACTTTTACTTTCAAACCTGATCACGGCAATTTCGGTAAAACAGAATGTGTATCTCTGTATTAGTATTATTCTTTTAGTAAAAAGTCATATCCCTTCCAGATATTTCTTATTACTTAGAGGCGGTTGCTTTAGTTCCCTAAGTTGCTAGACCTACTTTCTTTTGTTGCAGATATCGGAGCTGTAGACCTTTTTTGAAAAATTAACTTCCCAGTAACTCAAAGAAATATTTCTCTGTTCATATCCAAAGTAGTCGAGTTCATCATACATATTTCATACAGGTGTATTACATTCATGTGGTTACAAATTGGAAATGAGTGATTAAATAAAGAGTAAGCATTTAAACTGCTCATTTTTCGTAGTGTTAATTGAAATTTAAACACATTTTTTTATCTTTATACGTAAGGATTACTTACGTGGACATTTTGGATCAAATTCTACACGGCATGCAATCAAAGTAACCCCGCTTGTGGTATATCCGAACTTTATCCCTGTTTCGTCCTGAGTGAAATATTTACTTAGTTAGGAAACAACGTGGTTGAGTAACAATTGTTGCGAATTATAATTCTGGTTAATTCGTTGCCTAGAGATATTGTTTCAAGAATGTCATCGCTAAGGCAAAATCACTACCATCCAATCATTTTGTAACGTAACGTTAGTAAACTTATGTCGTACAAATTTGATAAATCCCTTCGAAATAATTCCGTTTTGCATTTAACATATTAATGGTTTCACACACCTTGCATGTTTACTTTACAGGAGGGCGATTATGGTTTCAGGCAGATAATCCTGGTTCAACCGGACTTCACGATGCCTTCTTGGCTACCATGCAAGCAGGTACCACCACGGCCTATGAGAAACGAATCGAAGTAAGTGCATCACTACAGAGGTTGCGATTATTTCCCCTATGCATTTTTCATCACTGATATCTTTTACCAAAATTGCCCTTCTAACGTATAGAGGATTGGTCACAGACTCCAGCAGCAGTGGCGTAGTGAACACAGCCAACGTCTTAGGCTTAAAGACCCTGTTGCATCACCCCACAATATCTAGGAATATGATCATAAGGGCAGTTGTTTTACGACGCTAAGCGACAACGAATGTGGGAGAAGCCTATGACTTATGAATTACAACTTCACGTGTGGTGGCTAAACAACTCAGAAGTTTAGATCAAATTTGATTTATTTTGAAAGGCCAGTTCAGACGGGGAAATCG
Organism: Holothuria leucospilota; assembly: GCA_029531755.1. Classification (NCBI taxonomy): domain Eukaryota; kingdom Metazoa; phylum Echinodermata; class Holothuroidea; order Aspidochirotida; family Holothuriidae; genus Holothuria; species Holothuria leucospilota. The sequence goes on along the minus strand of CM055980.1, from coordinate 37,787,926 downwards.
TAGATTGCCCTTGGATATGAGAAACCCAACTTACTTTGACCCGACCGGGAATGAATCCGGAACCTCCCGGTTGCTAAGCTTCATCGCTTTAAATGTCACCCCCTTTATCCACTCGGCCACAGAACTTTGACATTAATTCAAACAGTAGCTTCACTCTGGCTGGTCAGTGATAACTTGCGTAGTCAGTTGTGTTCTCAATTAAGCCTCCTCACAGTATTGTGTAAATATGGCCTTGAACAGTTTAAACTCAGTGCAGGCCTACTGTAGCTTTGAGAGGGAAGTGTACTAGACGGGTGATTTGTTTGAATTGGAGGAGGGGCTAGACGTAAAATGAGTAGGGAGAATTTTCATCGTCTAGGACGCGACTTGTTGCCCTTTAAGGCCGACGCACACTGCACCGACCCATGCAACCCGATTGCGATGCGACTGAAAACCAGTAGAGTTGCAGTCAGGTCGATGCAGGCGCCAGATTTTGTTTCCGGACCGACTGCTATCCCGACAGTCAGTCCTCAGCCAGTCAGTCAGCCAGTCGTGACTACACTAGACATATCAAACATGTTTGATATTCGTCGCGGAGTCGGGGGTGGCGGCCTCGCAGCTGAGCCGGGATGTGGCAGCATGCGGCTGTCACCGACGCGATTTCGACCCTATTCTCTTGGATAACCAATGAAGAAGCGTTGTGAAATCAGGAGACGGTTGAAGAAAGCATGGGCGTGGATCATGGAGGCCGAAGGGACGCGTTCCCTCCACTTTTTGGGAAGAGGGGACATCTCCAATAAGTTCCCACTTTTTCAAAAATGATGAAAACTAAAACTGTGTATACTACTTGACTACAACAATTGTGGCAATACTTTCTTTCACTACATGCACACTCTGTGCAGTTGCTTTAATGGCGTAGGTACCATTTTTATAGTTCGTCGAGTACGGGCTTCAAGTATGCGTGAAACTTCCATAAATATTTTGAGATCAATTTACAATGATTCAACAAGAGCAAAACTTTTATGACAGGAACAAAAATGGAGCGATTTGATCGTAGTGCGAGTAGCGAAGAGGGAATTGTTTGTGACATTTCTGTGCACCCCGTACGGCTTGGAGATAAATGATCCTCGCCAATCAATACTTTCAAGCATATTTTCATAGTATTTACAACTGTTTTTCGATCAGCGAAGTATCTAAGCGCATATGAAAAAATAACGTATTTATTAGGCTGAAACAAAGCCAAAAAACGATGATTTTATGGGATTTTTTCATGATGGCACGTTTTGACGATACTTACTGAACATCGGCCAATGCGATCTCTGATTTTGGATTGAGACATGACGATGACAGGGTCCCAACTTTTTACGTAAAAGGTGTAAATATTACAACATAGATTACGAATTGACATTACTTTTTAAAAGCCAAAGTGCGCCCAAATATGGCACCATTTGCCACATAGACATCTTCTAACTTCCTTTTTTTTCAAAGGAAGAGGGGGAACCCCCTCCGCTTATACCCCCAGGGCGGCGATTCGCCAATGGTGAAAGGTTCCCCCCACACACACACCTTTGGAGATGGATCCACGCCCTTGGACGAAAGTTAAAGTAGGCCTAGTGATCCACATATATGGACGCACCAATCAACGGGAGTGAATCAAGTCGCAGTTATGTCTGTGCAGTTTTTTGCAAACCGACGATTCGACTGTCACTCGACGAATAGCAGGGTGAGTTGTGTTCGGTCGTTACAGTGTGCGCCTGTCTTTAGCCCAACAGTGCCCTTGCAACGTCAGTTTGAAACAATATGAAAACAGTACAAAAAAGGGATTCCAATGTGGCGCCTCTGAACCTTTGTATCACGGAGGGAAAATGTCCCCACCTCTTTGACTACACCACCGCGAGTGTGATTCAAATGCTCAGGCAATCGCGTTACCTTATTTTATCATTTGGACGATAGGTACTCTTAGTTGGCCAATAGACGAGTTGGGAAATATTTCCACGCAATGAAATATGGGAATGGGTCAAGGTGAAGTGTACCACGCTTACAGTGTCCCAGCGCGGGTGATGGATGCTGGGCATGCAGAGCTAAACATGTTGCCGTTGTCATGGTACACTTGACCTTTTGACCCTACCGGAAGTACCGAATTTCCCAACACGTCTATTATGAACACTTAAAAATATCATAGTGTAAGAGCTGAGTTCAAAGGAATTTTATGCATCGACATTCTTGAAACTAATCGTTTCGTAGTTTGGAAAGAGATAGGTGTAACAACTGTATATATTAATATGTTTACAGTTGTCATAACGCCATGCAATCTCTCGGTAAGGGATTGCAATAACTTTTATTTATGATACATACAATGGCTACCGGTACATTATCTACCAAATTATACCAGTAAAGTATAAGTAGGCCCAACCTACATTTATGCATATCCGTATGCGCCGATGTATGCGTATGAGATTAAGTGTACATATCAACTTCAGGCTTGCAGTGTGAGAAGAATGTCATGAGCATCAGTAGAAACCAGATTTGTAGTGTGAGTACAATGTCATGAGTGTAACGACAAGCCAGACTTGTAATGTGAGTACAATGTCTTAAGTACGTGTGAGTACAGTGTCATGACTATAAGTACAAGCCAGACTTGCAGTACGAGTACACTGCCTTGAGTATGAGTACAAGATACACTTGAAGTGTGAGTACAATGTCATGACTATGAGTACAAGGCAGTGGCTGATCCAGGATTTGGCAAAAAGGGGGGGGGGCCCAGGTCATAGTGGTTTGTATAAAAGTCCGATCTGGGGAGGGGTATAAGGAGAGGGGGTGCCTCAGGGGCAATGCAAGGGTATTTTGATAGGGAGCAAAGCATGTGATGAGTAATCGCCGTCCTGGGGAGGGTCTAAGGGGAGGGGGTGTCCCCCTCCCCTTTGAGAAATTTTTGTTAATTTAAGGCTGCTCAGATGCAAAATGGTGATGTCTGTGGTGCATTTTTTGAACTGATCTTATATGGCTGGAAAGTGTTCATAATTCAGTGATTTTTAATTTTTGGTTGGGTGAAAGATGCTTTTCTGGGGGAGGGGTCTAAGGGGAGGGGTGTCCCCCTTTGAGAAATTTTTGTTAATTTAAGAATGCTTAGATGCAAAATGGTGATGTTTTTAGCATATTTTTGAACTGATCATATATCGCTGAAAAATGTTCATAATTTAATGAATTTTAAATTTTACCCTAAATTCACGGTGCATTTCATTAAAATAAATTACAAGACTTAAATAAGACACTACAGGATAATATTGCAGCAAGTTATAATTACAAGCCTGATGTTGTCGAAAATATTCGTCTAAATATTACAGAATTCTGAAATTCCCTTGAAAGTAGAAGCAGTGCTCCCAATGCTGTGGGCCTGGCCGGACTGAAGTTAGCAATCCATTAATACAGCGCTCATGAGTAACTCCTTGCAATGCCCAGAGAAAGTAACTGAGGCCAATATAAGCGAAAATTTTATCAACTGAAAGTCAGTAGCAGAGTTATTAACATAACACTTATTTTCTGAGGTAGAAAATAATGAAAAAATTTGAGTTTCACTCTGACACATCTCATAGGCCTATTTCATTGGAATAGGGACTTGTCAAAATTTCAGGGACTTTCAAAATTTTTTGGAAGGGGGGCCCGGGCCCCTGGGCCCCCCTTAATCCGCCCCTGCAGGTAAACTTGTAGTGTGAGCATATCTGGTTCTTCTCTCGGCAGTATGAGTACAAATCACTTTTCGTAATTACAAGCATAGGTACATGTGCCATCTCAATGAAACTTGACATAAGAACTGCAATTTTTTCAAGAAACTTGCATATATTTCAGCTCACTTCCTCTTCTCGGCTTCTGGAAATCAACGAAGTGATTTCGTATGGAGTGTTCATCGATGACACCCTAGGACGCAAGACTACTTTTACCTTCTCGTATTACGTTGATTCGGAATTGCCTGGTAAGTGCAAAGTGTTCAATGTGAGGTATATAATCTTGTCCATAGTACTCATGACATGTACGGTATTCAGGCTTATGTTATCAAAATGAGGCACTCTTATAGCAACCTTTATTCACATCAGGAAGCGTCTTTCGATGATAAATTTCAGACATGTAAATACTTAACTCTCCAAAACACGAAACAGCTGAGCTTCATCAGAAGTACATCGGTAACAAATCGTTATTTAATATGTAGTTAGTTAGTTAGATGAGGTTTAACGTCCCAGTTTCCATATTATTTAATAAGTAAACATAGAACTCTATTCACGCTTTTACTTGGTGAAAGTTCAGTGTTGTAGAATTTTGTTAAGACAAGCTATAAGCGATAAATTAGAACACATGAAGTTTTCTTAAGAGAAACCACGTTGTTCCAAAGTTTTTAAAGGAAGATTCAAGCGGGATGTTCTACCTCTACGGGTGAAAACTTGAAACTACTCCCAAAAGGAGTGACGACCCGGAAGGGACAGAGTCACTTCATGCTCTTTCTGAAAGAACTCTTTGTAAGGGTGTAATCGATAGAGGTCTATAAATTGTGCGTTACAAATGGCAACATTTCTCAGTTTCCGTTCCTCATAGTTTTTTTTTATTTTATTTCAGTTGTTTCAGTGATAATAACAGGACCGTCTGGTGAAGTGTTTGATAAGAGCTACCAAGGATATGGAATCGATTCAACGTTTAAAGTCATACAGGTTATAATCCCTCGAACGGAGGTACGGAAAGCTTTCCATGATAAAATTTCGAACGCGCATAGTCAACATCGTTCACGTTCACAAGTGTATTACATTAGGTAAAAATTACAACAGAAATATGTGACTAAAATTTTGGTTGAAATAAAACATTTTTGAGAAGTGAAGTAGGCCCGTAGCCAGACAAGGTATTGAAAGTGGGCTGAATAGCTTCCGGGGCGAAATATTTTCTTAGAGGGATAGGAGAAATACTAAAATGCATTAAGGCAAATAATTTTGAATTTTCTAGGGGGGGTGGGATTTTTCTAGTGGGAACCGCCCCTGACCCCCTTTGGCTACGTACTTGACGTGAATCGGAAACTACAAGTACTCAGGTAAATACGTATTAATTCCTGCTTGCCTTTTTGAAAGAGCGGTTTTTAAGTTACTCCACATTTTATGCCGAAAGTCTTCTCCAAGGAGGAAGGTGTAATAAGGCTTAGCAAATCGGGTGGACTTAGAAGTTGGACTTGTAATCTAAGTATTGTTGGTTCGACTCCTAACGGGTTCATGACGTTTTGCCCTTGGGCAAGATGGTTTATCTCAATTGCTTCTCTCCATCCTGGAGTTGAATGGATAACCTGTGAGGTAACTTGTCAATGCCGCTGATTATAGCCGTCTTAAGTTATTGTATCTTGGATGGGTTTCTGCTGACAGAGGGATTATTATTTGTAAAGCGCTTTGAGACCTCGGTGATAAACCGCTATATAAAAACCAAAGATTATTATAATTGATATCGTAGCTGTACATTGATGAAAATTGTTCCACTCTACCTCAAATGCAGCAAGTTCTTTGTGAGCTTGGATCAAATAGGATTGTTTATACCTATAGGCCTATAGGGAGCAAAAGGTTGTAGTATTCCAATGAACATAATTAATTTACATTTTGAATGGATAAGATTTGAAGCGAAATTTGAAAATGTTCAAGAAATAAATCTTGACACCATTCATACTTAGAATATGGATACGTTATATTCGGTAGACGGACCCTTTTGTTTTTGATAGAGGGGAAGGTTATCTGAGGTGAAACTACGAAAACGTTGTAAACCGCTTACAAATGCGTTATCTCAAGATAAGAAAAATGGATGTTTTGCACGCTTGGGATATACATATGTCATATTTAGAGGAAGAAGCCTATTGTTTTGTGAAGTTCAGAGGTGATTTGAGGTCAACAGAGGACAAGACCGTAAACCTTGTAGCACGATATTTCAAGATAAGAATGATGAGGAATTGTTACACTTGGTATATAGATTTGTCATATTAAGGGCTGTTGTTTTTGGTGGAAATCTAATGTGTTAAAGAAAATAAAAGCCTATCATTCCAGTTTAAGGCGGCCCAAAATGCCCAAGGCAGAAGAAGTGCAGTGACTAAAGCTCCCGTAGCCCACCTTCTCCGCGGTCCCTGGAAATCCAAGGTCATCTGACGTCACCAGAGGTGACACTACAAAAAACTTGTAAAACGATTGGAAACTTGTTGTCCGATGGTAGCAACAATGAATACTTTTCATACTAGGTACACAGATTTGCCATATTGCAAGAAAGGTTTCTATTGCTTTTGATGGAGGCTAGAGGTTATTTGAAGTCACCAAATATGAAACTACGTAAACCTCGTAAACACGATATCTCAAGAATAGATAGTAAGCCGTACCTCCATATTGTGTCGTTCCCTGACCAACGAAAAGAGAGGGTTCAATATTTGTACCATTCAAAGGGTAAAATTAGAGAGAACAACGTTTATCTTTGGACAAGCATAACTCTGGAACATCGAAAAGTTATTCTAATTTTAATTACCTGATGATGGACTTGTGTGAAGGACGATGTGGCTATAGCATAATTAAAAGTAACCTACAGTTAACGCTTATGTTGATGGTGTAGTGTTAAGTGCTCGGTTTTCCATTTTGACGGCCCGGGTTCAAGTCTCATGCAAGCACTTTTTCAGATTTTGTTATTCAGTTTTTGTCTTCTGTTACTTATCATACTTGAGATATTGATGATGGAGTTCAGAAGTCATTTGAGGTCAACAAAGGTCAAAAACCTCTTAAGTATCATATCGCAAATTAGGAATCATGAATGCATTTCAATCTTGGAATGTGGATTCGTTATAGGTTATAAAAAATAACCCTATTGTTTTCGGAAGAGTTCAAAGGCCATCTGAAGTCACCGACGGTAAAACTACGAAACCTTGCAAATTGCTTAAAAACATGATATTTCAAAATGGTAACACTGAGATATCTCATACTTAGTATGCGGATGCCCCACACTGATTACAAGAACCGCTTCTTTTTGAAGGAGGTAAAAGTTCATTTGAAGTTACTAGAGGTCGTATGGTTACAAAACCTCGTAAACACGATATCTCATAAAGCAGGGTAATCTTGATGGATCTCAAAGTTGGCATGTACATACCCCCATATTGCGTTTAATAATTCAATTGTTTTTGGTGACGGTCAAAGGTCATTTGAGGTCAAAAGTGGTCAAACTGTGAAAAACTTGGATGTTATTGTGAGGTATCTTATAGGGTACAGTGCCTATCATGTGGACTTCGCAGGTTCTTTTCAAAACTCCAGGTCATGTGAGGTTACAGAAGTAAAATGGTGAACAAATCGTAAAACATGATATCTAAAGAAGGATGACTTTAAGGCAGGGGTGGGGAAACCTTTTCCTTAGATGGACCGTTTTGATAGTCATAATCCACTCGCGGGCCGCAGATAGCGAGGGAGCTTACAATTGTGCTCATAGGACGCAGGCAAACGGATTAGATGAGATTAGGTTTTACGGCTCAGTTTCTAACCAATTGGTTTAAGTCGGGCCGGCCACGGCCTTTTTTCCAGTTGTGGCTCACTGGCTTGTTTTCCCTACTCCATTGCTTATGCTGAGCACCAAGCACAATGGCATTAGGTTCCATTTTTAAAGCCTTCGGTATGACCCGGCCAATGGGCCCTAGACAAACTGTGTGTGGGGTCTGGGGGAAATGCCCATTGTGCATGGAGTTTAGTGATATGTTAGTAACGTTTCGCAGAAGTCCCTACGTGAAATACTAGAAAAGTGGTGTAAGCAGGATAAACGGTGGGCACCGTGGGCTAAAACGTTATTATCAATTACCTTTCAAGTGATTCTTAATTTGTATTTAAGAATTAACTCACGGGCCGGAAACATGGTCTCGCGGGCCGCAAACGGTCCACGGGCCGGATATTCCCCACCCTTACTTTAAGGGATTAACATTAGTGCTACACAGTAATTCGTTTCGTAAAGTAAAAACTGAGCTATTGGGTTTTCTGGTTTTTTTTTCAAACGGGCTACGGTGTCACGTCTTGTCACCTAAGGAAAGGGTGATATCGGAAGTATGAATGGAGCTTATGAATTCGTTATCGGGATATTTCAACGCCTCCTACTCACTTAATTCCAAAGGATTCTTACCCAAGTTTGACACCCTGTGACAACACTCACCAGTTACCTTTCACTGATCAGGCGAAACGAGGAAATCAGTAGGCTCGTCAATGGCTCCTGTACAAGACGTGACACTCAAGGACAAGCAACCACGCCTGTAGCCAAGGTGTGTGTGTGGGGGGGGGGGAGGAGGAGGTTTGGAACATGAAAAGTTTTGAGAACAACAGTAACTTTTACTTTAACATATATCGCCCCTGCAAAATCTGTCGACTCCTGAAAAATCACCTTCTAATTAATAATTGGCTACGGGCCTGAAAGTACGTTCATACTTAGTAGGTATTTTGTTTTGCGTAATAAAAATTCGCCTCACCCATTTGTGCAACGTTTGTTCATTTGACTGTACTAATATTTCACTTTACCACAGTCAGGTTTATGGCAAGTACTCGTCACGAATATTTACAACGGCAGACTTGAAGTACTTATGTCAGTGTCCTCGTTTGCTTCTGATGAAAACGTGGAGCCGATAATTGCTACAGCTGAACTAAGTGGGTCGCTTACAGACTTCGCGAACGGGCAACCACTGATAGCGTTTGCTGAAATACGGCAAGGATTCAAACCTATCATTAATGCTAATGTAACAGCAATCATCGAACGACCAGCAGATAACCGTGACAACAGTTACCCGCCAGTAAAACTACAACTTCTTGATAATGGTGCAGGTATTGTCATCTTATATTGAAAGTTGATAGTTACCAGAGTATTTCCAATAAGACTAGTCTCAATCTCTACTGCACATGCGCATATCCTGAAACTCCGGGGGACAAATAATGACACAACCGTACCTACGACAAACTCTCCCAAAATTGAGGTTATTTTAGGAGATATTTCTATAAACCCCAAGAAGTATTCAGATTATCCCCTTTATACCCAAAGCAGGGAGCAGCTCCCTGCCCAAAGGAAGTATCTCTCACAGCCATGGGCGTCAATCTCTACTCGAATGTGGGGGGGGGGGGCATGACCACTTCTGTCAAAAATTTAATGTGCAAAAATCTTAAGTCACTCGGTGTATTTCCAAAATGTGTGGGGGGACGTGTCCCCCTGTCCCCCCAGGATTGACGCCTATGCTCACAACTCCCTGGTATACGGAAGGTTCTCCCATGTGGTTTAGACATTTGTATTTCTTGAACGGCGCAAGGCCATTTTGGCCTTAAACATTGTCCACCGTTGTCATAAATTACATGCATTTTCCACCCTCTGTAAGGTGGGTGCGCTTTGTTATTATTGCGCCCCACAAGGGTTGCACAATTGAGATTGCAAAATGACTTATTGGCATTCTCTCTTTCTTTGCGGCCCTGAGTAAATACAGTGTAAAAAAGTAAAAAAGCCTTAACATAACACATTTTTTGTGCATTACGATTGTTCCTTGTCAACGTCCTATCATCTTGGTGGTAAAGTGATAGTTACACGTAGTGTTGTAATACCAGTCCACAGGTTCCTCATACCCGTACTCTAGTATATAAATTTTCCTACCGGTCGCTTGACCAGGGACCTGTACCCTACTCCCCCGTCCGCATCATTAGTTGTGCTCTTGGATTTCTGAGGAAACCTATCATACCCATAGCTTGTGGTCGTGTGAGAACCCTACTCATATCATAGAACCTGTACTCATTACCTGCTCCTGTGCCCTTGTCCGTATACTTACTGGTTCGTATCCGTGCCTGCATGTTACCCACGGACCTGAATTTCTTTTCGAGTCCAGGATTGTGACCTCATGGCTGCTCCCGTACCGACGTCTTGTAACCATACTCTTCTTCCCCGTGCCCACTGAAAGTACGACGCTTCAGCTGCATCAATTAGCACTCATATATCTAACCCACGAATCATACTGGGAATAATTCTATGGCGTCAAATACTTTATCATCCACATAATATGATAAGTCAGACTTCAGGGCAGGGGTGGTGCCAGCGGGGAAATGGGGGCCTTGGCGCCCCCTTGGGGGAGGCTGTCCCCAGTCGGGGAAAGTCTCCAGTTTCGTCGGGGAGCTTAATCCCTACACATATAATATGTCATCCTAACGACCTTCAGTCGCCCCCACGGCCTGCTTGATTTTGCTCATAAGAAGGGCAGATTCTTCAACGAAGACCCCAAATTTCCACTTTTCCTTGAAAAAAAAGCCAAATTTTCCAAATTTTCTTCAATAACATTGTCGTCCGTTTGGCAACTCATCACCTTTGTCGAGGAATGACGTTGATAGCCCCCCCCCCCGTCGGGGAGCTTGGCCCTCCTGTCGGGCAAATCCTGGCGCTCCCCCTGTTTTAGGACATTTGAAATTCGTTATTTTGTAACGTACTACCCTGAATACACGGATCCTTCTTTTATGTTTTACGATGCAACACAGCAGACCTCGTTCTTTGTACAGAGTGGTTTTGGCGCATTTACGTGTCCTGACAACCATTCCTAGAGCATAAATTTAAATCGATTTCAAAGAACTGCAGGTGACGCAATTACCAACTTATGAAATGTAGGACTTTTCAATGAAACTGGTTGACTTGTTTGGTTATTAGACAGAACACCTTCTTTTTATTTGGATGGCTAGTAATTTGACCTTAAAGCAAGAAATTGCCACGAGAGAAGCAAATTTACTGATTCTAGTAAAACGTATGCCTATACAATGTATACATTGTATCATCAGGAACTACAAACAATCATTATTTATCAATACTTTTGAGCAAAATCCTGTCGAACATTTTTACACAAAACAAGCAGCTACGTCATCAGTTTTGCATAACCTGAGCACACTGGATGGCATCCCTTCACTACCGGTAAAAGTTAGAACAGCGTTGAATAATACATTTTCTAGCAGTGGGTAACAACGTACAGCCGTGACGGGACGCTCAATTTTTTCCCACCAGTTTATGGGCCAATCAGTTTCTTGGATATAGGCCACACCCTTAATTCCAAAATAACAGCTTTTCGACCCTTTCATTGTAAATCTGACACCGGATTATGAAAGAACAGGTCAAAAAACCTCAGTTTACGAAACCTTAGCCCTAATTTTAACCTTAACCATGATTTTCAAACAAATTTGAAAAATTTGAAAATCACATTTGCCCATAACCTCGTGGGAAAAAAATGAGGCTGACGGCGCATTTTTTTTTAGGCTGACGGAACAACTCCACAGGAACATTACCACCTATGACAATTACAACTCACACAACTTCCCCACTCAAAAAATTTGAGATTGTCCAGGGTTAGAATTGTCCAGGAGAGATTTGTCCGGGTGCTAATTGTCCCGTGGGGATTGTCAAGGCGGGAATTTTCCGGGAGGGAGTTGCCCAAACTCAGGAGGGGTGGGGGGTTGTCTGGGAACCCTTACAACATTAAAATAAACGTGTGCATGTAACATATACTTTGTGTAAGGGATATGTAGCCTTTGTCCTTCCAATGTGACTCCAAGCTTGTGCGTGACGTCATCTGCACCCCCTCTATAGTATCTTATATGTATCCTTCTTATTCCTTTGTGACATGCAGGTGCCGATGTTACAAGAGACGACGGTATATATTCCCGATACTTCACCGAGTTCACTGGTGTCGGGTATTACGGGATAAAGCTAAGCATCAACAACGATAACAAAGAAGCTTTAATTCTACAAACGATAGATTCCGAGGCGCCATATTCTCGAACTCTTGCCTCTACGGATCCAGATCAACTTTTAAAAGGGAACCTACCTAAAGTAGGTAAGGATGGGGGAAAATTTTGATTGCAGTTTACAGGCCCGTAGCCAGGAATTCTGATATAGGGGGGCGCCGACACCTCATAGAGGGGCACCGAAGAAGATTATGTTTGTTGTCAGTAGTGCCACCACAGGATTACAGTTTGACGGAACTTCAGGGGATTATATCTCAAGCTTACCACACATAGCTTAAAGGTATCGGTTTTACATGTGCACATACGCGCGCCGAAGCGCGCGAAAATTTCACTCTTCTGATGGAAATTTTTCCCTCCGCTTGCAATACAGAGACGTAGAAATTCTCCACAAGTGAAGGGAACACGACTATATAATCACGATATATCTTCAGCTCAGCAAGCGCAGGTGAAGCCGGTTAAGTACTTTGCGAACGGCGAGGCGGGACCAGGGGCTGCCATTAGGCAGGCTTGGTGTGATCCAGTATGATTTTGTTAGGATCCAGAGGGAAATTCCCCGAATGTGTGGCGAATTAACAATATGGGAACACTAACATGGAGCTTTGAGCAGGACTTTGAATGACAGTGAGAGCACACCAATGTCTTCACAGTCTCACAGTTCGGATGGTCATTATCGTATTTCTACTTTGAACGAAATTTTACATGAAAAAAGAAACAGAAAAAGTAAATTTTGGAATAAATTTTTGGTACGAGAAAATTTAGCTTCAAACCGTATAGTCGTCGCGGAGCGAATGTTACTCAAGGTACTAGATTACTACATGAAAGCCCCTTGATGTCCGGGATCTAACTTTGAGACTTCACCTAGCTTTGGCTGGAAGAGTTCACTTGAATTTTTGTACTAGTAATGTTCATGGGTGATTTTACTTCGCTTGTGAGAATTGCGCGCGAAGCGCGCCGAAATTTTGCAGGAAAATTATTTACTACGGTAAAACCTGCATACAGACTCAGCACGGGGTGGTGGAAAGATAAGCCCGACGAAGGGACCAAGCTCCCCTAAGAGGTCCAGCAACCCGAAGCCCCGTCAGAAGCAATGGGTTACAGACTGGATACAGAACGCGAAATTTTGGGCGACCGGCGAAAAATTTGGGGTTCTGTTGAAGAAAAATTGAAAATAATTGGTTCTTATTAAGGAAAGTTAGAAAATTAGGGTTTCTATGGAAGAATCTGCCCTCTTCGTCCTAGACAGTTCCAATTCTCCCGACTTAGTTACTCCTTCCAAAACTGTGTTTTGCCCCCCCCCCCCCTTTGTGCAGACACAAACCTAGTTTATTGCTTAAGGGCATATCCTGTTGGGCCGTACAAGGTCATAATATGTAACCAGAACATTCTCTGCGCATGCTGTGTATTGTGAGCTTTGGTGTCAATCAAAGAGTATTCACCTATGACCAATTGAGAATTTTGCTTTCTCCCAACCAAAATGTATTTGGGGTGATGAGTGTCTGTCTTTAAGAAAAAACCAGGACGCCGGGGGACTGGTCGCGAGGGGATGCCCCCTTCCACCACCCCTGGACATTGAGACACTATGTTTCATACAAAAATGATTAACATGATGTTGAGTCTGAATTAAGAATCTTCCCGATCGTAAGAGAAAGAGGATGGAACTTTTTATGGATTTAGTTTTGTGTTTTTCCGGGAATCACACCTACACGAAAGAACAATAGCCTAATTGTGGAACCTGTACATTTATAAATTTAGCCAACATATCTGAAACGGGTGTTAAAGCTATATTTAACTGCAGATGAATGCGCGCGTAGCGCGAGAAAATTTTTGTGATTTTAGAACAAAAATGTTACAGAGAACAAAATACGTTCATTACTAAACTCCTTTTGGGATCATTTTTGGTGACAAATCGCTTGGTGTCATATCAGGGCCACCTTTTACATGTACTAAAATTTTATTTTCGATCGATTTTCCGTATAGGGGGGCACAGTGGTCCGCACAGGGGGGCACGGTCCCCTCGTGCCCCGGCCTGGCCAGGGGCCTGGCAGTTTAACCAAGCTTCTAGTTTTCGAAAGGAGGAGGCTTAATGATGAGGAACGCCGCATTTCCCCAGAGCGCAAAGGTATAGGGGAGACCAAATTGTGTTTACAATTTTCATCTTTTGAATTTTTGAATTAAATGAAGCTAGGGAATCAGGCGGGGGGGGGGGGGGGAGCGCACACGCATTTTCATGGATAATATGCATTAAAGTACCCTGCATATCTTTCGAGGAAAGCGATCAGAAAGTAGCGGAATATCTGTAATGCCGTATGTTTCTCGCACTTTACTGGACTATTGTTACTTCGAGGTTAAAAGGTCTGTATATCAATACTAACGCCTAGTTACTAGACGGAAGATCCGAGAGGCACAATGGTGGGTGGAAGAAGTAGGGCCGGCTGTAATACCTTAGTGCGGATATGGACTCAATTCTGAACTCGAGTCTGTTGTCCGTTTCATTCGAAATTTGTCCAAAATGGGAGCTCCAAGAATCAGAATAGATTCCAGCCCAGTCCACCACATCGTTGTTGTGCATAGTTCTATGTATAAATGTTTAAATACATTTACCTCACAGTTCGGGAGATTCCCCCTCTTATGGAGAATCTATTTTTCCGTCGATTAGGAGAAAGTTACTCATGGGTGCCGCCATATTGCTTATTTTACCCACATCTCCACACGTTCTTTGTGTACATTGTCAGTGGCGAATGGGATTTGTTACCCTCTTGAAAAAAATTTCGGTCTAATGTAATGGAATAAAATGTATATTTTGTAGGTGTATTGTCATATAGCTACCGAAAAACCACGTCCTAATCCGTAGTTCACCAGGCCGTTTTTTGAGAAAAATTCAAGTTCTTGATTGGTTTTTGTTCTTGCTATACCTTGTGTTTGTTAGACTACCAGTCTATACAAGGCCCCACTTTGTGGCGTAAGTTTTCTCCCAATCGGTAGAATTACCTTGTGTTTTTTAGGCTACCAGTCTATACAAGGCCCTACTGTGTTGCATAAGTTTTCCGCCAATCGGGAGAATTTTGTTTGTCACCCAAACGGGAATATCCTCCTGACTGCCTGAACGACTGCAGCTTGTTCAGACTATCAAACTGACCCCTAACGATGACTTTATTATTTATTGAATGCACCGGAATTTGGCTGTATTCCGGAATTTGTTCATTGTTCATTTGTTTTATACAATCGTGCATTTTGCCCAGTGTAAAAAGGAGACGTACTAGGACTTCAAAGCATCCAACAGAGTACCCAGAGGAGCTAAAAGGACGCCACAGTTTATCGAGGGTGAAATGAGCTTTTGTTTGAATAGCATGGGCGTAAACATGAGGTGGGGGACGGGGGCGTGTCCACCCACTTTTGAAAGGATTGCTATCCTCACTTTTTTCAAGAACCCTAACGAATGTACTGGGCACATGTGTTTTCCTTGATTCAATGAAGTCAAACTCGAAAAAGAAAGAAACAGCCTTTTATTGGATTTAGTCTTGGGGAAATGCCTCCGATTAAACCACAGATCATCTGGTCTCCAAATTTGTCCAGGGCCCCCAAGTGAGCCTTGCATCCTTCGCCTCTAGGGCTTGGCGACTCGCGCTTGAAGTGCTAGTTCTGGTCAAGGTTATGTCCACCCTTCTTCTACTTTTGAGAAGCTGTTTACGCTCTTGTTGAATAGCCCTCCAACCACAGACAAATTTGTTGTAATTAGTTGCAGACGCGTAGCCAAGGGAGGGGGCGCGAAGGGGGCGGTCCCTCCTTGAGCATTTTTTGTGTTTTGTAATAATTTTTTTCATTATATTGCCAGTAACTAAAAGTAAAAAAATATTTAGAAGCAACTTACAAGGCCTGGGAAGTGACATTAAGGAGGCATTTTCGGCAAAAATTTTCTTGTACCCTTCGCGAGAAACTATGGTGGTGCTACGCTTAGATAGTTTGCCTGCAGGTTTCACCCTCTCCTTGGCAAATTCCAGTTTCCGAGCCTGATTAGTTGGTCACGAACGGGTAGCTTCTCATGGAATAACCATAACACTATCACTATACTTTGTAAAAAATGGAAGTTTACAGTAGACCCTACATTTTGCACATTTTTATGTTTCGATCGAAAGAAAGGTATTCCATTCTTTCACAGCGCCATCACAATGAAGCACATCTAGTATCTTTAGTCTTCAGTTCATGCAACATTTTTGGTAACTGGATTACCGTGTGTTCTCTTTGAAGACAAATAATAAACTTGCACCTAAAACCAGCATAGAGCATAAGTTTATTTTGAAATATTTGGAAAACATTTAAATGTTGAGGTGAACTTCTCTACAGGGATACAATAGGAGGCATGCCAAGATGATTCCACAGAACTGACAGTCGTGAGAGTTGGCAATGAACAGGAAAAGTTTGGTAACGAATTGGGAGATATGCCCTTCAATACCACTTTATTTTATGGACTTTCTCAAGGTTGACTGGTAGTGGCTATATTATGACTCAGAGGTTTCTTCAAAAGTACACATTTGTCAATAATATTATTCTAAAAATCAGATTCTATGGAAAATTTACTCCTTCCTTGATGTGATTTTTGTGAAATTCAAGCCCCCAGAACGTTAAAAATGATAGAAGAAAAGTAAGCAATAAATCACAATAGCTTGACAGCTGAGCGACAGCTGTTCGACAGCTATTAAACTTACTCCCTGCCGTCAAGAGAGTTAACACCACAGAATTCTGTGGTTAGCAACGACTTGGTAAATAAAATGGAATATTTGTATAAAACGATCTGTAAGGTCAATAAAACTCAGTCAAGTGAGGGAGTGGGTGCAGCTAGGGAACACCTCGTTTATGAGCTCTGCTTTACGACTAGATAGATTTTAGGATGACGGGTATTTTATGGGATTGTACGACTTCTGTGGGATCAACTCTCATGGGAAAATTCCGGAGGGGAGGGGGTTGGAAGGGAATGGGGGATATATGCTCCGAAATTTTGGAAATACTCCCATTGACTTTCACTTTTTCACATAGTAACTTTTGTTTCAAGGACCCATTCCACCCCCACACTTTTTCACACAAATCTCTGCTACTGAGGTATACCCGTGTTACACTGACAGGTAATAAGAGTGTAAGAACATGGTGTATGATATACTGCATTGCCAAACAGACTAGAGTTGGGGTCACTGAAACCGGAATTGGCAGCATAAATTTTTCCCCTGGGGTTCTTCTAAGTTATGTCGAAACAGGGACAATTATCCGGTCAAGAACCGATTTGTTATGAATTGAAGTAACACGAAAATATCACTAATGGTGTGGATTATTAATTAAGGTCATCACTACGAAGTTTTGTTGTTTACAGTGAGAACCATACAAGGGCATAGTACTACTGCTCCCCTTTAGTGACATTTTCTCGAAATTTTCCTTTTTGAAAAAAGGTTGGTTAAATTAATATCTTAGCAGCATCTAGTGAGGAGATTTGGTATTACATTTGTACTATATATTGTTGTTCATATTGGATGGTCGTATGATTTTTGCACGTTTTTCGCAACAGGTGATCAACATATCCCCTTGCCAGGGATGCCAACACCCAAACCATCCTATGAAGAAGCGCCAAACTTCTCAAGGAGTGTTTCTGGAGGCTCAAGTCGGGTCAAAGATACACCTGAAAATTGGAAGGTAGGCGACGATATTACCGGTCCAGTTAAAATTACTGATTTAACAATAACGGCGACGTCATACACGGAAGGTACAGTTTCGTTGACTTTTACGGCTCCTGGCGATGACTTGGATCACGGCAAAGGTATGTTGTGTTTTGAGAGTGTGCTGCAACAGCAGTACCCCAGTTTGAAAATATTCTTTAACAACATCTCTTTTGAAGCAATATCGTGAATTACTGGAAATGGACCAAAAGTCCAAAGGACAAGGGGGATCCTTTCAAAGGATGAAACCAGTTCGTCCAAACTTTCACTTTTATAAAACAATTCTCTTTTGAGATATTCATTAATTCAGAAGTGTGAACTGGGCAACAATTGCGACGTCATGCTTTTGCTTTCGTTCAAGTTGTTTAAACCGTGAAGCTACTACGAAGGATTAGTTCCATTTTTATACTAAAGAGATAGCATTGATTCAAATTAAAGATCATACATTGTTATTTTGAACTGACTTGACTATATACATGCCCGTTCTCTTAGAACATTTCTAGAGGTTCCAAAAGCCTTCTAATTTATATAAAAAAGGAAAAACTGGTAAACATGGGCATTTTTACCGAATGGAAATAACGAGTTTAGATTTGTCTTAATACAAAAAGATACCACATATTATTGCGCTTAAGATCACTTCTGTCTAATATATCAATTACCACACATACTGATAAAGTAATTAGATATGTTGGGAACTCTTTTAAAGGAGCATTAAAACATATTTTTGGTTCAAGGGCTGAAGTTTATAAATTCTGTGAAGTGAAATCTCATGCCTTTGTTTCCATTACTCCAGCATCATTTTATGTGATTCGATACTCCGATTCAACATCAGTGTTTATCGACGACGTCGCAAACACAACACTGGTCACTAATGACGACATACTGAAGGGGAATTTATCCTCTCCCGCTCCGTTTGGGAACAGAGAATCATTTGTCGTCCGTGTTCCCGTTCGGCGTGACTCTCAAACGGTAGCGTTTTCAATTGCTATCAACGCAGTGGATGATGTGGGCAATGTCGGGGCAATGTCAAATGTTGCTCATGCTTCTTTGAGACAATTCGTGCCCGAAGCTCCGTCCTCTTCGACAACAATGGGTTCATCTGTGTCTGGTAGTGAGGGCAGTGTGACCGGCGTAGTAGTCATAATAGCAATGCTAATCGTTATAGGAACTGTCGTCACAGTTATCTTGGTGCATCTTTTCAAAAAGAAAGGACACGAAAAGTGAATAATTTTATGCAGACGACAACAAAGCACTGCAGAGAATAAGGCTGAGTTACAAAAAAGGAGAGAGAGAGAAAAAACTAATGGAAATAACAAGCTGAGGTTCTTAAGCTATCTTTACGTTTGGCAATATTATCCTTCTTAAAATATCATTTTAAGTTGAAATCTTTTTAACATTAAGGAAAATCACTTGTAAAAAATAAGCTTATCAAATTTATTTCACAAACTTGGTCACCATTCTATTAACGATGGCAATGTAGAAAGAATTCAATGTGACATTGCACAATTCGCATGCTGATATGTGAGTTTGTAGTGCAATCTCGTCTTGTGTTCAGCATTACATATTAAATGAGTAAGTATTCATTATGTGGTATCTTTGAAAATGTTTTATTTCAATAAAGTGTAACGCAATCTTGCATTTTGTGGAGTAGTTTTTCTGTCGCGTTGAATGATTTACCTGTACGGCCTGTAAAGTATTCAGTAACATTGTTAGCTCTTAGGAATACCAAACCTATGAACATGACGTAATGGCTGGTTGAATATGCTACAAAGCCGGATGGGCGTTTGAACTTTTTAAGAAAATGTTTTACTATTGGCATAATACAGCTTTTCGTCCCTCTTCCCTGAAAAATATTCCCCCCACCCCGAAAGCTATCTCACCCCCTTCAGTACCTTGTCTGCCGTACGAGCATGTATGCAGTTACATCATCTGTTCTATTTACAAACATTAGCATTCGAAAGTTAAAACGGGAGAATAGCATTGTCAATGCCAGTATACATTTTACTTTGCGCATGAAATATGAAGTCCCAATTTATCCGTGATGTCATCTGCGCATCCTCTTTACAGACACTGCTACAGTAATCAGGGGCGTAAATTTCTTTTCAACTTTGGGGGGGGGGATGGAGTGAACTATCGCAAATGTGGAACATGTGCACGCGAAGCGTGCACGGCGAGCGCAAAGCGCGAGCCCATGACGGGTGGGGTCTAGGGGCAAAGCCCCGGTGGGGGTCCAGGGGGCGAAGCCCCCGGACGCTGCTAGGTTTTTATGTCTCAGAGGTGCCAGGAAGACACTTTTAAGGGTTAATTTCAGTGGCAATGTTCTTTGGTAGGCTTTTGGTATATTCATACATTTAGGAAGTGCTATTTTGAGCACAAAACTCGTCGATAAGCTGCACCGGATTGAAATAGTACAAGAGCAACAATGACCCGTTAAGCTTGAAAAGGCAGGGATCAACATATATCGGGGCATCCCAGACAACTGGATTTTGAATCCAGAGATCATTACAAGACCTGCAAGTTGGCTTGAGATCAGCGGCGTCGCCAGGTTTTTTTGTGATTGGGGGCACCATAGATGATGTCGTAATAATACCTCAGTTCCCCCAAGTCTGCGCAAATCACACCTTTATTTTCCATGCGTTCCTGCATTTGCATGCAGCAGTTTTGATCTTTCGTTTGTCACTACATAAAGGTGTCGTCCTGGGGAAGGGGTTCCCCTCCCCTTTAAGAATTTTTTTTAATTAATTTAAGGCCTTTTAGATGCAAAATGGTGCTATCTTTGGGATGTTTTTGGAACTGATCATATATGGCCGAAATGTCCATAATTTAGTGAATGCTAATTTTTGGTTAGGTAAAAGAGGAGAATATGTTGTCCAGGCTATTAAGAGGCAGATACGTTGTTAACAAATCTCCTGAAGCCCCCTCCCTTCTGTCTATTTTACTGCCTTCTATTTCGTGGAGTCCACAGAAACATTCTTGAGTTATTACGAAATATGTCCTTTCCTTCATTGTGCATTATCATGAAAGGGCATCTAAGGCTAACAGATACCTGAATAGGACCTCCTGGAAGCTCTGCATTAATCATATTAATTGGAGCGGGTGAGTTGGGGGGGGGGGCAATGACATAATGCATATACTACCTGACATCCAAATAATAATATAGAGTACGCCGCCGAACACTTAACAACTGTCGTATTTTACTACTTTTCAACTAAAATCCGGACGAACAGCTGCCAGCAATGGAAAATGTGAGGGAGGGAGAGTATAGGTGCAGGGAGGTCATATGAGACCTCCCTGATAGGTGTAGCAAAAGGGGTGAAGGACTAATAAGAGCGTTACAGAGTGCTGTTTTCGTCATAAGGGTATTAACAATCACCATCTATACCGATAATGGCTCAGCGCAAACTGGCTAAGCTCTGGTAAAAATTTTTGAAAAATGTTTAACGACAGATACGTACTTTCAACCTTCTACATCATGCTACATATTAGATTGAAAGATCCCATATTGATGCGAGGTCCCCACAGATGTTTGGAGATGTATCTATGTTCTTTGGAAAATGCCGTGATCAGAACAGTTTCGTGTATTATTACCTTAATAATGGTCAGACATGGAGCGTAAACAGTGACGAATAATATTTCCATTACAATACCTGCATTCAGACTCTACATCGAGACACTTTCAATTGCCTAAGAAACCAACATACCACTGCCATAAGCCAGTCTTTTACCTATTAATTCGTAACCTTTCAACACTGCTGTTGTGCTTCTCCGAAAGTTGTTATCGGAAGATATTGATAATATGAGTGACAATGACATAAGGTTAGAAGCGAGCGGAGCGCGCCAAAATTTTGATAGATTGCCAACGATTTGCTAAAATTCTGATAGTTAAAGAAACATTTGTTATAGAAAGTGAAACGTGATTGCAAAAATTTCTAACGAAAATGAAGAATAAAATATACTTTCCACCATACACGTATCTGTAGACTGAAACATGGGGGGGGGGGTGATTACATGGGCCATCCCCCCAGTCAAATGTTGGGGGGATATATCCCCCATCCCCTCGGGATATACGCCCATGACAGTAATCCCTCTTTTTTCTTAATACAATTTTAACTCTACAAAGCGTCACTGGCATTTACAATTCAAGCCCCGATGGAAATATCTGTTGTATTTTGTGAAATGATTCTGCTAACATTTGCCGGTTCATTAGTAGATCTGTGTCCTGGGGTGAACTTCCAGAAATAGTGTCGGTCCTATTGCACGTTTAGAACCATTTTCTTGAGCATTCTGTTGGCTTTCCGAACTCTCCCAGAAATTGCTGTCAGAATTAACTTCAATATCAGAGGTCGCACTAACTGTTCGTACCTAAAACAGTGCTTTCAACTTTATACACAGCGTGAGAGTAAGCACTAAACTACTGGTGTTATTTGGATGAAGGTAAAGCGCCCCCATCCTCTTGAAGCAAGGTCGATATCGTCAAGGTCAAACAGCAATCTGTCGTTATGTTGAAATTTCTCCATTACACCTTTGGTGGATTAGGAATAAAGACCAAAAGGGGCTTTTTGTCTGTAACATCTCTCATAGTACTGGGGATTTTTTTAATGCCATAACTCTGATAACAGTGCTTGTTGTCAGCAGCGAAGCCACCTGGATGTCAAAACGTAGGGGAGGGGGAAGTGGGTGAGGCGAGAAAAACTTGGAGGGGATGTTGTGGGTTTGCATTGCTTGTATAAACTATTCCTTTGTACAGGCGCTAACTGGGGGTAAGAGGGGAAGATCAAGACGGGGAGGAAGCAATGCCCCCTTATGCCCTCCTGGTGGCGCCACTGGTCGGCAGAATAGTAGCGATTTATTGTATAGTTTGACGACTGGTGACTTGAGTCATATCTAGTTCATCAATGTGAATTAGTTTGTAAAAGTGTGAACATCCAATGTATTTGGCTACTGCATTAAACTTTCAGAAAGTTTGAGTAACACGATAAATGGAATAAGTTTTTTCTGTATGTTAGCTCTTTTTCATGCGTTTTTTTTATACTGGACACTGCCCTTTAGGTGCCGACGATCATGGGAGCGGTCGGAAGCTATCGGACACTTCAGACGGGGGAGAATGGGTGGAGCTGGGTTATGGTAGAAAAATCGGGACTGGAAATACCATCTAAATGTTTCCTGGCGGCCTATAGGTCTACAAATGAAAGCAACGTAAAAAGTGTAAACACTGTACTCCACTGAACTGGACTGCTGTATTAGGGTGCACAGTACCTGTTCTCTAAATTTGCAGCAGAGATATTGTCCTTACTGTATTTACTGTTCTATACCCTGCTGTGGTGTAAATAGCCTTGTAGGGGACGGGACGACGAAGATCCCAAGGATGACCACGGTAAAGGTATATCTACTCGTAATAAGCAATGGAGGGGCTTGCTAATTGGTCTAATTGGATTAACACAAACGTCTTAAAAAATGCTTTTCAGAGCCCCTTGCAAAGGCATCAAGCTATGGGGTTGGTAACATGATATACTACACTCAGACAACAAAATGGTAGGGTTTAAAAAACAACGTTATAGTGCAGTTAATACATTATGCTAATTGCGGTACTGATACTATAACATTTTCTTGTACTGTACTGTACTGTACTGTTCTGTACTGTAGGCTACTGTTCTGTACTGTACTGTTCTGTACTGTACTGTACTCTACTGTACTGTACTGTAATGAAGTTCCTGTATCATCGTACTGTGTTGCACTGTACGTCACTCGACGGTGCAGCAATGAGCTCAAGAGAAAAGTCAAAAGTAATACCAAACAGTTACCTGTACCAGTAAGGTTTAAAAGGACTCTTCGTACTCTATGACAGAATCTCTCAGGCGCCCTTAGGTGCAATATTAAAATAGGTCTAGGCATTACAATGAAACTAGTGCCTAGAATGAGACATGGAAAATGTGTTCTTACTCAGTAACGATTTTTCCACTACTGGCACCCTGCACGTCTGACCCCACCAGGGGTGCTGTGCGGTATTTTTCCAGATCTAGACACAAATTATCAGTAAAAACAAAGACCTTCAATAGCTAGCTATTCAGAGACCTCGTAACGGGGAGGGACCGTCAATTTCCTTTCTTTAGTTTTGCATATACTCAGTGGTGTCCTTTTATTGAATTTGGTAAAACGTCAAATATATTGAAACCCGTACTAACAGGTTTAATATTGAAGCATATGAAGTTTGGAATATACTTAGAATCAGTACAATTATGGACTCGTGGGGGTTTTTTTTGGGGGGGGAGGGGGTGCTGATCCGTTTTTGCCAGTAAAAAGCCTTTATTACCAGACAAATTTGTCCGGTTTATCCAAAACTCTGTCCAGGAAATTGGTTCCCGAACTCCCGAGACTGCAGCTTCCCAGATCCCTGGACTCGTGCGACTATGAGAATACGAAGTGACCTACTTACGTCACTTTAGGACTATCCTATTTACTTTCTTTGGACTTTCAGTTCATCCTTTACTAAATCCAGACCGTTAAAGATTAGTTATATTTTAACGCACAGGGGAAAATCGAATACGCGCGAGATCCACCATTCGGACTTTCTTAAAGCAGGTAGGGCCCTGTTTGAAAGTGTCTTGCTTTGAATATTATTAAAGTTAGGCACCTTCCCCACTCTTCCCACCGAGGTATAGGACCATGATAGTACTTACCTCCACCTCACAGCATGCAGTTCGTCTCGTTAACAGGGAGTTGATATTGGAGTAACACCTCCCTTCTTAAATTCATTCCATACCGTATATCGTAGCTCTGTGTGAAATGAAACACGGCGAGTGACAGAAAGTTTGCCATGACATCCTGCTTAAGTAGAGATCTGTCGTACTTTTTCCCCGTCTTCTCCCAGAGATAGTCCGATCCTCTCGCAGTTTTGTGTACATAATTCCATCAAAACAGCCTAGTAAGCAATTTTGGTTTTATACATGTTTTTCAGCATCCAAGAAACTTTGTTTTATCCACAGACTAATATCACCCCTTGCCTTGTTCATACTATTCTATTCGAAGAGCCAAACAGTGGTTATTTTAGTATTCGAGTTAGGAGATATCCTACAAAAGTCTTTGGAATAATCAAGTACCGGTAGCAGCTGCGATCTTAACATCACAACATGGATTAACAAGAACAACCATGTTAATCTTATTAGGGTGGTAATACCGCTGTTGTCCTACACAATACGTTAAAGTGCAAGGGACTCGGAGAAAGATATATGAAAGCAGTATAAACCAGGAAGTTACA
The DNA here is from genome assembly GCA_029531755.1 of Holothuria leucospilota. Lineage (NCBI taxonomy): Eukaryota > Metazoa > Echinodermata > Holothuroidea > Aspidochirotida > Holothuriidae > Holothuria > Holothuria leucospilota. The sequence goes on along the minus strand of CM055980.1, from coordinate 37,763,228 downwards.
CCTCCATAGCACAACAACAGTTGAGAGTAAAACCGATTTTTATCTCACTGCAGTATCTTCATTCATATCGTGACGGCTGAAAGAAATGTTTACCATCGGTTCTTAAATAATAAGCTAAAAGGACTTTCTAAGGGCGAGAAGTGGGAAATGTGTACCCTTTGATGTAGGAAATTTTCATCTCCTCTTTTTCTGTCACAATTCGTTCCCACGGATTACACACCATGCCTGATAACCATTTTTAGGACGATAAAGGTCCGAATCATTCTGTCGAGAACCATCGAAAAATTTAGGTACAAGTTTCAACCTCAGGCTTGCATCATATACATGATCTGAAATATATTACTCATTACGCAAGCTTATTTAAAGACCATTAAGTGCAATTACAGAAAAACATAATGAAACATGCTCATTAATACTTGTTAACTTTTACACTCTCTTCTCGGTCATTCCCCATTGAAAGTTGTTAATTTGGCTTCTCGTTCAAATTTAGGGTAGCTACTATTTTTGTGAAGTGCCTTGTTTGCTCTCTCGTAAGTCCCTTGTATGTCAGCTATAGCATCACACTAACGTTCCAAGTTTGTATATACCCCAGAGTTACCAGGAGGCCCGATATCGGTCTCATGGTGCCATCACTGGAGGGGTGACATGCTACACCCGCAATGTCACTAAATAATGGTAATTAGTTCAACGTTTCATTGAAGGTATCACCATTTTGTATTAAGCCATGCACCTTACATAAGGAAAGCTTTCTCAAGGGGAGTTACACCCCCTCCACTAAGACACCACACCCTTTGCCCTACATACAACAAAACTTATAATAATTCACTTGACTATGATAATTTTTTAAGATATGATCAGTTCGAAACTTTGCCAAAGATAGCATAATTTTGCATCTAAGCCTCCTTAAGCGAACAAAAATTCCTCACCAGTTCGATCTAGATGAATTAAACTTGGCAAAAGTACTTTTAGTCTAGCAGAATAATAAGGAGCGGCAATCCTGTTATCTACATTTAGTAAAGAAATTTGTGTATAAATTTAAATGTACTTAATATCTTAACCTTCTTTGGGGAGTGGAGTTACGACGGCTTGATTTGCGCACAGGATGGTTTACCGACTAAGGAACCTGAACGTCAAGACGTGAGAAGAATCGGTTAAATCTTTAATCCAAAGCATTTATAAAACCCCACCGGTAGACCATCACTCCTCGATACCTTACAGGCGCGGATCCAAGGGGGGCTTTCCCGGGCACAGCCCCCCCATATTCGTCACATCAACAATAACAAATACGAAAAAATTAGCATAATGTTAATGTAGGAGAATATTCAAGGGGGCTTTCAGCCCCCTCCCCTTTTCGAAATGTCTGGATCCGCGCCTGCCTTATCTCTTGGTATTCTAACATTCCTCTTCAGTTCAAAGGGAGTGTTCCAACAGAGGAATGTGCAGTATATCGATTCATCCAGCAACTACCTAATAAAAGTAGTGTTCGGGATTGTATTCTTCCTGTTTGCTGGATATAGATTTTTATAGGAAGTTTGAATACAGCTTAAAATTGAATTTTGATCAGTTGTCTCAGTTTGGCATTCGTCCAATAAACATTTTACCACTTTTCACTTACAAGGTCACTTAACAAGTTCAAACCATAAAGTGATCCTGTTCCCCTATTCTGCACTACCGCTCTTAAAGGCTCGTACCATAACAATTACCCCATTGTGTCTAGATTGAATAGCTGAAGTAGTAGCAAATTAGAAATCCTGAATATAGGCACGAATGAATTGGCAGACACAAAGCAGAAATCTAACCTGCTGCTAGGATCGGTAATAATATATGAACACCACTCACGTAAAAAGATATTCTTCTCAGGTTTTGCATAATGAACACATCAACTCAATGAATGCAGTCATTGTACACAGTCTAAATGTACTATCTCTAGCTCTCGGGTTCGTTCATACTTTACAAAGTTAATCCTGAACCACCTTGACGTATCCCCACCCCATGTGATGTTTCAACAAGTGAAGATGGATCCTTAGAGTATGTACATTTCCCTATAAGACCGGTCATCCACATTGGGGGCATATAAAATTAACGGTTGTATATAAATAATATGACCATCAACAACATAAGCAATAATATATAGGGCCCTACGATCTACCATTATGCATTATAAAGTGTGAGGATGAGAGAGGAATTAAACAATGTAACACAATCGGCGATTCTCAGTAATCCAATCCTTTTTAGTATCATGAAGTCCCAGTGCATTGAAAGTATAAAAGAAGATGAAGTCCAGCATTTAAAATTATACAAAAGAATTAGAGCCGGAAAAGCACTGAAGAACAAGAAAGAAGAAGAAGAAAAACGAAACAGAGTTAGTCAGTCAGAACAAATAATTTGGATGTTAATAGTATAATTGTTGACTCGACTAGTTATGGGATTCCAAACAAGGGTAAAAAACAAAAAACCCTATGGCTCACTGGCTATCAGCACTAGGGTCCCATATGAATTAATGACATCAGAGAAAAAGTATCCTTGCATATTAAAGAATACACTATATCAATAAAATTTCGTCTCATTCCTTTATCAGAAAGGTGTCTGGCAGTCTGGAGTCTGAGCTTCTTATGATCCAATACCGTGGGAGTTGTAAGGGTTTCAATCCTTTAATCCGAATGTCATTATCTTCCTCCATCAAAAAGGAGTTTCGTGCCTCGCTGGTAAAACTCGATCACCTCCTTAGAATGTCTATTAAGCAGACTTGTAGTGAGTACGTGCTTGTACTCACGGGTTTGCACAAATGCCTGTGCTCACACTCGTGAAAATGGTTTTGTACTCACACTTCTACCAGACCCATCGCCAGACAAGGTATTCAAGGTGCGAAATAGCTTCACGAAGGGGGGATTTTCTTAGAGGGGGCGAGACATACAAAAATACTAAAATGTATTAAGGCAATGGTATTTTGAGTTTTGTAGGGGGCGAAAAGATTTTTATAACGGGTGGCCTCCCCCTTGGCTACCTGCGTGACAGGTCTTGTAAGTTGTGCATTGGGGCTAATGCAAAATTTTGTACTCGTACTCACAACCAGAGACACTCCACTTGTATTCAAACTTATTGCAATGTACAATGTCTACAAGTCTTCTATTAAGATGGGATCATCATCAAAAATAGTCCTTCAGGGAAAGATGAGATCTAGAATTATGTATTGAGGTGACTTTTGTCCATATCAAGTAAAAATTTTACCCAAGATTAGTCTCTCTCTCTCCTTCGACAGCTCGTCCGCCACAATGGGTCCTTTGCATTAGGCATTTCACTATAACAGTTATGCCAAAGACCTTGCTTACCATTTGCATAGGACGCTCCACTCCCTCGGTTTTAAATCCAATAATTCGCAAATCGTTTCTCCTCGAGAACGTTCCCGCTTTTGAATTTCATCGGCCTGGGTTTGTCTCCTACTACAAACTAAATGAGTAATTACTTTAGCTATAAACGCAAGATGTGTCTCACAGTGACAAACACTTTGATGTAACAAACTAAATCAAATGAAAAGTTGATGCTTCAAACAAACGGTGGGATGTACAAAATCAAAAGGGAATGTAATAAACAAAACCGTACAATGCACAAAGTCATAACTTTTAGTACACAAATACATTGGGAATACTTAAGGAAATTACAAATTACAAATGGAGGTGCTGAATGCATATCAAACTAATTCAAGATCATAATATGTCAGGTATGATGGCCCCATTTGGTACTGAGACTGAGACAAAGTACCGTAAAAATCATTCGTTTGTAAGGGATCATTCTAAATATTAAGAGCAAACGATATAAGGCGCAAATGCGCTACCATAATATGTCACATATAAATAAATTACATATTTCAATGGATAACGTACGTCAGTCGACATTGTGACTTAGATCAAACTAGCTACAGCAAATATGGATGAAAGCATTATATACGACACATCTTTACCTTCTCAGTAACAATCACACTTTCCGTTAACCTAAAGGGAAAATGCAGTTACCCCCAATTTGATTTAATGTAGCCCTGTTCCCTTATTCATAAATTGTTTTGTTTAAGTCTGTTACTACATTGCTCAATTACAAGTGAGTTTACCTTTAAGATGAAACATTTAAGTTTGGCTAATCATGAGGATATTTGTGAAGGAAACATGAGGAAATCTGTAAGATTGAACTGATGTTTTCAACTTGAGAAACTTTTGGGCGACTGCTCTTTTCACTTAAAACAGGTATATGAATACACGTGTGACTCTGTGGATTTGGTTTTACGCTCGTAAGTGTACTTTGTTAAAGTTTCTGTGTAATGTCTGGAAGTAATCCTAATTTATGTTTGTTTGCCACAGATGAAGATATTGACATGTCCTACAAAGTTAAATCAGCCAAGTTAAAAGTATGAATAAAACTGAAAGAAAATCAGTAAGATTTTGAGTAAATGCTGAAATCTAAATTTAAACTCATGAATTATCAAAGCAAACATTTTTAATCGCTTTTATTACATCATAGTCAATTTCATTTTCAGGTCAAAGACTGAAACTCAACAGAAAAGCTAAAACGCAACAGACTTATGATAAATCATAGTCTTCAAGATATTTCGACAGTTTTATTGTTTGTTTTACAATACCTTGAAGTTTGAGGGGGACAGTAGGAACTGTACGTTCGTTTCTGTAGTTGATTCTGTTACGATGGAATCTACGTGATTATACTTGTATCTAAAGATTGCAGCCTCTAGCGATTGGTTACACTGATTACCGCCATTTTTCTGACTTAGTTGGAATAAGATGCCAAGAACGTTTGGCAGCCTGAGGCTTCAGCATATATCTTTGGCGTTTCCGTTTAATATAATTGGATCTCTGCAAAACTGAAAAATGTCTTCACCCCTATTGGCAAAGTGAATGGCACATGCAGAAATGTACGAACACGGAGTTAACAGACTCAAATCATGGGTATCAGCAATGAAGCATGGATTTTGCAGGGGCTTTAGTCCAAGTTTCTCAAGAATCATACCAATGTAAACATCTTCCCAAAGAAAAGGTGGAGTCGACCGAGACATAAGTAATATTTTTCTGGGTAGGTCCCCGGACATAACATAGGCTGCACCAAATAGGTATTCCGGATAAAACTCTCCTGGATATTTTTCTTCGGATGTATACCACTTGTTCGTAATATTTCGAACGGGTTTACATCCGGTACAAAGATGTCCAGTTATGAAGTTTTCTTTTGGACTTCTTGATAATGTATCGATAAGAGGTTTGAAATTGATAAAAGTATCATCATCTGCTTTCATCACGTAATGTGCTTGAGAGCAGTACATGCTTGCCCATCTCAAACCGAACAATGTTTTCAAACTCAAGTTTCTGTAAGAGTCATGGAAATTTCCCATAACTATGTCCTGATAGATGATTGATTCTTCCTTGATCCTCTTGTTTAACGACGAATTACCCGAATTTCCAACAAGAAATAACCTTTCTATTCTCTTTCCAGATATTTCTGAGACATTTAAGCAATACAGTCTCTGAAGTTTTCGTTGTTCAAAATTCATTGGTGCTGATATCATTACAACCATCAGGAATACTTTCTTTGCATTTTTCTGTGTTACCTTACAAAGGTTACGGATTGTGAACGAAGCACCTCGAAGGTTCACGTCCCGACTTACGTAAGAACTGCTCTTCAAATTGCTGTAAGTATTTTTGCGCCCGGTGTCGTAAAGTGCGTTTGACATCTCTTTACCTGGCACAACGGATAATTCATGATTAACCATCCACCACACAACAAAAGTAGATAAGAAAAGAAGTAGTATGTTTTTTAAGAGCCTTGATCTTCTCACCCTTCGATGGAATGCCATGATACAATCCGCGAACAAATCCATTCCTCAGTAACAGTTTCGTTTGAATTGAACTATTACGACAAGACGCCCATTAACTTGCTACATATGAGTGTATGCCCAACCGTGTACCATGGTCTTTTCTGTTTAACTTTTGCAATGATCTATATGATATATTGTAATACTTATCTAAAATTTGGAAAGGTTCAACACATAAAGATTTATTTTTTTCGTACAATGTGTGAACTATTAGTAAATTTCGCTGAAGCGTGACATTACACGACCCGTCAATGACCCAAGTTTACCTTTGCAGAACATATAGACTTTTCAAGGGGAAACCCAATGATTGTAACCTACCAGTGGGTCATTGTTCCAATAAGAAGCTCGAGTACTCTGACATATCAGTAGATTAATGATAAACAAGACATTTTCATAGCGCCTACTTTTGTATAGAAACTATACGGTGTGGCACTTTACAAACCCACCACACTCTAAAATAATAGGCACACTAGAGAAATACAACCCGGTGCATGTATTGGAAATTAATTCCTAAACCTAGCCAAGTTAGGAAACACTCGACTGAGTTCCAGTAAGTTTCTCCACTCCTTTGGACTGCCAAAGACAAAGTCCCATTACCCAAAGCGCTAGTCCTAGTTCTCGGAACAACATAACACTTTAAAAAGACGGTTGACTTTACCAAATTTGGGCCCTTATGCCACCTCCTTTGCTGTTGGGGAAATATTAAGTTCCCAAAGATGGTAAAAAAATACCCACGTGGGTAATTTTTTACGAAGGAAAGGGTGATTTTGTTCTCAAGTTGGGTAGTTCCTTACCAAACAGTTTAGTAGGTGGTATACAGACCACACTTTGGTAAAGTAAACGTTTACGCAACTGTTTTTGGAGTGTAGTTGGATGTAAACTTGGGAGAGTACCTGCGTTTGCCAGACAAATCTTCCTGAAAGCTTACCGAAAGAAAAACATACTTTTTCTTAAGTCCCAACGACTTATTGGCAAAGCGCCAAAGGGCAAAACTCAACGTTCCAGGAAGTTCTGCTCCCCAAAGGAGCTAGGTCTCTGAATGTTGAACAAGATTTACCATGACCAACTGCTTAGTCGGGGACATTTGTGCCAGAATGTACCTCAATCCTAAAAAATTCCTACAAATGAGATTTCAATGGTTTCGGTAAATTTGGACGTGGGGACAACATATCAAAAAGCCACCAAAATCAGTTTACGAGATATTTATTCAAATGGTTCATTTTCAAAATGTCGTTTTTACGTCATTGTAAAGGTAAATGTATCTAAAATATTTGCTGATTGCAGGAAACTCTGTGGTACTCAAATTTTGTTTGGCATTATGGTATTATTCTTAAATTGACAGTACTACTGTTGACCTGTCGCTTTCATAATTCACCCATGATCTTACACTTTAGTCACAAAGACCCCCCAAAACGATTGTTGTTTGCCTACTTTATAATTATAATACATGCAATATAAAACATGTCTTCTTGGTTTCTTGCATTTAGATTTCCAGCAGTGAAGTGCTATTACTTAAGCATTTTTACAATGTGGATAGCTAGCAAGTGGCATGGCGCACTGAGGAGGGAAACAAAATTGTGGTTTTGTCCATCAACAGGTTTATTCCAGGAGCGAATGGCCCCAGGAGTTGCCTGACAGACGGCCAAGCTCTCTGAAGGGGGGGGGGGGCGTGGGCAACTCGTAGACTTGGCAAAGGCGATGAGTTGTCCGAAGGATATTGAAAGCAAAATGTTTGGCACCCAAAGCTTGCCGAAGATGTTTGGTTCCTTTTGAGAGAATTTGAAATTGGGGGTTTATAATGAAGGAAAATCTGCAAAATTGAAAACTTTAGGGGATTTATTGAAAAATCTGCTGTACATCAGAGCAAATTTAAGTAAATCGTCGGGGAGGGACTGGACTTCTTAGGAGATTACATATTTGATTGGTCCTATTCAGACTCCCTGACGAAATTGGAAAAGTTCCGCCGGTCGACCTTCCCAGTGAGGGCCATGCCCCCTGCCTCTATCTGGCACCACCTCTGGTTTGTTCGTGTCTGTTTTCAAGATCGTTACAATCAGTATAAGTTGTCATGTAATATGTAATCCAACACGGCAGTGACTGTTCAGTACTTGATTTAGGGTTCTTAACTGTTGAATATTCTAATGTTTCCATTTTCACACAATTGATTGTCATGAAGCTTTTCTTTTTGAATAGAAATAAGTCTCTACTCAGTTCCAGTGGTGGCATCGTTGCTTGCTGTGTATACCTTATGTACCTATCCCCACAGAGTTTACGCTAGGCCCTTACGATAGACAATGAGAATTAATGGACAAAGCAGTCGTGTTAAGTGCAATTACAGCTATTTAAAGGGTAGACACTGGATTTAGCTGCTCACCGATTAGGTCGCATCCATTTACAATGAAATTAGCAGTGAAAAACCTACACAATGCAGTCACATTTAATAGTTAAGATCTACAAATATTGCATGTAGCTACCATCGGAAGCGTTCTAAGAATGGTGGCTGAACCATTGAACTCCTGAGTTTTAACACTTTGTAAGGTAGGCTACTTTTGTGACATTTTTAAAAAAATATTTTCATACTGAAAGTTTCCTCCTTAGCTGCCCTGGATTAAGCTGGTAATCATACGGTATTTTTCCTAGAATAGTTTAATATTTGAGTGTGCTATTTCAGCGCCTACTATGTGCAATTGATCGTGATGTTATTGTGAGTCTAGATAGTTAGCGATATTGATTCGCTCTTTGCTACATTCCCCCTCTATTCTACTGAGGTAATCTTGCGCCTTTAGCTGGGTGGATTTAAAACAAACTGCACCCACCTTGCCCCCACCCTCTCAATTTCTGTAGCGAGGATTTCAATCAGTTCTGGTGGCGTTGGACTTGAGGGCAACACAATTTGAAAGTCAAATAACTTCTTCAGTCCCGAAGAAATTAGTGCCACTTCTGACAAAACCATGGCTTACTTTATGTCCTTAAATGGGTTACTCCACTTATACTCTCTCCACTTATACCAAACGTCTATCAAAATTTGTTCGAGAAAATTGATAATGAACGATGTGTAAAATGGCTGATGTCATGATGGACATACTAAAATGTAGGTCTATACAAATTGCACATTTTGCTGATTACAGGAAATTTCTTCCACCCAAGTTCGATTGACATCATGTTTTTGCATTTGAATTTAAAAACAGTAGTACAGTTACCTGTGGCAGTCCGAAATCGCTTACATTATACAAAACCGTGAAAATTAGGATCAGACTACCATTGCCTTCCCTGTACAAAATGTGTGTGGTAAACTTGGTCTCCATAGGTTTGGGCAGATAGGTGGCAAGTTAAGTAGGAGTATAACTTTTAGCGGGTAAAAATGCCATCGGGATTTGCTCTGGTAATTGGTCCTAAGAGTAATGGGTTTGGCTCATAGAGCAGGATATAGGAATAGAGGGCGGACTCCCCGAAAAAGCTGTGATTGCATGGGGACTCGGCCGCTATTTGTAAAGGCGGCAAAAGTCGCTCTTACGCCGTTGAACTTACATTGAAACACGTACAAATTACACCATTTTTTCGTGTTCAGAAACATGCTAAAATTTTTCCTTGTAAGTTATCTACATCAACCACAGACGAGGAGGTAGTAGCATCTGACTTGAATAGTAAGATTCTTGTAGTAATTTTGTATTTTAGTCACAATGAAGTTAAAAATAAGCACGTTCTTCTTCACTAAATTTGTACATTGGCCAGTCACATTCAATACTCCGTAAATGACCAAATCGATCCAGGAGCTTTAGCGTCCAGGCTAGTCCAAATCTTTTGAGCATCACTTTTTATTTTTAAAGGTACATATTGTCCTAGTCCTCAGTAAAGGACTGTGGCCTACATCTCACTATACACAGTCCTTACTCCGACCATTGGAAAAAGCGGGGGGATCGGCCGTCTATGTAATGGTTGCAATTGTCTTTCTTCTCACAGCAAAATTTGAAAGAAAAAACCTAATTCACTACCAGGATTTTTCTTCTCTAGATCTTACAGGAGCATTGCAGCTGTTTTTGATCACTGAGAATTTCTGGAAAGTGCCAAAAATATGAAATGAAATCAGCAACTTTTTCGCGCCGTAAAATTTACTGTGCGAATTTGGAAATTTGTTTACATCAGTATGCTTATAAGCTACATCGTTACGTCAGTAAAGAATGCTTGCAGAGGCAGTTGCCATGTGTATGCATAGGAACTACAGTAATCAAAATGTTGTGCGTGACGTCACAATGTTACGCACACGGCATTCTGATGTCAACAAATATTTCGAGCGCTACAGTAAATTGTTAAGAAGCGGCAAAGTTGATGATTTTATTTCAAATTTTCGGAACTTTTCAGAGGTTTAAAGTGATAAAAAACAACTGCAATATAAGTGTAAGACATGGAAAGGAAAAGTTATGGTAGTTTGTTGAGACTTTAGGCCCTACCTTTGCAATAAGAAGAAAATCAATTTCGACCAGCACTGTGCTGGTCGAAGACCCCGGGTTTTCAATGAGTCGGAGTAAGTGTAAGTATACACGGGCTTTTACTGAGGACTAATATTGTCCTAGGTCTAGTATTAACTTGATGCAGTATGGTTTGGCTTAATATAACTAAAAGACATTGGCTGCAGGTGTCATTCTTGTTTTGTTTTGTACTGCATGCACCATACTAGGCCTATACTGGGGGTTGCATTGAGTTTTGTGCCAGGGTCAGTGGTAAGGATACATGTTATATTAGGATGGAGACAGCTGCGGGTATAAGGCAAATGGTGAGATATTCACAAGAATAAGAAGGATTTACAGCACAACTCAAACATCTGTGGTAAGAGCTGTGTACAGCTAACGGTATTTTGGGATGGGGCCTACATAGATGAGGTGCTGAGGACATCCTACTATCCTGTTGTGTACTTTAGTTCCCATATTCCAGATGACTAGACTACTACCCTTGCTGGTAGTGCTGAGCTTTGCATAATGTTACATAGCTAAGGCGTATACGAAAATAACGTTCCATTTCTATTAGGCTAGGTTTTCTCTAGATTCTGAAAGCATTTACTAGAATTTTTTAACCATTGCTAGTAAGTAAACAATTAAAATATTGCCAGACTGTAATAAGTGCTATAGCCTTAACTAGAGGCACAGTTGTTACATTTTAAAAAGGATTTGTTGACATTCTTACACCTCATAAGGATGCTCAATTCTGGATTTGATAGGATTCCCATAAAAAGTTAGGGATCCTTTGTGCTTCATTTTTCATGATGAGTCCGGTTGCAGTATATCATAGCAGTTTTATTGCTTTGCCTGAACAGTAATGGCTGTTTATGCATTTTATTTGTCTGAACAGTGATACACGCAAGAGACCATATTGATGCCAGCTGCTGAGCATGAAGTCTATCCTTATGCCGCAGTGTTTACTTTGCCACCAGTTGTTGAGTTATCCACCACATTAGCACGAAAAGCAAAGATTGACCACCATCAAAGTCAGGACTCACTTCAGCTACAAACTTTCGTCAGACTGTCAATCTTCAATTAGTTGATCATAAAAGCTGCAATATTTTGAAAGAACATGATTATTGCATCACCAGCTGTCCTTGGTGAATATTGCAAATTCAAAGAGCCAAATTTAAAGCACCTGTATCTGTTGGGAGCAATGACTGCCAGTCGCTTTTAAGGACTTCATAATTATCACTACTAGTAATAGCGACGCCTTCCTGTCAAAATTGGAAAATTAGCCTGGGACGGGGATGCATGGGGAAATGGGGGATGTATAAAGTGGCAACAGGTCTTTCCCTGGGGGTTAGCTAGGGACAGCTGCTTTACAGTAGCTGTTGCTTTCAGTGTTTGAAGGTGCAACATCAGCATTGCCAACATAAAAGAAACATTCTTGGTTACTGTACATATTACTGTACTGGTTACTGTACAGTTCTTCCGTAAGTGTGGTAGAATCTAATTGTGCTGGGCTCGTTTGGTGCTGGTTGGTTCTTTGTTTTCAGTTAGGTTGTATGGACTTCAGGGCATCTTATGGGGCCTTAGCCCTCCTTTGCCCTTTAACCTGTTATGTTATATTATGTTTCACGTTTTGTTGCTTGTTTTGTACTTTACAATTACTGTACTAGTAATTGTGTCAAGCATTAATTTGACCATATTTTCTCCATGGAAAACTTTTACATGCAAGAACTTACAAAAACTAAGTTGCAACATGATGGCACAGTGATTATATTGCATTTGGGATATGAACTGCAATAATAAATTCTGACATTCTTTCCAAAAGAATTAAAGAAATGGTATCTGCACTGGGCCTCCTTTCCTAAGTTTCCTTTCACTGTAGCCTGTAGGTAATATCAAAACCCATTTAATCTACGGAAATATGCTAATTTGCAGTTGTTGAGGCTTAGCACTGAAATCCTTAAACCCTTTACCATATCCTTTGTTAGTATTAACAGAAGCAAAAATAAAGCAATGACAGTTATAGTAGATACTTTCTTGTTAATATTTCCAGAGTCACGGTGGCAATTCTACCAGTCTGATGCTGTTCATAAGCAAAGTACAGGCTGAAGTATAAAAGCTATCATTCTCACCTTTTGCACACCTCAGTCAATATCCAGCTGTAAGAGATTCCCTGTTCATTTAATCAATATTTCATCATCAGATCCCTTACTGTTTCCAGGCCTAGGCCTACAGCAAATCATTTTCCAGAGCTGTGCTGGTCACTGGTCAGAAGTCCCTAATTGCCCTAATATACCTGAAATCCTAATAAAAAATTAGAGAAAACCTCTACAAATCCCCCAGTTTTTTGCTACATAGAATGATGTATGGATATACCTTTCTTCTTTGCATCCAATTGCAATCTTTACTGACTAGGTGCAAGCAAAACATGAGAAAATTTTTACAATCCATACAAAAATTAATGAGGGGACGAGTTGACTTCCGCGCCGAGTTGACATTGGTGCCGAGTTGTCGCAGTGGTCGACATCTCTCATTTAGATGCCGAGTTGTCTCAGGTTCAGCATATCACGATGTGCCGAGATTTCCGAGCCTAAACTGGACCTGAGAGATCCCCAAAGGCCGAGTACGTCTTACGGGGGCGAGTTGACCATTACATACGTGTGCGCTACTTGAACTTTCGCAATTTGTTACAGATGAAAACCGGATTTAACCCTTTTTGGACAACTCGTGTTGACATATGAAGGTAGAAATAATCTTCTTTAATAATTTTTAAGGATCGGGACATTTTCTCTTACTTAAATTACATTTTACTAGGGAAAAAACGCCTTGGGATTTAGCCGAATCAATTACCGTCATACAGTTTATACACACGTACTCGCGCACGGCGTGACTTCTTGCCCCTTTTACAAATGGCGGACGCGTCCCCATGCAATCACAGCGAATTTATGTACGCGGTATTGGGAGTCCGCCCTCTAGTTCCTATATCCTGCTCTATGGTTTGGCTTATAACCTGTTTGGTCAGGTCTCCACTTTTAAACACAAGAAAAGCAGCATTAGAGGACTAACTAAGTACGATCATATTTACGTGGATATGCTGCAAACTAACAGCACCGCCGCCAGGATTTCAAAAGTGGAATAGGGGACCGGGCACATTACTTGTACGTCCCCGTTACAGCTTTATTGAAGGCAGGCACCTACAGAACCGGTCACGTGACTACCGAGTAAAGCTGCCTTTTGTCGGGGATGGTCAGCAGCACATCTAACTGGGTTTTACACCTAATGCCAGTGGTCTGTAAGCAGAAATGGACAGGGGGAGTATGTGCACATTGCTTTTGTAAATTGTGTACCTTTGTGCAGGAGCGGATGAGGGGCAAGTGAGGGGTTCTCCCAGTTGAAGGCCGATGGAAGCAGTGAACCATACGATTACTCATTAACAGAAGTAGATGGAGTCAAATGTGGAGAATTTTACTTCTACATTAACAGAATTTTGTGTTAAACCTGTAATAATTAATTCAGGTGGGAATATATGGGTCTTTGAAGTTGAAATTTTTCACTTCTGAAAGCTATTTTTCTAAATCTCTGATCCCCATACATGGCCCTGACCCAAATGTCGGAGGGCTTTTATAACATAACCGCCCATTGCTAGGCTAATATAGGTCTGTAACAAGGGGAAGGTCATGCACCTTAGAACGTTTTCAGTGATTAAGTAGTTGGCGTTCAACACGGATTCCTCTAGACATTGTTAAAACAGGGCCTATTAAAGGCCGTTGCTGTAGCAGAGATACATGAAAAGGAAAAAAATCAAGATGTCATTTTTTCTCGTCAAATATTGCTTTAAAAACCATTATTAATTTCTAATATCGTTACTTGCCTATAAAGTTGGCAATTGTGCCACACAATCTCAATATCTTTGCAGTTAATCTCACAGTTTTTTTTTTCAAATCAAAAGGTATACCATGATTCTCATTCATTGACTATTAATGTCACACTTTTACTTTTGTAGTCAGTCCGGTTTAGGACTTAATATCGCACCCCTGCAGTACAGAATCAATTTGAATTGACCTAAATCCTTTTGTCTTGACCTTTATTTTTATTATTTTGACCATACGGATCACATGTGTTTGCCTCTGCATTCCATTATAGGGACCTTTAACTTAATTAAGCTGACTTCAAATGAAATATTAAGTTTTAGTCAATAATTTTGACATAAGATTTTAATTGCCTTTTTATTTTATTGTTTTTACTCTCACACTATTGTTTGGAAAGAAGAAGCAAAAGTTTTGATTTTTATGGTAGAAAGCGTCTGAAGAAATTAACTTTATGTTACTGATAAGAGAGTCACTTTATCGAATGAAAAGTCCAAATAATAACTGTAAATGTAAAAGTTATCAGTCAAGTATCATGACAATGAGATTAAAGTAACAGTTGTGGCTATAAAAGCCAAAAAAAGAAAAGAAAACAAACTTGAATAACACTACGAGTGGACTTAAGGAAATTAAAAGTTACTGTCTAGACTAAAACAGTCACAAAATATGAAATTAGTAATTAGTTGTATTGTATTTTAAATCAGAATAATAAAATCTTGAGAAATAATTTGGTATTTGAACGTTAAAATGGTATTTTAGGTTGATATTTTGAAATTAACTGCAATAATTATGACTTAAACAGTTAAAAATAATCCATTTCATAAGGAAAAGGTTAACTTTAGACGTCACGTTCAGGACAGTTTTAATAGTTTTACCCTACCAATGCCCCCTTGCTGGCGACTTATGAGACCTCAACTTGAAACATTTCGGAGCAACCGGTTTTGGACCTCAGCAACTAAAGCTTTAAAAACATTCAATGATTATACTTCCTCTGGCTTATAGATCTGGACCAATGATAAAGCTAAATTATGTGGGCCATCTAACTATAAGTAAAGAGCCAGTAAGTCCATAAAGTTTTAACTGAACAATGACACCTAAGAAGTGAAAAATAACATTGTCGAATGCAAATGTTTTCAAAAATGAGATAGGTAATACGGTATGACACCAAATTCTGTTTTTATGGCTATAAATTACTCTACACACAAATTTTCAGCTATTGATCTAATTCTTGTGGAAAGATATCTGCTTTCCAAATCCCTTTCCTTCTCCTTTCTTCATAAAAACATGGGATTGCGCAATACTTTTCTGAGGTCCGTAACTTCTGAACCCCCAAGCTTCAGACTAAAATGTATTAGCATCATTTAATTTTACAAAAACTCTTTAAAGTGTACAGTTACGTGATCTTTATTCTGCACTTAATAAAACTATTATACGAAGGCATTCAAACCCCCAATGGAAGGTTGTCATCGACGTCAATGTGACGTCATCTTTGTGTTTTTGCAAAGTTAATTGAAACATATTGTCCAAGATAGTCATAGAATCATTTTCAAGCATAAATATGGTAATGAAACCTACATAACATACACCTTTTTCAGAAAAAGCAGGAAAAGGTCTTTAAAAAGCCGCCATTTGGATTTTTCACTAAGGGATTTTGGTGGATTTTTGCTGGGTACAATATACATCTCTAGTAATACAAAACTGCATAAAACTTACTTGTAGAGATTTTTTATGGTCAAACCCTCTATCGACCCGACTAACAAGATCAGTCTATCTCTTCCTTCGACAACTCGTCCGTTACAATGGGCCCTTTGTATTGGACACTTCACTTTACCAGTTGTGCCAAAGACCTCTCTTACGATTTTCGTTGGACGCTCCACTTCCTCGGTTTTAAATCCAATAATTCGCAAATCGTTCCTCTTCGTGAAAATTTTCGCTTTTTAATTTCATCGGCCCAAATTTGTCGTCTTATCTGGGATTTGTTGAATCTTACTTTCCCATATGGTAACTCTGTGAACAGGTGGAGCTTCGTTTATTGTTTTCTCTGGGAGAATTTGTTAAGCGTTTTAAATATTTCGGTGATTGATGGCAGCTACCCTATGTGTAAAGTTCAAGGCGCTTCCAAATGAAAATGACACCAGCAAGTATTTACAAGTTTACAAGCAGTCTAGTACCCCCTTGTAGACCATTGCTGATTATATATATACATATATGTCCAGGTAAAAAGGTCAAAGAAATATGGGAAGGCAGTCTAATCCATTTTGTAAGATATTAATCATCTTTTACTCCGTAAAATTTTGAGTAACCTTTTCTAACTTCCTTTCTCTCGACCTTACTTCACTCGTTCCATTGTTAAAAACGTTAAAATCTAACAATCTTTTCTCAACCTAAACTTCGAACTCTTAAATCCTAAATTCCTTTGTCTTATGCTTTTACACTCATGGTGCCAAAGTTGGAGTGCCCTAAATATTAAACTATTGTGTAATTGGTGCAGATTCTGCAGTGTGCATTGAGGAAGAGACAAAGAGGAGTCTACATCACTGGGTCAATGATATTTTTAAATAATGTTGTTCTGACACGAAATGATACCAAGATGCCTAGTCGGTGATCACATACTGTGATCGTAATACAACGAGGTTTTCTTTAAAGTTCTTAGGCTTATGCAAAACCATTACATAGAATTATCTAAATTTAATGAACTTTGGTAGAAACAAGATTGACTAGAGAACAGTTATTGTAATAATTACATGAAGTCAAAAGAATAATTAAAAACAAATGTTCGGGCTGACATTACAACCCGCTTCTTCCTTAAGAAATATCCATACTTGTGGTACGAAATAATACTCATTGAAAATATTACTGAATAATGTTATGCAACTATACTACTACAAACTTAATGAATAATTACTTTAGCTATAAACGCAATATGTGTATTCTAGTGAGAAACAGTTTGGTGTAATATAACAAATTAAATGAAAAGATAATGTTACAAACAAAAACAGTACGATACACAAAATCATATTTTTAGTAGAGAAATAAATTAGCAATACTTATGAAAATTACAATGGGAAGTGTAGAATACATATCAAACGAATTCACAATCATAATATGTTAGGTATGATGATCTCCATTTGGTTCTGAGATGAAAGTACGGTAAAGATAATGCATACCTAAGGGACCATTCAATATTTAGAGCAAATGGTAATGGCAAAAATGTGCTTACCGTAATATTTCAGATATAAATAAATTACATGTTTCGGTGGAGAACGTACGGTATGTAAGTCGACATTGTTACTGACATTAAACTACAGTAAACATGGATAAAAGCATGAGGCCTGTATACGACACATCTTTACCATCCAAGTAACAATTACACTTTCCGTTACCTTCAAAGGAAATGCAGTCACCCAAGTTCAAATTAATGTAGCCCCGTGCCCTCTGTTTAAGTTTGTTACTGGATTGTCCAGTTCGTGCAGACATACTACTGAGTTTACCTTTAATATGAAATATGTGTTTGGATAATCATGAAGATACTTGAAAAGCAAATTCGCGAAAATCTGTAAGATTTAACTGATGTTTCCAAGAGAGTTTAAGGAGACTGCTCTCTTCATTTGAAACAGGTATATGGGTATACATGTGACTGTGGATTTGCTTCTACGCTCATGGGTGTAATATGTAAAAGGTTCTGTGTAACGTCAGAAAAGTAATCTTAATTAATGCTTGCTTGCCACAGATGAAGATAATGACATGTCCTAAAAAGTATAATCAGCCAAGTTTAAAGTATATATAAAATTAAAAAAAAACACAAAACAAACAAACAAATCAGATTTTGAGCAAATGTTGAAAGCTAAACTTATTCATTATCCAAGGAAAAAATTTTCAGGTCAAAGACTGAATCTCAGCAGAACAGCTTAAACTCAACGGAATTATGATATATCATAGTTTTCAAGATATTTTGGCAGTTTATTGTTTAACTAGACCTAGAAGATTGGGGGACAGTAGGGTTTGTACATTCGTTTCCGTAATATATCCTGGTATATTGGGAACTACATGATTACTTGTATCTAAAGATGGCATCCTCTAACGATTGGTTACACTGATTTCCGCCATTTTCTGACTAAGTTGGAACAAGGTACCAAGACCTTTATGCCGTCTGAGGCATCAGCACATCTCTTTGGCGTTTCCGTTTAATATAATGGGATCCCTACAAAACTGAAAAATGTCTTCACGCCTGTTGTAGAAATGAATGGCACATGCAGAAATGTACGAACACGGAGTTAACAGACTCAAATCATGGGTATCAGCAATGAAGCATGGATTTTGCAGGGGCTTTATTCCAAGTTTCTCAATAATCATACCAATGTAAACATCTTCCCAAAGAAAAGGTGGAGTCGACCGAGACATGAGTAATATTTGTCTTGGTAGATCCCCAGACATAACATAGGCTGGACCATGAACGTAATCCGGATAAAACTCTCCTGAAAACATTTCTTTGGGTGTATACCACTTGTTCGTAGTATTTCGAATGGGTTTACATCCGGTACAAAGATGTCCAGTTATAAAGTTTTCTTTTGGACTTCTTGTTAATGTATCGATAAGAGGTTTGAAGTTGATAAAAGTATCATCATCTGCTTTCATCACGTAATGTGCTTGAGAGCAGTACATGCTTGCCCATCTCAAACCGAACAATGTTTTCAAACTCAAGTTTCTGTAAGAGTCATGGAAATTTCCCATAACTATGTCCTGATAGATGATTGATTCTTCCTTGATCCTCTTGTTTAACGACGAATTACCCGAATTTCCTACAAGAAATAACCTTTCTATTCTCTTTCCAGATATTTCTGAGACATTTAAGCAATACAGTCTCTGAAGTTTTCGTTGTTCAAAATTCATTGGTGCTGATATCATTACAACCATCAGGAATACTTTCTTTGCATTCTTCTTACAAAGGTTACGGATTGTGAACGAAGCAACTCGAAGGTTCACGTCCCCACTTACATAAGAACTGCTCTTCAAATTGCTGTAAGTATTTTTGCGCCCGGTGTCGTAAAGTGCGTTTGACATCTCTTTACCTGGCACAACGGATGATTCATGACTTACCATCCACCACACAGCAGTAGTACCTACTAAAAGAAGTACCGACATGATTATCAAGATCCGTGATCTGCTCACACTTCGTTGGAATGCCATGATGCAATCGGCGAATGACGTTTCCTCAGAAACGGTTTTCGTTGAAACTGAATATTACGACAAGACATCCGTTTACTTGCAACATATGAGTGTGTGCCCAACGGTGTACCGTGTTCATTTCTATTGAACTTCCGCAATGAATCTGAAATGATATATTGTAATACTTATCTAACGTTTGGAATATTGACCTTTTTGTACCGTGTGTAAAGTATTAGTATAATTCACTGATACGTGACGTTACACGACCCGTCAATGGCCCAAGTTTACCTTTGCACAACATATAGACTTTTCAGGGGAAACCCAATGATTGTAACCGACCAGTGGGTCATTGTTCCAATTAGAAGCTCCAGTACTCTGGCATATAAGTAGATTAATGATAAACAATACATTTCCATAGGGCCCACTTTTGTATAGAAACTATATGGCGTGGCACTTTACCAACCCACCACACTCTAAAATAATAGGCACACTAGAGAAATAGAACCTGTGCATGCATTGTAAATTTATTCCTAAAACTGGCCAACGTAGGAAGTACACGACTGAGTTCCAGTAAGTTGCTCTTACTCCATTAGACTGTCAAAGACAAAGTTTGATTACCAAAGACGTTCCTCCTAGTTCTCGGAACAACATAACACTTTAAAAAGACGGTTGACCTTACCAAATTTGGGCCCGTATGCCACCTCCTTTACTGTTGGGGAAATAACTTCCCAAAGATGGTAAAAAGTACCCACGTGGGTAAATTTTTACGAAGGAAAGGGTGATTTTGTAATCAACTTGGGTCGTTCCTTACCAAACAGTTTAAGAGGTGGCCTACAGACCAAACTTGGTACAAAGTAAACGTTTACCCAATTTTTTTTTGAGTGTAGTTGGATGTAAAATTGCGAGAGTACCTGCGTTTGGAAGACAAATCTTCCGGAAAGCTTACCGAAAGAAAAACATGCTCTTTCGTAAGTCCCAACGACTTATTGGCAAAGCGCCGAAGGGCCAAACTAAACGTTCCAGGAAGTTCTGGCCCCAAAGGAGCTAGGTCTCTGAATGGTGAACAAGATTTAACATGACCAACCGCTTAGTCGGGGAGATTTTTGCCAGAATGTACCTCAATCCTAAAAAAATCCTACAAGTGAGATTTCAATGGTTTTTGCAAATTTGGACGTGGGGGACAACATATCAAAAATCCACCAAAATCGGTTTACGAGATATTTATTCAAATGGTTTATTTTCAAAATGTCTTTTTTTTACGTCATTGAAAGGTAAATGTATCCAAATATTTTCTGATTGCAAGAAGTTCTGTTGTACTCAGATTTTGTTTGGCATTATGGTATTATGATTAAATTGACAAACAGTACTAATGTTGACCTACCGCTTTCATAATTCACGTATGATCTTACACTTTAGTCACAAAGACCACCCAAAACGACTGTTGTTTGCCTACTATATAATACATGCAATATAAAACATGTCTTCTTGGTTTCTTGCATTTAGATTTCCGGCAGTGAAGTGTTATTGCTTAAGCATTTTTATAATGTAGTCTAGATTATGTAGATAGCTAGCAAGTGGCATGGCGCACTGAGGAGAAAAACAAAATTGTGGTTTGGTCCATCAATAGGTTTATTCCAGGAGAGCATGGCCCCAGGAGTTGCCTGACAGACGGCCAGGCTCTCTGAAGGGGGGGGGGGTGTAGGCAACCCAAAGACTTGACAAAAAAAGGCGATGGGTTGCCCGAAGGATATTGAAAGCAAAATCTTTGGCACCCAAAGCTTGCCAAAAGTGATTGGTTCCTTTTGAGAGAATTTGAAACTGAGGGTTAGCAAGGAAGGAAAATCTGAAAATTGAAAAATTTGGCGTACATCAGAGCAATTTAAGTAAATCGTCGGGGAGGGACTGGACTTCTTCGGGGATTATATATTTGATTGGGCATGTTAAGGCTCCCTGACGAAATAGGAAAAGTTCCTCCGGTCTGCCTTCCCCGATGGGGGC
The DNA here is from genome assembly GCA_029531755.1 of Holothuria leucospilota. NCBI lineage: Eukaryota > Metazoa > Echinodermata > Holothuroidea > Aspidochirotida > Holothuriidae > Holothuria > Holothuria leucospilota. Next base: position 37,741,887 of record CM055980.1, on the reverse strand, counting down.
GAAGCCCCCTGCCTCTATCTGCCTGTTTTCATGGTCGTTACAATCACCATAAGTTCTCATGTAATTTGTAATCCAACACGGCAGTGACTGTTCAGTACTTAATTTAGGGTTCTTAACTGTTGAATATTCTAATATTTCCATTTTCACACAATTGATTGTCATGAAGGTTTGTTTTCGTATAGAAATAAGTCTCTACTCAGTTCCAGTGGTGGCATCGTTGTTTGCTGTGTATACGTTATGTACCTATCCCCACAGAGTGAACGCTATGCCCTTACGATAGACAATGCAAATTAATGGGCAAAGCAGTCTTGCTAAGTGCATTCACAGCTATTTAAATAATAGTCACTGGATTTAGCTGCTCACCGATTAGGTCGCATCCATTTACAATAAAATTAGCAGTGAAAAACCTACACAATGCAGTCACATTTAATAGTTAGATCTACAATTATTGCATGCAGCCACCATCGGAAGCTTTCTGAGATTGGTGGCTGAGCCATTGAACTCCTGGGTTTTGACACTTTGTAAGGTAGGCTACTTTTGTGACGTTTTTAGACAAAACATTTTCATACTGTAAGTTCCCTCCCCCAGCTGCCCTGAATTAAGCTGGTAATCATACGGTATTTTTCATAGAATGATTTATTATTTGAGCGTGCCATTTCAACGCCTACTATGTGCAATTGATCGTGATGTTATTGTGAGTCTAGATAGTTAGCGATATTGATTCGCTCTTTATTACTTTCCCCCTCTATTCTACTGAGGTAACCTTGCGCCTTTAGCTGGGTGGATATTGAAAACAAACTGTACCCCCTTGCCCTCACCCTCTCAATTTCTGTAGAGAGGATTTCAATCAGTTCTGGTGGCGTTGGACTTGAGGGCAACACAATTTGAAAGTCAAATAACTTCTTCTGTCCCGAAGAAATTAGTGCCACCTCTGACAAAACCTTGGCTCACTCTATGTCCTTACATGGCTCACTCCACTTATACCCTCTCCACTTATACCAAACGTCTATCAAAACCTGTTCGAGAAAATTGATAATGAACCATGGGTAAAATGGCTGATGTCATGATGGACATACTTAACTTTAGGTCTATACAAATTGCACATTTTGCTGATGACAGGAAATGTCTTCCACCCTAGTTCGATTGACATCATGTTTTTGCATTTGCACTTAAAAGCAGTATTACAGTTGACCTGTGGCCGTCCGAAATCGCTTATATTATACAAAACAGTAAAAATTAGGATCAGACTCCCATTCCCTTCCCTGTGCAAAATGTGTGTAGTAAACTTGGTCTTCTTAGGTTTTGGCAGATAGGTAGCAAGATAAGTAGGAGTATAATTTTTAGCGGGTGATAATGCCATTGGAATTGGCTCTGGTAATTGGTCCTGAGAGTACTGGGTTTGGCTTATATCCTGTTTGGCCAGGCCCACTTTTAAATACAAGAAAAGTAAAAAGAACTGAAATACAATCATATTTACGTGGTATGCTACAAACTAACAGCGCCGCAGCCAGGATTTCAAAAGTGGAATAGGAGACCGGGCACATTACGTGTACCTCCCCATTACAGCCTATTGAAGGCAGGCACCTACAGATCCGGTCACGTGACTACCGAGTAAAGCTGCATTCTGTCGGGGATGGTCAGCAACACATCTAACTGGGTTTTACACCTAATGCCAGTGGCTTGTAAGTAGAAATGGAGAGGGGGAGTATGTGCACATTGCTTTTGTAAATTGTGTACCTTTGTGCAGGAGTGGATGAGGGGCAAGTCAGGGGTTCCCCATTTGAAGGCCACTGGAAGCAGTTAACCATACGATGACTCATTAACAGAAGTAGATGGAGTCAAATGTGGAGAATGTAACTACTACATAAACAGAATTTTGTGTTAAACCTGCAATAATTAATTCAGGTGGGGATATATGGGTCTTTGAAGTTGAAATTTTTCACTTCTGAAAGCTATTTTTCTAAATCTCTGATCCCCATACATGGCCCTGACCCAAATGTCGGAGGGCTTTTAACATAACCGCCCATTACTAGGTTAATAAAGGTCTGTAAGAAGGGCGGGGGAGATCATGCACATTACAACGTTTTCAGTGATTTAAGTAGTTGGCGTTCACCACTGATTCCTCTAGAAATTGTAAAAACGGGGCCTATAACAGGTCGTTACTGCAGCATAGATACATAAAAAGGAAAAAATCAAGATGTCGTAAAATGATTTTTTCGTCAAGTATTGCTTTTAAAACCATTATTAACTTCTAATATTACTTGCCTATAAAGTTCGCAATTTTGCCTCACAATCTCAATATCTTGACAGTTAATCTCACAGTTTTTTCTTTTCAAATCAAATGGTATACCATGATTCTCATTCTTTTGATCTAAAATCTCACATAGTTGACTATTAATGTCATACTTTTACTTTTGGAGTGCAGATTGGACTTAAAATCGCACCTCTACAGTACAATATCAATTTGACTTGAAAAGTCAACTTTTGACCTAAATCCTATTATCTTGACCTTTATTTTCATTATTTTGACCCTACGGATCACATATGTTTGCCTCTACATTCCATTATAGGGACCTTTAACTTAATTAAGCTGACTTCAAATGAAATATTAATTTTTAGTCAATAATTTTGACATTTTAATTGCCTGTCTATTTCATTGTTTTTACTCTTACATTATTGTTTGGAAAGAAGAAGCAAAAGTTTTGATTTTTATGGAAGAAAGGGTCTGAAGAATTTAACTTGATGTTACTGATAAAAGTGTCACTTTATCGAAAGCAAAGACCAAATAATAACTGTAAATGTAAAAGTTATCAGTCAAGTATCATAACAATGAGATTAAAGTAACAGTTATGGCTGTAAAAGCCAAAAAAAGGAAGAAAAAAAAAACAAACAAACTTGAATAACACTACGAGTGGACTTAAAGAAATTAAAAAGGTTACTCTCTAGACTAAAACAGTCACAAAATATGAAATTAGTAATCAGTAGTATTGTATTTAAAGTCAGAATAATAAAATCTTGAGAAATAATTTGGTATTTGAACGTTAAAATGGTATTTTAGGTTGATATTTTAAAATTAACTGCAATAATTATGACTTAAAAGTTAAAAATAATCCATTTCATAAGGAATAGGTTAACTTTAGACGTCACCTTTTAATAGTTTTGCCCTACCCATGTTCCCTTGCTGGCGACTTATGAGACCTCACCTTGAAATATTTCGGAGCAACCGGTTTTGGACCTCAGCAACTAAAGCTTTAAAAGCATTGAATGATTATACTTCCTTTGGCTTATAGATCTGGACCAATGTTAAAGCTAAATTATGTGGGCCATCTAACGATTAGTAAAGAGCCAGTTAGTTCATAAAGTTTTAAAACAATGACACCTAAGAAGTGAAAAATAACATTGTCGAATGCAAATGTTTTCAAAAATGAGATAGGTAATACGATATGACAACAAATTCTGTTTTTTGGCTATAAATTACACATAAGTATTCAGCTATTGATCTAATTCCCGTGAAAAGATATCTTCTTTCCAAATCATCACTGGGTCAATCATATTTTTAAATAATGTTGTTCTGACACGAGATGATACCAAGATGCCTAGTCAGTGATCACATACTGCGATCGTACTACAATGAGATTTCTTTAAAGTTCTTAGGCTTATGCAAAACCATTACATAGAATTATCTAAATTTAATGAACTTTGGTAGAAACAAGATTGCCTAGGGAACAGTTATTGTAATAATTACACGAAGTCAAAAGGATAATTAAAAACAAATGTTTGGGCTAACATTACAACCCCCCCCCTCTTCCTTAAGAAATATCCGTACTTGTGGTACGAAATAATACCCATTGAAAATATTACTGAATAATGTTGTACAACTAGGCTTTTTGATTAAGTACTCCATTTTTGTTTGTAATTCCTCTCTTTATAATCAAATGAGCAAAAAAGCTAATGTGTTTGATAATCGATCTTACTTTGTGTATTGTTATAAGAATTGCAGAAAAAAAATTCAAATAAAAACAAATGTTATACAACTATACTACAAACTTAATGAATAATTACTTTAGCTATAAACGCAATATGTGTATCCCAGTGAGAAACACTTTTATGTAATATAACAAATTAAATGAAAAGATAATGTTACAAACAAAACAGTACGATGCACAAAATCATATTTTTAGTAGAGAAATAAATTAGCAATACTTATGAAAATTACAATGGGAAGTGTGGAATACATATCACACGAATTCAAAATCATAATATGTCAGGTATGATGACCTCCATTTGGTTCTGAGATGAAAGTACGGTAAAGATAATGCATACCTAAGGGACCATTCAATATTTAGAGCAAATGGTAAAGGGAAACATGTGCTTACCGTAATGTTTCATATATAAATAAATTACATGTTTCGGTGGAGAACGTACGGTATGTAAGTCGACATTGTTACTGACATTAAACTACAGTAAACATGGATAAAAGCATTAGGCCTGTATACGACACATCTTTACCTTCTAAGTAACAATTACACTTTCCGTTACCTTAAAAGGAAATGCAGTCACCCAAGTTCAAATTAATGTAGCCCCGTGCCCTCTGTTTAAGTTTGTTACTGGATTGTCCAGTTCATGCAGACATACTACTGAGTTTACCTTTAATATGAAATATGTGTTTGGATAATCATGAAGATACTTGAAAAGCAAATTCGAGAAAATCTGTAAGATTTAACTGATGTTTCCAAGAGAGTTTAAGGCGACTGCTCTCTTCATTTAAAACAGCTATATGGGTATACATGTGACTGTGGATTTGCTTCTACGCTCATGGGTGTAATATGTAAAAGGTTCTGTGTAATGTCAGAAAAGTAATCCTAATTAATGCTTGCTTGCCACAGATGAAGATAATGACATGTCCTAAAAAGTATAATCAGCCAAGTTTAAAGTATATATAAAATCAAAAAACACAAAACAAACAAAACAAATCAGATTTTGAGCAAATGCTGAAAGCTAAACTTATTCATTTTCCAAGCAAACATTTTTCAATCGCTTTTCTTACGTCATAGTCAACGTCATTTTCAGGTCAAAGACTGAAACTCAGCAGAACAGCTTAAACTCAACGGAATTATGATATATCATAGTTTTCAAGATATTTTGGCAGTTTTATTGTTTAACTAGACCTGGAAGTTTGAGGGGGACAGTAGGGTTTGTACATTCGTTTCTGTAATACATTCTGGTATATTGGGAACTACATGATTATTTGTATCTAAAGATGGCAGTCTCTAGCGATTGGTTACACTGATTTCCGACATTTTCTGACTTAGTTGGAACAAGGTACCAACTGGAAGAACGTTCGGCAGTCTGAGGCATCAGCACATCTCTCTGGCGTTTCCGTTTAATATAATGGGATCTCTGCAAAACTGAAAAATGTCTTCACGCCTGTTGTAGAAATGAATGGCACATGCAGAAATGTACGAACACGGAGTTAACAGATTCCAATCATGAGTATCAGCAATGAAGCATGGATTTTGCAGGGGCTTTATTCCAAGTTTCTCAAGAATCATACCAATGTAAACATCTTCCCAAGGGAAAGGTGGAGTCGACCGAGACATGAGTGATATTTTTCTTGGTAGATCCCCGGACATAACATAGGCTGGGCCATGAACGTAATCCGGATAAAACTCTCCTGGAAACTTTTCTTCGGGTGTATACCACTTGTTCGTAGTATTTCGAATGGGCCTACATCCGGTACAAAGATGTCCAGTTATGAAATTTTCTTTTGGACTTCTTGTTAATGTATCGATAAGAGGTTTGAAATTGATAAAAGTATCATCATCTGCTTTCATCACGTAATGTGCTTGAGAGCAGTACATGCTTGCCCACCTCAAACCGAACAATGTTTTCAAACTCAAATTTCTGTAAGAGTCATGGAAATTTCCCATAACAATGTCCTGATAGATGATTGATTCTTCCTTGATCCTATTATTTAACGACGAATTACTCGAATCTCCCAGAAGAAATAACCTTTCTACTCTCTGACCAGATATTTCAGAGAAATTTAAGCAATGCAGTCTTTGAAGTTTTCGTTGTTCAAAATCCATTGGTGCTGACACCATTAAAACTAACAGGAACACTTCCTTTGTATTTTTCTGTGTTACCTTACAGAGGTTAGGGATTGTGGAAGGAGCACGTTGGAGCTTCACGTCCCCTCTAACGTGAAAACTGCTCTTGTGATAGTTATAACTACTTGTGTCCCGGGTGTCGAAAAGTTCGTCAGACGTCTCTTTAGCTGGAACAGCCGATGATTTGTGATTTACCACCAACCAGATAGCAGGACCTGGTAAGAAGAGAAGTAGTACGATCATCAAGAGCTGTGATCTGCTCACACTTCGTTGGAATGCCATGATATAATCCCCGAATAACTTTATTCCTGAGTAATGGTTTGCGTTGGAATTGAATGTTACGACAAGACCCCCATTCACTTGCCACGTATGAGTGATTGCCCATGGATGTACCACGGCTATTTTTATTTAACTTCCGCAATGGATCTATAGTGATATACTGCAATATTAGTCTAACGTTTGTAAACGGTAGGCTAAGCCTAATATTGACATTTTTGTGTGTAAGCTATTTGTATATTCAGGGAGGTGACATGAAAAGTCGAAGCACAAGAACGAGTTGAATTATCATTTCACGCACTGCAGTTGAAAGTGACGACTCACCACATCTGCAGCTGGAGAAGAGTCAAACAGGTTGTTCTCTTTGACATCCTGCACTCCCCTAGATTGCGGAGAGAAGAACCGGCGTATATCTTTATAACGTTTGCATGAGTGTGTAGGATTGTATACAGTGGCCTTTGGTGTGCGTTTCTGCAGGGAGGAGGTTACAAGCAAACAACCCATTTCCTGTGTGACCGTGCGAGGCCGCTTGGTAACTCGAAGTCATCCTGCTGTCAGTTTTGCCAAGAATGTAACGCTGTATGTAACGTTCATAAAGTCTCAATGTTGGCTCCTTTTGGCATGGATCACCTCCCTGGTATATTTCACTGATGCGTGTCATTACACGACCCGTCAATAACGAGTTTACCTTGGCAGAACTTGAAGACTTTTTTAGGAGAAAACCAGTGATCGTAATTCACCAGTGGTTCATTGCTCCTTTAAGAAGCTCTAGCCACTCTGGCTTATCAGTAGATTACGAATGATAAACAAGACATTTTCATAGCGCCCACTTCTTTAGAAACTATTTTCCGTGGCACTTTACAAACCCAACACACTCTTGAATAGTAGAAACACTAGAGAAATGCTAGTAGAGATATGCAACCAGGTACATGTATTGTTAATTTGGCCCTATAGACCTGGTGAAGGTGGGAACTATACCACTGAGTTCCAGTAATTGTTTTCCCTCTCCTTGGACTGTAAAAGACAAAGCCTGATTACCCAAGGGTCTAGGAATAGTTTTCGGAACAACATTGCACTTTAACTTTTGAACCTATGGAAAGGTATAGGAAAAAATACGTTAATGGTGACTGGGTAAATTTATGCATGATTTAACCTAATTTAGAAGAATGTTTTTCATTAGGATTTATTTTCATCTAATGAAAGTTAGAACATGTAAATTTTGATGAGGTCATTTGCAAAATGATGCGGATGACGTCATTTTTCGTTGTGTTTTCTTATTATTTTCTTTATTTTTGGACAAAGCGGAGGTGGTATGAACTTTTTCATCACATTTTTTATTCAATTCTTCCTTCAATGATACCAAATTTGTTCCAATCCGACTCATGGTTTTGAGCGAGATATGACTATTATAGTAAGATCTGCCCTAAATTTGCCTCTAAAATGCTATTGATTCACGCTCAAGTAGCTCAACAAATGATCAACATACCTTCCCCAAACAATGCAAGGTCATGAACACATTGATTACTTATCTGCCATGAACTACAAACACGCGGTGCACGGGAGCTGTGTGAATGGGCCACTCTAATTATTGTTAAGCCTGTGTTTACCCTGGCAACACGGCTCCCACCAGAGAACTATATACCTAGAACTCAGTTTAAAGGGAAAACCTGTAACATAAGTCATCTAACATTGCAAAAGGATGTGTCATTAACATGTTCAAAGAGGACAAAGAAAGTTAAATTTTGTCTTTTGCTGCTAACTATAAATTCTACAAAGACATTTTCAAAGCCGTGTCAAAGGTCAAATTTCGTGACTTTGCGACCTCTTCTGACCTCATTAATTACATGACTGCCAAACTCTGTATGTCACTTGAAAGGGAATCATCCGTCCTATAACTTTAGGGTTGGGTTGCTGTTCTATGGTTACTAGATACAAAATAATAGATATTTTTCTTTCCCCTACCCACAACTCTATGATTTTAACCACTGGTTATCATTAGAAGATACTTTCTTATATTTTCTCAACCTAGTCGAAGATACTTAAATTTATTTGTAGATACACATATTAGGGATTCGAAAAAATAATGTCACCATAAATACTATTCCAGGTGACACATACCTCAAGGTGAAGTCGAACTTATGGTAGCCTGCTGTAAGCAGGCTATTGTTGAGTTTTATCAGCTACAAGTACAATTCTTAATACTTGCTAACCCCTAATGTACAGTATACTGCAGACGAAGTTTAATACAATACAACAGCCAGCCAACTTTCTAGCCAATCTCATTTCCGAGACAAAATTACTTCATGATAACTAATGCACACGTCATCAGCGTTGGTAAGGGGTGGAGTCCACATGAGCGACCGTTTGCTTCGCTACAGCAGACAACTCTTTTCACTTGTATAGTATACCGACGTTATGCAGTGCAGTACGGCTATTACTGTATAGTACTGGCTTAGCTGCTACCGTGTACATGTATACATATACAGCTAGCAAGGAACGTTTTGGTCTTGTCCATACGAGGGCCTATATACAGGCCAGTTTATACAAACCGGCAAGATCTGGGACAAGATCCTACGCCTAACGTTAGGCTTGACTTTTCACTGCAAGGATTAGCTCGATTTTTACCCAATACATAATAATTACGTACCTTTTTAAGATGTCACTGTATCTTCGTATACATCGTCGCAGGCCGCAGGCCGTTGGTATACATGAATAGTCAGTACCGTGAACACCATATGACCATCTTATGAATAATAATTTATCCCGCATTTTGGGGATTCGTGTAAATGAAAACTGGACGAAGGTTTGCAGACTCTGTATAGAATATATAAAGGGTGTATTATGATTTCTGAGAGAGCGCCATCTCTTAGAAAGCTGCGACCGAGTCTGCTCCGCAGGCTAAACTTATGGGAGATATGCAGTGATGATTTTTCTGGCTTGTGTAATTTTATACTTAATTTAGTGTTACTTTCTGGGCTACTTAGTTGTACCAATGGGCACCGTGGTCCACTTCTGGTCACTTCTAATTCATCTAATACGACAGGATACTTTTTGGCGTAACCACATTTCAATTTTATAAATTAGGGTTGCTCAGTTGACATCACATTTGGTTGATATACCTCCTGCGTCTATACGAGACCAATTTTGAGGCGATATGGGAGGGGGTGGATGGGATGGGGTTCTGGCAGGGGGAACGCAATAGACGCTTTTTCTGGCAGGGGTCATTTCGCTATCACCATAGTTTGTATATTAATAATTATACAACGGTTTCCGACTGGTACCTACTATATCTAAGCTAGCATAGTTCAACCACAGGGCCCAAAAGGACATTCTAGGGCTCTCTGGCATTGCTATTGCAATGGACCACGTTTCTGGCTTAACCTGATTTTCACTCCAAGGATTGAACTTGTTCATTTGGTGCGAGTTTTGGTTGGTGCCTCTCTCATCTATGTTAGGCCTATTTTGGAGGGGCTTTGTCAGGGCCGTAGCTAGTGTCATATGTTGGGGGTGGGGGTGTGAAGGCACAGAATTCAGATTGGCTGAATGTTTTTTTTTCAACTGAGTGGCGGCGCGTAAATTGCACCTTTTTTATGCGCCCTGCGTTTTTTGTATACAACAGTGGGGATCCTTCCTTTGTCACTGCATAAAGGTGTCATCCTTCGGAAAAGGTTTAATGGGAGTGGGACACCCCCTCCCCTTTGAGAAATGTTTGTTGCAAAATGGTGCTATCTTTGGGAATTCTTTGGAACTGATCATTGTGGCTGGAAAGTGTCCATAATTTAGTGAATTCCAATATTTGGTTAGGTGAAATAAGAGCGTACGCTCTCTTAAAGAAGAATACGTTGTCAACACACCTCCTGAAACCCCCCTTTTGGCTATTTTACTGCCTTCTATCAGTGGCGCCGCCAGGATTTGGTGATGGGGGGGGGGCACCACAGATTACGTCGTAATGCCACCTCAGGGTCCCAAGTCTGCGTAAATTGAACCTCTTTTATGCGTACCTGCGATTGTACACAGGAATGGGGGATCCTTCTTTTGCCACTATATAAAGGTGCCGTCCTGGGGGAGGGGTCTAAGGGCAAGGGGTGTCCTCCTCCCCTTTGAGAAATTTTTGTTAATTTAAATTAAGGTTGCTAAGATGAAAAATGGTGCTATCTTTGGGATATTTTTGGGAACTGATCATATATGGATGGGAAATGTCCATAATTTAGTGAATTCTAATTTTTGGTTAGGTGAAAGAGGAGAGTATGTTGTCTTAGAGAAGGGTATGTTGCCCAAAACCTCCTGAAGCCCTCCTCTTGGCTACTTTACTGCCTTCTCTTCGGGGAAAGTTTTTACGCAAAAATATTTGCGTGGAGTCGACAGAAACATTCTTGGACTATTACGAAAATTAACCTTTGCTTCATTGTGCATTATAAAAGGGTATATATGGCTGGCAGACACCGGTGTAGGCCTCCTGGAAGCTCTGGATTAATTATATTAAATGGGGCACTGGCATGATACGTATTACCTGACATCCAAAATACATAGAGTATGACGCCGAGCACTTTACAGCTATCGTATTTTTACTAAGTTTGAGCTAAAGTCCAGGAGAACAGCTTCCAGCAGGGGGAATGGGAGTGAGAGTATAGGTGTAGGCAGGTGATACTAGTCTTCCCTGATAGTACAGTAAAATAATTGGGTGAATGACTAACAAGCGCGTTTCAGAATGCTTTTTTCGTCGTTAGTGTATTAAAAATCACCATCTATACCGACAGTGGCTGTGCACGAAGTGCTCCGTAAAAGCTTTTGGAAAATGTATAACGGCAAATACGAACTTTCAACCTCCTTCATCATGGAACAGATTAGATTGAAAGATCCCATACTGATGCGAAGCCCCAACAGAGTTTGGGGATGTACCTCTGTTTTTCGGAAGTGTTGTGATCAAATTAGTTCCATCTATTATTACCTCAAAAATGGTCATGAGATGGAGTGCAAACCTTGACGCATGCGCGCAAAGCGAGCCCAAATTTTTAATTCAATAAAATTTCTATGACAAACCCTGCATTCAGTATCTGTAACGAGACACTTTCAATTGCCCAACAAACCTACACGCCACTAAAAAAACCAGTCTTTTACCTGGTAATTCGTAAACAGTTTTCAACCCATTGCTGCTGTGCTTCTCCGGGAGTTGCTATTGGAAGATATTGATAATATTGATAATAATAATAAGTCGAGTCACAAGTCATTTTCCTTCAAGTCAAGTCACAAGTCAAAATTTTCAAAATAGAAATATAATACGCCTATGAACCAGACTGCAGTTCCTATAGATAGTCTCAATGTAGAGATCAGGCGGTAGATCCTATTTTTGGAATTTACGAAATATATTACGTCCATACTAAAGAAAATACAACCAAGAACTTCTTAAGCTTACAAAAATAAATTAGCTACCAATACGTTAAGTGACAAAAGCCAAGTTCCCATGGATACGGGATGGTTTTACCCCAAACATAACCGTACTCAACATTTGCAGTTTTATGATATACCCTGCATAATGTGCCATACTTCCTTTCATGTGTGATTCGTAATCTCTAAACCTGGGTAAAAAGTCACCCCAAAATGAGTGTATTCTTAAACTGTTACAGGACAAAAAAGTAGTACCATGCCTATTATTTTCTCGAAAATATTCATGAGGAGGAGAACTATTTCTTTGAATTATTTGTAGAAAAGATTTAGAAAATTTCTGAAAAGCAGCCTTGAGGATGTCATGATTTCCTTCCATCGCACAAGAAAGGAACCCTTAGATGTGATTACCCAGGGGTATTTTTTTTAGGGGGGGGGGGCTTGAAATCATAATTTGGACACATCAACATTGCATAATTTTTCTCAAGTAGGCCAACTTTCATTTACGATTTGGAAATCTCAGGGGCAGTTATCCCCTGCCACCGCGCAGGCTACGGCCCTGTTTAAGCTCCATCATAAACGTATACTCACACGGACTAGTAGGATTTAGCAAAAGAAAATTTCTCAAAGAGTAGAGGTGTCATCCATTCCCTGTGGCAACATCCCTTTCAATTAGACCCTTCCAAAATAGGAAAAAAATCACTTAATAAGGAAGATTCCTTGACACATAATCAGTTCAACGCTTTACCAAAGATTGTACCATTTTGCATCCAAGCCACCTAACGAAGACAAAAATTATCAAAGAGTATAGAATTCTCTTAAAGTCAAGTGCTCACTGCATGACTTTTTCCACGAATTTTCATGATTTCGAACGACTTCTTCACGACTTGGAAATCGCGAACATTCGCGGGAGAAACGTACGGTTTTCTGCGATACGCGATATTCGCGAAAGAATCCAATTTAAATTTTGTTTATATGTTTACAAATGTTTGAATAACTTTGCTCCAACTTATCTCTCTAGTATGCTTCACAGGAAAACCTCACCTTTATATGGTCCTGTTACCAGGTCTGCAATGGATGGGACCCTACTCCTGATACCTCCTTCCAAAAAGCGAGTAGGTGAAGGTGCCTTTTCTTCTGCTGGCCCTGTGTTATGGAATTCTCTGCCCTTTCACATACGGCATTCGAAATCTGTTACACTTTTCAAAAAACAACTTAAGACTTACCTATTTAATTGACTGATATTTTGTTGGCATCGATTTTTCTTTTTTTGTAAGCGCATTGATCATATGGAATTTGCGCTATATAAAAGTCAGTATGTATGTATGTATGTATGTATGTATGTATGTATGTATGTATGTATGTATGTATGTATGTATGTATGTATGTATGTATGTATGTATGTATGTATGTATGTATGTATGTATGTATGTATGTATGTATGTATGTATGTATGTATGTATGTATGTATGTATGTATGTATGTATGTATGTATGTATGTATGTATGTATGTATGTATGTATGTATGTATGCTGCGACACACGACTTTTCACGATTTAGGGGTGCACACTACACGATTCTTTGAGAGAAATATTGACGACACCTGACGGTTTGAGCAACCGAAATGAACTACATGGTTGGGTCATTTTCTTGCGCTGCGTGCTTATTCACAATGCATGTTAGAATTGCTCCCGGGACAGAAACTCACGATGGCGCCCTTATCGACTTTTGCGCACGTGCAGATTGTTTTTTTGCAGAGGCACCGAAAATGCTGATACAAATAACCCTATTTTGGGTAGGCACAGGGGAATGAAGCAAAGTCAAATTTGGTGGCCCTGGCTATGGCTAGCCAAGTTTTAGGCCACTATAGAAGCTTGAGACGTGAACTCGCCGAAGGAGACATTCCAGAGTATGTGGCTTTCCAACTAAACAGTGTGCCATAAACAGTTCGGTTTGAAAAGTTCGACGGCTGATTCAGAAAATACCCATTTGAGGCATTCGATTTTACCAGCAGTACGGTTAGCTCTAACACTGGGATATTTTGCAACTGTTATCTTACTATGAGCTCATTTTCAATTATTACGAGTGTCAGACTCCATTGTATCATAAAACATCAAATAAAATCTGTGTGTTTGGTTAAACTGTGAGATCACGTGCATTCAAATTAGGTAATTACAGGCACGCTCGTACACATGAAAGATTTTGCAAGGTAGGGGAGCCTTTGAAGACTTAGTCTTGTTCAAGACTCTAGTTCATTTCCGTCCAGGCGCGTAGCCAAGGGGCAAAGGGGACAGCCGCCCCCGAGCATATTTTTGGTATTTTTAATGTTTATTTTTACAATATTGCTAATGTTTCCCCTATTTATATGCGGTAAATAGGCCTGGGAACGGACATTTCCAGCGATCTGGGAGGCATTTTTGGGCCAAAATTTTCTTGCGCTTTGCGGCAACCCATGGTGGCGCGGAGCGCTGAGAGTCTGTCTATGGGCTTTCCCCTACCCCTTGACAAATTTCTGGCTACGCCCGTTTCCGTCCACCACATATTGGATGTGAAGAATACGTACCAGTGCGCCCTCTATAGCTTTACAACTGAACTCTCCGAACTAGAATTAGTTCTGGACATAACTTTTGAGTGGTTTACAGTTCAGTTGACATACGACCTCACTTTGTGGGAACGGAAGAGGGAAGATAGGTGGAAAGTAACTAATGTCTTGGGGCAAGACTAACGAGCACCAAGCCAGTTGACGCAATACTTACCACAAACAGAATGCGAACTCCGCTCCCCGTTCACAGGATTGGTCCTACTCCTATGGGGGTTGGGACGAATCCATAGAAATCCCTCTTTGAAATAACAAACCTTAAATGAAATGTCTAAGTTTTGCACTAATGGTTAGGACATATGACAAAAAAATTATACACCAAATGGCAACATCTGGATGATTCTTGTCAGAACTCGCCACCGACTAAGGGAGGCACATCCGCCCTTAGACGCTCCGGGTGTGTGCAAGGAGGTTTGCTGAGGAAACGCACCCAACTCGTTTCCTCCGATTCGCCCTCCTCCTCCCTTCACTATGATTCTTTCAACTGTAATCAAGAGCAACGATTTGTTCTCAATATTGGGGGGGATGACCAGATTTTCCAATATTTTACTGTGTGAAGAATCATTGAAGTCAATGGGCGATTTCTCAGATGTTGGAGGACATGTCCCCCTGTCCCCCCGGGATGCCGCCCATGACTGTAATCATCTAATTAATACAGAAGAGACGGGTTTCGAACTATCAACTTTTAGCTAAGATATAAATCATCAGGTTTGTAAAACTTCAAGACACATATCTTAATATAACAACTTTAATAATCAGTAAAAATATTACAAAACATGAAACTTCTTTTCCAGGCCAAGCAATATATACTGTAAGTACAATGTTCAGGGTTCGGGACACCAATAAAACTATAGCCTATCAATCGCGATGTGCCAGAGACATGTCAGGTTTTATAGGATGTATTAATCAGTGGTGCAGGCACGAGGGGTCAATTTCTGAAAATTTTCGAACATTTTTTTAAATGAGCTCAAAAGGCATTTAAGCAATGGATTTATGGGGGTGGGGTAAGGTGTATTTTCGTCTGAGTGATGACTCGTTTTTAATCAATTTCTATCACAAGTTGTTCAGCCTAAAACTTTCTAAGTTCTCATAAATCTTTCGCAAACTCGAAATTTAAGCCCGCGCTCCTAGCAACACCTCATCACTGTGCTTATTATCAATACCGTCTAAGACATATTTGCACTATTAATTAGTGAGGGCTTTTAGGCCGATTGTACGTGTCAGTAAGAGTGATTACAGAGGAACACAACATTGCAAGAATGGGAAATCGTTGAATTCAAGAGAAGACATTTTTCGTGACAATTGAAAGCTATTACGATTGCCAGGCAGAACCCTCGCCGTCTAATAAGCTTATAAATTTTGTTAGGGAATTGAGAGTGTCCCGGTGCATAGTCTGCATAGGAGTTTGTCATGGAAAAGCTTTTAGTTGCAAAATTTGCAATGCCACGGCCTAAATATAACTAACTAATGAGAATTTCGAAGGATGTAATTACCGTATTTCAAACATTTGCCAAAGGTAGCCCCGTCTTGCATATAAGTCACATAACATAAACAAAAGTTTCTCAAGGACAGGAGTTGTCACCCCTCCATTTAGACAGCGCACCCTTCCCATACACCAAACCAAAAACAAAAATTTACTGAATTATGAGAATCTTTCAACATATGATCACTTCGGAAATTTGCCAAAAATAGCACCATTTTGCATCCAAGCCACCTTAAACGAACAAAAGTTCTCAAAGGGGAAGGAAACACCCCTCCCTTAGAACGGCACCTGCACGAGGGGACATAGGAAGGATCCGTCCATAACACTGACTATGTGGGGTTGTATGGGGTGGGATAACAAGGTGCTCTTCTGTTGTGCCCCCTAATCACTAACTTCTGGCGGCGCCACTGTTATTAGAGATTACATGAAGGTAAAATGTGACAGGACTTTATTATTGCCAAAGGCATTTTCCAATGGACACTTCTTTAACATAATTACCGAAAAATTTGATGAAAAAGGGGGAAAAAGAAAGAAAAATATACAGGCTAGCTTTCATTTGGTTATAACACTTCCGGGACTTCGTTTGCACTGGATGGATTGGACGGACAATATCCAGGGGCCCACGAATCCTGAGTCCAAGATATCAACAAAAAATGCTCAGTTTTGGGGCGGGGCTATGATGCTCAATTTTGTACATAGGCCCGTCTTTTCTGTACTAAATAGATGCTTACAGTCGAAAGAATCAAAGTGAATACTGTCTGTTGAGCCATGGGCGTACACAGGATTTTTTCTGAAAGAGGGGAAGGGCGAATCGGAGGAAACGAGTCGTGTAGTGTGCACCCCTAAAATCGTGA
Source organism: Holothuria leucospilota (assembly GCA_029531755.1). Classification (NCBI taxonomy): domain Eukaryota; kingdom Metazoa; phylum Echinodermata; class Holothuroidea; order Aspidochirotida; family Holothuriidae; genus Holothuria; species Holothuria leucospilota. The sequence continues at coordinate 37,725,183 of CM055980.1, read as the reverse complement.
AATGTCGTAAGTAGCAGCATATGACAGAAAAACCGTACGTTTCTCCAGCGATTGTTCGCGGTTGCCAAGTTGTGAAGATGTCGTTTGAAATCGTGAGAAATCGTGGAAAAGGTCGTGCAGTGGGCACCTGGCTTTTAGATAGCACCTCTGGACTTACGCCCAGTAAATAGTAGGGAGAATATCACTAAATGATGACAATTTGTAAAGATATAATCAGTTCAAGGCTTCACCAGCGATAGCACAATTTTGCACCTAAGTCAGGCCTTACATGTACGCCCCCTCAGCAACCACAGGTAAAAAATGAAGGGTTCGCCCTGGTGTCAACTATATGTAGGCACGCCACTTGGTGCTGCGCTTAGTGTCATGACCTGCCCCCTATGGATTTTGCCCAGGCTACGACCAGGCTGCGCCAGCACAGTAACATGGAAATTGCTTGATGAATGGGCACTTTGCTCTTCATGAGGAGGGGAGAAATACCAAGGGCAGCAGGGGGTGTTTGAAAAAATAAAATACTTACTAATAGGGTGAAGCTTAAAAAAATAGGAAAATTGTTCCACTGAGTTCTAAAATTAGTGTGTATAAAATGGAGATAAAAATGAGGTCAAGAAGCATACTATAATATTCTTAGATTATTTTTATTGCCAGATGCCAGCAAACTGTAGCTTGGAAAGTCCCCATACCCGGTTTCATGTTCATTTGACTGATAAATAATCAGTACTGGCTACCCTATTGCGAAATTGCATGGGTCACAGTGCATAATACTTCAAGATTTCGTAAAATGTTTACCGTTTGCTTACAAAGTTTGATTGTCGGGTACTAGAAAGTTGCGTTAAACACCGTTTCAGTGGGATATTTTCTTGCAGACCCTCCCACGCCATCAAGTCATCACTCCTTCGACGATGGCGAATTTCAGCTTCGCCATCACATAGTGAACCCCTTGGGTTTGCAGTTACATGGATCCACACATAGAAGACTATATTTAACACCATTCATCTTAACATGTGATTTCATTTCTTAACACTCATAATTTATTGACATAGGGCGTTCTTTTATGGTCTTCATATTTTGTGGGCGCTTGCTCAACACCATTCTGTGCAAGGCCGAAATAGGTTGGAAAGGACTGATGTTCACTTACTAAACGTGACGTGTGCTTGTAATTAGGGGTGAGCCCTGCCCTTGCAAGTATGCGTTGGAATGGTTTCTTCAGTTTAAGCTACACTGCAGCTATACTTTTTCTCGACCCCTGAGTATCTTTTAAATAGCCTTCTACTCGTGACACAATGCAATCTTAAATGCATGAAGGAAAAGCTACTTTCTGTTCTTAAATAATTTTATGGTAAAAACTCCATGGCACACTCCACGACAAAAATTGTCAATCAATGTCACCAAGTCAAATATGTTCAAGTCAAGTCAAATCACAAGTCATTTTTTTATTTAAGTCAAGTCGCAAGTCAAGAAAAGTACGACTCGAGTCGGACTCGAGTCCAAGTCAGCGACTCGAGTCAACAACTCTGGGGCCAAGACTCTGGGTTGCTGGTCTAGCAGGAATACTATGTGCACTCTCGATACTATAAAATCGGTATACTGAGATCTTATGTATTGTACTCCATAAATACAGCGTTCTGCTAGGAAACGAAATTCAGACAAATCCAGTTTTAAAGAAATGCTGTGCAAAAAAATGTAACATTGGTGGAAACACTGTCTCCATGTATCATGGTAAACATTTGTTGGTACACCTATTCATTTACACCCATTATATTAGTTGGGTTTGGGAACATGTCGATGGTCTGCGATGACACTGCCTGATTGTGTATTTGCTTTACCAGTGAGCTACAAGAAAATGCAGGTTAACAATTTTCAGTATGAGGGAAAGATTATTTCAAAGTACAATATTTTGGTAGCTGTGGAAATGAAAAGGTAATGGAATGAAGAAAACAGAGGACGACAGTTAAACGACATAGTGCACGTGGAGGCTATTATTTTCTGTCATGCAGAACAAAATGCCTGTACACTCACAGACCAAGTAGATTTACAAAATCCTGGATTCACAAATACTACCGCTGATTTGGAAAAATATCGTAACGCCAGCTACGCAGGTTGATTGCTTTCAGACCTCCAGAATCAGATAAAGACGATTTTTTAAAAGACTTTATGCAAAGGACGGCACAGGGTAATAAAAACCGAAGTGCGCCTGCTCAGACGACAAGCATACACACACTTTGTACACCCAGTAGTTGGTAGTGCAGCATGTACTCTTGTAAGATGGGGGAAGTCAAGTAGGTGATGACGTCAGTGCGTAAAGTCTATTGTAACCTTCTAAAGTTACAACTTAAAAAAAAAAACCTACACTTTTAAATATACTGGTGGATTGCGCATTGCATAAAGTACATCTTTATTACTTGAAAAGTTGAAGTAACGTAAAGTGGCTCGTTCTTAATTACAATTTGTTAACTTGAGAATTAAGCGGGTACGCAGTCATCAGTAACTATGAATCCCATCCTCAGAGACGACTCCAAAGCCATTTAAAGTTTTCTTTACTTAATTACAACAGAAGTTAATCTAAACGTGTTATACCAGTTGCTCTCATTGTATTAAGCAGGTTCCCTGGCACCACATCCTGGGTCCACCTTATAGTTTATTTACCGTCTAGCAATTTTGCTGCCAATTGTGGACATCAATGAGTAGAGAGACATTACTTTCGTCGTACATTATTTGATGGATAATGCTTAAAAATAAAACTGACTGTAAGTTAACTACTTTAATGAAAACAGAGACGCGTGATAGAAGAACACGCTTGGTCTTTTAAGTTTTTGGCATTAAATAACAGATTTAAGGCCAGTTTATATTGCCAAATTTTCACTCGCTGTAAAGCTACAAGAATCACATATAGTCACACCTTGCTCCTCTGGGTCAATCACGGACATAGCTCAGAGCTGAAAAGTGTTTAACTCTCATAGCTTTATAGGGCTGTACTGAAGTATTTACCGGTCTTAACTGCGGATTACTCTCTATACAAGTTATAAATCAATTTTTGTAAACTTTTAGTAAGAAGATTAATTTTGACACTTGTTCAAGGGAAGTCGCTAAGAAAAATAACATTTACAAATCGGTAAGTAAACTCCCTTTATGAAACAACGCAGGGTAGGACTAAAGATCATAGTTAGTCTTGACTGTCTTGCTCCTTCTTCGGGTACAATTCAGATTACTTTTACATTGATAAATTCATTTCTCTATTATTCTGTAACGAGGGTAAAATTTTGGCGGACTTAAGGTTAAGAGCTAATGTTATCAAGAAACATGAATTTTGCCCCATTTATTACCCGTCTGAAATTTCCAGGGATCAGGAAACACATTTGTTGGGTCAATTATCTGAATTCGTCCATGAGTTTATTTTTTATAATGAAGGCTTTACATTCTTATTTCAATGGATTGATTCCGCTCTAGTGTACATACGTGTATGAGGCAGGCAGAGAGCACTCTGCCCCCAAAGTTTTGGAAAATCACAAAATTCGGGCAGAATCTGTAGACATTCGGGTAAAATCTTTCTAAAAGGCACAAGGATTCGGGCAAAATAAAATACTGTATGTCCATCAAATCCAAATGGTCCCGTACGCTTATGACAGTGGAAAATGTGTTATTTCTACAGGAGGATCATTAAATACCTTCATGGGAAAAGTGATTAATATAAAAACGAAAAGAATATTAAAAAGATAGCATACGGGGTAGAATAACTTCATGTAACTGCCAATACAAAGATTAATACATAAATAATGAACAAATAGACTACAAGAATTATAAGTGCTTGAATTGAATAAATAACATATTACAGTGAAATGTTTTAGTGCAGTATACAAAGGGTGATTTGGAAATTGGTGAATCTTATAAGCCACCTTATTCGTATGGGGCATGGGCGTCGGCAGAAAAAAGTTTAAGGAGGGGGGGGGGGCAAAACTGTAATTGATCAAATCAGGGGAAATTTCTATTCCCAGAAAAGAGCTTAATTGCAAAATGTTGACGCCTTTTACAGGGGTGTAGCGAGAAATTTGCCGTGGGGATGAAACATGTAGGCAAACTGTCTAAACTATCCATAGTTTGGCGCACAGCGCCAAGAAAATGTTGGCCGAAATGCCTCCCAGATCGCTGAAAATGGCACTTCCCAGGCCTTGTGAGTTGCATCTAATCATTTTCTATTTTGAAAGCTCGTGTTCTGGAAATTTTCTAGCGATGTCATAAAAAATGTTGATGTTATTTCTCTTCAAGTTTTTGATTTTCCAATGGGGCAAGTGCCCCCTTGCTCTCCTCTGGACTCCCATGGTATGAGATACTTATCTGAAGGATGAGTCGTTTTTGGCCGAGAAAAACCTGAATAATTACCCCAGGAAATTACCCTAGTTTTTGCAAAACTGTTGCTAAGAAATACGTTTTGCCAGAACCCCAGTGGGGGAGGCTACTGCTGCCTAGAGCTTTTTGCGCCCTCTGTTAGCCATTATTGTAAATTCAGTGTTTGCAGAACCATTAACCTTTTGAAAGAGTAGCTTACATTTTAATGTAAATTAAGAAAAGCGTGATATGTATTTAAGAAACTTTATCCGTCGTTCTGTAATTTGAAAATTAGACTGCTACCAGGCAAGCACTGCGTAAATGTCATGTGAAAGAAATGATGGTATTGAAAACGTTGTCAAAGCATCCTGGCATTTTGGTGAAAAGTACCACATAAGCCAAACTAGATACTGTATTTTAAGTTTTGTTATTATCTTTGAAACACTTCGGTAAAAGTTAACTCTCTTATAGATGTAGCCTACACTCAGGGGTATTCAGTTTTGAAGACCGTGGCCACCTCAGATCAATTATATAATACCAAAGGTGTGCAGTTTTGATAGAATGAAACACACACACACACATATATATATATATATATATATATATATATATATATATATATATATATATATATATATATATATAGGTCGAACTTGGGTTGAATTTCATCCAGATCGAATCAGTTACTAACTCTTCGACCTATATATAAATATATGTATATATATATATATATATCTATATATATATATATATATATATATTGGTTTATATTATATTTATATTGGTATATATATATTGGTTTGGTGCAAGTTGCAATGCTACGTGCTTACCTTTTAGAGGGTAAACTTTCTCTTCTGTGACGTCATGTGCACAAGGTCCATATGAATCGATTACTCTTCTGATATTACAATACTGTGAAACTATTTTGTTCAGAGGGTCTTTACCTTCTTCATTTTCAAGATTCTTTACAAGACGTCTGGCGAGACAAGGTTTTTCTATTGTTTTAAATAATATTTTTGTTTGTAATTAAGCCTTCCCGGGTTTTTCGGTTATAGGTTTGCTATAACACTAAACTTACGTAGTACACAGTCTGATTTTTAACCAGACCACGAGAAACATTTTCTTGGGTTTGAAAGTCACAGAAAATGGTAGGAACCCCGATCAATAGTAGAGAGGTCAGGAGGCCGGATTCTGGTAATTTGCCAGTTGAAAGCAGCTTATCGATTACACCTGTAAATAGGAATGGGAGAACGGAACAGAACAGAATCCCTCAATAAATAGGAATGGGAGAACAGAACAGAACAGAACAGAACAGAACAGAATCCCTCAATAATATTTTGAGCAGGACGAAATACTTTCCATCACCTTCCAACAATCGGTCAAGAGACTAAGGTTTAAACTTAAGTGATATTCATGAGTGAACGACCGGTGAAAGACCAGAAAGATATTGGAAACACCATAACTTAGTTGCCCCAACATAAAACGCTTCAGTGAGTGTTTCGAGGGTGGTATGAGACGATTTTGCCATAACTTAATGACGGGGTGGCGCCAGGATTTGCCCGACGGGGGAGGGGCAGCAACCCAAAGTCCCGACAAAGGCGATGAGTTGACAAAAGGATGAGGAACACAAAATTTCTGCGGGCGAAGCGTGCCGAAAAATATTTGGCTTTTTTTCTACAAAAATCTGAAATTTGGATTTTTATGGAAGAAAATATGAGAAATTTGGGGTTTTCTTTAGGAAAATTGGAAAATTTGGGGTCTTTATTGAAGATTATGGCCTTCCTATGAGCAAAATCAAGCAGATCGTCGGGGCGACTGAAAGATTACATATTTCATTTTACGCATTAAGGCTCCCCAACAAAATTGGAAAATTACCCCGACGGGCGGCAGCCTTCCCCGACGAGAGGATGCCCCCCCCCTGGCCCCAGCTGGCGCCACCCTTGCTTAATGATCATGACAGAAAACTGTCCTCCAGCTCGATTTGTAAGCACCTCTTACCTATTGCATGGTAAGGAATCATGCACAGACAAGTGTATAAATTTATTTAAGCCTTACTGCTTGTGAACCACAGTGTGAACTTTCAAAAGACTTTTTAGTAAGAGGCGGGAATTTTCATGCACCATCAAACCATTTTCTTATCGTGGCGCCACTCAGATCCGTAGCCACTGGCAGACAAGGTACTAAAGAGGGGCCAGATATCTTCCAGGCGGGTGAAATATTGTAAGGGTGGTGAGGTGTACTCAAATGTATGGTCAATAGCAATGTTTAAATTCCCGGGGGTCGAAAATTTGTTCTAAGGGAGGGGAGCCGCCCCACCCCCTTGACCTACCGTTTGTCTTCACCACTATCTGTTTTTAAGCGTAACAGATACCTCCCAATTTGACTTTGTAAATTTCATTTCAATAGTCTTTATGTAATGTGTAAGATATATACATTTCAAAAGAAGGCACATAATAAAAGTTTTTTTATGGGAAGAAAGTAGAAATTAACGGTACTTTACAATTTGATATCTGCTTAAATCATCGTTTTACACAGAAAATCATAGGCAATGGTCTTAGTTTGTCAATAATTACAATTGTTTACCTTTACACGAGATTTTCAGAGTGCATGGACCCTTCGAGAAGAACATTAAGTTGGCTCGATATCATGGTTCCAAGACGCTGCTTGTATGTTATTGCTGGTACAATTTGATCCAGATTCGTAATGAATGTAATCAAACTTGCTTTTAAATTTGTAGACACTTAGATTACCACGTCCTCAGAACAATAACAACTCGGGACTCAAGGCTCAATTAGTGAAATCTTGAAAAGAATCAAGGGCCGTAATGGACAATCCCACACATGCACTATAGACAAAATGGCTCTCAAACAACATGGTGGTAGGAGCTACTGTTATCTATCTTCCACGGTATGCGAAGTGTGCATGCATGCTCAGAGATTCCCTTCTCCAAATGTACTAAAAGATTCAAGGAAAGATTTTATCGCCAGCTACGCAGGTTTCTTATTTTCAGACTTCTTATGATTAGAGAACTACTATGTTGAGATTAAATCCTCTGAAGGTTATAAGAAATCTGTTTGATCAGTCTGTTTCAGCAATTGCATGGTTTAGCGACCCGTATATTTATAAATGCTATTCTGCCGCCTTTTACATTATCTTTTGATCTTTATTAAATTGAAGTGGCGTAAAAAAGACTCCCGTCCTTCATCTTAATTTTGTTGATAAGCGGGTAAACAGGTAGCGATGATCAATAACTCAAGATCTTCTTCATCGAACACTTCATACTTAAAAAAAACTGTTTAATTTTTTCTTACAGTATTGCAGTAGAAGAAATCTGTATACACAAGCTTTCATACAAAGCAAGACTATATAAAGTTATGACAGGAGAGTAATTGCAATAGTCTGCGAACGAGTGCCAGCCACTGATCTATAGTGTAAACAAAAAGTCTTGTAGCTGTTGCCTGAGAGAAAACAGTGAATTTCATCTGTCGAACTGAATTTTCAACCAACTTAAGGAAAATGACCGGCTACAAGCTGTACTACGCCCGTGCCAGAGGTGAAGTTAAAATCATCCAACTGATATTCGCCGCAGCTGGAAGGAATTATGAAGATATACAGCTCAACGATGACGATCTGAAGACTTTTGCAAAAGGTAACTTTGACCAAAAATAAGTCACAATTTCCTTCACTTATTTCATGATTGTTGTAGGGTCTAATCTTACACCTGTAATAGGCTTTATTCGGAAGCAGGATCACTGCCTTTGTGGGGCGTTCAGAAATGGTTTATACTTTAAACCATGATTTTTATATATACAGTGGTATGCAATTCAAACCAAGTACTTGGGTAGTTTTATATTCAAGAAAAGAAAGAACCTTGTTACTTTGCAGCTCATGATGAATTTGTGACCCAAATTTTCGTATAACGCACCATTCATCAGTTTTGAAATACGTAATATTTTGGCGGAATTGTACTTAATACCACAGTTTGCAAGTGAGATTGAATGCTTTAATAATTATAAAAATATCCTTTGCTTAAACCAAGTGAATTTAACGCATAAAGCACAATATTCGTAATAAAAACGATATACTTGTACTAGTAGTGAAAATGTGAATTTGATTATGCAAGTATATGAAAAGGTTGCTAATTGTATTGCCTACTGATTCATCAAGAGAGTTTTCAAATCTATAGACCTCTACATTACTGAATTCTTTACAACTTAACGCCTAAACAGGAAACTATATACCAATGATCTCAATGATCTACAAGGCTTTATAGTACATTCTTGTAGAGGAAAAAAGGGGGGCGACTATATAATGACTTTTTATACCTATAGAGAGGCTTTTCACGTGACGCAATAATGGGCCCGGTTTTACCCGTGATGAATTTGTAACCCAATTTTCACATAATGCACCATTCATCAGTCTTGAAATTTGTACTATTTTGGGGAATTGTAGTTAATACCACAGTTTGCAGTGAGATTAAATGTTTTAATAATTATAAAAATATCCTTTGTTTAGCTAATCCAAGTGAATGTAACGTACAAAACACAATATTCTTAATGAAAACTATGTACGTGTACAAACGTGTACTCGTATGAAAAGTGAGAATTACTCGTATGAAAATGTGAATTTGATGATGCAAGTATATGGAAAGGTTGCTATGTATTGCTACTGATTCATCAAGGGAGTTTTCAAATCTATAGAACTTTACATTATTGAATTCTTTACATGTTAAGACCTAAACAGGAAGCTATATTAATAATCTCAATGGCCTACAAGGCTTTATAGTACATTCTTGTAGAGGAAAAAAGGGGGCGACTGTATAGCGACTTTTACATACCTATAGAGGCTTTCATGTGACGTAATAATGGGCCCGGTTTTACCCGTACAGCCATTTTTGGCGCCAAACTTAGTGCGCGCCCAAGCACTACACTGTGTACACACACTAAGGCTAGAATGTTTTGTTCCTTCTTTTCAAGGAACGTTTTCTTAGGCTGTTGTAAATCGATTGTGCGTACGCTTACGTGTTGGCCTGCGTGTAGGCTGCACATGTTGGGTTGAATACTTTGTAACGATCACATAGAAAAAATACTGTACCGTAGTATATATGGTGGCCTTCGGATATGAACTTCAGTGAGCACTACGCAGTCTAGTATTTGAACTCCCGAGTCCAATATCTCTTCTGAAGAATTCCAGAAATCCAAAAGGGTATTTGCTCATCCTCTGACATTTTAGTTAGGCCTACTCCCGTTGAACTTTTTTCCAAGAAAATTTGAGTTTTAAGAATATTTTATTACTCCTTGGTTTGTTTAGTCTATTCGTTTAAACAATGCCATACTTCGTAAATGCCTTCATTATGGTCTTTTTATGTAATGGAACTTTGAAACACATATCATAATTTAAAAAAAAACTTTGCGAAAACTATTAAACTCACAATTCTGTGAAATTTCCTCATAAACTTCAGATTACGGTATCCCCGCCACAGCGTTCCCACTACTGCAGTTTGGCGACAACGAGTTCCTCTGCTTCACTGAAGTCATAAGTCGATCACTCGCACGTGAATTTGGTAAGTAGATATATTAACCCCGTTCTGAATTTAGTAGAAGGCGTGTTCTATTTGAGCTTCAGTAAAACCGTGCAAGAGCCAGTGTTGTAACGAGTCACTCAATTTTGCAGTCGAGTCGAGTCATTTACTACTTTCAATGTGACTCGAGTCGAGTCAGTGACTCGAGTCATTGTATTATTTCTATGAGGAAAATTATGATACAATTGCTCGAGTCATTTCCCTTTTGAAAATTAGTGACTTGAGTCATGACTCATTACAACACTGGTAAGAGCGCCCTGGAAAGTTCGTAAAAAGCAAGTAAAATCAAATAAAAAACAGTTATTTTAATCGAGTATTAGCATATTCTTAAATTTAATCTAAGATGGAAGGCATTGCATCGGTGTACAAATAGCATTTTGAATTTATTTAATGGAAGGCCTTTAAATGGCCATTTGTCTCCAATAAGCCTTGTCGCAATCTCGATTATGCCGAGGTAAGAACATAATTACTTACCTCGGCATAATTAAGACGTTTGGTCCAAAAAGGGATGATTTGAATTCTTCTAAAATAAATCTAATGTTGGGGGCTTCTATTGTAGGTACAAGAGTGTCAATTGTTTATCCTCAGATTTTTAGGAACTGTGCATGTGCAGTCGATGGCGAAAAAGCCTGGAACAAAGATTCTTTTCTATACTGCCGACGTATACATTGTAATTATAGTTCAAGTGTTCACTGTAATGATAGCAACGTAAAACAAAAGGAAATTAAGGCTTAAATTGTAATAATATATACCGTGTAACACAGTTGGCCAAATAATTAAATTTTATGGTTGCGTCTTGGAAAAATTATTTAATGGAACACGAACGCGATGACAGTTATTATTTACTGTTTCCTTCCGCTTGAAGAAGATGCTATATTATACATGATTTAAGTCCGGCTGTTGCTTTTACTGACAATGATATGATACCGTAGGTTCTCACACAAGATATTCTTCTAAATTAACCAAAAACTTCCTTAAAGTATTCCTCCTTTTAAACACAGAAGTAACTTGCGGTAAAGGGTTAATTTAATTCGGTTTTGGGCTAGGTATCATAATTTGGCCTGAATTCGCCAACACGGCATTAACGTGCGTTCTCACCAAACCTCTGCTGCGTTTTGTAGGCGGGAGTCGCAAAGCAAATGGCTTGTACGTATTTCTATGGAACCGTTTACGCAGAAACTATTTTCACAACGCGATTTCTGGGTGAACGGTTCTTTAGAAATGCGTACCAACTCCTTGCTTTGCGACTCCCGCCAGCAAAACGCAGCAGATTTCGGTTTTGGTGTGACCGCACCTTTACATCCTAGTTGCTGAAGATATATTTAAAGGGACAATGCAGTCACGCCAGTTTGAATAAGGATACTCTGATATTCTAATTTATGTATGGCTCTATGTAATCATGTGAATCTCCTTTTAATACATAACAGTCACATCCCTGTCAGGTAATTCCTTGGCTTACCAAAACATGTAATATTATGCCATGAAGCATCATAAAAAACATTCTAAAATCATTAAAGAAAATTAAGAGGAGACTTGTAAGATTTAGCTGTTGTTTGAAATAAGTTTAGACGAATGCTTATCCCCTTTATCAAACAGAATTAATGTGGTTTTCCACAGTTTGCGGATAATATGACACTAAGTGCTGGCTGTATCGTTAAATTTTCGATGCATCTGATTTGATTCGATGTTGTTCTGTAAACCGGTAATCGATTAAACTCTCCTTTTGCTTTACAGGTTTAGTTCCCAAGGACAACCGACAACACTCTGCGGTAGACTTCGTCTGTGAACTTGTGGAACATTTGGCGCAACTTACCGGGATATACCAAGCGACGGCCAACCAAAGAGCAAAGGTAGGAGGTTAACATACTCTGTTACAAATAGTCCATGGTACTAGATGTACAGGGCCAGTCCACCGATACTAGTCTAATAATAAGTCACCACTCAAGATACATGCCAAAAGTATTTTTCTATAATTTCAAATTTTTGTGTTGAAATAGTGAAGGTTGAAGTTTCTAACAATTTAAAATTATTTTTTGTGGGGTGGGGGGTTCTAAAATGTTACTGCGAAGGGAGACACAAATGGAAACGCATAAATCTTGCAATATTAAAGGACGTGCATTCCACATCCGTCCGTAAGTGAGGGGTCAACCTTTTAAAAAAAATTACATTCCCTTAAAAGTTTTGAGTATGGAAACAAATATTGTCTTAGAATTCCTAGTCCCGAAAAAAAAAGTTGTAACCGAGTCACTAGAATCGTGACTCAAGTCACCAATTGATTTTCAAACTTTTAAGTGACTTGAGTCGAGTCATTGACTCGAGTCACTGCACTATTTCAATGGGTAAATTACTCCTGAATTCGCTCGAGTCACTATCCTTTTGAGAAGAAGTGACTCGAGTCATGACTCTTTACAACACTGCGAAAAATACGTACAAAAATTTCCCCCCGTCCCCAATCATATTTTGCTGATTTGGAAAAAGTTGCAGGATTTAATTCATACCAAAAGGAGTAGCGCACCCAGCATGGGGGCATTTTCGCTGAGAAATCACGAATATTATAAATAGTAATTAAGTATGTAAGAGAGAAATGTCAATTCTAATTTCTCCTTTTTTCTCGGCAGGAGGATTCCAAGAACCGAATACACGAAATTTTGCATCTTCTGGCCGGCGTGCTGAAGAAACTAAAGGGACAGGGAGCATTCTTCCTTGGGGATAAGGTAAAGTGTCAATAGCAAGTGTGCGTAACTTCTTTTTCAGTTACCTTACGAAATTCTGTCATGGCTTTACAGGGAAATAGGCCTTAAGTGTTTTTTGTACTAGCACGATTCAGGCATTATACAGCAGTAGCTAATATCATTACTAAACCATTCAGCCCAACGAATTTATAGGCGTAGGAAGCTTTTCGAGACTGGAGGACTGAACCTTGTTACAGATCGCCGTCCTGGGGGAGGGGTCTAAGGGGAGGGGGTAGAGGGGGTGTCCCCCTTCCCTTTAGAAAATTTTTGGGTATTAGAGGGTCCCCAGACAGCCAGATGCAATTTGGTGCAAAATTTTGGACAAACTTTAAGGAAAGTTACTGCAAATTTTTGATATTTCTTACAGAAGAGACAAATAAGGGTTTTTTGCTCTTGGATCTTGGGGGGAGGAAGCATACTTCAGCCCCCACATTTTTGACTGGGCGGGCTAAGCCCCCCCAAGCCCCCCGCTTCCTACGCCCTTGAACGAATAAAAACTCTAGCAAGCATTTATCTTTACTCAAGAATATTACGAATTATACGAATTATAGGAGTTGCGAATGTTTCATTATGATAAACTGAAAACGTGAAGGTTTGGTAAACAAATTTAGGGAACCTGAACCTGGGCGTGTAGGTCAAGAAGGACAACAAATTATTCCTCGCTATGCTATAAAAATCAATACGAAAAAAGAAAACAGTGTTAGCTAACGCCTTTGGTTCAGGATATGACTCATCTCGTTTTGATGGCGATACTACTCTTGTCCGGACCCCGGTACCAGCAAAAGCTTAGGCCTATTAGGTAATGGCTCGGGAGTGAGAGCTTCCTTGGGCAAAACATGAACATCTGGGCTAAAACCTCGTTTTCAAGGCAAATTTGGAGTCTTGATTGATTACCAATTGGAGACACGTTAGGATAAACACCTCCACCCTATTGTGAAATTTCTTTCCTTTGCCTATTAGCACTTGTAGGCTAGCCTCTGTCGAGTCAGTGCCGGCGATAATTTCTTGCCTCTATCTCTCGAAATACTGACTATCACTTCCTTGGTTTTTATACTCTCCTTTGCAATACGCTACACCAGAAAAAATACGAAGCTTCAGTCATGGGTGTACGTGTAGTAGCAACTGGAATGAGTAAGAAGGGATTTTACTGATTGAACAGCCTTGCTAATGGCTATGTTTGAGCCTGAAGTCCGTCGGAGACGTTTAATGAACATGGCATTAATTACTGTTAGTGGGCCCCCATCTTATATTCCGGAATTTCTTTTACGTGCTGAGTTTACATTACACTCTGAAGACATCATTTGAAAGTGCCCCATTACCCCCCCCCCCCCGACAGGAAGAACTCAAATTATTCAGTCTAGGCTACACATACAGTTCCATTGTGCCTTTATTCAGGGAGTTTTATTGTAACACCTCCCTGGTTAAATCAGGGAGGTGTGGTAGTAACCAGACTTTTTGGAATGTACGATTACCACCTTGAAAAAGACTATGGCAACATGGGCTAGATAGGCAAAGTGGTAAGGAAGTGCTTAGACCAACCCACCTGGTCAGGGGTGGAGTGATTGAAACACTTTTCGTGGGAAATCACCCAAACCTCTTTTAAAACCAATCGGTGCATCTTCAGTGCTGTCTTTGCAGCCCCTCCCCTATGCCTTACATAATTAACATGTACTTCTTGAGAGAAGTGTAACTTAGTAAGGTCGTTCTCTGTGGTGATCAAAATTCTTTGCTTGGTGATCCCAAAGTTTTGCTATGTCATCGAAGCGATTGATCAGGAGGTCAACACGTGGCACCATGTAAACAATGCACATGAGAAGACGCATAGCGTATACCAAGAAAATGTTTTCCAAATGAGTCTCACGGACTGCCGGAAATGGCACTTGCTAGGCCTGTAACTTGCTTCTAAACACCAATTTGTCCTGCCTATATTTTGGCGATCCTCTGAATTAATTGGGGAATCATTAAAAGGGTAACGACGCCAGTCTGAGTTTTATAGCTTACCCCAATACTTTAATGCAGCAAAAAAAAAAAAAAAAAAATCATTGAGGAGAAAGGGTAGGAAAAGTGAACGAAAATTACAAGAAGATCTCGATTATTTAGAAAGATTTGGGTACAAGAGCGGATCCAGCCTATAACTCATGGGGGGAGGGGTTGAAAAGAGGGCGCCAGTAAGTGGTAGTTTTGCGGAATCTCTTAGCCTGCACACAGGAGGGGCGCATTTTTCTAGTATTGAGGGCGCCAGATTGGTCATGGGGGCCAACTGCCCCAAATTACCCCCCTGGATCCGCCCTTGTTTGGGCAGATGTACTACATTCTTTTGTTACTTGAAACACATTGTCTGTCATAGTGATATAAAATTTCCCTTTTCTTGCAGATAAGCATGGCCGATCTTTCTTTCTTTCTGTGGTCCGGATTCGTTACTAGCGTAATTCCAGATGTGATGCCGAATCATCCAACGTTACAAACTTTAGTTGATCACGTCAAATCAAATGCAAACGTATCGAAGTGGCTCACCTCCAAGTAAATTAAAATTTGGAAAATTCATCTACCATGTTTAACAAGTCATGGGTGAAGGCCTAGTCAAAAGGAAGAAAATAAGTTTTTGCTTAGTGATGTAACTATAAGCTTTTCAGTCAGCTAATTTAACTATATATGTATCAAACTTATAATTTGGTTAAGGATATATCAGATGTATCAGAAGATGATTTCACTTCCACGCCCCCCCCCCTCCCCCCCAAAAAATAAATAAAATGTGGAGGAAGAACTCTCAACTTGGATGAATATCCATATTGTTTGAAGCTAATGAAAATGTGAATGGAAACAAGCTTCTCTTGACCCAAGACTGACGAAATATTTTGATTGAATCTTTTCCTTATCGAGATGTCAAATACTTGAAAGGAAGATAAATTTGCTTAATACTTTACTGAGAGCTAAAAGCCTACATCATTGTGACATCAAATGCATACGGTTTATAGACCTTATGGAATTAACGTTATCATGTCGGTGATGACCGCGCAAGTGAACAAAGACTACAAGTTAAAGTTTATGTGGGTTATTTCATGGACATACGTGACGGTGTAGGGTAAGTTATCACTAATTTTGAAGGGAGAAACATAATTAATTTTAGTGGTAAACTCTCTCAGTTCACGCTTAGTTTCATCAGATTGCTTCTCGGCTTGATAAAACATAGCTCCTTTGTAATTAAGCATCTGTGTATAACATAGGTTTGTGTTTAATTGTCTGTGTTTTTTCAGCACCGGTGAGTGTGTACCCAAGTTTTTCCTTGGGTTAACTTGAATGAATCTACGCATATTTCTCCAGGAGTAATTGTTTTATCTGCCTGAATTAATTAATGGAAACTATATGGAAAAAATGGAAAACTGGTACACTGCATTTTTGTTTTCAATTTATCAACTATTTCGGTCCTATGTGCTCATGAACCTTTTAGCGATTTGTTCAGAACATTACCCATTAAACTGAAACTAGTTTACCAACCGCGTTTGAAATTAACAAGTTATGCCGTTGTACGCCCAAAGTTTTCGACGAATACAAGAGCTATTTTGTTCCTGTCACAGCACTGTGTAGGCCTCTTTTTGTTATGGGAATTTTCTGTCTAGTCTAATGCTTCCGTAAAATTGTTGCAAGGGTGATGCCAGGATTTACCCCTTCCAGGGATGGAGGTCACGAATGAATTACCGTATCTGAGACCACATGTCATTGGCAAGTATCCTATTTGTAGTTGGACACCCATATCTTGTGCAGAGTTTGGTTAATTCATGAGGGTGGGGGGTAGGGATTGCAGATCGAAATGACTCAGCAGCTGCGAATTCCCCAGCGAATAAGTAAGGCCCTTGCCCTGGATAAATCTTCCCCGAGTGTTATGCTCCCCAGGCGAGTAACCATGCAGGATTTCTCACAGGTGGGTTCGCTAAGCTGGATCCTTAACAAGTATTCTTCCGTAGAGGACTTCAGATATATTGGCAATGAAAAGAATCGCAACTCCAAGCACCGACCGGGGCAAGGGGAACGATGACAGGGAAGGGAATGAGGGGAGAGAAATGTTCGAGGATAGCGACGGGGAGAGATAACAAGGAATGCAAACAAATCTTCACACATTGCCATTTCTTGTCACAATACAGTTAACAGTATACAAATTTGAAGTAGGCTTTCGAGCTTATATCGAGCCGCATTATACGTTACATTACCCACAGATGTAAGTGGGGTAAAAAGGGGGTTAGTGGTCTACCCCTGGCGCCCTATTCGTGCTTCATGCAAAGCAACTTTATGACGAGCGAATGGCCACAATTCCAACAAAGATTTGGAATCATATTGAAAAAGCTGATCTATTAGACAGGAACCATAAGACCTATCGAGGTGTTTATGCGTTTCCTCAACGGGTTTGCCACGTCCCGGACCCCAACGGCGGGACCCCAAAAACATTCTTCTTTATGTAAGTTTGTAAGGGTCTGAAAAAGTTTTCATCTTGTTTTATCATTTTGATACTTTATTAGCAGATTAGGTAGGTTTCGAAGTGAATTTTGCATAGTTCTTTGTTCATGGCACTCACTACGCACAAACATATTAGAAGAAAACCTGAAACCGACTCTTTCGGCAAGGTCATGAGGCTGATAGGCGGGGAAGGAGGATCGCTCTTGTGACAAGGAGATGTGCCGGAAAAAGGGTCACCCGACCCCTGAACCTTCCCTCCCATACACATAGTGTTTAAAGATTGTAAAGGAAATGTGAGGGGGCAGAGGTCTATCCTTACGAAGATTTGTAAGGACACGCCATCAATTCTCACCCGACTCTTTGAATTTCCAAACAGGTTCCTTTTGCTTATGGTGCAAGTTTACTTTGCTTCCTGTGCAAGGTTACTTCCCATGTAACGGGGGATAAACCTATTACATAAGGTACTTCATTTATTATTATTTTAACTTAAGGATAGTTGATATAAACTGTTCGTCAGGTGAGAACCCCCATACACTTTTCCGCGAGGATTGGGATAGCGTTCAGTTCTAATACAGTTGGGTGCTAAGTCGGATGTACTTTGCGGGGGGGGGGGGAGAGAAAGGGGGAAGGCGCTCAAAAGAAAGTGGGTTCGCTGGGAAAGGCGTTCGGACCATAGAAAGTAAAGAAAAGAAGAATGAAGTCTCGCGATCTTGACTGAAGCCATTGATTTGGCTCCCTGTACGGCAAGAAAGGAGCTGTGCTTGAGACATAACATTACGTGGATAATTTTGCCCCAGTTTTTGACGGAGAAACTACAAGCTTAAAATTTAGGAGTAAAGAAAACCTTTATGGCAACATAATTTATCTCTGTTGTGAAAATTACTCCTAGTCTTTTGATAAACGGAAAAAAATAACATTTAACTTCTGAAGTTGAATGGTCACTGTACGTAACATGGAGACAACCAAACAACCAGCTTTTTGCGATGCATTGTAATTTTGACTGCAGCCCGAAGTCACGGTGGACAGCAAGCAGCGGTGGACAGTTTTGAGTCAAAATCCCCAATGAGTTGATAGAGAGAAGAGTAATGCTCTCTTTTACATCTGTACATTAGCATGTGAAGAGAGGTAGAAGAAATTCATGGTACAGTTTTGTAGAAATATTTGGCGATCAGTGGGGCAGCTAAGGGGTGATGGCATGGGGTCATTTCCTCAGTAGTGGTCTTTGCTCCCCACTTGTCTCCACCATCTGCTGTGCAAAGCAATGCGCACGGACAATATTTTGTCCCATAATTTTTGCTTTCCCCCTACTTTTGAAATCCTAAAATGTCTAAAAATGGGAGTTTTTTGGAGCTCTTTGTGCCTACCAGTCCGTGGCAGTTTACTCATACAATCTAAGAATACAATTGTTGAGGCAGCTATTCTTATACCAAAACTACGAGTTACGAGCAAACCCTTCCATCAGTGTACATCATCTTACCCACAAGCACCTGCCAACTTACCATATCTACCGAACGTCATACCACGTTTACCCCCTCCCCAAAAGAACAAACAACCTCAACCACAAACATTTTTTTCATACAGGATCGAGTGAAGTTGTGACTTTTGTGGTCTCTTCAATTTGTACCCAATGTTTTTGAAGATAAGTACGATAATTATGAAGTATGGAAGATAATTACTGTAATGCCAACACTTTTAGAAATACCCCAGAGTTCCAGTTTGGTGCCATTGGATCATTCCGGCCAATTTCATATCAGGTTGTAAGTTGTAACTTTTCCA
Organism: Holothuria leucospilota; assembly: GCA_029531755.1. NCBI lineage: Eukaryota > Metazoa > Echinodermata > Holothuroidea > Aspidochirotida > Holothuriidae > Holothuria > Holothuria leucospilota. The sequence continues at coordinate 37,706,325 of CM055980.1, read as the reverse complement.
GGCCTAGATCCCACTTGAGTGACTTTGTTTTCTTTGGCATATGCCGTATTGACTGCATTAAAAACGGTTGGGTTCCAGTCTTCGTATTGTTTGTCAAATTACAGACGCAGTAGATGAAGGCTATGTTTTAACGCCACGTGAGGATGCTCTCCCACTCAGATTAAAAAATATAACTTGGTGAATTAAACAGAGATGTAAACAAGGGTGGCGCCAGCGGGGGCCAGGGGGCCATGGCCCCCGGTCGGGGAAGGCTGGACCCGCGACAGGGAAATTTTCTAATTTCGTCAGGGAGCCTTAATCCGTACAATAAAATATGTAATCCCAACGACCTTCAGTCACCCCGACGATCTGCTTGATTTTGCTTATAGGAAGGGTATATTCTTAATTAAAGACCCCAAATTTTCCAATTTCCCCTAAACTTGAATCCCCAAATTTCTCAAATTTTCTTCCATAAAAATCCATATTTTTCAAAATTTCTTCAATAGAACTCCGAAATTTTTAAACTTTTGTAAAAGAAGCAAAATATTTTTCGGCGCGAAGCTCCCCAAAATGTTGCGTTCCTCATCCTTTTGTCAACTCTTCGCCTTTGTTTGGGCTTTGGGTTGCTGGCCTCCGTCGGGGAGCTTGGTTCCTCTGTGGCAGCCCTATATTGTATTTGCAGTAATTCAGTAAGGTCCCTTCCCTCAAAAGGTTGGGCCTTCCCTCACGTATAGCCCATATGTTTGATGATACTGTACATTTCTTATCAAAGTTGGCAAAAGAGTCAGCAATTAGCTATACCCTAGAATCAGAAGCGAGGGATCCGGGGATGACTTAGGGTCCATAGAAAGTCTTGGAGGCCAGATGACCCGTGGTGTAATTTGAGGCATTTTCCCAAGAGTTTAATCTGTTAAGGGGTTGTTCCCACCATTTTCGAGTTTAATTTCATTGAATCAGTTATCTGGTTAGGCGACTGTATTAGAAGCTATAAAATCAGGGCTAGAGGGGGTGGGGGCGTAACCTATCATATGAGGAGAACCCTTTCAGTATCATTTTTAGTGACATTTGTGGGTGGGACTAATTTAAGTGACACTATCTAAGAGGAGAGCCACCGCCATTAGCGTGTATCCTACAAGAAATTTTTTGCAAAAGTGCCGATGCCGGCAGATTGACGGAAATGCCTCTTCCCATCAGGGGCGTAGCTAGGATGAAATTTTTAGGGGGGCCTGGGTAACAAATGAGGGGCCTGCACAGCCGAGGGTCAGGCTTGTCAAGACTATCTACACTCCACGCCACCATCGGTTGGCGCGGAGCGTGCAAGAAAATTTTTGGCCGTACAAACCCTCCAGATGACCGGAAACGGCACTTCCCAAGTGTTTTAAGCTGCGAGTACCCAGCCTTGAAATTCGAATCTCATGTCTGCCATTCTCAAATAGTGGGAAAAAATCAATCTATGAAAAATGGTAATACACAAAGCCGCACATACACTTTTTTGCTGGGGGGGGGGGCAAAAAGTGGGCATTACTGATCTGTGGCTTGGGGAGGGGACTAAAGGGAACGGGTGTCTCCCTCCCCCTTGTCGAAAAATTGTAATTTCAGGAGGCCGTATAGATAGCAAATAGTGCAATATTTGAGGGATTCCAGCTTTAAGAAGAAAACGAAAAGTAGTGACTAAGTGCGACAAAAGTCATTTCGACAGAGTGGTGGATATGATGTGAAGCATGACCTCAGCCATTGAACTCGCTTGTGGGGGAGGGTTTAAGGGAGGGGAGGGAGTGCTATTGCCTGGTTATAAAACGTTGTTATGACTAAACTGGCACTTAAGCCATTGATGATTGAAGCTACCTATAGCAACAACAGCAACTTTGTAGCTATGCATAATAGCGCGTAGCCCTAGAATTTTAGAAAAGTAGGCTAGAAATACATCCTTATAGAGCTGTAAATGATTGGTGATGTGTACAGATATAGGCATGAAAATATTGATCTGTTTATTTGAAACTGTTTAGTTCTATCATTACGATCACAGCTATTTCCTATATTTTTAATGCGTTTTCTCTGCATATTCTCAAAGTTGGAAACGGTGCACTTTGAAAATTTCTGGGGGCAATTGCCCCCCTGACCCCTCTTTGTACGTCCATGAATATCATATGAGCTGAGATAATACAGGAATCATACTGAATTATTCATCCCTTTTCATTTATTCTGCCTGCAATTCTCTCATATTCACCTTAGTATATCTCTTTTACATTTGTCCATCACTCTATCCATAGGCCACATGTCCACTACTCAATTGCATATCCCGTAGATCATACCACTTGTCTTCAACCTAGGGTTACCATATTTATTTTCTAGCAAGGAGGACATAGATCACTGTCCTAATGTAGGGGTCTATGGGTATCCCTTCCCTTTGGAAATTTTTCCGGTTTTCAATGGTGTCTAGATGCAAAATGGTGCTGTCTTTAATCACGGACTCAAGTCATGGGTATATTACTTGGTCAGACCTATAATACCACCAGTAAATCTTTCATACTATTTAACCCGTAAAGCAGAAGCAGGGATCACGTGGGAAACATATGAAATCCGGACCTTGTTAGCAGTTTTACAAATCCGCCCGGACTCCAGTGCGAACTAGTGAAAACAGGACATGTCGAAAACTATCGTTCTACAGTGCACTTGTCATGGGCAAGGAGAGAGACCGTATACGAATGGTCGTGTAAGAATGGTCTTCAGTCTATGGTTGCCATGTTTTCAGTAAATCAGCCAGCCATCCGAAAGGCAGGAAGGGTCTAAACCTGACAATGTCACATCCGAATTTGTCGTCGGGACGTTCGTTTTATCGTCCAAGTGAATTATATGTGAATTAAACGACAGTGCAGATTATATACCTAATTTAGTGAAAGTAGGCATTTTAAAGTTATAAGATGATTTCATACGTGCGCAAAATGTGTTTTTCACACATTTACTTTTTCTTAATTCTTACACATTTTATTTATTTATTTTTTGAAGGAAATACTTCAAAGTTTATTTCCGTTCAAACATTTATTTTTTTCTTTATTCTTACACATTTTATTAGGACACAAAAAAATCTGGGGGGGGGGGCTGACGAATATCTGGGGGGGGCTAGGCCCCCAGACCCCCCTCGTAATTACGCCACTGCTTCCCATGTCAATTTGCATAACTCTATTCTATCTTTCATGATTTCCTTTAAATAATTGTGTAGGGGAGAAATAGAACTTCACATATAACTTCTGCTTTTTTCATTTTGGTTACGTGTTAAATAGGAAATCGAAGGTACTATATATATGCACATATCATTAGAACGGAAATCCCTGAAAGATAGTTTTCGAAAGTCCCAATTCATTTTAATTGCAACAAGAGGGCGACTGTTCAGGTAGTAGGCCTACAGTCATCGTTTCATCAATAACCACATACAGCAGTGCGCTTGGGCATTCTAATGGTAGCCAAAGCATATGATGTATATCAAAAAATCGATACCGTGAATTTAACCTTTCGGCGCAGGACCATTATCTGTAGTCATGTCAATACAAAAAGACTTGAAATGAGTAACTATTAAAAATAAGCAGAACACATTTATGATTCAGTCTCAGAGCAAGGAGGTTTGGTCAGAGGGGGTAAGAAAGGTATTCAGGGGAACCTTTAAGCAAATAAATACCTAATGCATCGACGTCACTGCACCAACTGCAAGGTAGTCCTTCGCAACCTTTTCTTTATAATTTCCTTCTTAGTTGAAAACTTTTCCCCATTCTTTCCCCGAATATATTTACGAAATCTTACCATGTTCTCAATCGTTTTCTTTCTCATACTAGAATTAAGGCGAAAATTCAATTCACTTAATGTTCATGTAACTGTTGGGTACGGATCTTCGATTTTGAACAAAAAGTTGTTGCAATGGGGTTAATGTCCCACTTTGTGAGAGTGAAGATAAAAGGCAAGAAGTGTCCAAAAGAGGCTTACAGGTCTTCCCTGGAAAATGTTGAAATGAAACGCTGTTTGGCCCAATTGTAGCCTTACTCATTATGACTTACAGCCGGCAGGGATTGATGATGCAGAGGGCTTGCGGAAGGAGGGGAGGTTGGATTATTATGAGATTATTCCGGGGATAAATTCTACTGAAAGTGAAAATGGGAGAAGTAGTATTCAAAATGGAAGAGCGAAAACCGCGTTGGAGAATGTTTTTTTTTTTTAGAAATTTACAGTAACATAGGTAATAGAAAAATATGAAGAATACCCTCAAGAACGGGACGGTAGTCCCTCCCTCACGCAACGTGTCTATCCCACTGTTGTCAGAAATGGAAATTTTCGTGACTTGCAAATTACATCGAAACATTCTTTATTTTAGAATGTCGGAGATAAACACAGATCGACGTGATAAAAATTGGCTGTGGACATTTCGAAGGAGGGGGCACGGACACTGCCCCCGCTGCGTGCGGCCATGAGTATAACTATGACTCTATGACACATTCTGTTCAAAATGGCAAAGACGGAAAGTGTGGGTCCTCCCCTGAAATTAAATACTGCCAATGGTGAATTTCTTGCTTATGCAAATCAAGATACGCAAAATGCATTTCATCTGCTCATGGCACTGTTCATTATTTTAAAGTGTCAAGTGACTAGCAATTGACGCAAAGATCATGTGCATGTCAAATATGAGTAAAACAAAAATGACAAGGCAATTCTTTGATTGGAATCCAGAACTCCTTGCAATCACACTCATCCCCATTCCTCCTCAATTGACCCCAAATAACGAGATTGCATTCCGTAAATTAAAAACTATGTCAATAATACAGCGAATATGAAAAATTACAAACGAACCTCTAAAACACGCATGTAAAACCACGTGTCAGTATTAATACAATATCATACCCTACGACCATGAGTCATAACCCAAATGACATGAATGGGCGTAGGAGCCCAAGTTGATGGGGGATGTGGGGGACTGTAACGACTTGCCCGAAAAATGTAACCAAAAACTTCCGCTCGCTCCACGCGCGTTCAACATGTTATTGTACATATCATAAATAGGCATGCATCGGTTATCACACCGCATGCCAATTACATACAATCATTTGCCTTGTTACCACCTTCCGTATTGATTACTATATATATATATATATATATATATATATATATATATATATATATATATATATATATTTTATATATTTTTTTTTTGGGGGGGGGGGAGTCGTTACAATAAAAATTTTTTTAAAAAATGGTGTAGCCAGGATTTTTTTGGGGGGATGCATTATGTATGTATCCCCTGCCTGGTGGAGGGGTCCAAGGGGAGGGGTGGTGTCCCCCTCCCCTTTGGAAATTTTGAAAAATTAGGTTTCCTTACATACAATCTGGTGCTACGTATGTTACCTTTAAAGTAAAATTTGTGTTAAAAAATTTACGTATTTCAGGTACTAAAAGTATTGGCAAAATTGAGGGGTTAGGGGGTGGCCCAATGGCCCCCTGAATATACCACTGATAATCATAATATAAGTTTAACCATTAAAAACACTGGTGAATTAATACCGATTATATAGGTGCTGGCGCAATTCAAATCAGAACTTTAAATTACCAAGGAAGTTTTTTAAAATACTGATTACCTTTAGCTACATCATTGCATTATTTTTCTTTCAGTAGGTGCCCGAAAAATGCTCATCATATTGCCCGAATTTTCACAAAAAATATTTGGTTGGGGGCTGCAGTCACCAGCCCCCGCCTCCTACGCCTATGATGACATGCCTCATAGCAGCTTTCTTGGTACATACTATCAGTAATTTAAAATTCACGAAGTTTCCTATCAAGTAACGTTATAGATTAGAAAATCAAGACTAGTGCTGCAGAGTCTATATTTTGGTAGTAAGAAAGGTAAGCTTAGCTTAGCTAAAAGCTAAGCTAAAAAGGTAACTCGTTTTGCGCAAACTTTTGGGGCCCCCTAAAAGTCAAAATATCGGGAGACCGTAACCTACAGGTTGTCTCGATTACTGGGTTTATCCGGCTGTGAAAGCAATGGCACTGTGAACTTTTAACCTACTGATGTTTGTACAAAGAAGTTTGGATCGTCAATATTCATGTATTGCTGGATTGATTAAATTTTATACTTTCCCATGGTACCTTTTTTTTGAAATTTTCAGCACAAGGGGGAACAGGCCGAATTACATAAAAACAGCCACAAATATACATAGGCATAAGTCTTACACCAATGGGAAGACACCAAGCAAAGCCTTACACCCATGGAAAGACATCAGGCAGTGTTTTAACAACGCGACTGTTACGCGACACACACTTTTATGATGAACGCGCTTAATTGTTTGTACTGCGAGCAAGCGGGCAGTGCTAAATAAAACAAAACAGTTGGTCACGCCCACAAGACCAATGAAGCGTACGGGATGAGATGTATATGTTTGTTTGTTTGTTTGTTTATTTGTTTATTATCATCCTCTACGACACCTTCGAGGAGGTTAAAGAGACATATACATATAGATCATAAATAGGCCTAAACATTATGAGACATTTTAGGGAGTATACAAACATTGGACTGAACTAAAATAAGGAGGACAAAAGAAAGAGAAGGAAGAAAGTTATACATGCAGCCTACAAACATCTCACCTGTGACAGGAAAGTGCTCTGACAAAATTTGATATGAAAAATTTGGATGGGAGTGTCTTGCCTTTTTTAAAAGAATTTTGCCCGAATTTCCACAGATTCTGCCGAATTATGGGGTTGTCCAAAAATTTGGGGTTGGGAGTGCCTTCCCCTCCCTGGCCTCATACGCCAATGCCTCATACGCCAGCGCCATGGCCATTGGTCTTACGTACAGTTCTGTTAGTATCAAACCATCCTTTAATAATGTCAGGAATTAATATTTACATCGTACGTTGAACGCTTGACTTGAGGGCAGCAAAATAATTTCCAAGCTTAATAAAATTAGGATATGATGAGTTAAAGTGCAACTTCGTGACTGCAGCAAACACGAAACTTAAAACTCCGTATTTATGTGCCCTAACGATACTTGGCTAGTAGTGTCCAGACGAGTAGACGGTGTCTACCTGTAATATGAGCACAAGCTAACGTTCACAGACAGTGTAAACAGGGCCGTAGCTAGGGTCATATGTTGGGGGGGGGGGTGTGAAGGTCCCAAATTCCGACTGGGTGGATGTTTTTTCCAACTGAATGGTGGCGGGTAAATTGCACCATTTTTTATGCGCCCTGCGTTTACATATAACAGTGGGAATACTTCCTTTGTCACTACATAAAGGTGTCGTCCGGGGGAGGGGTCTTCCCCCTCCCCTTTGAGAAATTTTTGTTAATTTAAGGTTGCTTAGATGCAAAATGGTGCTATCTTTGGGATATTTTTGGAACTGATCATATACGGTTAGTGGAAAAAGTCCATAATTTAGTGAATTCTAAGATTTGGTGAGGTGAAAGCAGAGAGCATTTTGTATTAGAGAACAATACGTTGTCAACAAACCTCCTGAAGCCTCTCCCCTTTTGACTACTTTACTGCCTTCTATTCGGGCATCTAATGCTGGCGTATACCTCCTGGAAGCTCTGGATCAATAAAATGGGGGCAATGACATTATGCTTATTACCTGACTTCCAAATAATAATAATAATACAGAGTATGACGCCAAGCACTCTACATCTATCGTATTTTTACTAATTTTGGAGGAAAATCCAGACCAACAGCTTCCAGCAATGGAAAATGGGCGGGAGGGAGAGTATAGGTGCAGAAAGGTGACGTTAGACCTCCCAGACGGGTATAGCAAAAGGGATGTAGGACTAACATGCGCGTTTCAGAATGTTCTCCTAGTTTATGCTATAAAAGTTCACCGGTACGTTTGTGCTTATAGTGTTCATAAGTGATAGAACGTGGATTGTGAGGATTACGCGTGAAGCGCGCCAAAATGTATTTGTGTGTACTTCAATGCCAAAATGAAAAACCTGAATGCAGGCTCAGCCAGAGGTGGTGCTTTGATTTGCCGACATGGGGGCGAAGCGCCCTGATTGAGGGCCAGCTACTCTAAATCGCGACAGATGCAATGGGTTGCCGAACTCGAAATATAAGGCGCGCCAAGCGCGCCGAAAAAAAATTGTGGTTATATTGAAGAAAAGATTTCACATTTTTGTTTTCATTAAGGAAAGTTGAAAAAGTTTGGGTTTTTATTGAAGAATCTGGGCAAAACCATGAAATTTGTTGGGGCGGCTGCATGGTCGTTGTCGGGGATTACATTCTTTATCTTACCCATTAAGGCTCCCCTAAGAAACGGAAACTTTTTTCCTACAAAATATGTTTGGCTGCAGAAAGGATCACCCAAAAGTTGGGAAAAAGAGGAAAGAACTTCGCAGTGATGCATTTTCGTGTTTCTCTGGAATCACGCCTACACGGAAGAACAGTATTTGTGGAAACGTTGAATAAATCCAATATGTTTGGAACGGGTTGGAGGGGGGGGGGGCGTTACCACTAGATAGAACTATAGATGAAATCGCGCGCGAAAATTTTTTGAAGTTACAGAAAGAATCGTTACTGCACTTACTGGCTACTGGTCTGATAAATAGACATTTGGAATATTTTCTGAGTATATCTATGTCTTCACCAATATAAGTCTATATAAAAATTGCGCAGTTTTGTGGGACTTGGAAAAATTTGGGGGCTAAGGCCCCCTAGCCCCCGTAGAACTGTGCTGGTATAATAACCTTAATGATATTCATGAGATTGATCACAAATCGTGACGCATGCGCGCGACGCGCGCCGAAATTTTTATTTAAAAATGAGATTTCCATGACAAAACCTGCATTCCCAATCTGCACCGAGATACTTTCAACTGTCCAACAAATGCCACTCCAATACGACAATCTTTTAGCTGGTAATTTGCAGGGATGTAGTACTCGAGACCGGTCTCGAGACCAGTTTTTCCCGGTCTCGGTCTTGATCTTGACACGTTGTGGTCTCGGTCTTGGTCCCGGTCTCGGACCCTTGCGGTCTCGGAAGCTTTTCTGGTCTCGCTCCGAGAACGGTATACTACTTGTCGTTTTTTATATTTTTTCAATAAACTCATTTATTTTAAACTATTTTTTGCTTCATTTACTTTCATTGAGAAAAAAATCATTCATCCAGCGAGTCCATACACTATATCTATTATAGGTTGAACTTTCTTCCGTTAACTAGTGAGTGGGTCTTTAACCTAACTTGGTCAATGGGGATAATAGTCCATTGGACTAGCACACAGGTCAGGTTACTCAGTGTGATCAGAACAGTGGCGGTACTGTTGCGTGTTCACTGTGTGTTTGCTGAAACCCCCTTCTCAGTGTTTGTTCAGTGCTATCCATTAATGGATAGCACTGAACAAACACTGAGAAGGGGTTTCAGCAAATTCCTATCTCTTCAGGATTGCTTGTTGAACTTTTCATGACCATATTTAACCCAACCTTGCTTGTATTTATCATTTGGCTCTAGAAAAATTGAATGAACTAATATACCAGTAGTTTCATACATAATTATCTTAAGTTATCGACCAGAATTCTATTTTAGATGGGAAAAAGTGCAACTGTAAAACATTTGGCCATCGTGATCAGATATACTACAGCTATCTGGCAACTCTGAAGGCTATGAGTCTAGGCATAAATATTACTCTCTGTTTACTGTATATTATGTGCTAGGCCTACATAGTTATCTGCAGTCCTATCCTAGGCTCCAGTGGAGCCGGCATGGGGGGCATGGGGGCGCGTGTGTTTTCGCCTGAGTGATGGATCTATTGAAACTATTTTCTATCACAAATGGTTCTCATACTATAAGTATTATCGCAAATCTTCCGCGAACTATCAAAATTTTTGCGCGCTCCGCGCGCTTCAGATCTTACCTCAATATCCTTACTATCAATATTTTCGTGTAGCAACTCCCTCATAAGCACAGCAACAAAAGCTGAAAGCTGTTTACTAATTCTCAGGTAAAAGACTGGCTTTGTCCAGGGGCGTAGATTTCTTTTCAACTTTGGGGGGGATGGGGTGAGCCATCGCAAATGTGAAAAGTGTGCACGCGAAGCGTGCACGGCGAGCGCGAAGCGCGAGCCCATGACGGGTGGGGTCCAGGGGCCCGCCTTAGGGCCCCTGGTGGGGTCCAGGGGCAAAGCCCCGGTGGGGGTCCAGGGGGCGAACCCCCCGGAAGCTCCTGGGTTTTAATGTCTCAGAAGTGCCAGGGAGACTGTTTTAATGGGTTAATTTCATTGGTAATGTTCTTTGGTTGGCTACTCTGAGCACAAAACTCGTTGATAAGCTGCATTTGATTGAAATTGTACAAGAGCAACAATGTCCTGTTAAGCTTAAAAAGGCAGGGATCAACATATAGGGTCATCCCAGACAACTGGATTTTGAATTCGGAGATCATTGCAAGACCTGCAAGTTGGCTTGAAATCAGTGGCGTGGCCAGGTTTTTTTTTTGTGATTGGGGGCACCATAGATGATGTACCAATAATACCTCAGTTCCCCCAAGTCTGCGTAAACTACACCTTTATTTTTCATGCGTTTCTGCATTTGCACGCAGCAGTTTCAATCTTTCGTTTGTCACTACATAAAGGTGTCGTCCTGGGGAAGGGGTTCTCTCTCCCCTTTGAGAATTTTTTTATTATTAATTTAAGGTCTTTTAGATGCAAAATGCTGCTATCTTTGGGATGTTTTTGGAACTGATCATATATGGCCGGAAAATGTCCATAATTTAGTGAATGCTAATTTTTGGTAAGGTAGAAGAGGAGAGTATGATGTCTATTAAGAGACAGATACGTTTTCAAAAAATCTCCTGAAGTCCCCTCCCTTCTGTCTATTTTACTGACTTCTATTTCGGGAAAGCTTTATACAAAAATATGTGCGTGGAGTCCACAGAAACATCCTTGAGTTATTATGAAATATGTCCTTTCCTTCATTGTGCATTATGAAAGGGCCTTTTCCTCCCTTCTTTCTCTTTCTTCTCTTTCCTCTTTTTCCCTTTGCATTTGCATTTCTCTTTCCTCTTTTTCCTTTTGCATTTGCATTTCTCTTTCCTCTTTTTCCTTTTGCATTTCTCTTTCCATTTCTTTTAATCTAATCTCCTTATTCATTTCTAATTCAAGCCTTTTCAATTCAAATGTGTTGTCAGTTGGCACAGTGATAGCTGTTTCCAATACTGTACTAGGCAGGATACTTTCATCCACAAGATATTCTAGAACATATCTTTTAATCTCGTCCTTCCGCATTAAAGGCTGAAATTCAATGCCATAATGTTTTGCGACCTTTACAATCTCAGACTTCTTTAATGAATCTAGTTCCTCGACTGAGGGACTAGCCACGAATTTATCTAAGTTGAATGGCATTTTGAAGTTGTTTACAATTTACAACAGAATTTCTCGAATTTTCTAGTACTTTTCGTTCCCGGATAGGCCCCCAATTCTGTTACGGCTTGTGGTCGCGAGTCAAACCAATAACAGCGAAAGATCACAGAAGAACGAGATTAAAATTCAACAACTTAATGATTATTTACAATCTCCTTATCTTACTTAAATTTACAATAATTAATTAGACTTACTCACAATCCTTTACTTAATATTTGCCTGGTCTGGTCCAAGGGCTGGTAGTGCATGCACGTTGACGATGGCACAGTGGTAGACCTGCAGCGTGCTGTAGCGTAGGAACTGGTTCCACGAGCGAATAATGACAAGGCTAGGTAGGCGATGGATGATAACAACCTCAACACACAGTGTAGAAACGGCGTAAGGCAATTTGTCACAAGTGTGAATTGTCAGTGGCTGGCCTCATATGATTCGGTCAACAAACGGACAGCAGAATAACGTCTGGACTCGATGGTGTCTCTCGATGAAGCATTAGGGTATCTCTCCCGTTAGCAGTTGTTGAACTGCCTTTTATATGCTAGGCTTTTATTCGAGAACTCTCCAGAATTTAACAGAAACTTCTAGTGTACACAGTCCAGTAATTACGAGAACGTTCCTTAATAGAAACTTCTAGAACACACAGTAGTTGAATAACGACAATTGCAGCTTCTTCGAAGTGTTGCCAGGTCGCTGCTATAATTGGGACATAACGTAAACAGTTCTCACTTCTAGACAGTTCTAGAAAGGCTGCGTTGAAGTTGAATTCTCTGGAACTTTCCATTCGCTCGTCGATGGATTCAATCCGGTGTTCCTGACGGGTCGTCTTGTAACAAGACACTTTCAATTGCCCAACAAACCTACATGCCACTGCCATAAGCCAGTGTTTTACCTATTAATTCGTAAACTTTCAACTTTTTGCTGCTTATCGGAAGATATTGATAATATGAGTGACACTGACGTAAGGTTGGAAGCGCGCGGAGCGCGCGAAAATTTTGATAGATTGGCAACGATTTACTAAAATTCTGATAGTTTGAGAAACATTTGTGATAGAAAGTGAAGCGAGATTGAAAAAATTTCCTATAAAAATGTACTTTCCATTGGGGGGATGATTATATGGGCCATCCCCCTAGTCAAATGTTGGGGGGATATATCCCCCATCCCCCCGGGATTTACGCCCATGGCTTTGTCTAACTAGAGTTCTGTGCAGGGGTGGCGCCAGGATTTCCCCGACAGGGGGGCCAAGCTCCCCGACGGGGGGCCAGCAACCCAAAGTCTCAACGAAGGAAATAAAGTGCAGAAACGATGTTTGAAGGAAAATTATGGCGCGCCAAGCGCGCCGAAAATTTTGGGCTCTGTTTGGAGAAAATTGAAAAAATTGCCGGCATTTTCCATGAAAAATTTGAAAAAAAATGGGGCTTTGAAGAAGAAAATTGGAAAATTTTGGGTTTTTTATTGAACAATTTGCCCTAATTTAGACCAAAATTAAGTAAATCGTCGGGGCGACTGGGCGTTGTCGGGGACTTCATATTTTATCGTATACATAACAGTTCCCCGACGAAACCGAAAAATTTCCCCGACGGGGGGGGGGGGCAGCCTTCCCCAATGGGGGGGGGGCATTGCCCCCCTGGCCCCCTCGCTGGCGCCACCCTTGGTTCTGTGACTCATTTGTCTGTGGGTTGGACAAACTCACTGCGTATGATGCATTAATTGGCACCAAGTTCATCGGTACTGAACACTTGCAGCTCTGACTGACTCTGATTTAAAGAGAAGGGCCACATTAGACAAATAAATGATTATGTTAAGTTATTAATTATGTTAACTATGTTGGGCATATGATACTAGAAAACAGGTGTATATATCAATGACCTGATGCACTCTTGTTGCTGTAGGTCGTTTGTAGAGCATAAGATAGTAAAGTCAGGTAACAAATGTATTCAGAAAGTTGAACATTTTGTTTCATTCATTCCAATACAATTATGTACATTCGGTCTCGGTCTCGGACCTTGTTGGTCTCGGTCTCGGTCTCGAATTCTGCTCCTGGTCTCGGTCTCGGTCTCGACACCCACTGGTCTCGGTCTTGGTCTCGGTCTCGGATATGCTTGTCTCGACTACAACACTGGTAATTTGTAAACGGCTTTCAACTTCTGCTGTTGTACTTCTCCGAAAGTTGCTATCGGAAGATATTGATAATAAGAACAACACTGTGGTAAGGTTTGAAGCGCGAGGAGCGCCCGAAAATTTTGGTAGTTTGAGAAGAATTTGCGAAAAAAGGACAGTTTTGATTAGATTTTACGTGAGGAAAATAACGTTTGGTATTATTCTCACTTGACCTAGTTGGAAAATACATACAAAGTTGACATAAGCTCAGTCGGAAAAGTGTGCTAGCCTGAGATATCAGAAATTCCAACTGGTATTTCAGATTTTCCGACTATCGTCGCTCTGACGAACTTTGGGGCCACACCCCCGGTCGCGACGACCCTGAGTGTGAAGTTGTGTAAGAGTAGGGAGATGCTACTCTTACACATCTCCCTGGTAAGAGTATATATTGTCTACCGTTATGATGTCACTAATTACGGACGTTTCCAGATACGTCATTTAGTAGACCTGTGAAAAATTCCGAACCTCTTGGACTATCAGACTTTCCGAAAATAAATTTCAGTTCAAAAGGCAAATACATTGGGGACAACTACAATTTGCTCGTTACGCAGGATACTGCACATCATATAGACGTAGCCAGCAGGGGAACTGGGTGACTTTATCCCCAGGACAAAACAGTGTGTGTGTGGCCGGGGGGGGGGGTGGAATAAAGTATACTTCCACCCAATTTTCAAGGACGAAAGTCCCTATGGAATTAATTGTTCCATTTATTGCATATTTGAAACTTTCCACCAGTGATACCAAATTAACTGTTACAATAAATGCATATTAGTTCAAAAAATACACACAATGAAGAATCAAATTGTATCTAAGAACGTTTAAATATTGAAAAAATTATTCCAAAGAGAAAAAGAATATCCGATACCATTAGATTCTTTTCTTAGGATAGCGGCCTAAAACGCTCAGTCCCGGCACTACTTTATTTGCCTCGGCGTAGCAGGCTGTACGGCATTTTCCTTGTTCAGTCATATCAGGCTAGTCATATCAAAGTCTAGGCTTTCAGTTATTCGACTGTACAGGAGTAAACACACTCACTCAAAAACAATAGCATGAACATGAGAGAGCAAATGAATAAGTCACATTATGGTAATGAAGTTTGCTTCTAAACTTAGACGCAGTCCTCTTCGCGTGGGCGGACGGTGGTTTTGGAAGTAGAGGAGCTGAGCTAAACGAGTCAGCTCCGCGGGGTAAGCAACTAAATGAACAGCTTCTACTTAGCCTGGCGCTCAGGGAGATGGCATTAATCATAGGAGGTGGTCTAATGCCACCTTCCTGCATTAAGCAAGTTGTTTCACATTCGCCTCATAGCCTGCGCCAATGTGATGGTAGGTGGAAAGAATATTCAGGTGTACCACTTTACATTGTTGTAGTTAAAAAAATTTCTGGAATATTCCGAGGGGCCACTGATCATTGAAAAGGGGGTATTAGGCGTGACCATTGCTTTTTTGAAAGCACCCTGAACACCATAGGCGTAGGAGGCGAGGGCTGGGGGGTGCAGCCCCCAACCAAATATTTTTGCGAAAATTCGGGCAATATGCTGAGAATTTTTCGGGCACCTACTGAAGAAAATAATGCAGTGATGTACTTAAGTTAATCAATAGTTTAAAAAAAAAACTTCTGTGGCAATTAAATAAAGTTCTGATTTGAATTGACCAGCCCCTTTATATTGGGTATAAATTCACCAGTGTGTTTTTACTTGTATTATGATTATCAGTGGTATATTTAGGGGGGCCATTGATCGAGCCATGCCCTAGCTTCTCACTGATGCCGATTTTTTGTACCTAAAATACGTAAATTTTTTAACACAAATTTTACTTTAAAGGTAGCATATGTGACACCAGATTGCATGTAAGGAAACCCGTAATTTATCAAAAATTTTCAAAAGGGGAGGGGGGACACCCATCTCCCTTAAACCCCTTCCCCAGGTCAGCGATCACACAACATAATGCATGCCCCCACCCCATGAGAGAAATCCTGGCTACCCCACTGATTATTATCATTATTATTGTAACGAGTTCCCCGAAAATCATAATCAATATGGAAGTATTAACAAGTAGGCCTAATAAGAGGGCAAATTATTGCGTGTAGGCCTAATTGGCATGCGGTGTGAAAACTGACGCATGCCTATACGTATACAATATAAAGGCCTACATTACGGCATGCTGAACGCACGCGGAGCGCGCGGAATGTTTGGGTTAGCCTACATTTTTCGGGCAAGTTGTTACAGCCCCCCTCCCCCCCCCCCATCAACTTGGGCTCCTGCGCCCATGCATGCTTAACACGTCACTATACTTGTGCGAGACTCAAAATACACCCTAAGTAAGTAGCCTAGCCTATAACCATGGTCACTTCGTGAACTTCTGAGAACGCTTCAAGTGTGCTAGCTATTCGCTGCTGTTATCAGGGGCGAACTTTGTGTTAACAGGATAAAAGGTTCGTATTTGATTAAAATGACGACAATCTTTTTCCAATTCCTGAATTTCCCGAAATGTCCCGACTTCCGAACTTATTCTTCTCAAAATTCTTCTTATTCTGCTGGATATTCTTCTGGAATTTTCCCACACAACACCTAGTGAAAAACCCGGGTATTCAAAAAGGTAGGCCTACCCTTTTTCATTGTAATGGTTTTTTCGAAACCCTTTCCACGTTGCGTACGTATCGCGCCTATTCTCAAAAATACCCTGGTTACGTGGATTCTTGGTCACGCTTGATACCCCCTTGACCCTTGTCAATGATGAGTAGCCCCCGGGGGAACATTACTGCGGGGAGGGGGGGAGCAAACTTATCCCCGCTGTACGTGTATCATACCCAACGCGGCCTGTGTGAGCTTCAGTAACAACTCTTTGAAGTAAAGTCTCTTATTTTCTAGGACACGCCGCACCATACGTGTTCATTCAACGACTGTTGACCGTGCTATTGTTGTACACTTGTCGCTTGCAGTATTGTGTAATGGCTAATGTGCATGCCCAACTTGTTTAACTGCATGCACATCATTGTTCAGCTACAGTACTGGGAACATGTGTGTTGCTGAAGTGTCTCTTGCATTCGTGCACCGTAACGTACCCTTGACCATATCTGCATGAACTTCGGCTGGCCTTGTCGGCTCTTGTGTCCCCGGCCAGGGCCGCCATTTGAGAGTAGTTTCAGGTGTTTACCTGCAGAGGACTGCTGGGAAAAGGGTGCTGATTTTATGTTAGTGTAGACGGTTAGCCACATACCTAGCCAAGATGTCTGTTAGGTAAGTGCGGCGAATAGAGGCATTGAGAAGGAGAAGTGTATATACTGTATATCATCTGCATATTACAGCACATGTAATATATGGCACCGTCGTAGCTTTTCTCGATTTCCAAATGGAAACAATTAGCTGCCGGCTTATTTCTATTCGTACGTATTACCCAGCAATAAACTTTGATCATGAATAGCTTGGTTATTGTGTAAGCCTAGGTTTTTTTCAGGATCATATATGCCTATAGGCCTATATCGGATAGAATGTAGGCCTATTACATATTAACGTACCAAATTGTTCTTCGTACTGCATATCTGTCCTTTTTCAACCAACACGGCGGTATCAAATTCGGGCAGCTTGGTCCAGAATTCTCAATATTCCCCAGAAATATTTACCCCCGTGCGCCTATGCGTACAATTGAGTAACAGTGTACCGGTTAGTCAGGGGTGACCACCGCTATTTCACCATGGGTACCCGGCCGCGGACCCTGAGTCGAAAGGTATCCTGGTTCGATGAGCCTTATAGGAGGGCATTTTATAATGCTATTATAGTTGAAAGATAGGTTAGGACTAAAGCGTACAGTATGTAGGCGCGATAATTAAGTAGCCTAGATTTGAACGTTTGCCTTGGCCCTTGTGAGATGACTTTGATTAGCTGGCTGACATAGACTCGATCTCACTTAAATCTTGGATGCAGCAGAATTTAATGGAGCCCATATGGGTCAACCCACGTGTGCCACATTTGTTTTTCCCATGAGATGCCCTTAGAGATCCCATATGGGAATGCTATGTGGAATTAGTTATTGCCCATGCCGTAATTAAAAATCATCGAACCATGAAATTTGTTCTGTTATTCTTTTTTTCATACATGCATTGGTATAATATTTAAAATGAGGCATAAAGGGCAAAGGAGGGCTAAAGGCCCCATAACAAAGAACCAACCAACACCAAACGAGCCCAGCACAATTAGGTTCTACCACACTTATGGAAGAACTTGTCAATGTTAACTTTAAAGCAGTGCACAGATGTGGAGTTAACTACCCAGATCTAGATCTAAGCGCAATATAGGCACAGAGGAAAAGAATAGGTAGAAAGAAAAAAAAGTAAAAAATAAACAATTTTGACAGAAGAGATTGAGAGGAAGGAAAAAAATCAAACAAACAGAAAGATTTTAAACGCTTCTTGACCCAGTACAAAAGATACTCGTACGGTGGTGCGTCCTGTGAGGGTGGAGGTCACTCTCCAGAACAAAAAGCCAACTATTGCTGAAAACCTTTGTTTAAGAGTGGCCCCTATGTCATGAGTTTCCCTGAAAGTGTAAATATTGTCATCCTTAGCTCTTTGAAAAACGCTGCAACTCTACACAACACATCTCAGAGAGTCATAAGCTTAACAGAAGATCCACCTAACACAGTGCTTTTTGGCCAAGGGACCCCAGAAAAGAAAAAAAAACACCCGGGGACCAAGATGATGAGGGGAGATATTGTTTAAACATTGCAGAGCTAGAACATTTCTGAAACTGACATTTCCGACCCCTGCGTGCACAAAACAAGTAAATGATGCTCCCGTGCCTCGGCCCTAGTCATGGTGGGGCCGATACCTTTGTTGATACTTCCTTTTTATTTTTCCACAGTTGGTCAGTGTGGCTTTTATTGCCTTAATGGGGAAAACCAAACTACAAGATATGCCGTATTAAGAAACGGTGATAACAAATATGGTTCTAAAAGTTTGCTTATTAATAATAAATAATAATACACGGGGTTTTAGAAAGTGCACGTATCCGTCATACAGGATGCTCAAGGCGCTAGATATAAATCGTTCACAATCTGTTCGTTCTAAGAATCCACCTCAAGCCAGTGGGGTCATACAGCTAGTGCTGCCATTTTGACCATCAAGGTGAAACACTCATTCACGGTTAAACTCGTCATGCATGAATAGCGAGGGCAGTACCAACAAACTATAAACAGATCTACTACCAGCATCCACGAGATGCTGCGTGTGTAAACACAAAACGGGTAGCCCTGCTATTCGAACACACGTAAAATTTCAACTATTTTTTGAACTGGAAGTGGGCTTTTCACTGCAGTTCCATGTGTAAGGGAAGGTATACCATCAAATTTAGCGTATTTAGTTTAAAAAAAGTCGCGCTGTCTACAATTATTGTCACACACCATTAAAAAACAAATCGGTTTAAAAATGACAAAATAAAAAAAAAAAAAAAAACGGAACAAAAAAATTTAAAACGAACAGCCTGCGAACTTTTTGGGAATGTACTGTGACAACAGCTTCCCAATAACACGTAGAACAATGGCTGCGTTTTCGTTATATCCGGGTTATCACTTTGTTGACCTTAAACAGCATGTCATAGAATGTAAGAAATATAGGCGGGTGAGAAATGCAGACAGTAATTCCATTTTCAGTTGCGATGCCTGTGCTGTTGCTCCGACCTTATCTTCCCCTAGCCAGAACGTTACGTTTTGTTTGTGGATTTTGATGGCATGCATAATTGCACGAATTGTTGATTAACGGATGTACACGTCTCACTTTTGTCATTTTTCTGCAAAATGTTGAAATGACTTGTTCTGGTTAATAAGTAATTCATCATTTTTGCAAAATGGTAGAATGTGTAAAAAAATCGGAACAACTTGAGTTATGAACAAGCTGTGGGAGTAGGATTTAAAGGGCATGTGATAAAAAATTCTTTCATTTAAGACCGTCTGAAATTGTCACTGGACTACTCCATTACAAGTGATGGGTATTCGCAATTACTCGTGAAAAGCGTGCATTTATTAAGTACGGCGATGACTAGGGGTAGGGGAGGGGGAAGGTGTGGGGGAAGGTGTGGGAGAGTTCAGCCATTTTTTGCTTTTGATGATGCTGTCAACTAAGTTAACACATTTTAAGGATGATTTAAATGATGATAAAGAATACATGTGTTGGGGCATGCATGGTGCCTATATGAGCCCTTTAGTATAAATCGATTGGTCGTGGCACGCTGTCACATAAAAAAATCAAAATGGCTCAACTCTCCCTGCGTATGGGGAGAGTTGAGCCACTGTGCTGGGAGAGTTGAGCCATTTTGTAGTAATGCTTTTCTCATAACAAATGTCACATTATGGTAAGGTTTGATTGTGGACGAAACTTCTGGTTCAGTAATCGGAGCAGACCTTCACACTGTCTTTGCCTAATGATACACATTGTAGTTTTAATCGATCTGAAACACCCTAGCTGATACTTCTACGAAAAACCCTTGTTTTGTCCAGTCCCTGTTGTAGTCCAATACGTAGGAGGGTGCCCAAACATGTTTCAATCTTTGCAAGTACTGAAAAAAAATATTGAAAAAACATTGAACATGAAAAGGTGTAACTATATCACAACCCCCACCCCTTTAATTGCCTATATTAAAGAGATACCCCACATAATGTTGTGACTAAATGTAGCACTTACACTACTTTTTAACAGGAAAAAATAAATGGGCTGTTTTATCATAAAAAAAATTCTTTTTTCTCAGACATATGAAACAAAGTTTTTAGGAAAATTCTAAATAAAACAGTAGTTTGTGATCTATCACAGACACCCCCTTGCCACACACACACACACACTTTGCACACATATGAAACATCCCCTCATTGTATTTAGTAAAGGCTGCAATAAAGATATCCTTTGTAGTATATTAAATGTAGCAATGTAGTCCAAAAAAAAAAAAAAAAAATACTGGGCAGATATTCCTTTTGGTCAAGATATGTATCAAGTTGGATATGCAACATGGGTAGAAAGTACTGGGAATCTGGATAGCTTTCAGGAAAATTTTGGTATATGGAGGAGAGTTTTGGCAATTGTAAAGTATTTTGGCTTTTTATGTACACAAATATTTATAATAATTCAAATTGTAATTATTGTTCAATTGCATCTAGCTTTATTCTTGATGTCCAGCAATGTGTTTGGGCCAGCAATTCATTTCAAGTAAGCAGGATGTTTTTTTTTCAATTGCCATTCATGTAATCTTTTGATCTGCACTTTTAAGCAGTAAGTCTTCAATAAGAAAATAAACGCTGTAAGACCCGAGAAAAAAATGTACACAAATATGTTTTTTCTTAAAGTTGAAACTTAACACACAAAAACACAGGAATCGTATTCCATAAAGCATACATGGACTCATGCGGCCATTGTAAAAAGTTTATAATTAAAGTCTTTGACGATTGGTATAAAGCTGCAAGTAGTATGTTGCTTTTCGTCATGTCTACCATGAATGATACATTCCCACTCACGAATGTCTCAAGGATTTTGAATCCGAAATTCACCGGGAAGAAACATTATGAACAGTTAATGTGACTCTTTAAGTTGTTAGCATAGTGAGCTATCAAATTTGAAACTTCATGTATGAATTGATTTTTGTTAATTTCTGTGTATATTCTATGGATTGAAATAGTATACGTTGAGACAATAAAGGTGGGAAAATTGTTGAACACTACAAAAACTGAGGAAAGGGGTTTGGGCTTAGCTGGTCGATCTAAAGGCACTAAAGATCCCATTCTCATGTTGCGTGCGATCAGTTTTATTTATTGTATTTGAAACAAACTTTTTTCAGCCCTGGTAGATAATTTTTAAACACAATTGGGGTATCACTTTACTTAGCAGATATGCAGGAATTATACGTACCAGATTAACCAAAATGTTTACCCAAAAGGTCTCGAGCCGAGAACTAAATTGTACAGTAAAGGTAGCCGGGAGTTCTTCAGATGATTCAATTTGTAAATAATTTCATGTGATTATCTCTAGTTCCATTTGGCCTAAGGAATAGTGTTTGCCGCATTTTTAACATTTATCCAAATCATTCGGCTGGAGAATCTGTAACACACACACGCACACTTACCGAAACTCCTTATATACTTTTAAATGGTCTTTTTCGAAAAGCAGAGCACACCGTGACAATTACATGCAAAGTTATCAAATATGATTATGCCGCACTTTGGACACCAGTGAGATAAAACATTTTATTAAAATAACAATGTTTATTCCGTTCTGACGGTTCATAGAACACTGGCTGCTCCTAGCAACAAGGTGATCGTTAGATTTATCACATTGTGAACTTTGACACTCAAATGTTTCACACTGGTGCGTGCAAAATGCGAAACATAAGGATGACCGTAGCCCGTAGCCCGTACCCTCCAGACCACTAAAAGGAATGAATAGTGCTCTGAAGAGCGAAACATGAGGTAATCAAGGAAGTAAATGGGCTGTGTTAGGGCTTTCCTCTGGAATGTTAGGTTCGAGAATTGTTCAAGAAAAAGATTGCAATACGCTTTTATTTCTAGTTGGCCTCCCTTAGATACCAAGAACGTCCGATGACTGCCATGCAATGGCACGGGCTCTTAACTACAGTTGATGCTTTGTATGTGAACAGAAACTAGTATCTTTTCCTAGTAAAGTGATGTTGTCGTAGTCGAACATGAAAATTGTTTGCGTTGTTGCATAAATAGGAGACGTACGCCGATTGACTTTGGTGTATTCGCAACGATATAGCGCCGCTAGATTAAACCAAGAGGTTATAAGTTGAGGCGTAAAACCCTATCTAACGCAACGATATAAATAGTAACGTTAGCCAGTAACTGTGTTATGTTTGTACACCTTTGACTTTTCATTGCTTTGTGCAAAGAATGCGGTTCTACCTGCCTGGTGTAGATATGATGTAATTGCTATATTTAAAAATAGAAAGGGAAGACAGGTTGATTGACTTGTTGGGTTTGTTGGGCTAATTGAGAAAGAAAGCTTTTGCAAGTGTTGTGTTTAGATGTCGCATGTTAAACATTTAGTAAGCGATTTTGTAGTGTTTCCTTGTGACATTGTATCAACATTTAGGAACGTTCAGCGTTCATCAAATTTGATAGGGATTCTTGTCAGCGCTACCAACTGTGACTACCAAAGTGATTTCTTGTATTTGAAGTGAACAGTACTATGTAAAGCCTTCAGGCGCGGAGCAAGGGGGGCCCCGGCCCCCTCGCCACGAAAAAGACGAAAGAAGAAAAAAGGAAGAAAAAGAAAAAAAAGAAAAGGAGAAAGAAAAATTAAGAGCAAAAAATGAATTAAAGTGTCTAAGAACGTATGCAAAGTATATATTTCTGTAGGGGTTGGGTGGAGCTATAGCTGGATTTCTCTTTAGATATCTTTCAAAGTGGTTGGCGACGAAAGGAGAGCTACAATGTTCGAAAACAGGTAAATAGCTCATTAATGATCCTTGACTTAAGATCTAAATAAGTAAACATCGTGACATATGCAGTATGGGCCCGGCTAGCTGCACTGAAATTTGGTAACAATTTTATGTTAAAGAGTGAAATTTTTTGTAATCTAGAGGGATTGAGAGGGAAAGTTTTCGCCATACAGACCTTGAAGAATGAATACAGAAGACAAGCTGTCAGGTGACGTGCTATTGTGCACAGTGGCTCAAGCTGTTGCAGCAAAGTAGCGGCGTGCATACCCTGTTCGATTTCGAAACTGTCTGAAAAGTTTTAAAATGAACTCAAAGGCTTTTAAGCTACATACAGTGGCGTTGGCACAGTGGGCAATGGGTGACGTGTGTCCCCCACCCCCATCGATTCTTGAAAATTTTTAAAATGGTTCCAAAAATCGTTTAAGCTACAGATTTCTGTCTAGGGTGTAAGGTGAGATGTATTTTTGGTGATTGGTTTATTTGTTCTAACCATTTTCTTTCACAAACTGTTCTCAAACTATCATAAGTTTTGGAAATTCTTGACAAATTTCAAATTTCCGCACGCTCCGCTAGCGTCAAGCCTTGTGTCAGAGTTGTCCTTATTTTCAATAGCTTTCGGTTACTTCTCACGGGGGAACAAAGGAGCAAAAGTGCTTTTTAAGAATTTTCAGTCAGAAGATTCCTTTTTTGAATATCATAGGTTGGTGGGGAAAGTGACAGAATCCGATGCAGATTCTGAATGCAGGTTTTGTCATGGACTAATATTTATTCAAAATTTCGGCGAGCTTCTTGCGCATACGACAGGGTTTACACCCGATTTCATATACCATTGACAAAGCTATGACGCAAGAAATTATTCCAATGCAAACATTTTTCTAAAAAGTACAACTCCTTCTCTGTAGGGCTCTCATCATTATGGGATCAGACTCATCTTTGACTAATCTAGTCTAGCACATGATTTGAAAGATTGAAAGTACGTAATTGCCGTTGCTTATTTTCCAAACATTTTATTATTTCGACGTTCAATAACGACGAAAATCTTTCTGAAACGAATTTTGCCTGTCCACCATCCCTCTTGATATACCTCAAAAGAAGGTGATATATCATCTTTCCTCCCATATGGATGTCCAGGGTTCCTCACTGGTCTGTTTTCTGTCCGGGGGCGCTTGTGATCGCCGTCCTGGGGAGGGGTTGTCCCCCTCCCCCTTTGGGAAAATTTTGACAATTTAGGAGGGCTTAGATCGCAAATGGTGCAATCTACGGCCTTGTTCTTAGCCTTCCCTATGTGTTCAAATCTGGGCATTTTGTGGTCATTTTTTTCTTGCAAATTGCATTTTCTAAATATCTTTGACTTTGCTTGCAGATCTGAAACTCCAGTTTCCACTTGGACGTATTCAAGAATAAATTAGTTCACTTTAATGGAAATGTCGGGTAAAGATTGGGAAACCTAAGGGACAGTTCAATTGAATGGTTTCTTTTAGTGTATGAGTTTGATGGTAACGGATTCCTGCTGTGGAAACATTTGAAAGAAATGCAGTAAGTGCATAATGAATGATAAAAGAGCTCACTCAGGTGCAAGTGAGCTGGGTTTGCATCTCCGATGTTTTATTATACATTGCTTGTCATGAGTATTTGAAATCAAATATAAAAGGCAGTCAAATGACTATGTTGTGGTGTTTGTGATTGAGTGTACAGACAACTTCTTGACCGAGCGGGTCAATTTTCTGTGCGGGCGGCAAAGTTTTGTCAGGGCGCTAAAGTGGTGTGGCAGATTTTGTACGGGCGGAGCCCCGGGACAAAACAGCTAGTGGAGAACACTGGATGTCGGGTTGTGAGAGTCCTGTTGGTCCCCCTTTTCAGTGTACAATTAAGACAGAGCTCCCGGGAGGCTAAACCTAATTTTCGGCGCGCTTCGCGCGCAATTGTTTACGCTTACGGAGAGTTTTATTGAGTGATGGATTTATTTTTATCACTTTTTACGAATAATCATTTGAAATCTTTCACGATTTTTGCAAAGTCTTCTCAATATTTCTTGATTTTCGCTTGATTTGCGCACTTTTAGCCTTGAATTGCTCCTTTTACTATCGATAAGGGCCCAAACGTATTCACATTACTCATCGGTGGGGTTCTACCATAAGCCAATTATTCGTGTGCATAAACGTGATTTCAGAGGAGCCAGCATTGTAAGGATGTAAAGCAACTGATATTCATTTTTCACCCTCCTCTTCTTATGAGAACTGAAAACTTATTATCGAACCCACCTTCTGATTGATAGACACACCGTTAGTCAGAGCAATGGTTTTAAATGTAAATTCAAATTTTCGGCGCGCTTGGCGCGCAATTGTTTCATCTGACGTCTTATACCCGAATACCGTATAACGAAAATAAAACACTCATTATGGCAAAAATCATTTCAAGTTACCTACACGGGCTCATAATGTTGGCGTTTATGTTTTAAGATAACTTAGATTCTCGGGAACTTCTGAAGGTATATATAGTAACTTATACTGAGCCATACACATTAAATTCCATGCAACATGAAAAGGTATAAAATCTCACTGACATAAGAACTGGAGCCGATTTCTGTGCTGTTAAAATGCAATATTGCGAGAGCTTCTGGGGCTTCGCCCCCTGGACCCCGCAAGGGGCCCAAACGCTGGCCCCTGGACCCCACGCGTAGAAACTCGCGCTTCGCGCTCGTGCTGCGCCTTCGGTGCACATGAGATTTTCCATCTTGCCCCCCCCCCCCCCCCCCACCCCCTCAAAATTTCTGGATCCGCGCCTGAAAGCCTTATCAATATAAATGCATTATTTGCAGTTGAACTACTGCCAACCATTTGTCCTGCTTTTTGCTTGGTGGTAGTATAACATAAATGTCCACGATGAAGTGTCCAAAGTTACTTCGGTGAGCCTAACTACTATTGCACTGCGTCCCTTGACCTAAAGTGTCACTGTGAGGTAGGGACGTTTCTTTCGTCTTTCATACACATTTGTACACCTCGCTTCATCTGTAATGGTGAATAAGTCTTCGGCATCATCCTCTTTGGTCCCTCCAATTGTCAAGCCATGGCTCAGTTATGGGTTAAATGTTGCTATGATTTCTTGTTTCGTTACAGTGAAAGCGCAATCGTATGCATAGGCAATCCGCTGTTAGACATCTCCGCAACTGGCACTAAGGAATTTCTTGAAAAGTAAGTGTTACTTGATCTGTGCAAATATTATTTGATATTATGATTACAATCTCGGTCTGTCTACCATCATACATTTGGAAATTGCTTGTAAACCCTTTCGTTTTGTGTTATGTTAAACTACAGCCATTCCGGTAAATTGCAACTTAAAGTTTGTATGGTTATTAAACTTTCGTGAAACGGTTTGTGTTTTCTTACCAGTGTTGTGTCCGACACCGGCATATCTGACATCGACACCATCACCGACACCAGCAGCTCTCGAAACCGACACCGACACCGTTATCGGAAATAGGAGTCCGAAACCGACACCAGAAGGGTCCGACACCGACACCAACACCTGACACCAGTTCCAATAACAGTACACTCTAGCAACATTAGACTCTAGTAGGGTACCCTAAATTGAAGACTGGGGGTTCAGGTCATATATAATGGCTTGTATTTCCCCTGACACCTCTATTGAACCTGTATGCCTAATGTTGTCCACCAAACTAAGTGCTGAGTGGAGATTTGACCATTTGGGAGGAAGTTATTGATGTCAAATGATCAGATTTCAGCATGTTAGCTTAGCTCAGGCATATGCATAGGCCTACACTTTCCAATCAGACATCACATCGGCGTGGGTACCTGTCCTGCCTACCTGGTGGTGAATAGAAGTGATTAATAGATTACTACATAAGATATGGGAAGCAGAACAATATTTCCAATAACATTGTTGTATTTGTTTTATCAAACCAAATAATGAAACAATGATGAATATACACCTCAGTTAGTACCATATTGTAGAAGTATTCGTGCTCAAATGTTTGCCGCTCCAACTGACCCCAACCCGACTACAAAAGGCGATGGGAATTTGCATGCGATTAAAGTCACATTAATGGTAAAACATTAATGGGTAGAAGCAGTTGCTGTAGGCCAAAATACAGCAAAATAAAAACCAACTAATATAATAGAAAATATATAATAAAACGCTGGAAAAAATTAAAAAAAAAATTAAAAAAAATTGCCGATGTCAACCGACACCAGCAAAATTTCCGACATCTCAAGGTTTCGACACCGACACCAACACCGACACGGCAGTGTTTGGACACCAACACCGACTCTGACACCAGGTCCATCATGGTGTCGACACCAGTGTCGGTCAGCAAAACACTATTTATTACGTCTTGTTTTCGATGACAATTGCATCTAATGCAGTCATGGTCATGTAAGTTTGGGTTTAGGTGCATGTGAGTGACGGTATATATGTGCGAGGACGGCTAACTTACATATTATATCGTGATAATGAAGTGCATGTCAGGTGTGGTGTGTAGATGTTTCATATTAAGGCTAAGCACAAGAACCAATTTATTTCCCAAGGGGTCAAAGGATATATTTTAGGTCTTCTGAAAACTTGGTCGTAAACGCAATATTTCCACATACGATGCATGCATACATCTTATGTTTGTGGATTTGTCATATTTAGGAAACGCACTCAGTTTTTTTGGTTAAGGCCAAAGGTCATCAGGCCGCACTAGAACGAGGTCAAGGTTAGAAAGGCTTGTTGCCGTGACATCGTAAGCAACAGTGCGTAATACACAACATTACGTCACTGCCTTTGCTCCAATTATTTGCGGAGAAACTACAAGTTTCCAGGTTAGGTAGGAGTTAAAAAATAAAACACTTAAGACACCGTGACTTATCCCTCTTGTAGGAAGTTTTCCTAATCTTTCGAAAAACGGGTTAAACGACATTTAACCTCTGAAATTGAATGTACTGTACGTATGGTGGCACACCAAATCATCTAGCTCTTTGCTGTACAGCGGAAGTGCCCTCATTAGCTTCGTGGCTTCCCTGGTTAAACACGGAGCGATGCACTGTGTCAGGGTTCTCCTTTACTTTAATTTCTGTGGTAGAAAGCCATCAATTCTGTCGGTCAAATGTCATCTGAGGTCAGCAGCCCCAAACTTTCGAAACTTTTGAACATGATCTCTCATGGAAGAATTCTGGGATATTTCTCATAGATGGCATTGTGGATTTTGCTTTGGTTGAGTACAAAAATCCTGTTACTGCTGGAACTCATTTACTTTATTGATTTACTGAGGTGTATATTGCCATAGAACAGTAACCAGTTCTGAACATGCCATTCGTAGATCAAAATACAAGTTCCGTACGTTCAGAAGAGAAAAGTTATTTTCGGTGAGCATGTGGAAGTTGCCAATACGTCAATGCGTTTTTACATCCAGGTTTGGGGGTTCGAACGTAACTCACTTGTATAAAGTTCATTCCGCGTGCAAAGGAAATGTTCGTTGTTTTGCTTAGCCAACGCAAGTGAATTTACGCTAAGTGGGTGTTGATTGAATAACAGTGTAGAATACTGCATCGTCAGGAAAAACCATTCAGAACTTACATATCACAGAATGATATGATAATTACGTTCTCAGTGAACAATGTAGTGCTGTACTTTGTAAAGGTACTGGTATTTGTAAGTATGCGGCCTAAGTATGTAGGGTTCGCAGAGGTTTGAAAAACAGAAAAGTTTTAAGATTGTAATAAGGTGATTGATAACAGGGTTTCTCACTTTTATTCCAGGTATGACCTTGATGCTAATAATTCCATACTGGCGGAGGAGAAACATCTTCCAATGTTTCAGGAGGTCTTGGATAATTTTGAAGTGGAGTATACTCCGGGTGGTGCAGGCCCGAATACCCTCAGAATGATTCAGGTTAGAGAAATGTCATACAAGTCATTATAGATACAAGTGAAGTATCTTAATTTACAAACAACAGGGACGTTTGATGTACATGGACTACGTTCATGAAGAAGTGTATCAAGTAGCCAAACAATCTTAATGGCACGTTTTCTGCAACTTTTCCAAGCATGAGATTTGTACCCTATGACAGTTTTTAGACTTTTGCACGAAAAGGTACATGATCAATACTTGTCACTTGTTTCAGTGGGTTGTTTATTTACTTTTACAACATTTGGGTCTGGTATACTACCCAAGTATTAGAATGTCATGTCGACGAAGAAAAATTTGCTTTTGTTTAAATTTAAGTTGTCTGATAATTCTCTCACAGTGGATCCTTCAGGAGCCTAAACGATGTGCCTTTTTTGGATGCATTGGTAATGATGAAAATGGCAAAATCTTGAAGAAAAAAATGACGCAAATTGGTATCCATGTTAACTACCTCATAGACGAAGACCACAAAACGGGCACTTGTGTGAGTGTTGTAACAGGTATTAACAGGTAGGAGTTTATCCAGAAATGGTGTTTACTCATTAGACCGGTTTAAAGAGAATATGATTGACATAGGTTTTTCTGAGGCTAAATTTTGAACTAATTTACTAGTCAAATGCATTTCATCTTTAAAACTACAGGACATAATTAAAACAAAGGAAAGAGTCTTCTGTGTTTGACCTTGAAAACCTTGAAAGAACAAAACGTGGTCGACGTTACTTGACTCAACACAGTAGTATGAGCATCCGATCATATAAACACTAAAAGCGAATTACATGTTACAAAGCCAAGAGGAGAACAGTAATATGGAACAGAGAAAGTGGGGCGTGTATATCAATATCTCAGTGTGCTGTACAGTATGTACAATCACCTGGTAATTTCTTCTCATATGACAGGAGTAAATAAGCTAATTGAGTGTACAAAATCCCATGTGCATGCTAGTGATTGAACCTCAATCGTTAATTGTTTCTAAAGTTTGAAATCATGCAAACTATGATTTTTGGTATGAATGAACGTAAATTGATACCATGAGATATTGTAAACACACCCGGTTAACGTTATAACAAGCATAGGAAACGTTCATTTTGCTACTAAGACTAATTTTAAACTTAAAGTAAGTTTTCGATTGCTATGTTCTGCCTTCACATTAATGTTGAAATTGTGTTAATTAAAAGCAAATTCTTTATTTTCTGGGCAAAACTTACTACAAAGGTTGCAGTGAGTAGTAGGTGAGTTTATGTTTTTTGAGGTGGGGGGGGGGGTCGTTACTACAAGGGTAAGGAAATGACGATTTGAAATTTAAAAGTCTTTGGACCCTCAGCTGGTCCGTATTTTTATTGTTTCGTTTTTCTGGAAAAGCTGAAAAAGCTTGCAAAATATTTAATAAAAAAACAAAAAAAAAGAAGTATTGTAAAAAAAAGTAGTGTAAAGTTTTAATAAAATAAACATGCCGCAACTGTTTTCAGGATCTTTTATTTCTGCTCGACAATGGCGAAGCTAGGTTTTACATTTCCATGTGTACGATGATTCGTACGCCACCATTAAGTATGTTTATCTTTTTTTTTGTGATGAAGACATTACATGCAATGCATGCATTTGAATTCGATTAGTTGGTGGAGGTGCGTCACACTAAGCGATAGCTTTGACCAGAAATGGAATTGATAAAAACAGTCAAGAATAGGTGAAACACTGACCTCTTTAGCTGAGAAGAAGAGGAAAACCTCTTTTAACTGTTTACACAGTTATAAAGATAACAATAGAGCAAAGTTTAAAGTGCACAACAAAAGTACCACAATATTCTCCATATGCATGAGCAGGATGCGTACAAAAAGTCTTTAGTGCCGGGTCGTGATTGAGTCACTACCCTGTCGAAATTCGTGGAAAGCTTTGATGTGTTATGTAACAAACAGTTGATGTATATCCCACGGTATTATTAATGAGCTCTGGGTATTAGGTGCCCGTACCATCCGACGTGGGTCCATACCTACATGAGTCTGACAAACATTGTGCATTAATAGGAATAAGCTGGTATTGGCTATATTCATCGCCCAATCTACAATAAAAGCAACGTCACAGGCAATGGTGTAGCGTGTTTAATATGTCGAATGTCCAGTTAGAGTACAATAAGGCAGAATATTTGCTGGCCAAAGTTCCTTGAAATTGTCTGTTGACTCTCTTTTATATCAGAGTTGCAATGATATCTTATAGCTGACTCCATCTCATCCATTAACTCCTAGTGTGTGGGTATCTAGTTCAATGCAACGTTCTGTTTCAGATTTTAAGTATTTTTTATTCTAATCTGTAGATCTTTGGTGGCGGACCTGGGCGCTGCAAACCATTACAAGAAGGAACATTTAAAGCAACCGGAAAACTGGGCACATGTAGAAAAAGCAACAATAATATATGTTGCTGTAAGTTTGGCCATATAGTTCTTTTATTTATCATTTCATAATGCATACAGAAATTCAGGGACCATGCATCGCATAGCTGACCAAACACTTAACATGAACGTTCATGGACTGAAGCCAATAAGTGTACATTAGTGTTCTCTTTTAGGTATGAGTTTTATCCCATGACATGCAAGGCATATTTGACTTGAATTGTCTTAACCCCCATAGCTTCTTTCACTTTATACATATATTAGCACTGAACCGCATCGCCGTTATCTACTGTCGCGGCGGGCCGATACTCATATTCGTCCAGTTTGGATGTCGGAACAATTTACCGTAATGGGGATACTCCCCATTAGAAGTCACAAGACATCAACTTCATACAAAGGTTACGGTATTTTCAAATGTCTGACTTAGTCTAAATATTACTGCTCTTGTAAATGACATGACACTTCGATGGAGTACGCGGTACGATATGAACCCATGATTTTGAATGCAGTACGCTCATTTAGGGAAATGACGATATCAGCCGTTATTGAGAACTAGAACATAGGGTGTTGGAAATTGGGTGCAACACTAAAATCTATTTTAACTGATTTATGTTTTAGCATTTATAATGGATAGTTAAGCAGTTGATAATAAAATTCAAACTACATAGAATAGCTGCAAGCTGTTACTTCACGAAGAGAGAATTATTGATTGTAAGTTTTCTTAGCGAAACAGGGAACAATTTTACTAAGTGCAATCGTTTCTTTTAGTGGAACCTCCACCCTGTGTGAATTGACATCAAGGTGAAAGAAGTCGATGGTAAACACTCCAAGGTCTTAGGTACGCAGCATCTAAGAAAGCTTACATTGTCTGATCTCATTACAAATGCCTGGGGGCCCAGTATTTTCAAGAAAAGCCCTTTTTCTGTTGGGAAATCTTATCTGAAGTCTAAAATCAAATGAGGCAAACCTTGCGGACATTGTTGCGAAAAAGCCCTGTCATGTCAAGCCAAAAAGCTGTTATTTCACAGATTTTCACAATCTTATGACGTGGTGATTAGAAAGTGAATTGAGCACACTTTTAAAGGTATGTACAGCTCTGAAAATTCGAGGCTTGATCACATTTGGTTTGTGGATGTAATATTTTCAGGACCTTAGGTACTGAATGTTGTGATGTGTTAAAGATGCAAATGAAGTGAAAATCAGTTAAAATCGAATTTTAATAAACTTTTGTTATTATGCCAGTGTTAAATTCCAGAACTTGCGTTCGGGTTCCCTTGTAATAATTATTGTGAAGCACTCTTGTTTCGGAAAAGGTTAAAGATCAACTTAAGAAGATGAACTTAAGAAATACGGGACATAGCCTAAGAACTTCCTCATATCTCACTTTGCACATGAATTTCTCTCGTAGAATATAACTTCCTTTTGTGTAAGGTATGTAAGCATCTTTTGAAAACCTTGTTAACAAAATATCTCAAAACTTATAACCTTTATGCATCTCATATTTTGGAATACTGATGCCATAAGTTATTAGCTTAAAAGTTATAACCTTAACTTGTTTTGAAGGATTGCAGTTCATATGAATTAAGTGATATCACATTTGGAAAAGCATGTAAGCGAATCACATTTTTAATTATTTTGTCTAGCATCTATTAAAGAAATCCGTGATGTTACAGTCACTATTAGTGCAACGCACTTGGCATTACGGTACCTTTTTCATTTCCGTTTGCAGGGTTTCCATTTATCGGTTGCTGCGGATGCAATTTTGGAACTAGGTAAACACGCTGCCATGTATAATAAAATTTTCGGCCATAACCTTTCAGCACCATATTTGTGTGAATTATACACCGAACAGCAGATGACATTAATGCCATATGTGGACTACTTGTTCGGTAATGAAACTGTAAGTTTAGAGTATTCACTTGTTTCGCTTCATGTGTAGAAAACGTCTGTTTCAAATTATCCACCTTCTTCGCCTGAAATATAGTGCAGAAAGTAGTAATTGTAAATTTGAAATTTAAGTATACAATTGGAAAATGATTCAGATTATATGACAAGGAGAAGTTGCTTTATTTGCTGATAAACATACAAAAAGCATAAAGCATGAAGCGTTTAGTGAACGAAATGAGAAAGTCTATACAAAGTGGGTACTCGATTGAATGTAAGTCTTCCTTCAATTGTTGGTATGAAAGGTTTACAGCGATCTTACAATACTCATTTTTGATCCCTTGCCGAATTCACATAGTTGATATCTTTACCGCGGTCATTCCTGATTTGTGTTAGGGGCCATATTGTATTAGGACAGAGGATCTTTGCACAGAATTTCAACTCCTCAGAAAAAGTAACCTTGAAAAATCGTCTCCCTTTTCCTGTGGGTGCTCCATGGGAAGTTGGAAATCTAAAAGCTTTTAGTGGAGAGGAAAGGTGATATGTTTCAACAGAAATCAAAATGAAAACCTTGTAGACAGGGTCACAATCAGGGATCTCACACTAGGCATGTAGGTATGACATTTCCTATTGGTTTGGTCCTCAGGTGAAAGGCGATTGACGTCTCTGTATGTAATAATGTTAAAAATCCATTCAAAATCGAAAAATTATCCAAACTTACCAATGAACGAAGCAGTGAACTACACGATTTTTATATTATCCTTGGGATGATAGATAGAGACATATTGGCACACCGACACCCCAGGCCCAAAGGTTTAAAGCATTTGACTTATTTTGATCCAAACAACATTTGACTATAAAGCTCATCATTATAATAAGTTTAGTACTGATGTTTTCTTTTCTCAAAGCACTTGTCTCCTAAAGGCATATGCCAGTGGCATTTCACAAGGGTTTTATGTGAAAAAGTAAAAATTCCAGTTCATGTCCTCCAAACCCCGTGGATATGATCTGTACCTAACTTAAAATATCATATTTTAAAATTTGGTTACTTTTGTCAAGAAATATCTCTAAGTCTCTTCAAGGTCACAGAATGTACTGTAAAGTGGACACATGGCTCAAAAGTTCTTTTATTATTCTTTATTACTGCATGTCCTGTTTGTCCTTGAAATTTTACCCTGTTAAAATTTTAAATTTCTTTCCATGTAGAATGTGCATAAAACTACAAAATATGTAGGGTGTAGCAAACAAAGTTGTTTAATATTCCCTATATCGGTGTCAACGTAATAAAGATGACATCACAAAATTTCCCAGAATGCAGTGTATCTATAGAAAAATAACATTTCGTTGCAAATTAGTACCTTCCAAATGCTACATACTATTTAAATGCGGTTTTCACCTTTTAATACAAAACAAAAAAATCTGTAGTCAGTAGTCATTGAACTTATTCCCTGGGGAGTCCCTGTGAGAAACAAATATACAGTTAATGCTCATGAATTGTAACCACTTCCCAAATCCAAAAGCAATATCATCATTATGAAATCGTAAAACAACAGTACAGAAGAAATGTTGTAAACGATTAAAGAGTCACCAAGCATGTTGGCTTTCTGGTTTCTTGGTAAATTATTTCGGTCAGATCAAGTACTATTTCCCTTACAGAGGGCACAATTTTCAAGGACGAGCCATTTGGCTGACCACTCTGAGAATCCATTGCAAATACCTGTCTAAGGTACTTCAGTTCCGCGTAATCATGCAGTAATGACACCCAGAAAAATTTCATACTTGGCAGGTGTAATTATTTTCAGAACAATCACCGTCACTCTTTGTTCTTCAATCAAATGAATGGGAAATGATGATCTATTATAATTACGGTTTTAAGTGTTTTGCTGAGGCGTTGTAAATTCGTAACGATTGCATTTTTGATATCCATTTATCAATACCTAACAATGTATATTATATATATAATTTAGAAACGAATAATTCCGGAGGAAAGCAGTGATGAAGAAACACTGAATGGAATATTGCCATACAGATTAACATGAAATTATGTTACACCATGAAGTGAAAAGTATATCACGTGGTGATTGGCAAGATTTACATTCCGTTGTAAACAGTTGTAGTATCTTATTTGCACTGTGTTTTGCACTTCATGAACCATTAAATCACCCTGCACATGACTTTCCGAGAAAGAAATCATTTTAAGTGCAGGGTTGTGCCACCTCTTAAAATCTCCACGAGCTGTTCAGTGATACAATATTTTAAACGTAATGATATTTGACTGTAAACTCATTCGCTTAAAGTTTTCTTTTGACTAGATACTGTGCGACTAATACAAAAGATTATGCGTCAGTTAATGCATAATTTACACGATTAATTCAGTTTCACATATCACCTCTTTCACTTCATTTCCATTTTCTTCTGTTTTACTCCGTATCGTGGACAAAAGGACTTTGCAGCATTTTCAAAGCAGCAAAATTTTGGGGTAAGTAGTAACTATCAGACAATTTTTTATCCTTGAAGTTTAACATCTTTTAGAAACTACGGAAAGACTGTCTAATGAAGGCATTGAAAGTAGTCTATAATGGTATCGCGGTAGCAATTTTACATTTATCTGTCAAAACAGTGTGGAAGACATGCTGAACCTGTTACTTAAATCTATTTAAAAGGACTTTTCAGTCAGTTAAACATGGTTGAATAATAAACATTGCTTATCAGTTGTGCAGTGATAAAAAGTTTCTCACAGAGACGATGTTCACTTTGAAAGTTATAAATGATGTGGTCCCCGCGGGAAATGCTGTGGTCGACACTTCTGATTCAACTCGTTTGCTGAAATGTTAGATCGGCCATAGGCCAGTGGGCCAAAAAGAGTGTAAAACTACCATTCTACAGGTGATAGATACATGACCAGTTAAACTCTTCCTAGACTCTTTAGAGAGACTTTAAGTTATCGTAAACGAGTGCAATCGTAAAATGGCACTTGGCATAGCATATCGTAACAGAATAAAACTGAAATAAAACCTGAGCAGGATATGTGACTTCTCTTGAATTGAATAATTTAAAAAACGACTGTTTCAAAAGGGGAAAGTCATATAATGCAAGAGACACTTTTTGAAAGAAAGATGAACCCTTTAGGATGGTTTTATAATGTGCAGAAATGAAGATGGAAACGAAATTTCATCTAAGTGGGGAGGCCTTGCTTATTTCACCATAATATTGGAGTTAATCATGGTAGTTTGATAAATTTTGATGAAGTATGAAGGAATCTTTTAATAATGACTCGATTTCGAATGCTGATCGTTTGTTAGTAGTTTTCCGTTGTACTCAGCGTTTCGACCGATAATAATGCCCCAAAGACTAGGTATAAAAGGTGAAGGTATAATACCTGAAGGTATTGGAAGGATTCGCAATGTAGCTGGCACAGTAGATTTGTGTTTTTGAAATAACCGAAAGTTAATTTCCAAAATCGTGAAACTTTTCTTGTTTGGGTAAAAAGTCTAATAATACCCGCACTGACTTGGGAGTGATCTTTTATCTAGCTGATGAATATCCAACTCAGTAACCTGGAGAGGAAATATTTTCTTTTTCTGTAGGGGCAAGAATATTATCTTATACGGGTGTCGTCCCGACCGTACGTAACAAATGAATGAAGTATGCCAACTCAAGAGAGCATGTTCAACTCAACTTTTGTAGCGTTTTCATACTGACAATGTAGAGGAATGGGTGGTAAAGGTTTAAACCCGAAAGCTGTTGAGGAGTCCTTTATAAAACAGGCAGAGCTGTGTGACTTATAAAGTACAGGAACGGTACCCAACTGGGAAAGCAAGCCATCGCTTTTCCCAAGCATATGACAAACAAGAAAATTTTGCATGGTCAAGATGTCACTCTTTTAAATGCCCGTCCCAAGTTGTACCGAACTTTTTGATAGCCTTGCGTACTCTGGTGCCCATAAACTGACTTGTACATCTTCTTTGAAAATATATATGTGATACATTTCTTCGTTTCATATCGGTTATTATACAGACAGACGATCTTAAAGAAGTGGCACTGAAAGCTGCAGCACTGCCCAAAGTAAACACAGAACGAGAAAGAATGGTTATAATAACACAAGGCAGTTTGCCTACAATCGTTGCACACGGTAATTTTATATTTCAGTTATTGTCCAGTTCAAGGTTTGCTCATGACATTTGACAGCTTGGCAAAGGTGGAATTCCAATGTTTTTCTTGAAATTTAGGTTAATGTACACTTTTATGCCTGTCTTACAGATTTATCAGAAAAAAGATTTTGATTGAGGAACAGTGCTGGTTTTAGTGTGTTTACTCGCCTACACTGACTGAGTTTAGTCATTTTACGGGCGGAGTATGCGTGCGGTATAATTGAGCTATGTAACTTAACTTGATTTGAAAGCAATTGTTTGAGTTTTAGTGGAACTATTTTACATTTAGCGGAACTGCTGCATGCTCTCTGTGTATAGAGGTTACTGAAAAGTTAAAAGCATTTCTTATGACAATGAAATGGCATTGATGACGTTACGAAAGATATTATCCGGTTACGAAACGTAAAAAAATATTCGATGGCAATGTTAGAGTGATACAACTATATATGTTTCGTTGATGGTAGTGGCAAATCTCGTTTAGCTGCACTACGTTTACCCTTCTTTATATTAGGTGGTGAGGTGGCGGAGTATCCTGTCAATGAAATAAGGCCAGAAGAGATTGTAGACACAAATGGCGCTGGAGATTGCTTTGTTGGAGGTTAGCAAAATGTAATATTCTTTCAAATATTTTGAGTAACATCGATAGAGTATTGGATGATGTGACTTCCTACTCTTAACCAGGATTTAAAATCAGGACGCGAGTAAAATATTTTATAGTCGTTTCTGTTTACATAAATCCAGTTCCGTCAGAGAAACCAAAAGCAAGACCCACATTACTCAAGACTCTTGTCACCATCTTTTGATCTCCATTTTTTTCGACTTTTTCTTAGCGCAAAGGGATATATTTTTTTCAACTTATAATGTCACCGTCGCCGCTCTCCGTAGCTTATGATCAAATACTTAAATTTTCTGTTTAACGTCACAATTTAGGGACCAATTCACTGAGGGATCATCTTAAATACCTTACACGAGAAAACTGGATTAGTCTATTGTGTAATATCAAATTACGCAACCAGTTTGCTGCAGTAAGTATGGTAGATGTTTGATGTTAAATGTGACTCATCATTATTTTATTATTTCCATGCAGGATTCTTATCGCAGCTCATTCAGAATAAGAATATAGAAGAATGTATCAAGGTGGCCAACTACTGTGCAAGTTACATCATCAGGCGGCCTGGAATCAGTATGGTCGGCAAGCCTTGTATAGAATAAGGATGGTACCCAATTCAGAGTTGCCAAAAAACGAGTTTTTAATTTGGACAGTTTTATTTTCCATTCCAAACGCAAGTGCAAACAGCTTCGTTTGGCGTCTTTCAGAATGAGGACATGTTACTTTTTGAGCACGCGCACTTTAGCTTTAACCTTTTTTATTTGGATAAACTGCCATATCCGTATAAATTTATACTTTTAAATGTAGTGTGCCAAAGCAGAAAGCTTTGCAGGTGAGTGTAACTGAAATTTTATAGTTAACCTTTAAACCTACTTTTCTGCACAAAGTGCTGTTTGAAATTTTACTTATACTCTGAAATAAGCACACAAACATGGATAATTTTGAAGCTGATGGTCCTGTGATCTGTTAACGTAATACATCCCATGTGCCTTCCTTGAAAACTTATCAACAGACCCTTTTTCAAATATCAATAACACAGCATTGTAGGATAGAATTTTGGTGTGCGTCGTTTTTGTCAATGACATGTTACTGTAGAAGAAAAGACGCGAACTAAAACTCTATCCCACAATTCTTTGTAATTGCTATTTAAAAAAGGGTCTGTGCAACTTTTGATAAAATGTTCCAAAACGTGTGGCCTTCCACCTGTGCACACTTACTAGTCACTTACGGAAACGAAATTTGTTTCGGAACATGAACTCTTTGGCAAAATAAGTACTGGTTTGGGTTATTTTATTTTGAAATTTAATATGTAATATTAGGAAGGCAGTGTCTCACATCATATAACATTATACATTTGGTTTGCCCTTAATGATATGCTTTTAGTGCAAGTATAATTAAAAGCACCCAGTGTTATTGGAAATGACTAAAGTGTTTCGTAACACGTTTACTTACAGAAATGCCAGTGGGTCCCTCCACAATTAGTTCTCTAGCCGAGTTTGGTTTTTCTTTCCTCCTCGGTTCGCCTCCTGTGTCCCTGCTTTGCGCAAAGTTAGTTTGACAAAATAGAAACGATGATCTTATCACTAATGAGCAGATAGTTTACTTTTATAATATATCTTCTGTCACAAACTACTTGAAGCAATTGTGAATTGAAGTCGCCAAGGGAAGTTTGTGTCTAGTTCTATGCGTTTAAAGAAAGTTCAGAAAAGCTAGTAAACAAGCGTATAAAAACATTTCTTGAGATCCGACACTTGTAAAATTCAGTAATTCAGGTCGGGGAGGAAAGGTTGCACGACCTCGATCGAACACGAATGCCACAAGAGTATATGTAAAACTACTTTGGATGACTTCAAACTCGAAGTTGGAATCTTTTTCATTTAAGGTCATCCCTTAACTTGACCAGAATTAGATTCAAGCTCCCTTCGTTGCTAGACCATATTAGGCTACAGTCTTTACCCCACTCGGTCATAGTATCCGTGATACTGATAGGTAATGCTTGGATTGTGTGATATTGTTGTGATCGTGAGGCATTTTGCAACACGTTATGGAACTTTGTGACTTTTCATGTTACGCTTACTAGATAAAGCACAAATGATTTGTAAATGAATGAACCTTCAACTCCCACCTCACACACACACACCCACACACACACGCACACACACCATTGTCCACCCTCTTCAAAGGATTGAATGTGAATGTGCTTTAAATCATTCCCGCCACATATCAGTTTATCCCTAGGAAAACATTTAATTGTACTCTGTTTTGATAATTACTTTTATGTACATTTGAAATTCAAGTGACGTTCGTTCAAAACATATTAGCCTTTTCGCAATTACGACTGCCGTAAGGAATTATGGGATGCAAGGAAGATAAACAAACCACAATCGCCATACACAGTATGCGAAATACAATTTGGGACAGATTATGAGACAATTTTTAAGGCCA
Source organism: Holothuria leucospilota (assembly GCA_029531755.1). Classification (NCBI taxonomy): domain Eukaryota; kingdom Metazoa; phylum Echinodermata; class Holothuroidea; order Aspidochirotida; family Holothuriidae; genus Holothuria; species Holothuria leucospilota. The sequence goes on along the minus strand of CM055980.1, from coordinate 37,666,013 downwards.
AGGAGAGGATGTTCATGTTGTTCAAGACACAAAACCACAGGTAATAACACTTCTTACAATCCGGGCTGATCTAAAAAGGGGATGGTTTGAATGTCTTTTAAAGTAAACGTAGTTTCTTGGTACGTGTTGCAGGTACGCCAGTGTTTGTTTACCACCAAGTTTTTCAAGATGCGCGCATGCCCAGTCGGGGTTGCGAAAAGGCGTATTGCGTGTGAAACGTGAACTTTAGTAAAACAACGTGAACTTTTATGAAATCTTACAATGTTGTGGAAACCAAAATAAAACCAATTAAAACAAGTTAATACTTATTACACAGTTATGTACATCTGCAGTACATAAAAAGAAGGAAGTAAACAACACCCTCCAGGTATAACTGCTATATTGCGGAGGCCCATACATTTGTAAAAGAATATTCTTCGCTACCAGAAACGTTTGGGATACAGAAAACGTTTTCTTAGCTTTTCTGGAGAACCCTTAGGCTTATTGTGCAGTGTGGCAATAGTTCAACCCGGTTGTTTGTTTACTAGTGAACCAGTTTCTGTGTTCGATTTATGGGACAGTTCCGTCAAATAATCCTTGAATATATCCGCTGGGTGCACATTCACGTTCCTCCTAAACTGAGTCAAAGCTCATAATGCTACCATGCCGCTGAGTCAAATGCAACCTGAAATAAGCAAACAACGATAATCGACAAGTTTGGAATCTGGTAATTGTCACCATAAGCTACGAATTTGGACGACTCATGTAGGCCTAGTAGAAAAAAAGAATGAGCGTGTGATCGTAGTAAAACCCCAATTCATGCTTCTGGATTGGTCTTTTAATTGTAGTAGCTTTGCGGACACATTCCTTTTGCCGTCAGCATTACCCATAGCAATTCATATTTTGGTTCCCAAAGGGAATACCCATGTCTTCGCCCGATACTCACCTTGCAAAATGGACGTACGTTCGTGTTCGTTTTTTTTTTAGTGTCACTGTGATTCAATTTGCACACCCTCCCATGCCCCGTACAGTACTTGAAAACGATGACACTGTTTTTACCTTTTCCTCTAGTAGTCTGCGCAGCGGCTCTCGTTGGCTTCCTCCAATTGGGCATGCCGCCGGCCAGATTTTTTACCAGAGGGGGAAATTATGAATTATTCATGTTATCGTAGTCTTTGCTCATGACTATTCATGGCATCTCCCTACATCGCTTCGCAACAACATCCCCGTGACAATGCTAATAGCTTACCTTTACAAGAGCTATTTTGGGGGTGTATATGGTGCAGGGTCGGATACATCTCCTCGGACATTCTACTCTTTGAGAAACTTTTGTGTTCACAAGATGGCTAGGGTGTAAAATGGTGCTATCTCTGGGAAAGCTTCGAACTTGTCCATCTTTAAAATTTTTCATTTTTGTGCCTTTTTCTATTTCCTTTTTGGCTGGGTGTAAGGAAGAGGGTTCTTAAAAGCCCTTTCCCTTAGAGGAATTTTTTTCCTTTGTAAGGTTGTTTGGATACAAAATGTGCTTACATTGACAAAGCTATGAATTGATTGTACATTTTAGAATTTCTCATTATTTATTGTTTTTTGGCTGTGGAATGGCACGATGCCATGCCACAGCCAGTGCCGACCTTTTCCCTCTGAGTGCACTATTTGGGGGGCCACCACCGATTGGTGCGTTGCGCAGCCTGTCGACTGTTTGTCCACAATACTTCCCAAATTAACGGAAACGGCACATTCTATACTCCAAAGTAGAAGCTGAATCTTTTTTGAGACTGCATGCTTTAGAAGCAAAGACTTCAAGAAGAAAAGTTAAAGTTAGAAAAAATTTTCTGTAAGATCACTTTGTAGGAGAAAACAGGACTAAAAGGAACTTCACATGCGCATTGATTGTAACATGTAACTATAGGCTTTCTATACGATAACTGAGGCAACGCTTGAGAAACATCCCCAAAGATCTTTAACTTGTAGGCTTCAGTTGTGTTGCATCATGCATGAGGAAGGAGGTTCGTTCGTCAGTGCTAGTTAGCGGCATAAGAGCCGGTCTTAGGCGGGGACCTCCCCGGGAAAATTTTTGAAAAAATGAGCCGTTATATAGGCTATGCGATTTCCCAGGTCCGGAGGACCTGAAACAAATAATCAGTACAATGGAATTTTAAGCATTTTCAGTATTTTTTTTTTCAAATGAGTTATTTTTCATTTAGGGTTTGGAATTTGCAGGGGGCGGTTGCCCCCCCCCCGGCCCTCGGGACACTGGTACCAATACTGAAAATGGTAAGTTTTTGCACCTCTTGGAGCAATGATCCCAAGTGGCATTACAACTCCCACACAGTAGGCCAATTAAATCTCTGGCGTGAAGTTACTACCTCAGTAACCCTATCATCATACACTTCCCGTTTCACTCTTTAGTTTATGTAACCTTTGACCTTATCATAACGTGTATATTCACAGGAAGTACTATCTTTGGTTACAAACATTACCCGCTCATATTGTTCAGCACACGCTTGTGACGCCACAAAAAGATTCGTTACCTGTCTGATACACTGCTTACTCTTAAGTATCCAGATTTTATAATTAAGAGTTAAAGCCGAACAGCTTTTAATGTAGTAAACGACCATCTAAACAGATAGGCCTTCCCGAAGATGCTACGTATTGCAACAACCACAATTTCCATCAGCGTCGTCATCCTTGAGCTCAGTTGCCTGATCCTAAGCAGTTCTGATGTACTGGACGATCGACGGTCCGTGAAGATTGGCGAAACACTACATTCGCGATTGGCTCATTCCGATAACAAGACGGAATCTGTTGTGCCGGGTAATTTTTTTTATTAACTTTAAAAACAAAATCTTCTCTAGTTTCCAACTCATTTGCTTCAGCAAATCTCAGGAGAAAGAGGACGGGGTGGGGACAGGAATGAAAGTTAGCGAAGGAGTCTTCTCTCTATCTTTTAAGTCAAGAAAAATAAACGGCAGTATCAAGTTCACTTACTGTCAGGCGCGTAGCCGGGGGGGGGGAAGAGACAGCCGCCCCCCCTCCCTTGAGCATATTTTTTAATGATTTTTATGATACTGCTAGTAACTGAAAATAAATATGTTTAGATGCAACTTATAAGGCCTGGGAAGTGGCATTTCCAGCGATCTGGGAGGTATTTTCGGCCAAATTTTCTTGGCGCGAAGCGCCAACCGATGGTGGCTCTATGCTTAGTTTGCCTATAGGTCCCTCCCCCCTCCCCTTGGCAAATTCATGGCTGCTCGCCTGCTAACTGTATACCTTTGATCATGCATGCCTATTATTACAATGATAGCCTAGAAATGTCACTGGAGAAACGCAGCCTGAATTGGCAAATTATTCAACTTACGGAACAGCTCCGTAACAGCTCCCTGTTCAACTCAATGGTAAGGCATAAGTTAACCGTCTTTCCTTAATTGCTGTTTTAGGGACTGAGACGTTCTAGCCTAACACGAAACTTGGGTTTTTGAACATTTGATGAATGTGGTATTGCGCAGTGAGTCAGTCGGCAGATTTATCATAATGTACCCATTTAATAAAGTATCATTGTGAAGCTTTCGTGCTGCATGCATGTTTGGATATCTATATTTAGCAGCTGGGATTTCCAAGACACGGGCGGAACTTGACTTTCGTGACGTGACCATAACATCCTATCACACCACTGTCATCTGGGCTCTGTTTCATAATGGTTAAGATGGATCTTAAGTTTGATTTCAATAGGAGGATTACTTGGCAGATCAAACTTAGGACCAATCGTAACTCTTTACGACTCAGGGCCCAGGTCATGTACTGAAGTAAAGAAAGGACATGACCGAATCCATCAAGTCATGGAGGTAGGCTACCATCGTGGTGGTGCATAGGCGTAGGAAGCGGAGGGCTGGGGGAGGGGGCTTTAGCCCCCTAGTCAAAAATGTGAGCGAGCTGAATATGCTTCCGCCCCCCAAGATCCAAGGGCAAAAACCCCTTATTTGTTTCTTCTGTAAGGAATGTCAAATATTTGCAGTAATGTGGTGGTGACTCGGTGATTGAACTGAGTGTCTAAAATTAATGATTTTATAGAGAACACTCCAGAAAGTTCCCATTCAAACCTGATTATAATCTATTGAATAGGGGTGTGAACCGAATTCTTGTCAATTTGTGACTACATTTAGTTAAGTCATGAACCGAATTAGTTAATTTTCAATCGATTTTAGCCAGGGGCGGGATTGGATGTCTGAAAGTGAGGGGGGCAAAACTGGGTAGACTGTCAAACGGCGCTCAAGGCGCCGCGGGAGCGCGAAGCGCTCCCCCTTACGGCGCGGGGTCCAGGGGCCCGCCTAAGGACCCCTGGCGGGGTCCAGGAGTAGAGCCCCGGGGGGGGGTCCAGGGGGTGAGGCTCCCAGAAGCTCTCGTGTATTTACAAATTTTAGGCATTAAAATGATGCATTTTAGCTTCAACTTCAAATGACAATGATAAGGTGAGCACTTAACAGACCACAAAAATCACAATTTGACTTTTTTCAATTATATTCTTACTCGGTAACAGTCAGATGGGATCGATAATGCAGAGGGCTTGAGGAAGGAGGGGAGAATGGATTATTTTGAGGGTTTCTCGAGGCTTTGGAACAATAATTTTAAGAATGGGAGATGTAGCATTCAGAATGGGTGCGCGTGAAGCGCGCTGAAAAAAAATCGCATTTTCAGACTTTTCAGCGATAGCAGTAATAGGAAAGCTACGAAAAGTGTCCTCAAGGAGCAAGAGGGCTCTTGCCCCCCTTCTATAAGCGCCTGTTCCTTATTACATAACCGGATTTGGCACTTTCCGTGGCTTACAACTTGCATCTAAACAATCTATAAAGAGCAGGGTACAGGAACCTAAATCCTGCTCTATGGTTCTTTCTGTCATGTTTCATTTTGTCGATGGTCTTGGACAAGTCCTCCTCAAAGTTTGCCAGCTTGGCGGACGTGTATTACTCCTGTATCTATACCGGCTGCATTCGTAATACCAACTTCCGCAAACTTGAGTACTAGAGTATGTACGTCAGAGGAGTACACATTCGACACTTGCTATGAAGGTAACCCTCAACTTTGTTAGTGTGAAAAATAAGTTAGTGTCGATTTTTAGGGTTATAGACTATGTGATACTTTAAAAAGTCAATGAAATGTTTTATGAGCAGTTTTTACATGGACATGGTCACGGGCATCGGCAGTTAAAGTGCCAGAGAAGTAATTTTAATCTTTATTGAAGGCTGCATCTTTGGAAGTTGTGGTCGGCGAAGCCTTTAACCGTAAGCGCCGAACGGGCGAAGCCGGAGGCTGGGGACTGAGGGTTCTCCCCGAGAAATTTTTCTTAAATTTGGCGGCTTTTGCGGCCATTCCGGACCATTTCCTGAGAAACTCCTATTACCCCCAGGTGTAATTTGAAATGCTAATGAAATAGTTTCCTTATATGACGATGACGCAAATTAAGATTGTAACCGTCAGTCAATTTGCTGAGGATGGTGGTAATTGGTGAGGAAAGTAAACAGCAAGAGGTGTAGCGAGGATTTTGGAAATAGTAATTTACTCAAGCTGCCCTACAGAAAGTAATAACGAGGCAATTCCACCTAAGTTTTCCTACGCGCACAGCAGTACAGCAGTACTAATGAGACATCGATTTATATAAGGAGTATGCGAAGCACGCCGATTTTTTATTTCGAGAATTGCGACTCCCTTCACATGGGTAGGGTTTAGGACTTCGTTTGCAAGGACCATGGTGCATTTTGTGACGTACTGAGCTTCAAGTCGCAATAGTGTGGCGCTTAGGAGAAAAGAAATTTTAAGGCGCCAGACAAACTTTTTAATTGTATTAGTCAGTTTTCTCTTGAGGTGCGCACGAAGAAAAAATCTTCCTAGCTTTTAATGGTTTTTGACATTGTTTTCCTTCAGTTAACATTGAAAAATTTTAATCATGATAGGCTATTAAAACTTCTCGCATAATTTCTCTGGTCTCGCTTCCTTTCGCTCATTTTTTATTATTTTTGTTTTTTAAGCTCTGGAAAAAAGTGGGGGGGGGAAGTGCCCCCCGTGCCCCCCGTAATCCCACCTATGATTCTAGCCCATTTTGAACCTAGTCAAATACTTGACATTTCATATTCATGTCCCTAATCGGTATTGTTTTTATTAGAGTGTAATTCTGAATTTAAGCATCCTGCATCTATTGCTTGAACACAACTGTCAAAAATTATAAAAGAGTGGCCCACTATAAGCCCTTCCAGCACAGCGGATTAAGAAACAATGGAGTGAAAACAGTGACATGCAGAATATGAAATGGGCATGACCTCATCATCTGGTGCTCAGCCTGGGGATTGGAAAAATAGGGGAAAGGGTGTCGGTCAGGGAATGGGAAATGTGTGTGTGTGTGTGTGTGTGTGTGTGTGTGTGTATTACTGATGGGAAATGATAGATCTGCAAACTTGAAACCATATTTACTACGTGTCAAAATGACAAAGGCAAGAAATATGTTACTTGCAATTGTAAACGTCGTATTTGCCAAATACAAACACAAGCCGCTTGAAAGCTACTTTGCACGCGTACTACACATACAAAGGCCTAAGACTGAAATTAAAATAGTTTATTTCCACATTTATTACAACGATTGTGAAGTGTCATAAGCCAATCTTTCCAGTGTGTAGACTCTGCCAATGTTGTGTACTACAAGAGACAATAAAAATGAGAATAATTATCATATATTGGCGAAATGATTAAAATCTGAAAGTTGTCAGTTTGTTCACTTGAAGTAAATGTGCGCCTATACCCCACAGAGAGGGAATATGAAGAAAAAAGAGTGGAAGCAATAACTTCCATATTCATGTCATTGATATACTCTCAGATTGACAGCAGATCGAAAGTACTGTGTGCCATCTATAGCAGTTCTTCACTGACATCAAAAATACATGCAACAACAAAGTCAGCCATATTGGACGTCAAACTTTTTGCGCGCAACATGTACGGTACCCTGTATACAAATCTATGTTTCAAAGCTTTTAAATGTTAAGTACCTACTTTTCAAAGAATGAAACATTGATGATGGTGACAGTCTGTTGCGTAATCGTCAAGGAAAATCACAGGACAACTTTATTATGATTGATTTTCAACAAATACACAACGTACAGCTGGGCTGGTTTGTGAAATTGTTCAGACGAAATATTGGACTTCTATTCCTTGTAATAAATTGCACAGTGTTCATTTCATATCCGGAAGGCGACTGCAGATAACACGATAGAGCATTTTTCTGTGTGATCGTTACAAAGCATTTAAACCCAAAACAAAGTCTACACCGCAGGTCGACACTTATACGTAAGTACAATCGATCCCAAACAGTTTTGTTCAGAAAACTTTCTTTAAAGAGAAAGAACAAATCATTTTAGGTGTTCACCGGTACTTTGAGAACACAGTGTAGTTGTTGCGCGTGCTGTAAAGTCTGGGGTCCAAAATGGCGGTACAGTATGAAGGGGACCATCATTAAAGACGTCAAGTGAATAACCTCTATAGGCTTTCACTAAATATTGCTCAAGTCCCTCTCGTATTTGGAACCACTTACGTAATGCATTCAGAAATAAAGTGACCTTTACGAAGGTCGTGAGGCCATTGCCCGCTTGGCGGACGTGTATTACTCCTGCACCTATATTGGCTGCACTCCTAATACAAGAGTATGTACGTCATGAGAGAAGTACATATTCGACACCTGCTATGACGGTACGGCAAAGGGGTTTGGGCTGCAGAATCAATGTGTTTCGCAAGTGTTTGGGATCAAATCCTGTCCGACTTGGGTTTGTCCTATGAACACTTTGGTGTTCCTCCTATAATTGGCCTCGCTGGTCCTCAAAGATGGTTAATAGTCGAGGAAGTACTTTAAAGAGAGACAGCAGTCACCCCAAGTTTAACTTAACTTCCAAATATCTGCAAAATCCTACAGATCTCCTCTGATTTTGCTCACAAGTACCTTATATTATTTTTATATATAATTGAACTAGGATGACGGTGGACTCTAGTTCAAATTGGGGGGACTACATTTTCCCTTTTAGGAACAAACCAGTCAACTAGCTGACTTTGCTTTTACTTTCCGCATGAGTTCACTTCCTGTGCCTCTGCTTTGCACAAACTGTCCGGGAGATTCCCTCGTTTGGGGGAAAACTGACCTTTTCCCCAATGGCGGAAAACATGGATTTGTATAGGCTTGCTGGCCTAACAAAGACAAGGTTTAGCAAAGAACGAAGACACTCCATACGGCGTGGTAAATAACCGGTTAGGACGTGGCTTTCGGCAGCTATGACAATACAAATACCGAATATACATTCGATTCCATTACATTAGACCGACAAATTATGCAAGGGGGTTCCAAAATCCATTTACCACTGACAATGTACACAAAGGATGCGCGTAATTGTAGGTAAAATAGGCAATAAAAAATATAAAAAATAAAATATAATAAAATATATATAATATAATATAATAAAATAAAAAAATATAAATAAAAAAATATGCGGGGCCCATAAGCAATTTTTCTCCCGATCGGGGGAAAACTAGATTCTCCTTAAAGGGAGACTCTCCCGAACCGACAAAAGTAGCATGCCATTCGAGAAACGATTATCTTGTTACTAGTATCTACCTGTAGGGTCTAGGAGGGATCGTTTTCTTGAGTGATATATCTTTTGTTACAAACTGCTAGAGAAAATTGTGAAGTTACGTGAAAGTTGTTAAGTGAATTTTGCGCTTTGTTCCTTTCGTTTAAAGAAAATTTAGAACAGTTGTTAAACAATCGAACTAAAACATTTCTCTTAAGATCCTGCACTTGTACATTTCAATTATTCAGGTTTGTAGGGAATGTCTTTACGACTCCTGTAGATCACTTATGCCACAAGAGTTCATGAAATACAACTTCGAACGGCTTCATATTCAAAGTTTCAATCTTCTTAATTTGCAAGGTCACCCCTTACTTTGACCCGACTGAGACTCCAGCTCCTATCATTGCTACGCCTTTTTACTTCAAATACCACAGTCTGTACCCCATTCGCGCTCATAGCATTCGTGAGACTTGTGGGCTAGTATATGGTTGGACATTACCTTCATAGCAGGTGTCGAATATGTACTCCTCTTTGGCGTACATACTCTAACACCTGCGAACAATAACAGAGATCATCCAATTCCGTTATATTCATGAGCCCAATACGATTTTACTCTCTCGACTGTTGATTGGTTCCAATATGTGAATATTCATATTGCACGAAAAGGCTTCAGCTTCAGCGTTCACTTTTACACAGTAAGTCAATGGGACTTCACTGTGTGAGCTTGAAGCGTGAGAAATCACACACTAAAACCCCATTGACATTTGTCGTTCGAAAAAGCATGATAATCAAGACTTGCTTTAGTCGTTTTTTCGTTGAATATTTATAATTCTGTTTGTTGTGATCGTATATATGAATAGTTAATAGCGTACAGTTTTTACGCAGTTTGACGAAGAATTCTTGCGAAAGTTCGCGGACGTTGGTATTACGAGTGCAGCCAATACGAATACACGTCCGCCGGGCGGGCAAGGTTGGACACTACTACGTGGATATTGTGATAGTAAAATACTTTTATTTCCCCTCCTCGTTTACAACCCCTTTGACTGATACAACTCCCATTTCAAGATGCATCCGCAGGCAGCTATCAAAAGTGAGTGTTTGATGGAGCGGGGGGGGGGGAGGGGCGCGGATCCAGACATTTCGAAAAGGAGGGCTGAAAGCCCCCTTGAACATCCTCCTAGATTAACATTATGCTAATTTTCGCGTATTTGTTATTGTTAATGTGGCGAAAAAGGGGGGGGGGGGCTGAGCCAGGGAAAGCCCCCCCTTGGATCCGCGCCGGGGGGGGGGGGTAATTAGATGGTCATAACTGTGCGAAGATGGAAAGGTTGTGATATTGAAACTGCTGGCATGGACTGCCCGATTATACATTTCACACTGTTTCCTTTTCTCCAACGCTAGGAAGACTTGAAAAATTACTTATGGTCAAAACGGTTATGAAACTGCAGCAACTCTTGATACTGAATGACAGCATATCTACAGTAAAATCGCCAAGGGAGGCCTTACTTTTGTAGTCCATCTCCATATTCCCGAACCTATACTAGATTCTTGGTGACTTTGAAGGTATTTTCCAGCGCAATCCAATGGCTGATTCCTAACGGGATTATTGGAAAAACGTAAGGAAGTAATGATTGAAAACTTACGTTTATTTTCCATGGGGAAATTTGTTTAATAATTCTTTCATTTCAACACATTTTGTTCTCTACAGTTAAGACCAAATTTTTGTCGTATTATGTGAAGACAGGTAAACCTACTGTTTTCGCGCAGTTTGTGCCGCAGACTGAACTTCATTTGAATGTGGCCAACCTTGTAATACGGGTTTCTGGGGTCTTAAGACTAATTGGAAGTGGTCTAGTGGATCACACCATACTACGTCCGATCCCGTAATCTCGTAGAATGTTGTATTGCATTTATTACCGGCGCATGTGTAGTTTTCTCGAGTCATTGTCATGAACCTACTTGTTATTCCCGGTCCTTTGCCCTCCCTGTCGAGCACTCATATCAACGGGCTTTTTAATTTAAAACCGTATGGTGAAAGTTTGGTTGTTATTTACTTCGGAACCTGTTCTCATTACTATTTTTACGACCATGAAAAGGGAAGATTGGTGTTCCTTCGGTGCCGCATATAAGAATATTTTGTTACCAGCTTCACAAACAATTGAGCTGAACATTGTGTTTTTTTGAAAAATTATTGGAAGGACGATTGTATTCCGTCCCATTAAACCCCCCCAAAACCAGTTATCATGTCTGCTAGGCCTACATACAAATATTAACAAAGATTGCGAGTTTGCCACAATAGGTTAGTTAGTTGGTTAGATGAGGTTTAACGTCCCAGTTTCCAACCAATTGGTTCAAGTCGAGACGACCACGGCCTTTTTTCCAGTTGTGGCTCACTGGCTTGTTTTCCCCACTCCATTGCTTATGCTGAACACCAAGCACAAAGGCAGTAGGTTCCATTTTTAAAGTCTTTGGTATGACCCGGGTAGGATTTGAACCCTAGACCTTCCGGCTGCAAGTCGGATGCTCTAACCACTTGGCCACTGCAGTCGGCCACAATAGGGTACTCCGTCCCTCTCAAATAAATTATTATGGAAGACTATGTCTCACACTAACAAACATCAGCAAATGTTAAGATCTTTGACCAAATATTGTGGAGAAGGACTAATGGGGTTCCGTTTCCAAACCAAATTATTGGGGGAACATAATCCCCTACCCCCCAATGATCGCCGCCCCCGTATTCCAAAACTGTTCGTATCAACGGAAGTAATTGATCAAACAAAGACCACGGTTTGTAACAATATTGGAAATAGCAAGTTGTTGCCCTTAGCAATCTATGCACAAATCACGTTACTTCTTCTATGCAGTAGTCAATGAAATCATGAAGTTACCACTTCAGTATAAAGTCCATGATCATATGGCTACTTCCCGTTTCATTTTTAAGTTTAGTTAACCTTTACCCTATCACACATGTGCATATTCATAGGACGCTCTATGCATCACGAATACCATCAGCCCATATTGTTTAACTTGAACAATTGACGCGATGAAAAGACTTCGTTAGCTATATGAAATAGTGTTTGTTCTAGGTTTCTACATTTTATAATTCAAGAGTGACAGCCCAAACAACGAACAGCTTACAAGGTAGAAGATCACATAAATAGAAATTGAAGATGTCGCAAATTGCAACTACCGCAATTTCCATCAGCGTAATTATTCTTGGGCTTAGTTTTTTGGTTCTAAGCAGTTCTGATGTACTGGACAAAGAACCAGCATTTAAAACTGATCGACGATCCGAGGAAATTCGCCTTGACCAAATATTTCAATCGCGATTGGCTCATTCCGATAACAAGACGGAATCTGTCTTGCAGGGTAATTCTTTTGTCAATTTTAAAAAAAAACAAAGTTTTCCGTAGTTTGCCACCATTTTCTTCAGCAAATGTCAGGGAGAAGAGGCGGGAGCAAGGATTAAAATCAGCGGGGCAGCCTTCTCTCTACGTTTTAAGTTAATCATAGAAGGAAAAAGAACGTAACGGTATGAAGTGGACTTAGTGAATAACCTTTCTGATGTCTATTACAAATAGTCTAGAAAGGTCCATGTAGAAACGTAGCCGAAATTTTGAACACAGTCTACTGAAATAAATGAGGCATAATTTAACCCTTTCTCCATTATTGCCGCTCTCACCCCATCCGTTTTCTTAGGGATTATGACACCCTAGATTAACACGAGATTTGGATTCAATAACATTATTAAATCTGGTATTGTACGGTGAGTCAGACGGCATGTATATCTAGATATTTGGCTTCCATAACGCATAATTAATCACCGTGAACCCCTTTGTGCTGGCGAAAATCTATATTTAGAAGCTGGAATTTCCAAGTGGCGAGGGAATGGTTTATCTTAATTTCGTGTTGTGCAATAACATCAGAAACGATTACTGTCAATGTAATAAAGCGAAAAAAGGACGTAACTATAACTGAGTGTCTCCAGTTAACAATTGGAGAATACCATAGAAATTTGAGTAGAATGTTATCAATAAGGGGTATGAACCGGATCCTTGTCAATGTTTTACTAAATTTGGTGAAATAGTGAACCGAGTTGCTTAATTTTTAATCAATTCTAGTCCATTTTGTACCAAATACTTGACACTTGATATTCAAGCATCTATTGCTTAAACACTTGTAAGTGACAAACAGAAGAAAAAAGTGACCTATATGCAATTTCAGCAAAGGGGTCAAAGGGACAAAGAAGTAAAATCTGTGGGCTTTGGAAAAGGGGTTTACCCCAACTCTGGTACTCAGTCTGGGTCCCACACTGAGCACCATATAGTTGGGGTATACTCTTTCCCTGGGACTGGAAAAATCAAGGAAGATGGGGGTTCTGTCGGAGCCTTTAAGACTGGGGTAGAAGGAATTTCTGTGATAAGATTGTGCTTTCTGTGAAAAAGAGTCCAAGTAAAGTAAGGGTAGGTGGTGCCACCATCATCAGATATAGGTCATTTTTTACAATCGGGGTGGCAATCCTTCTGTTGTTCCCGTAGTTAATAGAGTGCCTTTCTCTTTGAGAGTTGAGGTGGCAGTTTCATAAAGACTTTAGAGTCTAGGATACCACGGAAAAGTTCCCCTTCATTGATTTCAAGATCTAAAATTGTTGACTTAGAAATAAACAACGAAAGCTATGTGGTTTACCAGCAAGTTTAAAGGTTGTGTGACATGAAAATAACATAGTTGGATATTCAATGTAAAAAGCATTAAAAATCCAGAAAATAGCTGCAGTTTCTACTAAAATCCATCAAATATTGATCATTTTAGGGGGAAATTTCTATTTCACACTTGTATCATGAATAAACGTGAGCTAAATATGCAAATCTGTGACATCGAAAGAGGGACATACCATATATGGCACATGTTAGCTTTTGTTTTTTCAACCTTAATTTCAAGGACACTGGTAGCATTGTTATTCCCTGAGGGGTTTATTATAAAAGTTAAATATTTTTCTTTGAAAAATATTGATATCACTCACCAAACTGTAATCTGTATGATCGGTAATTAAGAGATAATTTATATAGGGTTAACAAAAGAAATCATAATACTGTGCAACACTCCACATCATTATTTTTGCATAGGCAATTAGTTTGGTCAGAAACCATCAAACTTTGAAGACTATATTTTGAGAACGGTAAAAGATATTGAAGTAATTCCAACGGATCTTTGATTGGAGGACTAAATTCTTTAACTAACAAGTGAAACAGCTCTTTTGGTGGCATGTCACACGACCTTTAAATCCCGCTTGATTGGCTGTACGCCATCTTAAGTGACTGAGTCAAGTTTAGCGGAACCATTTGAAAAACCTTTGCTTTATATTTTAGCATAGGGATACGTAATCTCAAATTTTTATTTGTTCCCTTAGGAACGTGAGAATACTAAGTCTGGAAGTCTTCTCCTCTAAAAAATAAGTAGACCATACCTCACCGCGATTTTCTCTCTCCTTGACATTTATTTGCCTGAGAGGTTGTAGAAGTCCGTGCATCATCTGTCCTTGTCTGGGAGAATGCCATTTTTGCCAATAATCTCCGACTACTTGTCGCACGTGCGACGAGGAGTTAGTCAATATCCGATGGAATGGTATATGAGGATGTCGTATTGGGCTGTAATTTAATCAAAATTTGGCAAGCAGTTATGCAAAAAAGAGCTGTCCAGATAGAGGTAGAAAATCCATTTTGAAAATGAAACTTGTTTATCATATTGTCCGAGTGCGTTCATTACATGTGTTTTTGTGACAGGCATTTTATTTGTGACGCATGAGAGCAGAAACCAGTCTAGCTTTGGTCATAAGAACCAAACTAATTTCTTAACCCCGCTACCCCTCCAAGGGGAAATAGAGCGTTTGAAATTCCACAAGTCCCAAAGAGCTATAGTGGAATTATTTAATCTTACAACCCCCGCCAAATTCATAAAGCCTATATTTCTTTCACATGATTCACATAGACTCGGGCGTTTCCTAAAAAATGTGCGGTTCGACGGCTGTCAACTGACGTCGGATTGTGGTACCACCTAACCTACCCTAACTTTACTTTAACTGTTCGATATGATCAACCTTAACATTTGCTTTATTTACCTATCGTTTCATGAACAGCCTTTTACGGTGCCGAAATCGTTTTCAGAATTCTTTACCAAAAATTCTTTAGTCAACAACTATTTTCCTCGCCAATCTCTTCTCCTGCATACTATTGTTACCCAAAAATCATGTTCACAGTTGACATTACTCTACAGAGCTATACTCTTTTCGGAAAGGTTTCACCCAATACTGGATTGCATTGTACTAATACTTAAGCAATCACCATCACCATTTTATATGCCAGGTTTACTGTAACGTTATGAATTCTTAGTTGACTTATTATATTGTGCGTTCATACATGTGTTTTTGTGACTAGGCATTTGTTTGTGGAAAGCTGTGGGCTTCTCGTGGAGGAGAGGGCACGGGTTGGTAGTGGTGGGGTCTGTGAGGGTAAGTTTGGTCCTGTAATCTAAGTAAATATTTTTTCATTTAGTTAAATGTTTTTTGCTGTCTTATTTTCTCTTAGTTTCTTTGTTCTAGATGCATTCTTTGTGTTTCTGACTCCGCTACGTCTGTTGGTGTTGTGTTGTAATGTGGATTAAAACCCTCTACAAGCCCCTCGGGGTTTTTAGTCTTCCATCTGCTTCATTATTATATTATGTAATTATAATATTGGGTCTTCGCGCGTTGCAATGATGTAGAAAAACAAAAAAACAAAAAAGTTGCGGTGTTGTGTTTCATTCAGTTTTCGATATTTTCGTCACATTTACGTGGCAATGGAATTGAAACTAGAGAAGTTTAACGCGTTTCAGATCAAACATCAAGTCAATAATTCATCAATGAACCTATGTGGTATTTTGTTTTATCATACTTCAAGGGATGACCTAAGATTGACCGTAGGCCATTAACAAAATAACCAAGGGATTTCGATCAAAATTTTTGGACAGGAATTTTGTACAGATAAGATGATTGTAAGTTATTTGAACGAGGGTCCGCCTACCGCGAAAGCAAAATGATTGAAGATAATACAACTGAATTTAGTTAATTCATACATGAAGAAAGTAACGCGAAATGAACGTATCGAAGAGTAATGGTAATATGCGTATATATGCGTTTCTTTTCACGAAGTAATACCCTATCACCAACTTTTATTCGAGCTAATTTTGCTTGCATCTTACTGTCAGAATTTGACTTCCATCTTTTGTTTTGCATTAGCATCTGTCGATCAAACTGAGGTACTTTGGTCCTAATGGCACGGCCAAACAGAAGCTCTGTGGTGCATTTTTTGTGGTACTATTGGGAGTTGTCCTTTAATTCCCTAGGAAGGAATTTAGCTCTTGTTTCCAGGGTTTTCCTTCAATAATAGCATAGCGAATGGCTTTTTCCAAGAGTTTTCATGAATCTTTCAGTTTCATCATTGGCTTTTTGCCATAGAGGTGTAATTTTATGATGTTGAAAACAAATGTGTTTTGAATAATTACTGAACTCTTGACCATTAAATGGGGGACATTGTCGGATTTAATCACTACCGGATCGCCCAGGTAACATACCCATATGGTTCCTTAGGGGCCCATATGAGCCAACATATGGGGTCCATATGCATTTGCACCCAAGATTCATAAGGGACCCATATGGGTCAGCCCATATGACCCATATAATCCATATGGGATAGTTCTGGGGACCGTGTGGGCAACCCGCCTCACATGGTTCCCAGAACTATCCCATATGGGTCATATAAGCATATAGGCTGGCCGATATAGCCCCCTTATGAATCTTGGGTACAAAATTTAATGGGTGCCATATGGGTCCACCCATATGGGGCCTATATAGGTCTGCCACAAGGGAAATGCCATGAGTCGCTAGTATTTTGTCAAGTTTAGTTATGACATGTTTACTTTGCAGGGATTTTATGATTTCGATGATTTCTGTCAAAGAGTTAGATGAGGTTGTACGGCTCAGTTTGTAACCAATTGGTTTAAGTTGTGCCGGCAACGGCCTTTTTTCCAGTCGTGGCTCACTGGATTGTTTTCCCTACTCCATTACTTATGCTGAATACCAAGCACAATGATTTCTGTCAAAGTCATATAGCGTTTGGTGTGGCGTTTAGAGTAACGTAGTTGACGTACTGTTCTGCTTCTCGAGTCAATTTGTCCTCTTAGTTCGTTTTGAAGAGTCATCGGAGTAGGGGTGACGTGCTAGAAAGTCAGCAGGGTTGTTTGTTCCTAGTTTGTGTTGAATCATGAAGTCATATGATTGTAGGGGTAGTGCCCATCGTTCAATCTCACTGGGGGTTTAGACATAGGGTTATGGAATATTACCATTAATGGCTTATTGCCCGTAATTTAAGCGAACTTAGAACCTTGTAGGTATAATCGGAAATGTTCACATATATGCCCACGCAATTGCAAGACCTTACCGCTCTGTCGGTCTGCGGGTACCGCTGCTCTACTGGAGTTAGGGTGCAGCTTGCATAGGCTATGTAATTACACGTCTGTCTGCACGCATCATCTGTATTATCTTCGCGCTGCAACAGGGTCGCGCTAGTTCTGACGGGACTGGCATCCACAACTAACTCAGTTTGCTTCCCAGGATCAAAATATGTCATCACTTGATTGTTTATAAGTTAGCTATGTTTGTAGCTCCCCAAAGGCTTTTTGGTGTTGGTCAATCCATACCCATTTTGAATCTTTGCGAGTCAGTTCGCGAATAGGCCGGGACGATTGTAATTGTCAAGTCCGGGATGAAACGAGAACAGTAGTTAACCATGCATGCCGAGAAAGCTTCCTGCATCAGTCGCGTGCTCGGGCGGAGATGCGTTTTGAATGGACGATATTTTCTGAGGGTCTGCAAAAATTCCTTGATGTGAAAATACGTAGTATTTCAGATTATGTTTGTTAAAATAACACTTATCCTTGTTGATAGTCAGGTTTTTTCGCTCAAACATTTGAATACTGCCTCCAGAGATCATGGTCGCTTTGTGATGCTCCAAAAATGAGTACCGGTATGTCGTCGCTGAAATTGATAACTCCAGGAATAGGCCTACCATGCAACACTTGTTGGATGATATTTTGGAAAATTTCGTCTCTGTCAATGTCAATTATTCTTTCACTAACCAAGTAACATTAACAGACTTCTACGTGTATAAAAAATCAATACTTACCAATGCATAGAACATATTGCCAAACTCTGGCTTTCGTCAAATAGCAACTTTCTGTGCATTTGAAACAACACTGTACATTCCTCATCCTCACGTACGCGTCCTCACGAGCAAAATGGAAGTTCTACACTAGATAAGCTCAGGTTAACACAATCATAAGTTCGATGGCGCTGTTTAAAACTAGTAACCGACTCTTCACCATACTACATATGGCGAGTGTAGTATATACCCAAGATTGTTGCTCAAAATAGAAACCGCTCTCGCATTTAAATGAAGAAAAATCTCGATTATGCCCCCTTACAAAAGTCATATGGTCACCAACATTACACCACTGGAATGGAACAACCATCCCTATAACTTGGACTATGCCGTATTACGATACCACCATCTGTCTAGGAGGAAATCGTGTGACCAGCCAAAATTGGTATTTCCCTGTCGACTGCATAACTTGCGGCTGCCTGCGTGGCAGGCACCGCAACTAAAAACGAAACGAAACGAATAAATTTACCTGTATGACCTCACAGATTTCCCATGATGCAATGCACTGGTTTGAAGTGATAATTTAAAAAATTCATAACTTCTGAACGCAGCATGCTATTGAGATGCAGCTTGCATCGATAAAGGGAGAAAAGCTCTCTGATGTTATGAAAGTCTCACATTTTGTCAGCGGAATATCTCGTACTAGGTAATAGTGTATTTGAGAATAAATATCACATGCCCTCACCGTGACTTTGAATACTTAAAGCAAAGTTGCGACCACATCTTTAAGAGATACGGTAACGGATGAGGAAAGAAATAGTAACTGAAAGCAATAATCGAGTTCAACATTGCAGACTTCTAGAGCATGTCGGTAAATTTGCTGTATATACAGATGGATTCCTCGTGTTTTCGCATTCTTACACTCCCTTTGAGTGGCTGGCTCCTCAAATACACCACTGATAATCATAATATGTAAGTTTAACCATTAAAAACACACCGGTGAATTAATACCGAATATATAGGTGATGGTGCAATCCAAATCAGAACTATATTTTAATTACCAAGGAAGCTTTTTAAAGTATCGATTTCCGTTAAGCTACATTATTGCATTATCTTTCTTTCAGTAGGTGCCCGAAAAATTCTTAGAATATTGCCCGAATTTTCACAAAAATATTTTGTTGGGGAAGCTGCAGCCCCCAGCCCCCGCCTCCTACGCCTATGGGAGTATGGTTATTATTATGTATTACAGCGATGCCCATGCAGTTTTCAAAAGCTCTTCAAAAACCATTTCAGGCAGTTAGTTATGAGCTAACTACTTTAAAAATAAATACAACCATATCAACCGATCGCTACCGTACTACCATAGGGGGTGGAGTAAGAGGCAGGTGAAATGGGGACAGCGGCTTGATCCATTTGTAAGAAATGATCCCCACCTTTAAATATTTTATTGTTTCTTTCATTGTGTCACAATATGTTTCAGCTTTGCCAAGAAGCCATAAAATGTTGGTTTTCTGGATTGTTTTCTTAAACTAAAGAAAATTTCGAGCATGAAGAAACTGGAAAACGATGAAATGATAGCACTAAGTATTTTGGATCTCAGTGCCGTTCCGAAACGAATTTTTTTAAAGGGGGTGGGGAATTCCCCTCACTCAGAACGACGTCTCATCCTATATACAAATAGCTAGGCCACTAGTCAAAAGTGTCATCACACTGAGCTTAGATTGACTGTTTGGTGTGTTTATTTTAAATCAATTGAAACGGTATACTTTAGCACAGAGGTGGAGAACCTTTTGCATATAAAGCGCCATTTGACAGTCATAAGACCGCTCGTGGGCCAACGGCGCTGTCAATTTGGACAAGGGAAGGGAAACCTCTCCTTCTATGGGAAACACAATACTTTTAGACTACATGCCCGTTGCAACTTTTTGTAGACAGATACCTATGCTAATCTGGCCAGGTGACACCCTGGCAAAACTGCTTTTAGTCGTGGATGGTAATCAACACGGCTAATGGGTTGTGTATCTAATGGCCCCGATAGCTCTGAAGTGTCTGCAAAACTATGGGCATTTAACTCCAGCATTACCGTTACATTCTGTAAATGACATGATGCCTAAGCTAATCAGATTACAAATAAGCAACTGAGAAAACGCGCGCGAAGCGCGCCGAAAAAATGTCGTTTTGAAAGCACTTTATTAATGTTTAACCTTCGCATTGCATTGGAAAGTTATTCACTTCTTTCATTTTAGGCCACTCAAGGAAAAGGGAGGGCCTAACCCATCTCGAATTACATGTTTTTTTATTTATTTATTATGTATTATTTTTGAAAATTGAAGACCATGCTTTGCAAACTTTTTTTTTTGGGGGGGGGGGGGCAAGTGCCCCCCGTGCCCCTTTGGCGAGCCGCTAATGCGTCACCCCATTCATCTTTTCCAGTCCAAGATAGTATCATTTGCATTAAAGATAACATTATTTCAAACCCAATCACTTCCTAGCGTAATTGATGTCTAAAGACGAGCTGTAATGCGCACATTGTGGGTGTTATACAAACAGTTACTCCTATACAGAAAACCCCTTTGGTTGATAGAGTAAGCGTGCAAGAGTGCAAGAGTACAGTCCTTCCTGGCAAGCGTACTTCTGTAATGTCGAACTCTCTAATTATAATTACAGAAGTTATTGACTGAAGGGCCAAATGAAATCTGCCAGTTGAAGTAAGGTTTCCGAACAGTAATAATTAATTCTAACAGAATTGTTTTAACGTTCCAGAGCAATTTTTAACGTTTTTGTGTTCACAGACTACAGCTACCAAAGAAAAGAAAGACTTGAAAAACGATACTTAAACTGGAAGGAAAATGAAATTATATCTACCGATACCTCTAAATACCCCGTTATTGTGAATTACTTTAGACCTCATCCAATGAGCGAAAGCGTGAATCTCAATGAAGATTATCTGGGATTTACCCTCTACAAACGAAACGGCGCAGAAGTGGAACCCAATACTGGTATATTCCATTTCGTTAAAAGTTCGGACAGCGTAAGAGAAAGCAGCCAGTGTCGACGGCGAACTCGTCATGCAGGTGCTTATCGTTATATATACGGTCGCTGTCCCGAAGATGACGAGGATTTAGTCGCTTCTGGATACTGTTATCGTGCCGAAAGAGGTTTGGTTTATAACTCAAATACCTTTAACGACATTCAGAGCTACGCGGACGGAAGTTACTACGCTAATACAGACAGGGAAATGAACATTATTGAAAAGACTTTTTTTAATAAATGTTTCAATGAATGGAAAGATGGTGGTTTTCAACTTTCTTTCATATGCATGGTTTCATCCTCATTTCGAGTATCATCGGTTATGTCCATGCCAAATAATACTGCATACAGAGTAAGCTCTAACGACACATGTGGGGATTGTGACTTAGATTGCAATAGTAATGCAAGGCTTGTCGTATCCTCTTTTGTAATTATCGTAGCTCTGATCTTCGAGAAATTGCTTAACATAGGGTAGGCAGTCCCCGGCAGACACCACTAGCCTGGGGGCGGGCTGGAAACGACGATTGGTGAAAAGGGAAGAGATTTCGGTACACCTTAAAACAGTCTTTAGAATTTTGACATTTCTCTAAACACATTTTTCAAGCATGTTTAGACTTTGTAAATATGTTCAGATGCTAAACGTACGCGATAAATTATTTGTCGTCCTTTAACAAACAATGCTCTCAATGATTCTGATGTTACTGAGCTCAGCGCTGATCGAAATATTAACCACGTGCAGTGCGGTACAATTGTGGTTCAGAAAATTAAAGTTGAATCTGTACATTTTACTACTTGTGATGTACTCGCACAAAGCCGGTATATTTTTGGTAGGCTTCCTAAGAAAAATGTGATCATCTGTCCTCTTTAAGTGACGAGTATAATATTTTTAGAACGTTTTGAGTGAAGGGCCCCAGTCCTCTCCCCTCAGGGCGGTATCTACTATACATGCAAGCTAGGCAGTCTCCTGGGTCGGTAAACACTATGAGAGGCGGCAAACAGCAAAGCAAAAATGCTTAACAAAATATAGGCTATAAATTCTTTTCACGTATGAATCTTTGTACGAACACAAGTTAGTCATTATCTTGCCAAAACATCACCTAGTCATACGGGACAGTAAGTGGCATTTTTCGTTGTTTGAAGGCAATTTAAGTAAACGAAAAACAGATTAGTTTGTCGCAAACAAAGCGAAGACCAAAGTCTTGGCAATCATTTAATTATCCAAAGGTGGATCTACCCTGCGATGTTGGCTGTTTCAGGACTGTCCTTAGGTGATGTGACCATGCCTTGAGGAGGAATTTGAGGGAAAGGCAGGGTCCAGGAACTTTCCTTTCCCAGCGGTTCTTGAGGAGTGGCACTGTAAGGGGACCACAAAATGAACATTTTTAAGCCCAAAGGGCGACTGGAGATAGTTGCACTTCAAGACACCAAGTTTTTACCACAAGCTTATCATGCTTAGGCCGTCTCATAGAGGGATAAATTTGGCTCCTCAAAGCCCCCAACCGCAGAAACCGCAATTTCATTCACAAATTTGTCACCACAGTTGTTTGTCTCCCCAGATTGCAAGAAATTGCATACTGGAACATGACTTTGTTAACATGGCTGGGGAGCCGGTACAGTAGAAAAAAAAGATCAAATCATGGGTCATGGTGGCTGGCTGCTCCCACTTTCTTTAATCCGCCGTTTCGTACGACAACACTCTTTGGGAAAGTTAGGTAATAAAGAGTGCATCCATTTTCAGTCCCTTGACGTCTAAACGTAATTTTTTAAAGGTTAAATAGGCCTTAGGGATATCTTGACGTTAATCGTCATACATATTAGCTTTTCAACGAGTATTTAAGCCAGAGAAGCAGGAGAGGGTCTGCCTTTGGATCAGTAGGTTGTCCTAACCGCTTCGTGCATTCCAGTTACCTGGAAATGTGATACTTAATTCCCAGAAGACGATCTTCTATAGACTGAAGTTGAAATTTCAAGTTGCGTGTGCATGGATACATCTTCCACAAGCTTCCATGGTAGCAAAATCCATAACAAAGGCCCTGGCTTTCTGCAGTTGCTACTTGGTATTGGTCCCCTTTAATAAATTTTGGTGGGGGCTTAGTAGTTGTCTGCACCGACGTAATGTATATTGAATGCAATGGTTGTTTAACATGCAGTAAACATAATACTGCGTTCCATTGGGTCGGTGATCACGGTGTGCACGAGCGTAATTCGTTTTAATGCAGAGCAGATAAGCAGACATAATTTTGAACTGTCTGTCTTGCAGAAAAAAATTCGGTGGGCACCAACCCAATGGAATTTTGTATCACATAAGTTATTTCGCGTGCACATAACTAGATAATATCGAAGACTTATGAATTTAAAGGGATGCAAGGTTGATTTAAATAGAGTCACATACGTTTATCAAAATGCGGCGCAAGTTGATAAGGAATCTTGCTTGTCATTATTTAAACACATTTGCCAGTCAGCTATTATACCATATGTTAAATTAGCTTTGGTGTAATTGTTTTCCTGGACAAAATTTATCACTCGAAAAAGTTGGGATAAGTTTATGGAATCTGTTTTGCCTTTTTAAATGTCAAATATCCTGTTCAAGCTTGTGATACTCATGAGAAAACTAAAACTTTTTATTGTCAATTTCTTACGTACTTGATGATGTTAATGAAACATTATTTTACGTTAGAGTGAAATGAACAAGCATTTTGTAGGCTAATATTTGCCAAACTGTGACCTTTATTTAACTGTACACATTCTTTTTTGAGGATATGAGGTTATGTCGTGTTGATCTTCAAGTTGATTTATATCTGGGTGGAAACAGCTTTGACGAAACAATTGTTTCTTTTATTTTTTGCGCTTTAGTTTCGTAGATTCCGAACAAAAATGTAGTTTGTTTTTATTGAATTCTTACAACAGATCGTAATTCCACTCATCAAATTTTGTACAAAAAAAAGCAATTAGCTTTATTGTTATTGTTTTCAGTAGTTAGTCAAAAAGCAAAAAAATTTCATTTGCCATTTGTATCCAGAATATAAAAATCCATGCAAAACCACCATGCCGACATATGTCTTCATTTCTGCCTATATAACACCTGTGAATTCCTGAGATGTAAGATTAACGTCCAAATATAATTCACGCATGCCTAACCTAAGAGGGGGGGGGGGCGGCGGGGGAAGAACTTTGCTACCTAGGAAACTAACAATGATCCTTAATTCATTAAAGTGTGTCTCGCCACCCTTAAAAGTATTTCTCTCCATAAAGCTATCTCGTCCCGCTTCAGTACCTTGTCTGACTGCGGGCTTGAATCACGACGGTCTTTCTCTATCCCAATTGGCTCCTATGGTGTCCCACTTGTTCTTTTAAAGCCGAACCACCACCATGGCTTCCGCATGTAGCTCTACGGGAATGCGGTCGGGGTCATACATATACAGCACACATTGTAGCTGGCAGCCGGCAGGTTGAAGAGAATGCATTGTTGATAAATGAAATATGTTAAACGATGTTTAACATTGTTTACTGTTTATTGTTTGCCGTATACTATTTTAAGCTGCGGTATTTTTATTCCCCAGTTGTTTGTTGTTTTTTTTAATCCGGTAGAGACTTTTAGTGTAGAGCCTATTTTAAGTCCATTTTGGCCACCTACGCATGTTTGAGAACACCACCGGTTGCAGGGTCGATTCTGGATCAGCATCACATGAAACATGCCACAAAACTACAAAGTTAGTATTTCCAGGGAAGTGTTAGGAAGGAGACACAACAAACAAAACTGTCATACAGGTATTTGAAAATGATTTAATTTCTTTCAGGTATCAAACTTTGATTGACAGGCCTCTTTGTTTCTGTTGTTTAGCCCTGTTGACTACCCTTCCTAATGACGATCTGCCCCTTCCACACTCAAGTAATCCTGAAAAAATTGCCCTTGTTAAGAGATGCTTTGATTTGAGGTTTGTTACCGACGAGGGCCAAGCTTTAATCAAGGATTTTAGCTAAACGACTGTCAACGAAACTTTTAATCATGGATGACGATTTGTTCTCAGTATTAGGGGGACATTACCCCATTTTCAAAATGATTTACTTTGTCAAAAATTAAAGTCAATGGGTGGTTTCTCAAATGTTAAGGGAGTCCCCCTGTCCCCCCGGATCGCCGCCCATGGTTTAAATAATTTACTTCGTTTGTGTCCCTACCATTTCAAGCCTAAATCATTTTTCCTAAGTCTGAAAAATTTTCTCTTCACTAAAAACATACTCGAAATTTAAGTTGTGTGGAACATTTTCATTGAAGATACCAGAAATGACTGAATGATAATAGTTGCGTCCAATAACGACATACGTCTAAAATTTTACTTTTTGTGACGACTAGCAACGAAAAGTTAGCTATTCAAAGTTTGTCTATTTTTAGATAGAATTCTCTTCAAATGGCGTAATTCAATAGATATTTTGTTATATAAAGTCGTCCGCACAATAGGTTCAAATATTATTAATTTAGATAAAGCGAGTTTTATTGTAAGTATCTTCATCTCAGAGTATATCAGAGAATATCACAATGATAACGGTAAACGCTATCAAACATACTAACGTCATCGAAACCATTGTAATCTCCTTTTAGATTAAAATTGGAGCAATTTTTATACCACCAAGCTGCATTAAGTAAGTTTAGTACAGTTTATGCTAACATGGGAGTCGTGGTCAGCATCGAAGTGCTGAAACTTTGGTTCCTGTGAAAATCTAGGAAGTCGTGACCTGTCAGGAAGTGATAATGAACAACTTTAATTTCGCAGCGTTTAGTGTATAATACATGTGTTAGGCAGAAGCACCCTCTCTAATTCCTCTTTGAAGTATCTGCTGGGAGTTGACCCCAGGATGAAATATCCCTCTCAATAATTTTTCATTACGTGTGACAGCACAACTGTTGCATAATTACCACACAAATAAAGCAGGGAGTTATCATGTATGAATAATCAATCTTCAAGTAGTTACGTGATACCATTCCTATATGAAAGTAACTGGGTATGTTCGCTCAGAGGTGTGGATCTAGGATTTTACAACAGTGGGGCTAATTTTGTGAGGACGAAGGTCAAACCATCGAACGACAAATGTGTGAACCTTCCTTGGGTAAGGTTTGTGGGGAAAATAAGATACTGTAAAATGGTTATTTCTGGTATCTAACAGTGGAGATAGGCAACCATAACTTTCTATTGCAGTTTTGGGATTGTCTCAGACAGAAGATGATATGGGGGTGGGTAGGTGGAAGAGAGCTGGAGCCATAACATGTCCCCATCTGGATCCAAACCTGAAACTAAATATCACTAATGGATGTCTTTTAAATTGTTAGGCTCTAAAATACGAATGGACATGGTCGAAATCAAGTGGTGCACATAAGAATCTGTTTCTGGATTCGTGGCTACCAACACTTTTGTCACCTACAACTAACCTAATGCGGACATTAACTTCTCCCTACAGTTACAGTAAGTCAATATGAAAGTTTTCTGTAGATAAAATGAACGTTCATCGTAGACCTAATTCTACAGTAAGCGTAAGGGCTCAGCCAGCTGCAACTATTTACTTGAAGGTTGCAGCAAGGCTACTGCACTTTGCAAACCTTTGTTTTGTGAACATGTTGATTGATAATTTGATATGACATGTTGTTTATATAAGGCAGTAAAACTTTAACTTATGTGTAAATCTAAATTAACTCTTTATTGCTGTAAAAAGTGTTATAAAGTGTTCTATTGGAGTAGATTACATTCTTGAGGATGTATTTAAATGAGCTAGAATATTTTCCCCAAACAATTACCCTTAAATGTCCAAAAATTGTGTAGTCTGAGGGTCACAAGAAAGCAAAATTCCACAATGGAGTAGTACATTGTGTAATGGATCATAAAATGTCATTTAAAATACATCTTGGTCTTAATCTGAGTTTCGGCAGAACCCTAAACAAAAGTTCGACCAAGTTCATCAGACCCTGACGTCTGTCACGCGTACGATTGCAATGTGTATAGCAATTAATAATTGGAAGCTTGGTGAACTATTGGTTAAGGCGGTTAGACTTGCTATCCAAGTATTGCTGGTTCGAGTCCTTCCCGGTTCATTACGTTGTGCCCTTGGGTAAGTTGTTTTATCTCAATTACCTCTCTCCACAAAGGAGTCAAAAGGGCACCTGTGAGGTAACTTTTCATTGGCGCTGAATATAGCTGCAGCTGATCCATCAACCCGATGCATTGTCTCGAGGATGGGTCACTGCTGACCAGGGCTAATATTAGTGAATCGCTTCGATATATCGGTGATAATGCGCTATATAATTCTCGAATATTGTTATTACTACTGATTGTAAGAACGTTGTAATCTAGAGGCACACGTGAGGAAAAGTGAATTTTGATACTCGCATCTACATTGACTTACCTGGCAAACTTCCAACATTCCAACGTACGATCCAGGCCCAGTTAATGGGTACCGAGTGCTCTTGTCACCTACTCGAAAGAGATTATAATGGGCAAATGACCGTGACCATAATTTGTTCATGAGGTCCATCCGCAGCTCATAAGCTTTTTGATTCGTCAGATACTTTTTGATTCGTCAGATAAGATATCTTGTCATTACCAAGCCAGAAATCATGATGCAAAAAATCAAAGCTAGTTCTGTACGTGTATCAGTCGCAATAAAAGTCCACACCGCTATCAACACGACGTTGGAAGACATTTCGTGTTATGATAAAAATATGTCGTCAAAGGCTTAGCCCATAGCTTGAGCATATTACGCTTGGATCGGCGGCCCCCACCTCAAGCGAAGAATCCACGATTTCAGGGTAAAACTATCGTTTATTAAGGTTAATTACACGTCATTGTTTACCACTAAGGGGAAATGTCAGGGGGAGTGACCTCCTTCCCTTCCAAATGTATTCACATACACCAACAGATGTTCCAATAGTACTAACAGTACCGTACCACTAAGTGCATCTCTCTGCATCTCTGGGTGATAAGAAAACTTACCAAAGACCAAAGGCCTAGTGATTCCTTGCCGAAAGAGGTGCTTTGTTACGCTGAGGTTCATCCCTGAATTTTTCACTTCTTGACTATACCTTTTTAACGTTGTTTCACAATTTGACCTCTGCTACCTCACATGACCTTTGAACCCACCGAAATCTGTATAACAAAAAACGAAAAAAAAAACTTGTCCTTGAAGATATTCAAACCCAGGCCGGATGTGTGAGAACGCGAGCATTAATCCACAACCCCATAAAAAAACTCGTTAAATTAAGGGCATGGTATTTCTAATCATCCTATAGTCACTGCATCCCTTACACGTGTTCATAACTAGGTAACTAAAATCAGAATTTTTACTGTAACAATTTGCGTGTGATAAATAAATGTTGTTCTATATAATTTTATTCATGGAATAGTACAAAAAAGTGAGCCTTAAAGAGGGCATGACACGGCCAAAATAACTTTTGTGTATTGCAAGATTGAATACAGTATGTTATAAATATAATCTCACACACAGTTAAAACCGGTACCATTCGTCATAAATGAAATTTGAAGAAAAACGTTCAAAATCCAATTTCGAAAAATGCCGCAGCAGGTCACAGGACTGTTATGACGCAATTGGAGGCACAAACACTGCGGTATTAAGGACGCGCATCTAGATGTGGAACTGATGTAACGCTTGGTAAAGTTATCATATCTTAGCAACTTCATGAAAAGGATTACATCACAATACCCGCCCAACATACAGAGCGCACAGCGTGGACCATGTTGGGGGCTTCGAAGCATATCATTGGCCAATGTGTTTGCGTGCATATGCCCCCGTGTTTTAGCTTCCCTGCATATAATAAACAGCTTTGTTTTTGTGCAAAAAGGACGCGGTCCGGGCGCGCTGTACAGAACAGCTATGAACATGTATGGACAGTCCATAACAAGCGCGCCTTTACTCAGTGAGCTGTTCAGTAACGTTGCTATTGTGAATGGTAAGCAGTCACCGCGCAACGACGCATAGTTCACAGTGTGGTCACTGGTCACGCGCGCTGCTGTAGTGTTGTAGCACAGGTGTTTGCAATGATGTACCCGCTAACACGCGTTAGCATGCACATGATTCGATGTGTAGAATGATGGGTGAGCTGCCTGGTACAGTGTTACTAACCGTGCCTCCAATGACGTCACGATCTTGAGACGCGCTCACATACGTTTTTTCGCTTTCGGATTTCAGATGGGCTGAGTCTGGCCTGTAACTGGAAATTCGCAAGGTCGTATTACTGTGTTTATGGACGTAATTTAGTCGGGAAAACATTCGCTTCATTTCAAGCTGTACCCAAAGAATATTTATCGAGAAACGTACTTTGGCCGTGTCATACCCACTTTAACTTTTCGTTAGTAACGAAACGACGGACGCAATTTGGAGGTACCGCCCAGTGTATATTTAGCTTGCGAAGTTTTCGCTGTATCACCGCTGATGACCCCACATGACCTTCGAGCTCCAACAAACCCATAGAGTTCCCCCTCTCTTGAAGTAGCACTCTACATACCAACTATAAAAAGCATCCATTATCACTGTCCTGAAATATCATATTTTTCAAGGTTTCGGTTTTTGGCCTTGATGACCTCAAATGAGTTCTGACCGCCACCGAAAACGACATGATTCTTCCTCTTAATATGATGAAGGTATATGCTGGGTATGAAATTGTCCATCATTGATATCTTGAGATATCGTGCTTTACAAGCAGTTTTTGAGAATTCAGTATGGTCACCTCCGGTGACGTCGTGACGTCAGATAACCTCTGACCTTTACCAGAACCTATGGGCTTCATTTTCTGCCTATAACGCATTCACATGTCAAGTATGGAAAGCATACATGCTTCCTACCTAGAGATATCGTGCTTAAAATGTTTTCGGTTTATGAGTTCTGTTGACCTCATATGGACTTAGACCTTCACCAAAAACAATAGGGATCTTTCTCTAAATACGATAATTCTATATTGCAAGTATGAGAATTATCCATCATTGCTATCCAGGGGCGTAGCGAAGGTGTTATCTTTGGGGGGGGGGGGTGGAGATTATGTTTTGCCGACGGATCTGGTAATGAGTACTACGAAAACAAGTTTTAACGGGTGGGGTCCAGGGCCCCACCTAAGGACTCCTGGTGGGGTCCAGCGGGCGCAGCCCCGGAAGCTGTGAGGTTTAAGTATATCTCTGGGTGAAAAATTAAGTCTCAGGATGGATATTCTTTACTTCATAATGCATCATCAAATACAAACTAGATCCCCACTAATTTTAATGTATTAGGCTATTCCTCTCGTCAGGCCGCTATAGTTTTAAGCGGTTGGGATGAAGAGGCCAGCCAGTGCTTTAGCTAGGACGTTTTCTCAATGCGACATTCACTGATCTGTGGCCTGGGGGAGGGGTCTAAGGGAAAGGGGTGTCCCCCTCCCCTTTGGAATTTTTTGGAATTTAAAAGGTGCCTAGATCGCAAATGGTGCAATATTTAAGTGGATTTCTGCCCTAATGAGGAACCTCAAAATTTACACCCGGGTATAATTTGCCTGTCAGATTTTTTGCGCGACATTTGTCGCCGTTTATCCGACATTGTCCCACATATGTAGGGGCTGGCTAAAACACTGGGCTGGCCTTAGGACCCCTGGTGGGGGTCCGGGGGGGCTTCGCCTCCGGAAGCTCTGAGGTTTTTGCATAATCTCCCTGTAAAAAATAAGTCTCATGAAGGATTGGTATATTTTGGTTCATAATGCATTATCCAATGCAAAGATTCCGAATGTTTTAGATTTCTAATGTGTTAGGCTATTCCTCCCGTCATGCCACTATACTTCAGGAGCTGAACCTTTCGTTCAGAATTGGAGCACTATGTGTTCAGCATTTGAACACTAGACGCGTCAGGCGTTCAACTTCAAATACGATAAGTGGATAGGCGTCCGGCTTTCAAAAAGGGAGAAAAAGTGTTTAGAATCTTAACACAAGCGTTCAAAATATGCTTTGGACGCCAGGATCTGAAGATGGGTTCTGTATCTGTTTCATTTCGGTGTTCAAAAGTTAAAAGCCTGAGATTGCAGTGAAGGGAAGACACGCGCGGCACGCATTAAGTTTTTCCCAGGATGTTTGTGGGTAAACCGGATCCTCAGAAGTTTGCAAAATGTGTTTGAAGTCAAGGTTAGGGTTTCGAAGACGGGCTAAGGATACCCTCTCTATAGGTAATCGGGTGCTGTTCCCCATGGTGATGATAAAAGTGAGGAATAATGTGCAGAAAGTGGTTTTTCAAGAATGTCGTATGACCCGAAATAGTGCACCTATACGGGAGCCGTTAATTCCCTTTCTTTTGCCGAGTTCCCGACGGACTCAGTCACTCGTCCAATTACACCGACGGCCATTGATACGGCGGTATAAGGCCGTCGGATGCTATAATCAATTTGCCGACGGGCCTTCACCTTGAATGGGCCAATTAGATGAAGAACCGAAAATCAGACTGGCCCATTCTCTCTTTCTCTTTTTATTCTCCGTCTTCCCTTTCCCTCCCTTCCTTTCCCTTTCTTTTCCCTTCTTCTCTCTTTTTTTCTTCCTCTCCTCTTTTCCTTTTCTTTTCCTTTCCCTCTCCTCTTTTTGCCGACAGACCGAAAATTTGCCGACGGGCGACCAAATATTGGGGGGGGGGGTGACACCCCCCACACACCCCGCTCGCTACGGCCCTGTTGCTATCTTGAGATGTCGTGTTTACATGCCAAGCGTCACAAACACACACACACATACAGTCGCGGGATTGCATAGATTAATTTCGCCTTCGGCAATGAATCAAAAAGTGCCTTTCCAAGTGGAACATTTACAGGCAGATTGCTTTACAGTTTGATAGTATTTTCAATTGGCTACTGTCTGTGTGTAAAAACTTACTAAAGTACTCATAGACAATGTAAAAGAAAAGCTAAAAACGACATTAATGTTACAAATAACACTTTGATTGTCGATCTTGAGAATTTGAAGCAGATATGTGAGTAAACTTGCCACGAGTTAGCACGGGTACAAGATTCGTATCTATTGTTGTGAGCTCGAGTAGGAGTACACGTATTTTCACGAGTATGAGCACAAATCGGTGAATTGACATTTTTTATGGGTCAATGTGCATAGCCTACATGTAAAACCTGTGAGTACGAGTACATTTATACAAATTTATTCTCATGAGAAATACATTTTGAGAATTGCACAGAATTCTGTTAATGGTAGACAGAGTCGTCCCTGTAATATTGACTTTCGTTTCAGCCATCTCGACTCTAGAGACTAAAAACGAGTACAGAAAGAGTAGTAATCGTAGTATCATCTTGTCTCTCTTTTTCGCCAATGTCCTCTTTACGATAATGCGAAACATTTCCCTCGATCTCCCTGCGACTGAGAGAAAGCTCCACATCCAGAACTACATGAATAGACTACAGATTAGTGGTTACTCCAAGACTGAACGTTTTGAGATATATACCAGAGCAAAAAATCGGTATGACAATTTAATAACTGAGTACCAAGAAGGGAAAGTCCCCATGTATAGACCTAAATTTTGGAAACAATCTCAAAGGATCAGAGAAAAGTCTGGCAGGAAATATGGTTGGTTCCATAAAGGTTGTAATAATGCTGAGGCAGTGATGTTTGTTGAGAGTACACCCAATAGTGAATTACAAAGGGAGATAAGTAAGATTTTGAGAAAAACTGGATTAAAAGTAAAAGTGGTAGAGAGATCAGGGACCAGACTCCAACAAATTCTCTGTAAGTCTAACCCCTTCAATGTTAAAGGAATGTGTTTAGATCCAGACTGTGTGCTTTGTAAATTCAACCCGGGTATTTGCAAGAAGAGGGAAGTGGTGTACTGTATAGAATGTGCTCAATGCAAAGGAGGGTTCAAGTATGTAGGAGAGACTTCTCGAAGTTTAGGGGAAAGATTCATGGAACATTTTAAAAATACAAACGATGTCAATTCGGTTTTCTACAATCATAAAATAAATATTCATGGAGGACAAGATTTGAAATTTAACATTACTATTATTAATTCCCACACTGGGGACCCTATGCGCCGCCAGGTAGCTGAAGGTGTCTCCACAGAAACCATCAAACCCTTACTCAACAGAAAAGAAGAATGCTCTACTGGTAGACTTATTGTTAGAACCCAACAACCATAACCCCCCACCCTGCCCTGTTACGTAGCACCTCACCCCTTTGTTAGAAATAGGATTAACGTTAAGATTAGCTATTGTAAGGCTTAGCCAGAAAGCTGCTACTGCGTTACTGTTAACCAGTTGTATATATGTACATATAAATGAATTCTAGTTCTGACTGTCAGTATGACTTCAAGAGAGACAAGATGATACTACGATTACTACTCTTTCTGTACTCATTTTTAGTCTCTAGAGTCGAGATGGCTGAAACGGAAGTCAATATCTCATGAGAAAACATACTGGCAATTGCACCAAAACATAGGGTACAAGTACTTACCCACAACAAATATGGTGTACTGGATATTTAAGATCAACCAGAAAGCCAAAAGTATTAGTGATTCCTTCATTATCTTTAAACATATTTTTAAGTACTTCTTTTGCTTTCCGGACTTCCAAATTGACAATATATTGACGGTATATTGAATAAATTGACGGTATGACAAAACTATATCAAGTATGAAGGATTTCTATCATTTACATCTTGAGCTATAGCGTTTACAAGCAATTTGTACGGTCTTAATTCGTTGTTTCCATTGTTTCCGGTGACCTCAAAATATAACATTTGACCTCTGCCATAAGCAACGGGGTTCATCTGCTGACTATAACACAACCACACGTCAAGTATAAAAAGTGCCCATGCTTCCTTCCCTGAAAATTCATTTTTACAGTCCTCTTTTTTACTCAGGTGACTTCTCACGACCTCTGACTTCTACCATAAATATTAGTTTTTCTCTCAATATGATAATTTTATACAATGTTTGAAAAGTATCTACCATTCCTATCTTGATATATTGTGAATATGATGGTTTTATTGTTATCTTCTCGTGACCTTACATGACCTCTGACCTCTACAAGAAACGATAGTCCTTCCTCTCAATATGATAAATCTATGTTACAATTTTGAAGTGTCCATCATTCCTATGTTGAGATATCGTGTTTGCAAGCAATTCCCAAGGTTTTTGAAGTAAGTTCTTTCTTCCCTTACCTCAGATGACCTTTCACCTCGACCAAAAACAATAGGGTTTCCCTTCTGACTATGAAGCATTCACGTGCAACATGCCAAGTATGGAAAGTATCCATACTTTCTACCTTGAGATATCGTGTTTACAAGGTTTTTGGTTTCTGACCTTTGTCGACCAAACATGCCGACCTCTGACTACCACCAAAAACAATAGTGTTCTTACTCTTAATACAATAAATCCATCTACGAATTATATAAAGTATCCATCGCTCCTATTTTCGATATCGTGTTTACAAGCCAAGCTTCACAAACACACATATACATACATATATACATATGTCACATACACATGGTATCGTGACTGCAATGATTCCTTTTGCCTTTGGCAAGGAATCAAAAATTAAATTAGTCAAAATTCGGATGGTGGGAAAGGACACCTGCTACAGGCAAAGTATGTAAATACCCTGTATTAGGTCAGGTGTTCTGACTTACAAGATGTTTAATATATATTCATGAAGTTTTATTTCACTTCATTCGTTATTATGATATTTATTGAACTTGGTTTACGAGGGCAACTCAATACACCCTTGATGTCAAACAAAAACTCTGTAAAATACGAAATTTGTCGAGGAACACCTGTTGGTAAATTAAGTATAATTAGGGGATTGTAAACGTTTCGAGACGACAAGTATATGGTAAATTTAGAAGACTTATTCAACCATGCCAAGATGATCCCACAGAACTGATGGTCGTAAGAGTTGGCAATGAATTAGGAAAGTCTGGCAACGAATGGGAAGATATGCCCTTAACTGCCACTTTATTTTATGGACTTCTCAAGGTTGACTGGTACTGGGTATATTATGACACGGGTTTCTTCAAAAGAACACCTTTGTCAATAATATTATTGAAAAATTCAGATTCTAAGGAAAATTTACACCTTCCTCGATCAAAATTGTGTCAAATTCAAGTCCCCAGAACGTTATAATGATAAAAGAGAAGTAAGCAATAAATCTCACTAACTTAACACTTGTTCGACTGCTATTAAACTTACTCCCTGCCGTCAAGAGAGTTGGCACCACAGATTTCTTTGGTTGCCAACCACTTGGTAAATAAAATGGAACATCAAAAAACGATTTGCTAGGTCAATACAACTCAAGTGAGGGAGTAGGTGCAACTAGAGAACGCGTCGTTTATGAGCTCTGCTTTATGACTAGATATATTTTAGGCTGACGGGTATTTTATTGGTTTGTACGACTGTGTCTTCTGTGGGATCAACTTCTAATGATTCCTAGACTTCCTAGACTTCGTTTACTTTATCCTTATACTACTCTATATCTTACTATGTTAAGTTACATCTGCTATTCAAGAGGATTTACGTCTTCTTAAAATTAACAGTTCGTGTGAGATGAAGTGTTGATGTATATTTATATAGATACATTAGATAAATTGGTGTGTGATGTGTCGTAACTTGCAGTGTACAAGAGGTGGGTAAAGAGAGTATCATATAAGCGCATATTCTGTTTTTTGTGTAAGAAATTAAACAGTATTCTGCCGTTTCATGCAGGGTGAGGGCAACTCTCCTTCCTCCTGTGGCTACGCCCATGGTTGTTGTCACCCATTTTGATGCTTATGGTTTTATCTGGTTCTTTCAAAGCTAATTGGAAAAATTAAAGGGAAACTGCAGTCAAACGAAATAGTTTAGTGTACCCCTGTATCCTAATTCATGAATTGCTCTGTTTAAGTCATGTGACGATATTTTTGTACTGACTTGTTCAACTCATGCAGAATAAATTACTTGGTTTACTTTTGATATGAAGTATTCTTGTTTGGATAGTCATAAATGATATCTGTAAAGGAAGTTAAGGTATAAGCGGGAAGTTTGTAAGATTTAGCCAATGTTTAAAAAGAATCTGAGGAGACTGCTTTTTTCCTTAAATTAGGTTTCAATTATTTCAGTTAGGACGCCACATTTTTGATGGGAAAAGTCTCATGAACCACAGACAGGTGTTTTAAACAGTTTTTTGTCGTTGGATTCTTATATCTAAAACTGGAAATGACTGAAGGGTGCAGCGGCATGGCCCTTCTTGAAACCCTGATTGTGTATAGGGCAACACCTTGTTGAAAATATTTCATGGACATAAAGATGTCGCACTGCATAAAATGGCAAGATTGCACGAGAAATGTTTCTATGTATAACTATTATTTGTCTCGATTGTCAGGTTGAAGGAAATCACATACCACCATTTTGAATTTCAATATTTTTCTGGTCCAGGGCCGTCGCGACCGGGGGTGTGGGGGGTATCTCATCCCCCAAAGTTCGTCAGAGCGACGATAGTCGGAAAATCTGAAATACCAGTTGGAATTTCTGATATCTCAGTCTAGCACATTTTTCCGGCTAAGCCTATGTCAACTTTGTACATATTTTTCAACTAGATCAAGTGAGAATAATACCAAACGTTATTTTCCTCGCGTAAAATCGAATCAAAACTGTCCTATTTTTGCAAATTCTTCTCAAACCATCAAAATTTTCGCGCTCTTCGCGCGCTTCAAACCTTACCTCAGTGTTGTTCTTATTATCAATATTTTCCGATAGCAACTTTCGGAGAAGCACAACATCAGAAGTTGAAAGCTGTTTACAAATTACCAGGTAGAAGACTGGCTTTTTGAGTGGCATGTTGGTTTGTTGGGCAATTAAAAGTATCTCGAAGCAGATTGTGAATGCAGGTTTTGTCATGGAAATCTTATCTAATGAAAACTCCGGCGCGCTTCGCGCGCATACGTCACGATTTGCAATCAATCTCATGAACATTATTAAGGTGATTATACCATGCACAGTACTACGGGGGGTAGGGGCTTTAGCCCCACAAAATTGGGCAAAATTTTACATAGACTAATATTGGTGAAGACATAGGTATACTCATAAAATTTTCCAAATGTCTATTTATCTGGCCCGTAGCCAGTAAGTTCTGTAACGATTCTTTCTATAACTTCAAAAATATTTCGCGCGCTAGGCGCGCTTTCATCTATAGTCCTATCTAGTGGTAACGCCCCCCGTTTCAAACACATTGGATTTACTCAACGCTTCCACAAATATTGTTCTTCCGTGTAGGCGTTATTCTAGAGAAACACGAAAATGCATCGTTGCGAAGTTCTTTCCTCTTTTTCGTAACTTTTGGAAGATTTTTTCTTCAGCCTCGCCATCGTGGCAAACGTATATTGTAAGAAAAAGATTTTTCAGTTTCATAGGGGAGTCTTAATGGGTAAGATAAAGAATGTAATCCCCAACGACGATCATGCAGTCGCCCCAACAAATTTCAAGGTTTTGCCCAGTTTCTTCACTTTTTCAACTTTTCTTAATGAAAACAAAAATGTGAAATCTTTTTTCAATATAACCCTAACTTTGTTTCGAGTTCACAACCCATTGCACCTGTCGGGACTTCGAGTAGCTGGCCCCCAGTCAGGGCGCTTCGCCCCCATGTCGGCAAATCAAAGCATCACCCCTGGCTGGGCCTGCATGCAGGTTTTTTATTTTGGCATTGAAGTATACCACCAAATTTCGGCGCGCTTAACGCGCAATCCTCACAATCCACGTTGTATCACTTATGAACATTATAAGCACAAACGTACCAGTGAACTTTTATAGCATAAACTAGGTGTACAATCCGAAACACGCTTGTTAGTCCTACACCCTTTTGCTATACCTGTGTGGAAGGTCTAATATCACCTTTCTGTACCTATACTCTCCCTCCCGCCCATTCCCCATTGCTGGGAGCTGTTCATGTTTGTCTGGATTTTTGTTCAAAATTAGTAAAGATACGACAGATGTAAAGTGCTTGACGTCATACTCTATATTATTATTTAGATGTCAGGTAATAAGCATTATTGCCCCCATTTTATATAATTGATCCAGAGCTTCCAGGAGGCCCTATACAGGTATATACCAGCCTTCGATGCCCGAATAGAAGGCAGTAAAGTTGTCAAAAAGGGGTGCTTCGGAAGGTTCGTTAACAACTTATTCTTCTCTTATACAACCATACATTCTGCTTTCACCTTATCAAATCATAGAATTCACTAAATTATGGACATTTTCCAGCCTTATATGATCAGTTCCAAAATATCCCAAAGATAGCACCATTTTGCATCTAAGCAACCTAAATTAACGAAAATTTCTCAAAGGGGAGGGGATAGGGACGGCACTTTTATGTAGTAACAAAGGAAGGAAAGCCACTGCTGCATATAAAATGGTGCAATTTACGCGTCACCATTCAGATGGAAAAACATCCATCCAGTCGGAATTGGGGGCCTTCACGCCCCCCAAAGATATGACCCTAGCTACGGCCCTGTTCTGGTCCACGGACCAAAAATTTACCTAAAGTATTTTGAGTACACAATTATTTCTACTTCTACCGAAATTGAAGAGTGGTCATGCAGCCATAATATTACACGAAATACATCTTTGTATAAATATCTTGGTTTCTAAATGCCAGTACATCGCATCAAACAGTGCTGAACCCCAAACTTCCCTCGGTCCAGCCTTCCCAGACTTGGCACTTTAAGGTTAGAATTTTGCCCTAATTACGAAGCTATCTTCCTTTCCATAAAATTATAGATCCACACCTGAAATCGTGGGAAAAGGTCCTCACAAGATGAGTAGTTTGGAATAGAGATTAAGTTTGAGTGAAAGTTCCTCATTGGAACAGTAGGCCAGTCTTACTAAAGAACTTGCTTTGCACATGTCGTGCAATCTTCACGTGAACTTAAATGTTATTACAAGTCATAATTTACCTCATTCTTGCCAAGTACGTTCAAAGAAGCTTTTGCCAATCTCATGCTTGTCTCTCTCGTTTTCAATAAATTTGACAATATTCTCTCATATTCGTTTTTAACGACCGATTGACTCGTCGTGGTTTGTGCAATATGTTGACAATGTGATTGTAACCAAGAAACATTTTAAGTTGTTTGTCATTGGCAGCAAAACATTCAGCAAGCTACAGTGGGAGTATGTAGAGAAGGGACAAATATTGCAGTTTTGGTCGATATACAAGCATAGCTGTAAAGAGGGGGTGTTGGAGTTAAACAATCACAGCTGTAAAGAAGGTGTTGGGGTTATACAAGCATAGCTGTAAAGAAGGTGTTGGGGTTATACAAGCATAGCTGTACATAAGGTGTTGGGGTTATACAAGCATAGCTGTAAAGAGGGTGTTGGGGTTATACAAGCATAGCTGTACATAAGGTGTTGGGGTTATACAAGCATAGCTGTACATAAGGTGTTGGAGCGTTCCGATCATCTAACACCGCGTATTTGTGTGGATCCTGCCTCCACGTTTAACAAAACTGTCGACGTAGTCGTGATATCAAATTTGAAATTCTCAGTTTTGTTTGCAGACTAATTTTTATCTTCCAATTTCACGACAGGGTGAGAGCACATTTTAATTACATTTGTTTTGTTTCATTGAAAAAACAGCCCCACGTAGGACCGTCTAATAAAAAAAAAAACAAAATCGAAAGATCAGTTCAAAACAGATTGTGTGGAAGGTTTAAATGTTATACATTTAATCCATACAAATAATTTAGTCCTTACAGATAATATAGTCCTTACAAATAAGTTCAGAATTTTTTTCAGATAAACTACCACAATTGCAAAGATACTGTTCTGATTTTTTTTCCTGAAGCAGAGAAGTTACTGTAGATAGTTGGTTAGTTAGTTAGTTAGATGAGGTTTAACGTCCCAGTTTCCAACCCTTTGGTTCAAGTCGAGAAGACCACGGCCTTTTTTCCAGTTGTGGCTCACTGACTTGTTTTCCCTACTCCATCGCTTATGCTGAGCACCAAGCACAAAGGCAGTAGGAAGTTACTGTAGAACTGGAAGCAAACTTGAATAAAGCTTCAAGTGCATACCACTGTCTAGCTTCCCTTGCAGAAGGGTGCCAAATGCCATTACAAAGAACTTCCTTGGTAAAAGTTCTATAAAAAGGCCTATTTCATTTTGAAAAAGTGTGTAAAACTGTGGAAAACTATTGCGGAATGTGCAAAGACTGATTTTTGCATAACAACGTGTGTTATAGAAAAAACGGTTGATACACATTTTCAAACGGCCATGCATTCACCACAGGTTAAACATGAGGGAATGTGTGAAAAATCAAAAACAGGTGTTGGCACATGCTACATGTGGCAAACCGGGGTAAAGGTAGCTAATGTGTGGAAATGTGTGGATAGGTGTTATAATTTGATTTTATAATTTAATTAGCTTTGTCTGTTACTCTTTTGCCACAGTGTCAACTTGGCACAGTTTTCCCAGTTGGACACAAATGATCATGTGTGGTAATCATGCATGTGTCAAATTGGTTTGAATAGCCACATTTCACACCTTTCATGATCACATTTTCCCTATAGCATTTTCATATTCCCTGCAACATATAATTATGTGTGTTCACATGTGGCATGCCACACGGTTTTTGTAAGGGTAGCAATTCAGAGTTCCATAGGAGTATGAAGTGGGAATCTGGGGTGGCTCCCCGCGCAAAACAATTTTTTGTTTCTGGTCAATAAATGCTATTTACAGGGAAATTATCATGATTGTTTAATTTGCGCTTAGAGAAAATTTCAAGGCAAACGCCTTCTGCCCGTTGTCAAATGTCTTCTGGTACATATGCTATGCTATGCTGGTTTATTAAAAGTGACGACTAAATCTCTTCTGTTGGTATGAGTGTCTTATTTAAGGCTTAGGAATGGGATCGACATAGGACTACACGGCAAAGAGGTAATGATGTTTTGGAATTTGTTTACCCCTTGTGCTAGCCTTTTTCATTTCTAATTTTATGCGCCTATTGGAAAGGGTGCTGCATAATAATTTAATATTATAACAACCTTGACAAGTTAAAATATGTACTCCCTTTAGTACCCTAACATTCAATTATTCATTAGTTAAGTCAGCTATGCTAGATTCTCATTCAGATTCCAATTACCACAAATTTTTGATTGATTCATTATTGCATTTATTTACAGGGCCTATATCGGACGTATCTTCATCTCGGTGAACTTGATACCACATTGGATACCGTACACATGATCCCAGAGGCAAATGCCTGTCTTGTCCTGAGGCTCATATTCTCCATTGAAGTTGGAATAGTAGCAGTGGTCGTACCACCAACCGCCGTGCATTTCTCTACCACAATCACGACTGTTGGTATTGTCATTGTCTTGGTCGAACGTGGTGAAGTGTTGACCTCTGTGAGTTTCCATGTAGTCCCTTCCTGTCTCAAAAACACCAAAATATCGATTTTTTGTTTGAAATTAATCCATTTTATTCATGCACATGCAATAAATATATATTTCACATTGAAGCATATTGCACTACACCATGCTCAGAAGCCTTTGCTTCGTGAATTTGATAGTTATACTTGTGAAATAAGATAAGTTTTTTCAGATAATGTTACTGGAATTTTCGATCCTTTGAAAATAAATACACGTACGGTTCTATGAAGGTAAAATATTTTGTGGATTATTTGGTCAAGGATTTTAAGGAATCACATTGTCTTGAAATTTGTGAAGATAGCGTTTTTGTGGGCCAGTCAACACTGTAAAAACAGTTGGGTAAAAAATTCACCACCACTAGGCACGGATGTAAAAACAAAGCCAAAGCCTGCGGGGCAGGGGGCACCTACCTCCTGAGATTTCCAAGTCGTAAATGAAAGTTGGCCTACTTGAGAAAAATATTGAAATGCTGAAAATTTCACTGTCCAAGTTATTATTTCAAAATCTGGGAAATCGCATATAAGGGTTCCTTTTCTTCCTAAATTTTCCCGAGGAGGTCCCCGGACCCCCGCCGTGGATGCATTCTTCTGCAGGTTACTCCTCCTGACCAATGAACCATCTTCCTCCTAAAACAATTTATCGCTTGAATACACCAGCATATATGCTGGCTAAAGAAAAAAATAGCCTATGATTACCTTTAATTATAGTTAAACTCAATGAGCTGGTAAAAGAATCTTTTCATTTAAAGGGCATAAGCAGTCGTCGCAAACTTATTTTGAAACAACAGTTAAATCTTTCAAATGTACTCTTATTTCACTTCAAGTAGCTTTCTTGATATGTTAGAACATAAGTATTGCATATTTAAGGTAAGCCAAGGAGTTACTCTGTACGTAGATTTCGCCACTCAGTGAGAAACATATTGTTACATGATCCTCAAAAGCCATTCATGAAATAAGATACCCGTGTAAACTCATTCAACTCCATTTTCTCTTTAAATCAAATCTAACTTTTCTTCTTGAAATCTGAATTTGTTTCTAAAGCATGAAATCTAAAAGTAAAGATTGTTAAGATACAACTTTTAAGTCTAAAATGTGTCATCCCCCCTACGGCGCTACGGCTCCGCGCCCACCGATGGTGGTGTACCAAGAGCGCTATAGGGAAGCCCCACCAGTACCAGCCTTGTAGAGATGTCATTCCACAGAGAAAAAAATCAATATACATTCCCTTCAATAACACCTCTACCAAAGAGAAAAATCACTACAAAATGAGGATTCCTAAACATATAATCAATTCAACGCTTTACGAAGCTTACCAAAGATAGCACCGTTTTGCATCCAAGCCACCCAGAAATATAAAAATTTCTCTCAGAGTATACTGTGATAGAGTGTCACCCCCTCTTCTTAGAGAGTACCTCTTGACTTACGCCTAGGCTAGCCAAAAATAGGAAGAATATCACTAAATAATGACACTTTGTAAATATAATCAGTTCAAGGCTGACATGCACCCCTTCCCTCAGCACCCTTTCACAGGATGGCACTCATGTTCAGGTGAAAATAGGAAGGGTCCTCCGGGATGTCAACTGTCTATAGATACGCCACTTGGTGTTCCTCTTAGCTAGAGCTATGAAATACCCCTTAAAGATGTAAGAGTGCAGCGCTAAATTAAATACTTCTTGTTTGTCGAGCGAACAGAATCCAACAACTTTCCATCAAGCTTTTCCATACCACCCAAAGTAATTGAAATCAAATATAAATTTGTTTGTTATGATCTGCAATGATACAGAGGACGATATATAGCCTAGTATTTAACCTTAGAAAATCCTG
The DNA here is from genome assembly GCA_029531755.1 of Holothuria leucospilota. Lineage (NCBI taxonomy): Eukaryota > Metazoa > Echinodermata > Holothuroidea > Aspidochirotida > Holothuriidae > Holothuria > Holothuria leucospilota. The sequence goes on along the minus strand of CM055980.1, from coordinate 37,623,006 downwards.
GAAATATTTTATTTCAATGTGTCGAAAAAGACCACTTGCTGCTCGACATTAAAACACAAGTACGACAAAGTCTAAATTGTGAGAAGTATCTAACCTTTGCGTTTGCAATTGATTGTCTGACGCCCTCAGACTAATAATTTTGATGTGTTTTGTCTTTCTTTGGCACACCGTAAAATATCACTTACATTACTTCATAAGGTTGAAAGGTACATTGCACTGATTGGAACAGTTCTGAACACAGGCATTGTTATAACGATCATGATTGGACAAATTTAACTACAGAATTGGAAAAGTAGCTCCATCACTTTCTTAGTTTGTCAGTCATGAATATTAAATTTTTAAACAATGCGTAGTCTTAGCAATTTTAATTCTTCTCGTCCAGTAGCTTATATCTGTATTTGCCTACTAAACGTATTGTTAAAACAAGCTTCAGTCGACGAATTAAGAGAATAAAAGGTTAACTTAAAGTCATTGAAGTTATGTGCGAAGAATTAAAATTAATATCAGTTACTGACACTGGCATTTTGTGGAATCTCTTACTTCTTTGTAAACATTATAACGGTACACAGACTTGACTTACTGTCCCTGAATTTGTTTTCTAAAACTACTTGCTGTTCGTTAGTATTAGCAACTTGAGTACACCGATGTGTTTTCTTTAAAATGTTGGAGTCATGTGAGTTCAACTTACCTGAAACACTTCCTATGTTTCCTTCATACGATCCAAGTCCAATTAACTTGTACAGAGTTCCCTCGTCGCTTATTCGAAACAGATCATATCGCGCATACGACGATGAGCCAGATGTGTTGATCAGATCTATCCGTAATTCATAGTCTTTTTGGTTCGTAAGATAAGATAACTTCTCGTTACCAAGCCAAAAATCTCGATGCAGAAAACCGAAGCCATTTTTGTAGTCGTTCCAGTTACGATAGAATTTTACACCTCCATCCATACGACGCTGAAATACCTTTAAAAGAAATATCAAACTTGCATTTAAAAGATATGCACGAGACATTGGCATCAACAACCATTTCAAAATACTGTGGGTTTTTTTCTAAAGATGAAAGTGTTCTTTAATCAGTCGTTCTTCCGGAAGTAATTTATGCTGTGTTTGTGGAGTATCGTTTCATTTTGTAATCAGACAGCCTAAAGATTCAGCCATTCTTTGCCGAAAGAACAATTTTGTTTTGCACAGAGGTTTACCCCTTAAACTTCTTTCTTGAGATATTAAGGTTTACGATGTTTTCTCAACTGGACCTCTGGTGACCTCACATGACTTTTGACCTCCACCAAAAAGAATGGGTGTTTTTGTTAACATCGTGGATCGTTCACATGCCACTTATTTGATCCCTCACACGTTAAAACAAGATTTTCACAGTTTGACGTCAAATAACTTTCGACCGCCACCAAGCAGTTGACTTTTTAAACGATACAAAATGAACAATATGGAAGCATCCACATTCTAACTATGAGATCCATCAAGATTATCCTTTCTGAGATACCGTGTTAACAAGGTTTTTACCATACGGCCACTAGTAACTTTAAATCAATTTTCACTACCACTTAAACAGAAAGGGGTTTTAGTTGTGATCAGTATGGGGCATCCACATGCTACGTATGAGAGACCTAAATGTTACCGCGTCCTTGAAATACCATATTTACAAGCAGTCTTCGAGGTGTTCGTAGTTTCACCGCCGGTAACCTTAGATGGATATTGAACACTATCGAAAACAACAGCGTTCTTTCACTAACAAAGCATCCAAATTCAAAATATGAAAAGCATTGATGATTCCTGATTTTGAGATATCATTTCACGAAGTTTCAGTTTTTGACCTCTGGTGACTTGAAGTGACCGCCTACCTCCACAAAAAACAATGAGGTTCTTCGTCTTAATATGAAAAGTCTCTATCCCAAATGTGAAAGTATCCATTATTTCTAGTTTAAGATAAAGTGCTCACCAGCAATTTACAGGGATTTCGAAGTTTCACCTCAAGTGATCTCGAATAACCTTTTTCACCTACCAAAAACAATGGGATTCATCTACTGACTATAACGAATCAGCATGCCCAGTATGACAAGTATCCATGCTTCCATATTTTGAGATATCGTGGGGAAAAGGTTGTCGAATTTTGACTTCTGGTGACCCCAGATGACCTTTTAACTCCACCAAAGTATTGGGGTTTTTTCTATCAATTTGAACATCTATACCACAGGTATGCAAAGCACCCATCATATTCTTATCTTGGTATACTTGTCTTTACAAGCTAAGCGTCACAAACACACACACACACACATACTTGTAAATGCTGCCAAACGGGGACCCCTTTATGTTACCATTCAACCGTGGACGTCCATAGAAAAACCTTGTAGCATGTATACTGATAGAAAAAGATGTGCTTTGCAACAGCAAAAAACGAGGGCGCTCAAAATGTTTTCAATCAACATAGACTTATCTTTTTGTAAGTGTGTACATGATTTTGCATAGGTAACCGTGGACGTAACAGGATACACACGCATACCTGCAAACGAGGACGTACCACAACACTACCTAAATGGGGACTGTTCCTATATTTCTTTGGAATCAATAGACATCTTCATTGCTGCATCATATAGCACAAAGAGGCTATTTAAAACCACTGTTTCAAACGGGGACGGTCCCCAATTACAGTAGTGTCCCCGGTTGTCAGGTGTGTATTCACATTTTCGTCCCCGGTTGGCGGCATTTGTCGACTCATAACCGTATTCACACAGATACACACACACATACACATGCACTCGCCAGAGTGATAGATTACTATCGCCTTTGGCAAGGAATCAAAAGGAAAGTAAGAATTTTTAAGTTTTCAAAATACACTTTTTTGAAGATTCTTGACTTAAATATTAACCAATATTGGAAGGAATCTGTGAATTCATTCGCCTGGTCTGAGTTGAAAAGAATTGTCACAAACCTTGATAAAGGCCTGTACCCTCTCCTTAAGGAGTCTTTACATGTAATCGAATAGTTAGCTCAGGTAGCTACCCACCAAATTTAAACTTCATCGGTGTTACTGTAAAGGAGGAGTTCGCTACACACTTTTTTCCCAAAATTTAGGCAAAATTCATCTTTTATCTACATTTTGACCGTTGCCCCACTCTCAGCGACGAAAAAGCCTTTTTCAAAGTTTAATTTTGTCAGTCCTCGCTTACCATGTGGTTTTATTACTTTTTCTAACATACTGATAGGCAAGTAATGGCAAATAAGTCAAATTACGTATGAAAAAGTTTTCATATCCAGATACTTGTCAACCAGCTTTGAAGTTGATGAAAAATGGTTTGAGAGGAGTTGACGATGACCTTTTTCACAAAATTTTGGTGAAGTTGACTTTCAACTACATTTTGACCTTTAAACTCGCATCTTATCAACCAAAAAGTATAGTTTTAAATTAAGACATATAAAGGCAAAACGCAAATTTTAGCAAATTTAACCTTTGACCTTAAACCTGTGGTAATCAATTACGTATGCAAAAGATTTTACGGTATGGTCAGGAACCTACCACCAAAGTTCAAACTTCATAGGAGTTACTGTTAAGGAGGAGTTCGCGACAAACTTTTTCGCAAATTTTACCTTTGACCTACATTTTGACCTTTCAACCCTAGTTAACGAAAAATCATCCTACCAGTCCTAGCATATCATGTGGTTTTATTACTTTTCTAACATACTGGTAGGCAAATAATGACAAAACACCAAATTTTAGCAAATTTGACCTTTGGCCTATGGCGTCATCAATTTCGCATGCACGAGTTTTCATGGTCAGGTAGCTACCCACCAAGTTTGAACTTCATCGGAGTTACTGTAAAGGAGGAGTTCGCGACACACTTTGTCGCAAAGTTAAGGCAAAATTCACCTTTTATCTACATTTTGACCTTTTCCCCACCCTCAGCAACCATAAAGCACTATATAAAAGTTTTATTTTGTCAGTCCTAGCTTATGATGTGGTTTTATTACTTTTACTACATACTGTTAGGCAATAATGGCAAATAAACCAAATTTTAGCAAATTTGACCTTTGACCTATGACGTCATCGATGCCGCATGCACGAGTTTCTATGGTTGGGTAGCTACCCTTCATGTTTGAACTTTATAGGAGTTACTGTTAGGGAGGAATTGGGTACACACTTTGCAAAATTTTAGCAAACCTGACCTTTAACCCACTTCTGACCTTTGACCCCACCCCCAGCAACCAGAAATCACTATTTCAAAATTTTATTTCATCAGTCCTAGCATACCATGTGGTTTAGTTACTTGTTCTAAAAATGCTCCTAGGGCAAATGAATGGCAAAACACCAATTTTTGTCAAATTTGATCTTTGATCTCTGACGTTTGATCTACGACGTCATCCATTTACGCATGCACAAGTTCCCATGATAAGGAGTTCGCGGCACACCCTTTATCCATATACACATTCACACAAGCACGCACACACCTCGACACTCAACCACAGCTTCACATTTCTGATGTTAGTTGAAGTACAATATCTCATGTCTATATACATTACATGTATGGAGATGAGATTTAAAAAAAAACCGCATTTCGATTTTAATAATCGGTCAGATTTCTGAAATGTTAATGCAAGGGCCATGGTGTGTAGTGATGTCGTGCATTTATAATTGTTAATGACACCTATTTTAGGAATCCGGTTCACAAACAAGGGGACGGGGAGCAGACGCCTTTGCGATGAGAAAAAATTAAATTAAGACACAAAAACTTTTCCGACAATCGACCCCTTGCCTCCCAACCTTTAGTTATGCCACTGTATGACCAGACCACTCTGGCAATTCCCACCCGGACAATATCCCCACTCCCACACTCCCATGGTTAGTTTCCCCGGGACATTTCCCATTCCGGATATATTCCTCCCGGAAAATTCCCACTCATAGCGTTACGTGGGTACTGTGACAACGTTGTAGTTAACACAAAAAAGATTACAAGTTGTAGTTAAAGTTTATTACACACAAGCAGCTTCAGAATAAAGGTAACTGAACTGCACAAAGTTTGGGATACGAATCATATATTAAAAGAACAAAAACATAGTTTATAAAATTAAAGAGGTGAATTGGGGCAAGGAGCTGTCTGCGACTCAACTGCTTAAGTAGAACTACTTGACAAAGAAGAATCACTAGGGAGGGCTATGATTAAGTAACTTGGCAGAGGATGGGTTAACTCTATGGTTGAGCACGAGGGTTTCCTAGAACTAAAGTAAAGAGAAAGGATGATCTGGGAGGTTAACAAACTTGGATTCAGGACAAGAAGTATTAATCTTTCAGGACAAAGAGCACGGAGATTCTATGTTAAACTTAAAGCGATACTTTAAGGGATAACTTCATACCACCCCCATCACCTCCAGACAGCTTCTCCCACCAGAAAATTTGGAATTGTACTGGGCATTGTCCAGAGGGAGGAGGGAAGGGGGCAGTCGCCCCCTTGAGCATATTTTTGGTATTTTTAATGTTTTTTTTTTTACAATATTGCTAGTGTTTCCTTATTTATATGCGTTAAATAGGCCTGGGAAGTGCCATTTCCAGCGATGTGGGAGGCATTTTGGGTCAAAATCTTCTTGCGCTTTGCGCCAACTCATGGTGGCGCGGAGCGCTGAGAGTCTGTCTATGGGCTTCGCCCCTCCCCCTTGACAAATTGTTGTCTACGCCCCTGCCATTGTCCGGGGTGTAGTTAAAGAAAGAACTCTGAAGAAATCACTTCAGCATTTTAAAAAAGTGGGGCGAGTACCCTTACCCCCACACCAACTATCCCGCTTATGCTGCACTAGATTTTGAAGGTGTAGTCTTACCGTCCAACCACCGGAGTCAAATGTATTATCGCAATAAACTTCAAAAGGGTCAAGGTATCCATCTGGTTTGATCACAAAAACTCCGTCGGGAGGTCCATCGAAGCGGTCATACACTTCTTGGCAATCTCTCGGATAGTCAGGTTGTTGTTGGTTAAAAAATGAAACACCTGCATGTCAAAATTGATAGATGTTATATTAAATATCATTTAAACGTTATTCATACATTATCTCAGCTATACTAATCGATATAAAACAATGAATTCCTTTTGTAAGTAAAGAAATTGAATGTTGAAATAAATAATTTTCCAAAGTGATTTATGATCATTTCAGAAAATCAGCGTCGCATTTCATTTAAAACATGTAATTGCAAAACAATCGAAAGCGGCGTGTGACTCGTGTATGCCGTCACTCAGATCAGGGAGTTGCAACTCCCTGCTCAGATCAGGGTAGCTGAATAGGAGATCAACCAGAAAGCACAAAGGCTTAGTGATTCCTTGCCGAAAGGAAATACTTTGTCGCACTGAGGTTTATCTCTCAAAGTTACCCTTCTTGAGAAATCATGTTTTATCATGTTTTCACAATTTGACCTCTGTGACGTCACGTACTTTGATCTCCACCAAAAACGATGGGGTTCTTGTAAACAACATGGGTCGTCTACCTGCTGCGTATTAGGTCCCTCACAGTTACATACCAGTTTTCACAGTATGACCTCTTTTGATCTCAAATGACCTTTGTCCGCCCCAAAACAGTTGAATTATTGAACGCAATATTGAGACATCCACGTACCAACTATGGGATCACTAAAAGTTACTATTTTTGATCTATCGTGTGTACATTTTCACCATACGAGCTCTAGTGACTAATGTACTTTCACCTCCGCCAGATACAAAAGGGCTTTTGTAATTACCATGCGGCATTCAAGTATGATAAACCTCAGTTTACAAGATTTTCGTAAGTTCACCGCAGGTTACCTCAGATGACCTATGAACTCCACCGAAAACAATAGGGGTATTTTCTTTAAGTATAAAGCATCGACATTCCAAGTATGAAAAACTTTCATGATTCCTAACGTGAGATATGGTGTTTCAGAATTTCGCAGTGTTTGACGTCTGGTGACCTCAGTAGTATATATTCGTGCACGGAGACCCCCCTAAGGGAGGTCTCGCCTCCCTTTTTTCGGGAGCACCCCAGCGGCGTGTTTGGGAGCGGCATGTTGGCTCATTGGGAGTCCCCAGGAGGCTAATCGGCAGTCGCATTTTTAAGAGGCTCTTTTCTGGAACGTAAACGTACCTTGTTGTCATGATTTGGACCTGTAGGTGTCGAGGGGGCCATTTGTTTGATTTTTTAGGTTTTGCCAAGCCAGTCGTAATTAGCCTAACCCGTTTAACGCTGTAACAGTAACTTTAAAAGGATTTACTTTTCTGTTTTTGCCACTGACATTACACGATTGAGAAGCAATGGGTAAGATAAGGGAAATCGCACGGGATCATGGTAGGGACTATATAAACGGCGAAGTAAATCTCCAACCGTCAACTTACATTGGAATCCTTAGTCATGAGAGAGATGAGATTAAAGACAAATTCAAGACTGATCTGAATGAATTTTTTCGTCGAGATTGCCAGTTGTGAGATAACGAGGTTATTAAGTCTACGTTGAACGCGATGTTTGAAGACGGATCATACAATTGGAGTAGAATTGTAATTGTCTACGTATTTGTCAGAAAATGCGCCCAAGGTTGTGAAAAACAAGATAAAAATAAACTTACCGTCGAAAAGCTAGCTTGCTATGCCGGCAAATACGTAGACGAAAGTTTCACACAGTGGATTGAACAACGAGGAGGTTGGGTAAGTATCCCACACTATCACAGTTTAAACAAGAGAGAATACAAACAAGTAACAACCTCCCTTACCAAACTAGTTTGTTTGCTACGACTGCACCGCGACTTCGCCGCGAATGGGCGGCGAAGGAATCACTTCGCAGCAAGACTTCACTTCGCTTTTGCAGCGAAGTCACCGCATCTTCACTGCAGAGAGATTGCACTTCACCAGAGGGTCTCTTTCCTGCGACTAGTCACGGCTTGGTCGCAGCAAGACTGAATCACACCTCACCAGAAGACTGTTTGCTGCGACTAGTCGCGGCATGGTCGCAGCAAAACTGAAACACTTTACCAGAAGACTGTTTTGTGGTGACTAGTCAGAGTATACATACCATCTGATTCATTACTCTCCAGGAGGTCTTTTGTGATTGGCCAGTTGCATCACGAGAGGACTTTTGAAAGGTGATCTGTGTACTATATTACTATATCCACATGCAGATACTCTGAGGACAGTGTGGTTGAGTAGGCTATAGGAGCAGTTGCAGTGTTCAAGTGAGTTGTTTTCATGCAGTTAAGTGTAAAAGGCTAGTGCTGTGCAGCAGACAAAAATGGCAGTTGGAGGTGTAGAGTACTAGAGCAGTTCCTAAAGTTTAAAGTAAATTGTAGAGTTCTGTTCCTGCTCGAAACATAGAAGTATAGTATGGGTTAAAAGTTGCATACACTGTGTAGGTATGACCTGGATGCATCAGACAGTGTGCATTTCTTGACTGTGTTGTTGTTTTTGGACATACAGCCTGATCTTGGTGGAAATACTGTACTGTATATAATTCTGCAGTACTGCAAATTAATATGTTCACATTGCTCAAACTGACCAGCATGCAGCCAGGAACCAATTAGAATGCTGGTAATTGTGAAGACTTTGGTGCCATCACTCAAAGCTTTTGTGAAGGATGCTTCTTCAAGTTGGCCCGTTGCTTGGACAACTGCCAATGTTAAACTGGATGTGCCATTGCAGAGGAATTCAAAACAAGCTAACTTTAATTTCTATCAAGTTCCAAGCCCATGAGGCTATACAGTTGAAGTTTTGTGATCAAGTTATTCTCTATGCTTTGTTTACAAAATTTTATGAGGTAGCCTTTTAAGAATTTGAAAAGTCACCTAACATGAATGAGCAGCCATGTATGCCAGGATTCATACCGCACTTGGTCTATAATTGACATACATTGACTGTACATGCCGTGACAATTTTGCCAGTATGATATATACTACTGGAACTTCATTGCTGGTGAAAGCCAAGCCAATTGTTGATCATATGACAACTTTTTTATTTTGAATTCATCGATCTTCAAAATATCATGGCTCTGGAACATTTGGCTTTGAATTGTATTTTTACTTGGATATAATGAAATATATGTTTCAGCTGAACAATGAAACCTTGGATATAACATGCATCTTCTCCAGTTAAGTATATGTACCACTATGATAACAATTTAAAACACAACTTTCATATTTTCATGCTTTGTTCAAATGAAATGAACATACATGCATTTATGACTTTCCAAACTTTCACTCTTTGTACATTTTGGATAAGTTGGCAGGTGATTAGGCCTATTGCAACCATAAATACTTCACCTACAGGCTTGCAAGACAACAACTGCATGCATGCTTTAGTTCTTAGTCATAGCAAAGCTACAAAATAAGTCACCGCAGGGCTCTCTGCGGTGAAGTCGCGGCTAGGGCTCTCTGCGGTGAAGTCGCGGCTAGGGCTCTCTGTGGTGAAGTCGCAGCAGGGCTCTCTGCGGTGAAGTAGCAGCAGCTGCTCTCTGTAGTGAAGTCGCAGCAACACTCTCTCTGGCGAAGTCACCAGAGAGCTCATTTGCATGTGAAAAGTGAAGTCGCAGCGAAGTCGCGGTGAAGTCACTGCGAAGTTGCAGCGACTAGTCGCGGCAGGCAAGATTTTTGGCAAAGGGTCACTTCCAGTTTTCCTCTTTCTGTATTTTCTTTTTGAATAGGATGAATTTTGCCGAACATATTCCAAAAGAAAAGCATACAACAGCACAAGAAAGGCCGTCATTCTGATGGTGATCGCTATATTTACCGCGACTATTATTTACAAATAGAATGGTTTGGCGTAACACAGGATATGATCAGGAAAATAAGAAGCTTTGCACAACTTTCTTTGGACTGGAAACGTCTGGAAAATATAGTCGGTCGAACAGGGCATAACAAGATAACCCATACAGATTCTTGGCAGCATTACGAGAGGAAAACACGAGAGCTTTCAATACGAAAAGGAATGTTCTCCGAAGATTCTATTATTAACAAGGCAGTATGTACAAGCTATTGACACCATTACCAGAGAAAAACATGCATATGCGGGCATTTGAAAAGAAGAGGAATTTATGTTCAAAGCTTCTATTGTTATATCGTGAAGGCCATTGACGATTGCATAGCCAACGCGAGCAAGGGAGAGATGTTAGTCCTCGACTTTAATGTAAGAGAAACTAGACTACATACTGGTCGCATATGGTAGAAAACAGTCTTTGCTAAGTAACTGTTGTATCGCTGACCGACGCAGTCACGATCCAAGAAAGATCCAGTGTCGAGAATGACCGAATACTCCCCGATGCGATTTCTGGAAATGAAAATGGCTATCCAATGTGATCCAGGGAGCTACCCTCGTTTCGTGTTGACAACTATCGAACAAGGAAATTTTGGGTTGAAATGGCCAAGATGTCAGTTTCTTGTGTGTTCTGATGAGGTGCTTGAAAACTCGTCCACTCAAAGGAGCCAAAGAATTGAATAACATGTCAATGCAAGAAAGCACATCCCACGTAGAGATTTCGGTGAAGCCTCTGTGCAGAAGCTAGCCCAAATCTTGTTCTAAAGCCTTGTCATTGTTCGGAATGTAATACGCTATGACAGTTTGGACTAATCCTGCCTCTGTGTCATTCATGTGTGTCACCCGTAGGTATGGGTTGGAGAAATATTGGCAAAGCCTAGACGAAAAAGTATGTTTGAGACAACGGATAAAGCTAAATATTATCAGAACATCTAAGTAAAAAGAGAGGACTCTTAAGGATAAAATGGCACCGTGCAGGGTCAAATGTATTTCTGCCTTGTCGTTACGAGTCCATACTGCCTTATAGCTAGCACAAACATTCTCGCTTGCAATAATCCTACATACGCTTCTCTGCTCCGGGGCTACATGCGTTGCACCTTACCCCGAGCACACCATTAGGTGTGCTCCCCTACTCCGATTGCTTCACATTCGCATGCTTATCCGCTCTGCAAGCTTCACTGCATCAAGCCCCTACCCGGAGTGTACCACGCGTGCTCCATGTGCTCCACTGCATCTGCTCCTCTGCTCCAAGCACATCACTAGGTATGCTCCCCTTTTCCGATTGCGCCACATACGCATGCGCATCTGCTCTGCGTACCTCACTGCCTCTGCCGTCCGCCCCGAGTGAATCACGCATGCTCCCCGTGCTCCATAAACTCCACTGGGTATGCTCCTCTGCTACGTGTGCATGCTCCATTGCCCATGTTCCTGTGCTTCGGTGTTCTATAACGCATGCTCATCTGCTCTGAGGGAGTGGGCTACATTTAAGTCGATGGAGAATCGTGTTACTCACATTTTATAACAAATCTTCGTGATTGCAGCACTTTTAACATATCTCACATTTGTCATATCTGTCAGTTGCCTTTTACGCGAGGCTACAGTCTTCGTCGTCATAGAGTGGGTTCACTAACGTGGTCATGGAGACCTCGAGATAAACGGTGAGAACTCTAAGAAGGGCATAGCGAAGCGACATCACGACTCTTCAGACGACCGTTCATACGACGATATCTCAGAGAGTGACACTGACGACAGTGCCTCGGAGTCTCTGGAGGAAGACCTCATGACCAGGGTTGGGAAGTAACGAGTTACAAGTAACGCCGTTACTGTAACGAGTTACTTTTGTGTAACGAAGTCACGTAACGAGTTACACTTGAAATCATGTAACGGAGCACATAACTAGTTACAATTCAGTGCAAAAGTAACTGTAACGGCGTTACATTTTGGTCCCGTTACTTCCTCGTTACAAATAGCCACAGTGGACGCAAAGTACATTTATTTTGTCAATCGCTGGACTTTTGAGGGGAGGAAAGAGGCTGAATTTGAGTTCCAGTCACTTGGGAAACAAAGGTAAATGTTATTAGATCGTAGTTAAGTATGTGTATACAGTTTCCCAAGTCGGCACTTACAGGTCTATAATTTAGGTTCTGACGACTAATACTCAATTTCCCTGACAAGGAAACCTCCGGTATTTCCTATGAAGTGTGGTAAAGTAAGTTACGAAATGTCACTTCATTTTGTCACTGCAGTCACACTCATCCTCTTCCTCATTATCTACCAAGCTCTGTCCTGAGATAAGATCGCAACAATATCCATATTCTGAAACTGTATCGACTCCCGCAGTTTTCAATACAACCAAAGCTTGATGCTAGAAAAGTGCATCTATCAATTTTTTATTTCAAAATTTTCCATGGAGGAGGACCTGCAGGCCCCTTCCGCGATGCTTCGCGACCATGAGTGTTTTTGTAACTTGCAGTATAGAATTGAGGGCCATCGTAAAAATAAAATTGTCTGCTAAGAAACACTCCGCTTCCCCACAGTGTCGTAACTAGTGGGGGGGGGGGGGAGGCGACCGCCCCCTGACTCCCTTCTCAGACCAAGACCCCCAAGCTTTCTCAAAAGATGTTGACGTTGTACATCACCAGATCTGGGGCATCAGGGGTTAATTCGATCAAGTCAATAGAAAAGGGGCCCAACTTTTCTTAAATCTTCATTAAAAAAAAGGGTTCAGCTCCACTACTGAAATCTGAAATGTCTTAAACATTCCTTTTTCCGGGGCGCTCTGCGCGCGCTCACCACGGGTATATAGGACCTCCATACACATCACATGAAAAGGACTAAAGGAAACCGGTTTAAGCTTGTGCACTAGTACTAATGTCTTCAGGGGCCCATCATTATTCAACTGAAGTGAAACGGGCCTAACTCCAGGCGCACACATCGCAGTTCTCTAATTGACCAATACGACAGCTTGTATGAAATTCTCGTTCCAAATCCCAAAGCAACCCCAATCAGCATTCATCCTACCCGCCCACAACCCTATGCATGCATCGAATTGTGCGGCCTCTAGTTCGAGTATTACATCACAAAAAATAGTCAACCTTTGACGTTTGTGGTCGTTTTGTGCACATTGAATGTGATTTGAAGATAGTCAAATGCTTCATTCTAATGTTCAAACTTATGAAATTATTCCAGGACCTCCTGGGGTTTCGCTCTCTAGGTCCCACAGGGCAATTGCCCCTGGATCCTACTTGGAGTCCAACGGCGGTCCCCTGAATCCCACCCTTCAGGAGTGCGGTGCATTATGCGCCGTTGTTCGGTCATTTCACCTTTTTCCATTACTTCATTTTAGGAGAGGGTGGGCCCCCTTGGGCTCGTCTTCGCCCCTCTCACCCACAAGGCTAGTTACGCCACTGTCTCCGATTGGTACGTAGTTGTATTCAAGTTGAGGTAACTAGTTACTTTTGAGTTTTAACTAGTTACTTGTCAGTCAAAAGTAACTGTAACTAGTTACATTTTCTATATTGTAACTATTAACTGTAACGAGTTACAATTTTAGAGAAATAACTGTAACTGTAACGAGTTACTTTCAAAGTGTAACGGGAACAACCCTGCTCATGACTGATAGAGTGAAACTGATCAGAGTGATGTCGCAACGACTCCGAGGGAGCCGACGACAGCGAAGAGGTGTCCGGAGAAGACGGTACTGTGACGGATAATGATGACGAGGAGGACGGTGGTCGTGGAAATGTGTCTTGCCCGATCAACACTTGGGAAACTCCAGCTCAAATGAATAAGGCCATGGGAGTTCATAAACGATAAGGTTCTTTCTCGTAATATGACATATCCATATGTAAAGTGTGAAAACTATCCATCATTCCTATCTTAAGATAACCTGTTACAAGCAGCTATCTCGGTTTTCGTAGTTTCACCTCCGTTGACCTGAGATAACCTTTACCCTCTGCCAAAAACGATTGGTTTTATACTGACCATTACGTATCAATATTTAAAGTATGAAAAGTATCCCTGCTTTCTACCTCGAAATATCGTGTTCACAATTCTTTTAGATTTATGACCTCTGGTGACCTCGAATGACCTTTGACCACCACCAAAACCTAAAGGATTTTTCCTCTTAATATGATTAATGTATATACCATGAAAACATCCGTCAATGCTATCTTGAGACATCATGTTTACAAGATAAGCGTCAAAAAACCCACACACATGCATGCACTTGCCAGCGTGACTGCATAGATGCCTTTCGCCTTTGGCAAGGAATCAAAAACTGTCCTCAGATGACCAGTCAGACAAAGAAATTTGCAGTTCAAAACGTACACAACTTATGGGACTAGAAACTCCTATTTCACGTTCTCCAGTTTAGGGTAACGACGCTCGAGAAACTTCACATGGTATATTGTTGCTTTTAATCTCAAAGAAACTACAGAAAACGCATTTTGTCTACTATCACTTATGTTCTCAGAGAAACGAAGCTTTATTTCACGTTGCCCATCTTTTGTGATAGGCAGACGAAGAGCAGTATGATACAGGTAAAAGAAATGCTTTAAGTTTACCTAGTCAATTAGTACTATAAAAATGATAGCCCTAATGGGACATCTACGGAACAGTATAGTCTAAATGTATCATTCACTTCAAAGCCACACAATTTAATAGCCTAGTAATTGGTGTAACTACAGACTCTTGTCTTTTCCAGATTTTGGGGCTGTGAGCTTTGCCGCCATAGACGTTTTTCTGTGAGACACTGTGAATTCTAAATATTACTAAAGATGATTTAGTATTGGAATGTACTTCGATGACAAGTGGAAATTTAATTGAAAGTAAACTATCAGTAAACATAACAACACCAGTGAACTCGTTACATACCACTCTGAGGGATATTTTCTGCTAACATGCAATAAGTTCGTTACAAACTAACATATTAGAACAATGTCTAAGCGATTAGGGCCTAATTTTACTATTCAAATTCTATAACGAAGTGGTAGAATATTTAATACAACATTACACAAATCGAAACACCCGTGGAGACCTAAAATGCACTTCATAAAACGTCATGTGCTAGGAAATGGTTGATATAATTATACTTCATTACGGAGTAAGGATCACTAGTGGTACTTTGAAAGCTTTACCCAACGTGGCTGTTGTCATAAGTTGCATTGGTCCGTAGTAGCTCCAAGCATTGTAGGAGACTTTGATCAGGGTTGCATACGTATAAGCTCATGTAATTAAGTACTAATAATGTGTCTGCGGGAAGACGTGGACCATAAACTTTCCCTTAAAATTAAAACTTGCCTTTGAAGCTTCGTTTTGTTCTGTCACCTCTTTTGACCTCTTCGTTATCCTGCAGGACAAACGAAACCAATATTTGAGCTTGTTGCGTTGTACTAACAACCACTACAGAAATGTGACCCTAACTGACCATAAATTAAAGAAATAAGTGAGCGCATCGCAGCGGCTATGAATTGATTCAAATCGATACCACCGGTCTGGTTTTAGTGTATTTTTGGCTGCGCTTTAAAAGTTACAATGAAAAATTGTCCACCACTCTTTTTAAAGAAACAAATTATATAAACTATACAGGGAAGTGATGGTTTAAAGTTGTCCCAGATGTGACCGTGACCATTTTTCTTGATGCAAGGAAAACCCATCGTATCTACTTTCATTGTATTGCATGTTGAAATGCACTATCTCGGTATTAATGCACTAAAATATATAAAAGTAGAAAAAGGCGCAATAATTAACTCCCTGTATAATCACCTTACAATATCAAAGGTGATCCAAACCTAACTTGGAAAGATAACTTTAATAATAGACTTCTTAGATATCACTTTAAATGCAAAACAAAAAATAATGACTTTATCCAAGGAAAAGTTAAAAAAAACTTACAACGAGGCTTGATAGAGAGCATCGAATCCACAACGTAATCAGTAAAAGATGGTGAATGGTAAAGACTCTTTCTTGAGATAACATTTTTGTACGAAGAAGGAACACACAGACATCAGTACTCCTCAAGCAGCAAATGAAAAGTGATGGAAATTTCTCTTTCAACAACTCGATACTTGATCAGGGAGAATGATAATAGAACGGATGCCTATAATCGTCATTTATTCTTGTACGTTAAGGGCTAATGTTTCTCTAAGTCATTACAAAAAGAATCGTTATTTCATTTGATTTACACGTTGTTTTTACTTATGAAAAGAACGCTGTTTTAATCTCGCTTAACCCTTAATCCCACAAAAATTAATTATTTAATTACAAGAATTACATACTTAAAACAACAGTCCCCACAGCAATTTCTTTAATAGCAACTCAAATACCATTACAATAATGCACCATTTTTGGTAATTCACAAGGCTGTTGTCAAGGCATTGTAATACCTACATACATGAAAACACCGTAAAATCCAAAGATCAAATGTCTTAACATATACTAGTTCTCTGTCGAATTTGGAAGATGATACCATCAGTGAAAATAAATTCTTTTTGGTACCAGCTAGTTTACGAGTCGCTTTGAGTGACAGCTCCTATTTCTTTGGACTCTCTTGAAATCAGATCAGCTTACCCTTGGTGTCTTTCACAACGACATTTTTGATATAACATCAAGCCCTCTTGAGCTGTTAAAATCATCTTTACCCAATGTTGCATGCTTATAAGTATTTCTAAAATTTCTTCAATAAAAAGTATAATCCATTTGGGTGAATCATAATTTTTCAGACTCTTTGCCCCTTTCAATTTATTGTTGTATTTTATTTGTTGTAATTTATTGTTGTATTTTGCCAAAACCTCCCGAGGAAACACGAAAGTGGTGTATAAATTATTTGGTTTTAATAAACAAGAGAGGATAAGTCGGAACACATTAATTGACTATTTTGCTTAAGGTGGGTTGAGAATGATGAATGTTCCTTCAACTATCAAAGGCGTCAAAGTGATTTGCTTGAGACTCCTGTTAGATGCCAATACCAGAGAGGCACTTGGAAGTAATTTATGAGGAGCATCTTGAAAAAATTAGTGGGGACTTTATCTGACAATGCAATATAAATTTAAGTGATGGTTGTCTTAAAAAGTATCGAAAATTTGCTTGTCTTGAAGGGGTCAGATCTTGGTTTCGTGTGTTTCATGCATCCATTTAGTACCCCCCCCCCCCTCTGCAAATTTTGTGGAATAACAATTAAATAGGAGTGCAGTGTTGTCATTTGGAAAGGCTGATATAAAAAGTCTCAGTATCTAAAAGACACGCTGTCTAAGCCCTAGGACGTCAAATTTCTACCATGTTTCAATATCAAGGATTAGTAAAACTTGCATGCCAATTTCACAGTCTCAGATGTATTCAAGCAGTAATAAGGAAGTTACCTGCAAAGTCTCTACTATCCTCGTCAATCTTGAGATTTTCACGAAGATGTGAAAAGAAATCCACATTTAGATCCGGAAGATCTTTAAGTGTTAAACCTATAAGGTTAGAAGGATGTGGAATAGTATGATATAATCTTAAATTATCTTATATCATTGTTATCCACCACATGTAGGTATATTCAGTTTAATATTATTCTTAGACATCTTGCTCTTATAGTACAGGCGTTTATGAGCAGTACTAGTACGAACTTATCATACATTTTCACCTTTTGTGGGGTAGATTACTTTGGCTGGTACTGAGGAAGCTCCTTTTAGAAGTGCTTGATTTTCTAAACATGATTTCATTATTACACCCATAAATGAAGGAAAGTAACCTTCGATACGAACCATTCGTAAATATTCTGAATTTATTTCCTGGAACAGAAAATTGTGTTGTCGTATTCCTTGAACGCTAATTGATGGTATTCTTTTCGTTTAAATGTGCAACAATATTTTTGATATTAAATTATGTTGATATTTGTATTGTGTTGGCATGTGTAGTAAAATATAACTTAAAAAAGAAAAATAACATAGACTGGAGGAACATCCGTTAACAGGAGACGGTTACCTAGACACTTCAAAAACAAACAAACAAACAAACAAAAAAACAAAAACAAGAATGCACAATGTTTTGAAATTCATGAGGCTCTTCTCAGACGTTTGGCACTGGAACATTTGAAACCATCCTAAGTAATTAAAGTGTACCTAAAGTCTGAAAATTCAAAAATATATATTACAGAGCATGAAAACTGAATTCCAATGGTCCAATTCCCATCTTCACAGGACTTTCTTAAGCTGAGATATAAAATGTTGAAGTTTATTCACTCGATTTAAAAAGGTAGATTGCGCAATAATTTGTGATGTCATTGTTGTACTACTCAAATTACAATCTTTGTATTTCTTTGTTTTTCTGAAAGCCACCGCACCTTGTGCCAAAATGTGATCGCGTTCTTACTGCTTTGGTGTGACTTGACTATATAAGCCCTCTCTGTACAGCATGTCATGTAAGAAAACAGGAAGCGGTCAAGGTCATATAAACATTTTTAATTTTAAAAGAAAACAAAGCATTTAATGTGAGTTGTACAACAAGAATGTCAAAAATTATTGCGCAATGAACTGTTTGGATTTAAGTGAATAAATTTTAACATTTAATATCTCAGCAATGGAATAAGCTATGACAATGGGAGTTGGACCAATAAGATAAACTTTGTAACCTCTAAAATATATATTTTTGAATTTTTAGACTTTAGGTCCACTTTAAGACCGGATAACCTTATTTGATAACATATCGTATGTCGGATTTGGAATCTCATGCCGTCAGCTAAACCAAAATCTGATAGGTACCAGCAAAAATTTTGCACTAGAAATCATTGATCATGGAAAAATGTACATGCAGGTCAGCACTGACATATTTTCAGTTTTCTAGCAAAATATGTCTGTCACTGTGGCCATTTTGAGTTGACATTCTTTTTTACAGGAAGAAAAGACCAAATAAATCTCCTTCCCATTTATGGAATCTGTGTCCCTCCATAACCGAAACTGCATGGAAAAACAACAATTATGAGACATTTGCCTTTGAATTAAGCCAATTACGTTTGGAGTGCTGTTGAAGAAATATGGAAGAGCAGGAGAAAATTTGCACACTTTTTCCCAGTCAACGAAAATTTGTGAAAGAAAGCAATGAAAATACGTCCATTGCTTGTGATATAACCTTACCTCAGGGTCCCCTACAGACCTTTCGTAACTGTATGGATCAATGTAAATTCTGTTTGACAATAGCTCGGGGCATGCGCCCCCACGACCCGTGCATGTGCCACAGTTCGGTAGGAAACTTTTATGGTGGGATCGATTTTCCACATGAAGGCACAGTAGTGCCTCCGTGCCCCACCTGGCCACGGGTCTGAATGTCAGGGTGTTTCAAGACTAGTAGATAAGAGTTTCACTTTTCTACATGATATGTACCTGATGCACAGTGCACTATATTATCCGTAGACATGCTCACTTAATTTCTATAACGTAAGATACGTTGGTCGCGGTACTGATACGTGCTGCACGTATATTTTCCTCTTTGACCTTCATGCTTCACGAGTGTTGCAGTCGAGGCCACAGGTCCCTAGGCCGAGGCCACAACCCAGAGACCAAAACTGAGGCCAAGACCCTGACCGAGGCCAGCCTGCCGCACATTACGATGTGAAAGCCCTAGCCTAACCTTTACACTTTGTTATAACATATAAAGGGGGTGCCAAGGTTTGCCCGACGGGGATGTGATAACTTCCCTGACGAGACGGAGGGGGATGAAACCTTCAACAATTAAAGTCCCGAATGTGGTAAGTTCATGGTCATTAAAACATTTGACAATCACTATCCAATTTCTGTGTATGGCCGTGCAGTGCCATCGGATGGTGTCTAGTAATAGCTGGCCATTTTTGTGAGGAAGCATGGACCACAATTTTCAGGGAGATTACTATCTTCAAATAACATTTTGGTACTACTTCAGTTCTAACAGAAATGTTCGATCTTGTTTTGCAAGGTCCTGTGGAGTTTGGCTTAATGCCTTCAATGTTATCTTAGTATAGTGGTTTACGGGCACCCCTCCTCCTTTGGCAATTTTGAAGAAAAACTTGCGGCTTAGATGCACATTGTTGCTACATGTTTCAATATTTTAGGGTACCATGTACCTTTCAATACAAGTTTTTTGTTACTGTTTTGATGGTCAGGTATACTAAGGTAAACCGTTAGTCGAGTATAAAATACTTTATCTCATACACTAAGGCTCTCAGACAAAATTGGTCACTTCTTCCTTTACGAGGATTCGACAAAGCCCCCTGTCCAGTGGCGCCGCCAGGATTTGATGATTGGAGGGAGGCAACGCAGGAGATGATGTCGTAATCCCATCCCAAATAAACCCAGACAGTCGTTGCTAAGCATCCATATTCGTATCTAAGATACTTTGCACCCGTGGCGGACCCTTCCAATTTGTCACCTATAGTGCGAGGGTGCCGTCCTTTGAGAAAATTTTGTTCGTGTAAGGTGGCTTACACGCAAAATGATCCTATCTTTGGCAAAGTTTTGAACTGATTACATGTTGAATTTTTGTTCTTATTTTTGTGGGGTGTGAGGGAAATGTATGGTGTTTAAGTGGAGCGTTTAACCCCCCCCCCCCTTGAAAAAGTTTGTTTTGGCTTAGATGCAAAATTGTGCTATTTTTAATCAACAAAGTTTTGAACTGATTTCATGTTAAGAAATTGCATAAATTTAGTGGTATTTTTGCTGTGGCATGGCACACCTCCAATGGTGGTACTGTAGCGGTGTAACTTAACACCACTTCCATGTTCGTCATCGGAAAGCGCCCTCAGTTTATCATTGTATTGTAACCTTTTATCTTTGTCGCTCGCCTGAACTTCTTGACACTTCGACCTTCGACTTCAATCGCTCAACGCAACAACTTAAATCGCTTAAACATAAATCGCATTCTTTCGCCTTTATCCTTTCGATCGGATATTTTCAGTGATATTGGAAAACGTTATTATCCGTTTCGATAATTATTCTACTTGGATTACGTTCAACTCGACTTTTATTGGAATTCGGAATTATCCTACTTTATAACTTCGACGAGCTAAACTTTTACCATTGTCAAGGATATTATTCGTCGCATTGTGGTGGAATTCTGCATTAATCTATTTATCTCTTTATATCGTGTATATATTTATCTTTGGAATGGAAACTTCATTGTACTTCTAATGCAACAAATCTGCTGAACCGGACCGGAGTTTCGTGCTGGGCAAGAAGAAATCGGTGAGTAATCATAATTTCGTTCGAATTCATGTTACCCGCCAAATTGGTGACCCCGACGTGATCGGCCAGCACTGAAACTCTCCTTCAGGCTTTTGACAATCAGCTGAATTATATATTTCTTTTCGTATGACCGATCGATTTGGCATTCCCTCTTTATATAAGAACTCTGGGAATTAGAATAGTGCCTGTCCTGTATAGTAGCGAATTAAACGCAGGTTTGTACTATTGACACTGTAACTTTGATTCACAATCGCAATGCCTGAAGTGGAAACATCCACAGACAACACAACCACGCCCGATTCAAGTGAAACCCCGCTGGCGTCAGTCAGTCTGAAGCTACCGGCCACATGATCCTGCGCTTTGGTTTTGCCAAGTTGAAGCGCAGTTCACCACCCGTGGGATTAAAACTCAGCAAACAAAATATGCCTATGTGGTATCTTCACTTCAATCGGAGGTAGCCGCAGAAGTGCGTGATCTCCTACTTACCCCGCCGCAAGTCAATCCTTACGACACAATTAAAAAGGAACTAATTAGGCGCACGTCAGAATCTCGGCAAAAACGTCTACATCAATTGCTAACCGCCGAAGAACTGGATGACCGCAAACCTTCGCAATTGCTCCGAAAAATGCGGCAATGTTAGGAGATCGGAAACTAGAGGTCAGTATCCTCCGTCAGCTATTCCTGCAACGGTTTACCTGTAAACGCTCGACTTATCCTCGCATCAACAAGTGAATCTGTTGACATAGATCAATTGGCTTCCATAGCTGACAAGATCTTGGAGGTCAATACACTCACGATTTCATCAATCGCAACAGCGCCAGCAGTTTCTACCGTCTCTGAAATGCAACAATTGCGTGGGCTTATCTCAGAGCTATCTGCCCAAGTTGCTGCGCTGAAAACAGAAGTCAGACAGCGTAGCAGAAGCCGCGGTCGCACTAGAAATAACTCTATTAATCAACAGACAGTAGGCGATGCAAGTAGTAACCTTTCAGGCTTGTGCTGGTATCACCAGACTTACGGCTCTGACGCCCAACGCTGCAGACCACCATGTAATTTTTCCATCCCTGTTAATGACAGTAATAACAGTTCGGAAAACGCTCAGGCCAGCGCCTAGTGGCGGCAAACGTTGGCCAAGACTCCAGCCGCCTGTTTTACGCTCGAGATCGCCTCAACCACACAAAATTTCTTATCGACACTGGAGCGGCCGTCAGTGTTATACCCCCAGCGCGCACAGATCTCTCGAATCGCGGCAAAGGCCAAGCCCTACAAGCAGTGAACGGGTCACCTATACAGACATTTGGGCAACGCACGTTGACACTTGACATAGGTCTTAGGAGGCGATTTCGGTGGATTTTTGTCATAGCCGACGTTAAAATTGCTATTTTAGGATGTGATTTCTTGCGTAATTTTGGCTTATTAGTTGATGTCAAACACAACAAGCTCATTGATGCTATCACAAATCTGACCATGCAAGGAACATCTGCACCCGAAAAATCACTTTGCCCCACCTTTGCCTCTGAACAAAGCGACTCTTGTTACAATGAGCTTCTTAAAGAATTTCCTAGCCTCTCTAGGGTCAACTTTGAAGAGTCTAGCATTAAACACTCAGTCACGCATCACATACGCACAACAGGACCACCGGTCGTCGCCCACACCCGTCGTCTCCCACCAGAAAAACTCAAGACCGCGCGTCGGGAATTTGAACATATGTTGCAACTGGGTATAGTACGCCCGTCAGATAGTCAATGGGCATCACCCCTTCACATGGTCCCAAAGAAAAACGGAGACTGGAGGCCATGCGGGGACTACCGTGCACTAAATAACGTCACCATCCCTGATCGCTACCCCATCCCACACTTACAAGATTTTGCAGCTTCGCTTAACGGCACAAAAATTTTTTTCAAAAATAGACCTTGTGCGCGCATATCACCAAATTCCAGTTGAGGAGTCGGACATTTGCAAGACCGCCATAACAACGCCCTTTGGTCTCTTCGAGTTTAAACGCACCCCTTTCGGTCTTAGAAACGCAGCCCAATCCTTTCAGCGCTTCATGGACGCAGTAACGCGCGGACTAGATTTTTGTTATGTATACATAGACGATATCCTCATTGCTAGCAAATCCAGCAACGAACATATGGACCATCTAAGACAATTGTTTACCCGACTCCAGGACTATGGGGTTGTCATAAACCCGAGCAAAAGTCTATTTGGAGTCCCCACGCTCGCTTTCCTGGGACACACGATCGACTCTGAAGGAATTCACCCTTTGCCAGAGAAAGTCCAAGACATAGCAGAATTCCCGCAACCAAAGTCTTTACGCAAGCTTCGGGAATATCTAGGCCTCATTAATTTTTATCGCCGGTTCATACCGAAATGTGCTGAACTGCTTCGCCCTTTGACTGATTTACTCGCTGGCAACAAAAAGAAAGCAGCGCCCTTGGCTTGGACTGAGGAAGCATCCGCAGCTTTCACCGCCAGCAAAAGTGCGCTTGCGCAAGCCACGCTTCTTTCACATCCAGACACCAGCTTACCGCTTTCTGTCTCGGTAGACGCATCT
This sequence comes from Holothuria leucospilota, assembly GCA_029531755.1. Lineage (NCBI taxonomy): Eukaryota > Metazoa > Echinodermata > Holothuroidea > Aspidochirotida > Holothuriidae > Holothuria > Holothuria leucospilota. The sequence goes on along the minus strand of CM055980.1, from coordinate 37,599,497 downwards.
GACAAAGCCGTCGGCGGTGTACTCCAACAGTACCGAAATGAAACTTGGGAACCATTGGCCTTCTTTTCGAAAAAGCTCGGTGGAACAGAATCTAGGTATAGCGCATTTGGACGCGAAATGCTCGCCATTTACCTCGCACTCAAGCATTTTCGGCACACTTTAGAAGGACGGCAATTCACGGTTTTCACCGATCACAAACCTCTCACTTACGCCCTGCGGACGAGCTCTGACAAATATTCACCCAGGGAAATTAGACATCTTGATTTTGTGTCTCAATTCACGACTGACATACGCCACGTCAGTGGTAAAGACAATGTGGTAGCAGACGCGCTCTCTCGTGTGGAGATAAACTCGGTTACCAATCCTCCTTTCACAACTCCCTTAGACTATGCACAAATTGCACTTTCTCAAACGGACGATCCCGAACTTTCAAAACTGCAGACATCTTCGTCACTCGTTTTCCAGGAAATACCCTTGCCTGCTTCTGACGGTACCATACTTTGTGATGTGTCAACTGGCAACTCGAGACCTTATGTCCCTGAACGCTTTCGGCACGCTGTTTTCAATGCTCTACATAACCTTTCGCACCCCGGAATACGCGCGACGCAGCGATTAGTTACTGACCGCTTCATATGGACTAATGTCAACAAGGATGTCAAACACTGGGTAAAGTCTTGTCTCGACTGCCAACGGTCAAAAGTGCACAAACACACAGTTACCCCGCTTAGTACCTTTGCTTGCCCAGACGCTCGCTTCAACCATGTGCATGTTGATATAGTAGGACCATTGCCACCATCGAAAGGCTATACGTACTTGTTGACCATTGTGGACAGATTTACAAGATGGCCCGAAGCCATTTGCATTCCAAATATTACCGCCGAAACTGTCGCAAAAGCATTTGTCTCACGCTGGATAGCAACATTTGGCACACCAGCTACAATCACCACAGATCGTGGGGCGCAATTTGAATCAACCTTATTTCATGAACTTACGCTATTATTAGGAAGCAAACGCATACGTACCACAGCCTACCATCCAGAAGCCAACGGCTTAGTTGAACGTTTTCATCGGCAATTAAAGACCGCAATCAAAGCACACAATGACCCTGCGCACTGGAGCGACGCATTACCCTTCGTGTTACTTGGTATCAGCACAGTGCTCAAGGAAGACATCGGCTGCAGCGCCGCTGAACTTGTTTTTGGAACACCTTTGAGATTGCCTAGTGATTTGGTCACCGCGGACGAACCGCAGAACGTTCCCGATCTTACCCTTTACGTCGACCGACTCCGCACGCACATGTCGCAGATGACTCCAATGGGTACAAGACCACACGTGCGACGCCCGCAGCTTCCGAAAGATCTCGAACACTGCACGCACGTTTGGATTCGCGATGATACCGTCAAAAAGCCGTTCCAACCGCCATATCGCGGTCCCTACAAAGTCATTTCCCGAGGAGACAAAACCTTCGTGGTTGAAATCAACTCTAAACACGACACAGTGTCACTTGACCGGCTAAAGGTGGCGTGGACTGACCAGGAAGACATAATGCCATCAACACAGTCTACAACACCAGATAAAACGCCAGTTAAAGAATTACCGACGACCACACCGTCGTCTGACAGAGCTACGTCGGGACGACCGTCTGGCAACACCGTACCATCAGTTAGAGTCACCCGTTCTGGACGCCGGGTGCGATGGCCAGCCAAATTCCGTTGAACAACTTTGTACATATGAATATATAGTTTTTTTATCGATCACTTACCTTTTCACTTTATGTCGTTCAGTGATCTGCGAGGGGGCTCATGTAGCGGTGTAACTTAACACCACTTCCATGTTCGTCATCGGAAAGCGCCCTCAGTTTATCATTGTATTGTAACCTTTTATCTTTGTCGCTCGCCTGAACTTCTTGACACTTCGACCTTCGACTTCAATCGCTCAACGCAACAACTTAAATCGCTTAAACATAAATCGCATTCTTTCGCCTTTATCCTTTCGATCGGATATTTTCAGTGATATTGGAAAACGTTATTATCCGTTTCGATAATTATTCTACTTGGATTACGTTCAACTCGACTTTTATTGGAATTCGGAATTATCCTACTTTATAACTTCGACGAGCTAAACTTTTACCATTGTCAAGGATATTATTCGTCGCATTGTGGTGGAATTCTGCATTAATCTATTTATCTCTTTATATCGTGTATATATTTATCTTTGGAATGGAAACTTCATCGTACTTCTAATGCAACAAATCTGCTGAACCGGACCGGAGTTTCGTGCTGGGCAAGAAGAAATCGGTGAGTAATCATAATTTCGTTCGAATTCATGTTACCCGCCAAAGTACCATGAGACCTGCACAGCCCCTCCCCCCTGAAAGCTCTGAAGTAATTACATTAGTGTAATGCTTTCGTGTATGACATCCAAATGACACTTCAGGATAGCACACCAAAATTGGTACTTTTATTCATTTGGAAAGAGAATCCAAATGTATAGCTTCCAATGAGGAATGACCCAGAGGAGAGAACTTAAGATATAACAAAGTAGTGGTACAGAGGATTAATAAATTGCATGTTTCATAACGCTTATTCTCTTAAAATGCACTTAATAACCTTGAGCTTTTGCAAACAGTAATAAACTTTAACATTAACATCACGCTACAAATGTTGCCCATAATACAAAATTGCCTTTCGATGCGAGCCTCAGGTTTTCGGAAAATAGTTATAGCCAGAATGCCAATTCCTTGCATTCTCCTAACAATAGTCATCAGGCATGGAGTGTAAATCTTGCCAATTGCGCGCTTATAGGGCGCAGAAATTTTGCATCGGGATTGTTGAAACCGGTAAACGTTCCCTTGGACAAATACGTTTGGGATGGTATTAAAGAAAAAATAGAACATGAAGATTAGAGGGCGCGGAGTGGGAAAATTTTGATAATTTGCGAACAATTCGTGATGGAAAATGATTAAAATGAATCTATCACTCAGTCGAAAACACACCTCACTCCTGCCCCTAAAGAAATGTAAAGCTTAAACACTTTTGGGGTTCATTTAAAAAAAAAAGGAAATTTTCGAAAATTGCTTGGGCGCATGCTTTACCCATGCCCCCTATGCCCGCACCACTGCCCTTGTTCCCGGCACATGGGGTCCTTGTACATTGCGTAGAATTTGCCCTCTAACATACAAATTTGTCACGGGAAGCCAGAGGGATTGTAGCAATTCATGAGTGAAGTTGCTATCTGCCACGATTCAGTTTACTGTCTAGACCTTTTCTAAGGATTCAATGACTTGACTTGAGCATTAATGGGGTGTCCGAACAATTCTAGATGTGGTGGAGATGGGTGCCTACAATTCCCCCCTTAAACCATGCTCGGCTGCCAATCTATTTGTTTTCTCTCCTTTTCCTCATTCCTTCCCCATCTTGCTTCATTTTGCCGACTGATGTAAAATTTTGTCGTCTCAACATGACACGATATCACACTGCCATGAATAATCTTTGGCATGTCTAAGAAGCTTATTGAAGTGCAGTACCGCCGAACGAATGTATTTATGTCAGGCATGTTTTTTGACGGGTTTCTCTAACTTAACATGAATTGTCTACAGCCTACATACATTCCAATTTTTTCTCTATGAAGTCCCTTGCACACACACGCACACACTACACACACGCGAGCTGTTTTCTTCCGTCTTTCTCTTTTTTGTTCTTTTTCCCTCTCTCCTCTTCTTTCCTTCTTTCTTCTCTCTTTCCTTTGCCTTCTTTCTCCCTCTCTCTCCTCTTTTTCTCTCTCTCCTAACATTTATTTTGCCGACTGATGCAGAATTTTTCCGACTGGAGTCGTGGATGGGGGTTTCATACCCCACACCACCATTCATTCTTTTAAAAAAGCAATACATATTAGGCCTAATTTGAAAGTAGAAATTAGATAGTCTATAACATACAGCATAGGCTTATTTATAGTCTATACCATGCAGTATAGGTTTATTTGAAAGGGGTTTACAAGATCAACAGTTCCTTTCCAGCCATTCAGTACCCTTTTCCAGCCTATTTCGTTTCTATAATTCTACACATGTACTCAGAAGTCTACTCCGATACTCGTAATCGAGTGCATTTTTTGTAGTCATTGGCCTACGAAACAGAAGGCTAGACAATGCAACCCATCCAACTGGGAAGAAGATCTGCTATTTTCGGACAAAATACTAGATTCGGGCATATTTTCTTAAAAATTTGGGCAAAAGGTGTAGCCTCCCCCATGTGCAATAAAGTAGTATATATAGTCTTTACCGTGAATAGCTTTCAGCGACGGTACTAGCTCTTACTCGTAAGGGAACTGGCGCAGAATTCGAAAATCAGGTACCCTGCATATACACAAGATTTTGTACTCGTGTTCATACTCGTATTTCGGAGCCATAGGCCTATAGAAGTCGTACCCGGTATAGCAGTTTGTGCTCCTTCAATTCAGCAGCCAAATGTGAGACTGAATGTAGGGCTGCATGTGAGCTGAATGCGAGGTCAAATGTGAGATCCAATGAATATAATGTGAGGCTGAATCCTATGATAGCTTCAATCTGGTCCTACTTGCTCGCTTTCGCATGTGTTCGGAGTGTTTATGCGGTTTATCCGTTTTACTTTGTATATTACTGTGTGTGAGAGCCCTTACTCATCAACATGGTGAGTTCTGTAGTTATGTACATCTTGTCAAAATGTCTTGCTTGGCAATTTTCCAGTTCCCACAGAGGAAGAAAAACATTCGAGTGGGTCTTGAAATAACTCCATATGGCTATACATTATGTACTAGTTTTGCGAAATGCGCTTGCCATAGACTAATAGTGTACAGACTACATGCGCTCCTTACGTTGTATATAGCTACACAATGTACTGTACTATAGACCGAAAGGTATGTTACAAGTCTCCTACTAGCTCGAACAACTAACCTAAAGGCTCTCTAATCTCACCCCAGACAGTAACAAATCGCCCAACTCACCTAACTTCTAGCCCTGCCACCAGTTTAAACACAAACAAGTGAAACAACTATGTAGTTGTACAGTAACTTAGAGTACTTCCAAGACAGAGCCACAGTAGCCTGCACTGGGTTTCAGTTGTTTGAAGCAATGTTGCAAAACAAACTGTGACTGGGAGCCTAATTAGGAACACAACTGACAACTGACAGTTTTGTGGGTGAAATTTGATAGTTTGTAAGTGAAATTTGAAAGTGCTCCAAAATTGACAATTTTCATTAAAAAACTTGACGACATCTTCAAGGTAACTGTACTGTAACTGTGGCAGCAATTCAAGTAAATTGCACATTATGCACATTTCATTGAGTCCAGTGAGAAACATTATTATTTCCAAAGAACTTGTATTAATATACAGTGAAGTCAGATCTCGTTGACGAAGGTTCCGGGGGAACCAAAAATTTTGAATTGAATCTTGGATTATTTTGTACTCTTTAAGTCAACTAGTGATGCATTTGTTTCCTGTGTTACAATATATATATATATATATATATATATATATATATATATATATATATATATATATATATATATATATATATATATATATATATATATATATATATATATATATATATATATATATATAACTCAATCTGCAGACAGAACTGTTTATATATATATATATATATATATAGGTCGATAAAGGTTGTAAAAAGTGCTAAAAGTTTGCGGAAAATTCCACAATGTTTCGAGTATAGACTCTTCATCAGGTGGCAAAGAAATGCAACTGAACAACAAAGAAGTAGAAATAGAGAAGAAACACATTGAAGAAAGGCACGGCAAATCGGTCGTACAGAATGAACACAGTGTAAAAAAGCGAAAGAAGGCTGAAAAAACTGGTAAAATGTAATGAAAAGGGGAACAGGTTAAAAAAGGTCCATTCTAATGTTAAGACCGTGTGGGGAGAAGGTCCCGAGTTTCATGATAAGCCGGTTTTCGGCTGTCTGACAATCACAGTCAGAACCTCTGCACATTAAGGCTGCGGTAACGGCCAAGTCTTTAATTGAGCATGGTGATGGGGGGTTGAAATGTGTGGCGACTGGATAACCTTGAAGGTTTTGTTTGATGGACCTGAGGTGTTCAGTGATTCGGTCAGCCAGGCGACGTTTGGTCTCTCCCACATACAGGCAATTGCAACGTCCACAAACTAAAATGTAAACCAAGTTTGTGGAAGTGCAGGTAAAGTGTTGGTTCACACTAAATTTGTTGCCATTAGAACCCAAAATATTTATGAGTGTGTTCTTGCCAACCACTGGGCATGTGTTGCACCTACTATGACCACAGGGAAATGTACCTGGGGTGTTGTCAGTTGGTTGTTGTGGATGGGAAGCCCGAACTAGGTGCTTGGAAATGTTCTTTTCAACTCTGAAGGCCGTAATGGGGGGTTCGGGGAAAAGGTCACGGGTTGAAGGGTCTTTTCATGGGTCTCTATATTCCTGTAAATGGCACGAATGATGGGGCATACCCATGGGTGATGGGAAATTACCAAAGGAATGCGTAGATTGGTAGACGTGTTGGACTTCTTACTCAAAGCCTCCGCTCTGTTGATTCCTTGGATTTTATGTAGAGCACCGGTAAGAATTTTGGTGGGATACTGACACTTCTCAAAGAAGGATAGTATATTTTTGAAAGCGGCTGAAAAATCAGAATCTTCTGAGAAAATTACGGTCACAAATTGATAATTGAAGGTCGAGGAAAACCACTGAAGTACTGAAGTGTCAGAAATACAATGTGTGAATTGTTCTTTACAGTATATATATTTCTATAATTTGGGATTTAGGCGAAAAACTGTACGAAAAACGTGACTGTTGGGAGAACTCGATCCTTCGGCGAAAAAATCGTTTCGCCTTAATGTTTTACACACTGTTTTATATAGGAATGCGTAACTCTATACGCAAGTCCAATTAATCACATAATGTTTATGCAATTACTTAACTGCACACCAACTTACTTGCATGTATCCGTTAACACTAAGGACTTACGGGCCATTGAAATAACGTGCATATATATCTCAGAACCAAAAGGGGAAATATAATCTTATGTATTTTCTTGTTTTTTTCTTCTATGCCGGTTGTATTTTCGGTATACCGATATCGCCTAACAGGTCAATCTAGCATTATATATATATACATCGTATATATACATCATACATATACATCATATATATATATATATATTTCTATAATGTGGGATTAAGGCGAAAAACCGTATGAAAAAACGCGACTGTTGGGAGAACTCGACCCTTAGGCGAAAAAATCGTTTCGCCTTAACGTTTTACACACTGTTTTATATAGGAATGCGTAACTCTATGTATACGCAAGTCCGATTTACCATATAATGTTTATGCAATTACTTAACTGCACACTAACTTACGTGCATGTATCCGTTAACACTAAGGACTTACGGGCCATTGAAATAACGTGCATATATATCTCAGAACCAAAAGTGGAAATATAATCTTATGTATTTTATTGTTTTTTTCTTCGCCGGTTGTATTGGCGGTATACCGATTTAGCCTGCATGTAACAGGTCGAATTAGCGTTATATATATATACAGAAACTGAAGAATGGTGGGAAGTGGACACAGTCGCATAATTTTTAAACCTGTGGAATATGCGTCTAACATTGGCAACCTTTGCCTTAGTAAGAAAGACGATACCACCAAATGATGAAAAACTGAGGTCCGAGCTGGGTTTGAACCAACGACCTACTTCTCAACATGCTCACGTGCAGTACGCTGTACTATAAACTGAGCTATCGGAACTCTGCTGGAAGAACTGGTCAATTTAATTCAAATACCAGACGGGACAGTTTTCTATCATTACGTCACTTGTAAGCTCCACCCAGCTTTTGTAAATACGGAAGTGTAGATGTGACGTTGCGACTTCTAAATATAGAAACTGAAGAATGGTGGGCAGTGGACACAGTCGCATAATTTTTAAACCAGTGGAATATGCGTCTAACATTGGCAACCTTTGCCTTAGTAAGAAAGACAATACCACCAAATGATGAAAAACTGACCAGTTCTTCCAGCAGAGTTCTGATAGCTCAGTTGGTAGAGCGTACTACACATTGAGCAGTAGGTCGTTGGTTCAAACCCAGCTTGGACCTCAGTTTTTCATCATTTGGTGATACAGTAGGCTATCGTCTTTCTTGGTTCTGACATATACAGTATATGCACGTTATTTCAATGGCCCATAAGTCCTTAGTGTTAACGGATACATGCACGTAAGTTGGTGTGCAGTTAAATTATTCCATAAAAATTATGTGGTAAATCGGACTTGCGTACAGAGTTACACATTCATATATAAAACAGTGTGTAAAACATTAAGGCGAAACGGTTTTTCTGCCTAAGGGTCAAGTTCTCCCAATAGTCGCATTTTTTCATACGGTTTTTCGCCTAAATCCCAAATTATAGAATATATAGAAATATATGGAAATATATATATATATGTATATGTATGTGTATGTGTATATATATTATATCCCAATCCCAAATTATAGAAATATATATGTATGTGTATATATATTTGTATATATGAGCCTGTTTTATGCAGTGTGTGTACAGTATCCCCATACCAGAAGTATGTTTGAGTTGTGTACAGTATGTTACCTTATTTCTGTATGCAGCTCATTTAATGTGTAATACAGTACATGATGGAAACAGGCAAACCTAGTACAGTAAATGCACAGTTTGTAACATGACATAGAGTTTGTGTACATTGTGCAGGTAATGTACAGGTATGAGTGAATGGCTTCAATAAACTGTGCATGTGACAGCAGCATTATCAGTATACAGTACATTGTGGATTACATGAAGGTTGTGCTTGTGATTGACTTCATTTACTGAGTACTGAGCTACTGTACAGTACAGTAGACATAAAAATGTAAAACTAGTTTGACTTGCATGTTGAAATAGCACAAGACCTACAATATTTTTATCAGATATCAGATCACAGATGTAGGTACAAATGGTAAATTTTAAGGTCAGTGTACTGTATATGAGCAGCAAGTGAATCTCATGCGAAAGAATTGATGAGGAGATACTGTACATAAAATTTCATGAGAAAGTTAATATAATAGGCACAATACTGAAGGTGACAATGTATGTATTGAACTGTAGACTCTCTAAACAACCAAAGTATTACAGGTAGATTACAGTACTGTACCATGAGTAAGATGTATACTTAACTGTCATATACTGTACCTATATATATATTTGAAGGAATGTACTGTAAGTGTGTTCATTTCTGAAGACAGATGGGATATGGTAACTCCTGTGTACATTAACTTAATTTTTGATCATCTCTTTCCAGCCTAAGTCAACAAAACATGCCAAGGCAAAAAAAGTTGTCCATCCTAACTCACGAAAGGCTCACAAAGCTGGTGCCAAAGTTGTCCATAAGGAAAAGGTTAAAAAGTAAGTCATGGGAAACACTGCTAAGGTACAGTAAATACACTACACTGTAAGAGGACTGTCACCCAGAAAATCACGAAATTATATAAAGGTTCAACTGATACTTCAAAGAAAATTTTCAGCATATAATCATTTTTGAAAGTGACCTCAGGGCTCTATTTCATAAAAGTTAGGAATATTCCTATCGTGGACTTAGGAAGAATTCATTCCTATCTTCATGCTGAAGTTGTTCCTAGGGTTAGGAATAATCTTTGGTAGATTTATAAATGTTCTTAATTGATTTGAAAGGAAATTTACAGATAAAAACAATGTCACTTTTGATTTATCCCTAAATATTTGAAGAAAGGAATGATTTCAGACGAATAGTTCCTACGCATTTTAGTTTACTGATTTTGAAAAGATAAAAATATTCCCGTATGACACTACTATGTGAAAAACTAAACATACATACAACTGTAAGGATATTTCCTTTTCAGTGACAAATCTCACACTGTACTCCTCTGAAGCTTTATATGAGACATGGTGAGGGCATCATGCTAATGGAAACATGTCTGTTTCGAGAGGTACTGACTCTAGCTTTGGGGAGGAAGATTTCAGGGGGTATTCCCCATAAATGACTAATTATCCCAGGTTTTTGCTTAGCTTAATGATTTCAGTTCCTACTGCAACCCTCAAATGAATCCAAGCAAGTGCTTCTGTCAGCATTATTCCTACTCTATTTCAACCCCTCCCATATTAGTGGCTGCCTATGGACCCACAAGGAAGTATAATGAGTCATCACTTGAGAGGCATACTGTAGGATGACTGAAAAGAAAAATACAGTGTATATGAAATAAGGTTTGTAAAGTCTTTCACTGAAAAAAGACCTGCTGCAGTATGCAGTATTTAAAATACAAAGGTTCTGTTTAATTCATACAGTACCTACTGTACAGTAGCTACAGCAGGGAGACTCTTTTTGCTGATAAAAGCCACCAGTTTGAGGGGAAGATTATCTTCATGCTGTACCTCACATGTACCTTTCATTTCTATTGTTCTCAGGGTCCACTATGAAACAACCTTGAAGCAGTCTGTTTTACAAGAAAAGTTACTTTGGATGAAAGACCACATTGATGAAGCCAAAACAAGCTACAGTAAGAAAGATCTGTGTGAGCTTGCTGAAAAGTGAGTCTACTTTTCAAGAATAATTTAAGTATGGGATTGGTAAACTACTAAACTTTGAATCAAAACTGTACGTTGGATTAGTTTTAGTCTGGCAGGAAACCCAATTTTATTGGCTGGTATGAGCACATATTTAAATAGCAAGCCCATGCAAAGTGAGAGGAAGCAGAGGTGCCGGGGGAAAATCCACGTGCCTCATGTGGGATTCAAATTCAACGCCAACACATTTATGCTTAGTATTAAGCACATTCACTCCACCACCAGAGGTACAGGAAAACAGACCTACAGAAGAGCATTCACATTAAGTATTCTTCTCTGTTTATAATTTGACAAATTAAAGCCAAATGCATACTATGCTGTATTTCAGGTAATATCTGACAGATGTGATCACTGACAGTGGAGCATGCTGCAGACCAGCTGTTCAAGTTTGGCGTACAATGTTGCACAATATGCGAGAGTACAGCACAGTAGGAAGTTGTTTTCTACTATGAACCTTTTGGACTTGCTTACTTGTATTTGCATTACACCATAATAAACAGGTTGCATAGTAATATTTCATTTCATTTCATTTATTTGTTTCTTCATAACGAACAATGATAACAATGATTACGAGTATTATAACAAGTTATAAAGTTACAAGCAGGGTACGAAAGGAAGTACTCTAAAAACCTTTGTAGGCTTGTAAAGCAGGGCACTCCCTGTAAGAAATACAAAAACAGAAAAGAAAAAAAATAAAATGAAAATTAACCTAAACGATATACAGTGAACATATACATACATGTGAATGTTGCATGAGTTACATCTTGGTCAATAGTTTTCTATGCAATGCTTGAAATACTTACTTTTAAAACAGGAAATTGATTTACAGTGTTGGATTTCATTAGGAAGCTTATTCCAGGTAATATGGGAAAAGATTAAAACATTCTCCACCTTATCTGTCAAACCCCATAATGTACTGTAGAACTACAGAAGTCTGTTGCATTTAACCATAGTAGCAACATTTTGTAGGATTTGTACATTTAATTACCTTCAATTAAGAATTTTCATAAAATTTACTTTTTCTTAGATTATGTTACATTACATAACATTACTTTTGATATGTTATATGGTGTTACATTTTGTGTTTGCTTCCTCAGATATCTTAAACGTTTTGATGAGGAGTTGGAGCAAATTAACATCATTCATGGTGTTGGTTTGAGGAGAAGTAAGCAACATGCAGCTAGAGAAAGTGCTATTCACTTGACACTAAAGAAGGAGGTGGGAGAGTATGAAACATGTGGACTAGGTAAGTTGGAAGTAAATACAGTACTGTACGGACTGTGTAGATTGGCATAAATACTGAAGGGGCTGGGTTAATTGGGAGTAAATATGTAGGTACTGGGTAAGTTGGCAGTAAATTCTGTAGAATTAGGGTTAGATGAGTTTTTACGGCTCAGTTTCTAACCAATTGGTTTAAGTCGGGCCGGCCACGGCCTTTTTTCCAGTTGTGGCTCACTGGCTCACTGGCTTGTTTTCCCTACTCCAGTTATTTCTGTGGAGACTGGGTAAGTTGGCAGTAAATACTGTAGGGACTATGTAGGGCGGTAGTAAATACTGCAGGGCCCAGCTAGACTGGTGGTAATTACTGTAGGGACTGGGTATTAAAGTTGGCAGTAAATTCCATAGGATCTTGGTATATTTCCACTAAATTCAATAGGGAAGGGGTACAGTAGGTTGAAAGTAAATACTGTAAGGAATGGAAAAGTTTGCACTGGCTTCTGTAGAGATGGGATACAGTATGTAGGCAGTAGAAACTGTAGGACTGGGTAAGAGGTACTGGATACTGTTAGACTATATGTTAGTTGGCAGTAAATAGTGTAGTGACTGGTCAGATTGGTAGTGGATACAGAAGGGAAAAGGTGGGTTGGTAGAAAATACTGTGTGAGAAGGTGGATTCCATCTGCCTGTCTGTCATTAAGTTCATAAATAATCCTCTATACAGTGGTAACTGAACACTAATAGTTGCAGTCACTGGGAGTCATCATATGAGTAGAACTGTATTAAATACCATCAGTTACTTTATAACACTGCTTATTTAATGTGACTATTTTTTTTTTTTGAAAAAGAAAGTAATTTCCATATTCACTTTGGTTTTTAACCTTTTATCATAAACAGAGGTACCTGATCTGTGTGATGGCAGAAATCTGAAACTATTCAAGGCCTGGGAGGGAGAGATAAGATACTTACAAAATATAAAACTGAGACGTGTCAAAAGAAACATGAATCACCAGGACACCCAGGCTGATGGAGATAAGGATGGGGAATGGCAGGATGAAGATGGAGATGATGAAATTATAGTTGAATTAGAGGAGGAGGATAGTGACTTGCAGGATGAGGAGGACAAGGAGGAGTTGGATGGTAGGCAGGATGAAGGGGAGCATGATGACACAGGGGAGGAGGATGAAGATGTTACAAAAATAGAAAATACATGATGAAGGAAATGTATACCTGGTAGCCAGGGCTAGACAAATATAGAACCAGGCAGTATAAAGCCATGCAGGTGGTACAGAAGTTCTGAGTGGCTCCAGTTGTTATGATTCACAGCCACTTTTGAGAGATGCAATTTAGGGGAAAATTCTATGTACTTAACACGATATAGACCTATTTCAGCTTTGTCAGGTGTCCAATAGCAAGGTGAAAGCTGTCCTGGACAAATGCACGATGCACAATTGTGCAAGCGTGGATACATATACTGACTTACCAATCAAAGTGTGGCACTGTATTGATACTACTTGAGCATGATCAACTAGCCATTTGCTGACATCATTACACAGACATATGTTTAGCTCACAAAATACGTACAGCTTTCCACCCATCCTTCCTTCATGTCAGCTTAAACAAAATGTGGCATTATGAAAGACTGATATTTTGCTAGGGATAGTTGGAACAGGTCAAGTGCTGTAGCAGATTTTTCTGTACTTGGAGGTCCAGTGTTGGGGCAGTCAATGAATCGCTGCACAGGACTTCATTCATCAGTAGTTGGGTTGAGGGTAAGGGCATAGTTTAACCCTGCTGCAAAAATGTTTAGATCATAATGCACAGCTGAAGCAATACTGGAACATTCACAGGTACCTTCAACAAATTTGTGGAGTTGGAAAGATTTCAGTTGGGAGAAAGAGTGGATGTTATGAGATATTGTTGAATCCTCTTTTGGAATTGTTTGGACATGCACCTGACAGTCTGAAATAAATGGCAAATGGGTGAAATGTTATGATATATTAAAGCAGGCATGTAGCTACTGAGGGCCTCCCCCCCCCCCCAGATGTTTGCCAGGCCCCCTAAAAATTGTGTGTGTCCTAATAAAATGTGTAAAAATTAAGGATGGCAATCAATGCTGTGGCTCCCATCTGATACCTAGGCCCCCCAAAAAATTTCATCCTAGCTACGCCCCTGTATTGAAGATATCACGTGTTGTCATAAAGAATGTGATACTACAAGAACTGATGATATGAGGTGAGGTGAGGTGGCATGTATTTTTAAATTTCAGTAACCTTTCTTTTAATACACAGTGTCAATTAAAGTAATTCTGGTGACAACTTTAAGAAACTGTCCTTGGCATGAGGTGTTATCAATTTATTTGATAACATGAATACATAAACCTTTGGCAAAGAGTGCCAGAATGTCTCTACATGAATGGTTGTCTACCTTTTGGTCATGACTAAAATGTTCAGAGAGTTGCAAGATTACTCCAGAAGTTAGGGAAAACAAAATGTTGGTGGTGTTCTTCTTTCCTCTGGAGAGAACAGTAATGAAATGAATGTGGACAAAAATTTACATGCAACAGCTTCAGGTGACAACATCCTTCTTTTTGAAGTGTTTCGAATGTGCTTGGGTGTTTTATTTTACTGTATAATGTCTCAATGGAATAGATTAACAGTGCATCACTGAACCATTAATATATGGACCACTCTCAGTTGGGGGTTGAGCACTTTTGCCAGAAATTTCTAGCATTGTTGCCTTTGAAAAGCACATTTTTTCCCTCAAGATAGCAAATTCTATGCTGACAAAACAGCGTATACATCACACATTTCTGCTTCCACAATTTTTTTTTTGGGGGGGGGGGGATAGTAATATATTTTGGGTTACTGGATAAGGAAAAGAGTTTGGGAACAAGTGTGAAATTTTGAATGGTCTTGAAATTCCTTGCATTTTTTATTTTTTTTCTGAAAAAATAGCTGTGTGGTCTGGAAAAGTAGAAACCTTACACTAACTTTCCTTCAGATTATGTTGCTACATGTAGCCACAGTTCGTAAGATATATGAAAGCAGGTGCAATATTTTTCTTTCAACATATGTCATTGCACTGAGAAAGTTACATCTTGCTCTTGAAGGAGTCTTAACATTTCAAAAGATAGAAAGACCCTGATATTTAAGAAATTGACTTTGATTTCATCTTTAGCAATATTTTAATGTAGGTTTTGATCTTGTAAGTTTTTCTTATACTGAGTAATGATTTCATGGTTAAACTTGCACTGTACTGCATACCTATGACTTACAAATACTATTTCACACTTTAATCAGGAACCATCAATGAAAAGATCTGATGACACTTTTCTCTAAGTTATCAGGAGACCCCCTAGGTAGAGGGGGAAGCATGGAAGTGGGGTAAAGGGGAGGGCCCTATCGACATTATTCTTTCGAAAAGGAGACTAGAAAACTGTAAGACTCTGTTTTATATAAATATTTGCTGTTTAATTGGTACTGTGGATTGCATTATTCAACAGTTGTCAAAGGATAACCACAATAGAATCATTATATTTACAAAGGTCATTGTATTCTTGAATTTTGTCATTACTATTATCCTGTGTCATGCTCGGTTAATGCTGATTTTCTTCAACCTGTTCAAGTGCTGAAAAGTTACTTGGTTGAATTTTACATCACCCTTAATTTTCAACTTTTGTGGAGGAAGCATTCATCATCACTGAGTCAAATTGCTTTCATTATGGAATCATTTATTGTAAATAAGTCAGTGAAATTATATTTCAAAGTACTTTGTAGTAGAAGTTACAAAATTTGAATACCTTACAATAGACGAGTTGGGAAATGTTTCCACGCAACGCAATATGGGAATGGGTCAAAGGTGAAGTGTACCACGCTTACAGTGTCCCTGTTGCATGCTGAGCGTTGCCGTTGTCATGGTACACTTGACCTTGTGACCCGACCGCAAGTACCGAATTTCCCAACTCGTCTATTCATACTTACAGGCTTTAAAAGAGTTCTTTTAAAGTCAGTTTCCAATGTTTTCGTCCAATCTATGGAATGAATGGTATTTTTTCACGTCCCAAGTGGTTCAAATATTCTCACAATTTTGGTTCCTTTAATGAGCCCCACCAATCTGAGTAACACTCTAAATACCCACACTAACCCAGCGTTGTTGACTTTAATGCAATTCTCTTTACAAGCTTGCAAAAGAGACCGTAAATTTTTTAGTTCTTGCCAGTGGTGCTACCAGGATTGTTTGGGGGGATAGGGGGAGGAGAAGAAACTCAGGTATGCATACCGTGTAATACAATCAGAATGGAGCACCACCGTCGGTTGGGGTGAAGACTCAAAACGAAATTTTGCCTAAAATACTTTCTAGATCGCCGGACATGACATTTAAAGGGCCTTCATACGGCCCAGGACACACCAGAGAAAAAGCAGAGTCTTAATGCATTTCTGAGATTTGGAGTGACATCCGTTGGGTAGGCGGTCAATTCCCATGAGCCCTCAACTTATGTCACCGACTCATGCCATCTGAAGCCCTGCTTTTTCTCTGTTCAACCACTACCTTTGAAAGAGTAAAACGTATATTTCCCCCCCCCCCTCTCATTGACCAATCAGCGTGGCATAATTTGTGGTACATAAGGTGGGGGGATCGTATAATCTTTTGAAGAGGGAGATATCTTCAATGACACCATGCATGCGATCATCCATTGTTTGATGTATAGGGCTTGCCCTCCCTATATGTCAAAAGAAGAAACTATGAGGTTTCAATGATAATTTTAAGTAAGCCTCTGCGAGGGTATAAACGGCATCAAAAATTGTCCTGTAAAGAATAGATATTGGTGCAGCCGCAACTGTTTGTCTCCCTGTGTTTGTCCTTCTTGACGTAGAATGACAATAAACACTGATGCAAGAAATTAGTTTTAATGTTAATGTTGAACTTGTTCAAGATTTTTCTCCTGAAACCTGGGGTCTTAGACTACATATGTGCACCATCAAAAGCCTACAAAAAAAAAAAAAAAAAAACAGATGGGGGCGTCGCCGGGGCATTTTAAATGAGTGGTGCAATGTTTGCCGACTAAAGGGAACAAAATGTCGACAGAAAGAAGACACGCTGGAGCAAGGGTACGTGGTATCTATCAAGGGGCCTGTCTTAGGGCCCCCGGTCGGAAACAAAAGCAACGCCGAGGTAGAAGGCTAGGGAGCGAAGCCCCTGGAAATTTTTGACCATTTTCATGACTATATGCATTAGAATGAAGCATTTAACTATTTTCAAGGAGTTTTATGGGTAATAAACAGACCACTAAAATCATTATTGGAACACTTTTCATAGTTAAACTCGGACTCACAGCCGCTCAAGTTGTTAGTGCAGGAAATTGTGATGGTTGGGGAACAGATGATTGTAGGAGATGTATGTGGCTTTGGAAAAGTATACCACTCAAGCTGTCATACAGAAGGTATTCCTATTATGGCAAGTAGCAGTGACGGATGCGCACCAAGCGCGCCTAAGAAACTTGCATTTTCAAGACATTTTAGAAGTTTCGAGTTTTATACATTGCATAGGAGTCTTTTTCTTGTACAAACGATGGGCCTATATTTTGAAGTACCAGGTTATGTTTGGGAAAGCGGGGAGGGGTAAATATGGAGAGGAAATGCCTCGTGGCGCCACCGTCCTGTTCGCTTTGAAAGTAACTGTATGGCATCATTTTAGCAATAGTGGATCCAAGAATTTTCAGAGGGAAGCCATTGATGCTGTATATGCTGTTCCAATGTCGATCTCGACCGCACTACGGTTAGAGACTTGGCTTTTACGTAAAATGAAAAATACAAATATGCTGCAATAGTTATATATCTTCCCCCATGCGGCGCGAGCATGGCGAAAACTTGGCATCCTAAAGTTGGACCTAAACGCACCATATTGAGAGTAAAATATGAGAGTTGTCAGGTTGGCTTGTCCAGATAGCCCGGGTGATAACATACTTTGCACCGGGACCACTTCTGCCTGATGATGGTCAAACTCGCCGTCGCCGCTTTACCGCGTACTTTGTGATAAGTAAATAAAAAAACCAACTAAGCGGTTGGGGATTAAATTCTCGATCCTATATAGAAAACTGTAAACTATGTATAGGTTACTCTGTAGAGGGGGTTGTGCACTGCTCAGCTATATGAAACGGAACTATTCAATTAATGGAAAAAACGAAACCCCAAAGTGCGCCCAGCGCGCCAAAAATGTGTTGGTTTATAGAAGAATCTGCTCTCCTCGAGAGGGCAAAAGCAGTAAATTCGTCCGGTATAACATGCTTTATCGCGTGGACTAAGGCTAACCAATGAAATTGGACATAGCTCCCTGTTCTGTCGGGCCGCCAAAATTTGATTTTTGGGGAGGGTGCACAGGAGATAATATACTTCTATCACAGATAAACCCAGAAATTCGGTGTTAAGTATTCATATTAGTATCCACGATACTTTGCAACAGGGGTGACACTTTGTTACCTAGTGCAAAGGTGCCGTCCTCGGGAAGGGTTCTGAGGCGCTTGGAGAAAAGTTTGTTCGATTGTGGTGGCTTAGATGCAAAATGATGCTATCTTTGGCAAAGTTTTGAATTGATTATGTTTTAAAATTGTTCTTATTTTTGTTGGGTGTAAGGGATGGGTGTGCTGTCGAAGTGGAGGGTTGAAACTCCTCCCCTTGAGAAATTTAATGGTCATCAGGCATGGAGTGTGGACCATGGTAATTGCACGGGAAGCGCGCCGAAATTTTGCTTTCGAATCGTTCTCAAACCAGTACCTTTGAAGAAATACGTTTCGGTATGGTGTTAAAGAAAAAGTAGAATCCAAAGGTGAGAGCGCGCGGAATGCCCGAAAATGTTGATAGTTTAGGGAGGATTTTCGAAAATTTTGATAGTTGCGATCGATTTGTGATAGATTTTTAATTCTAAATACACCTAATACTACCTCCGACGGAAATGTAAAGATTAAACGCCTTGTGGTTCATTTAAAAATCAAACATTTTCGACAGTCGCTTCGGGCACGTGTCCCCATGCCCCGGTGCCAGCGCCACTGTCCCTGTTCCCCACATGGGACCATCCCTAATGCCAAAAGTTGTAGGCTACTTTGTATAAAAGTGCTCTAAAACACAAATTAGTCACTGCGATCCAGTGTCTGCCAGCACGCAAATCAGGGAAGTGCTAGGAAGGAGATTCAACGCTCTATAGGCTCTTTGAAGCAATGTTCGTTTCCTACAGTAATCCTGCTTTTGTTCTCAAAATTCTTATCTCAATACCCACATCAACTAGAATCAGTGAGGCATTGTCAAACTGACAATGAGACGACACACTCCTCACGTTGAACTCATGAACTTTTTGTTGCCAGCCGTCCTGCAAAAATGTGAAATGTTAACCTCTCTTCGTTATTCGTCACACTTAATATCAATCCATTTGAAATCGGCAATGAATTCCAATTACAACTTACTTTTCGAATATGTTTCATAATGATGGGAAAATTTGCTTAAAACTGAGAGAAATGTATAGACTTGAACAATGTTTCCAGTAGATGACGTATTTAAAATCTTGGGGGCACAATTGAAGTACATTATTTAAACGTTTGTTGAAAGTTGTTTTACTAAAAATCCTGTTTAAAGTTTGGTCATTGGCGGAAACAAACCTCACTTCAAAGCACGTTGAGACAATGGTCTTTGTATTGAGATTACTTGGAAAAGAAAGGAGGAGATCATCACATTTAAAGGGTTTAGTCAACAGAGACCGTGACTGAACAATAGGAACAAATAGACCTGTCAATCAAATGGCGTTGCTTGAAAAGAATTAAACCATTTCCAAGTACATATTGCCTGACAGATTTGGTCATTGTATCTCCTCCTTAATACCTTCCTTCCCAAAAAGTACGGCATAAGTTGTCCCCAGCCTACAGACATTCCAAATTCTCCCCCTTGGACCCCACCCCTTCCTTTCACACACAGACACACACACCCTTTCTTCTTTCTATTCTCCTTCTTTTCTTTCTCTTCTTTTCCGTATCTCCGGTCCTTTCCTTCTTTCTTCTCGCTTTCCTTTCCCTTCTTTCTCTTTCCTCTTTTCCTCTCTCCTCAGTCCCTCTTTTTCCTCCCCTTCCCTTTATTTTGCCGACTGGTCCAGGATTTTGCAGACTGGATAGATGAAAAAAGGGTGGTACACCCCCACACCCCTTCTAGCGACGGCCTTGATCCCAAACTGATGGTTTTAAGGTTTTCAAAAGCCTAGAAGACTAATTCCAAGGGGTAAATTTCAAATGTCAAGCTCCCGGGTTTAGTATATTTAATTATACTGTAAAAAGGTGCTTTGAATGCGAAATGTGCATTATTGATGTGTAATTCGGATAATATTTTGCAACAAAACCAATGCATTGTATAGCAGACAACGACATTGACCTAAAGGGTTTTCCGATTTGAGAATTTGGGTTCGAGTGGATGATCACTATACCGGTTATTTCGGACCTTTCGGAATACCAGTTCATTTTCTTTTTGTCTTGCAAATAACGGACAAGACCTACATATAATTTTCAATTTCTATTTAAAATTTATTTCTCCTAGTCATACTTATGTTTATACGAAAAAAAATGCAATACTTAAATAGAAATAGAACTAATTTTACTCTAAGCTTGTGAATATATGTTACTAAAACAAAATACACCAAGTTCAATACTACAGGAAGAAGGCAGAGAGACTTAGCAAAATAAATAAAAGGGCACAGAGAGGGAACCCGGCTCCCAGGTAGTTGTTAAAAGTTCATCCTTGAATTTACTTATATAGGACTTAGAGAGATTTTGTAGATTTAGTAGACTGAGAGAAGGACTTTCTTAGGTTTTAGCAACAGATGTTAAAACTAAATGAATTGCTCATGCTGACTATCACAGTATGTTTGTTGCACAAATTTATTTTATAGACGAAAGATAATCTTTGCACTTTCGTGAAATTTTCATTTGATTCATTTGATTTCTGTGGTAATTCTTGAGATATGAGCAATTGAAGTAAAGTGACTGTAGCAAGCAGGATATCTCATCTCCTCACTTCGATTGAGCAATGTTTTTTTTTTGTTCAGTCTACTGCAGTTTTGTCTTTGGAATGGCAAGGGATGTACTCTTCTAATGGGGAATGTAGATTTTGCAGAATCCATATGCCTCACATGTATTCGCATTACTAATAAAGCATAAAAAATGAAGGAGGAAGTGTGTACAAAGCTTATAGGAGCTGAGTAGTGGCGTACTTCCAAAATAAATACATCATACCAAACGAGATGATTACCCTCTGTGCGGGACTAATTTTAAAAATATTAATCCTAATGCGTTTTATATTCTCATTTAAAATAATCTTGCAATTTGAAAGTAATTTTGCAATAACGTTCCTATACTATATCTTGGGTTATTTGATTTTACACTTGCAAGATATTTTACAATTTGTTTTTTGAATTTCTAGTTAGTTACTTTTTCTTCTTTTCAATCTTGAATCGTTTCCACTTGTATCGGTTCTGATCGATGCATCTACCCAGGCATGTAGTACACACAACTCACAACGTACGCACGTATGTAGTATATTAGCGTTACTAGTGGCAAGGCACACGCCTATTTCGCGCATCATCTGCAGGAGGCTCATGAACAACATTGTAGATTTTGCAGGTATTGAAACTGTTATTTTTTTCAATCAATGAGTTTGTTTTTCGTGGTAGACCTAGGCCCTAACGCTAGCCTAAGTTAGGCTAACGTTAGTACTGTTAACGACAGTAACAAGTGTACTGTTCGACCAGACACACTGCATGCATGGCATTGAAAAGTATCGGTATCGGATCGAATCGACTAACCAAGAAGCATAACCGGATGTGACGTAACGAAGTCGGCAGGTCGGAGAATTTATTCTACTTTGGCGGCTACTCAGCTCCTTTAAAAAAAACGGCGTTGATTAATGTGAGGTTATGTTGCCACGTGCGCTTGCTTCAAGTTTGCTTTGTGTTGAAAATGTGGTAATTATAGTTAATTATAGTACCCCGAGAACCACAAATGGGAAACGAAGGCAGCTTTAACAAGAATAAAATATGATTACGTGAAACCTCCAATATATCAAAAATCAAATCTAAGTTTAAACCCTTCTTTTTAAGTACATTCCTTTTCATGCATACGGTCCATTAGCGGCTCGCCATAGGGGCACGGGGGCACTTGCCCCCCCAAAAGTTTGCAAAGCATGGTCTTCAATTTTCAAAAAATAAAAATAATAAATAAAAAATATGTAATTCGAGATGGGTTAGGCCCTCCCTTTTCCTTGAGTGGGCTTAAAATTAAAGGAATGAATAACTTTCCAATGCAATGCGAAGGTTAAACATTAATAAAGTGCTTTCAAAACGCCATTTTTTTCGGCGCGCTTCGCGCGCGTTTTCTCAGTTGCTTGTTTGTTACTACCGTATATATACTTCAGACATCACAAATGGACCTGCCGTTAGTGCGAGCTAAGGTAATCAAAACAAATGATCACGCTGCGATATTTGTTTTGCGGACACTTCAGAGCTTTCGGGGTCATTAGATACACAACCCATTACCCGTTTTGATTATCATCCACGACTAAAAGCAGTTTTGCCAGGGTGTCACCTGGCCAGATTAGCATAGGTATCTGTCTACAAAGTTGTAACGGGCATGTAGTTTAAAAGTATTGTGTTTCCCATAGAAGGAGAGTTTTCCCTTCCCTTGTCCAAACTGACAGCGCCGTTGGCCCAGGAGCGGTCTTATGACTGTCAAATGGCCTGTTATAAGCAAAAGGTTCTCCACCTCTGTGCTAAAGTATATACCGTTTCAATTGACTTAAAATAAACAAACCAAATAGTCAATCTAAGCTCAGTAGGATGAGACTTTTGACTTGTGGCCTAGCTATTTGTATATAGGATGAGACGTCGTTCTGAGTTACGGGAATTCCCTTCCCCCTTTAGAAAAATTTCGTTTGGGAACGGTACTGAGATCCAAACTACTAGTGCGATCATTTCATCGTTTTCAAGTGTCTTCATGCTCAAAATTTTCGTTAGTTTAAGAAAACAATCCAGAAAACCAACAGTTTATTGCTTCTTGGCAAAGCTGAAACATATTGTGACACAATGAAAGAAACAATAAAATATTTAAAGGTGGGGCTTATTTTATACAAATAAATCAAGCCGCTTTGCCCATTTCACCTGGCTCTTACCCCACCCCTATGGTAGTACGGTAGCGATCGGTTGATATGGTTGTATTTATTTTTAAAGTAGTCTTCCCATAACTAACTGCCTGAAATGGTTCGTGAAGAGCGGGCATCGTTGTAATACTCCCATAGGCGTAGGAGGCAGGGGGCTGGGGGCTGCAGCTCCCCCAACAAAATATTTTTGTGAAATTCGGGCAATATTCTGAGAATTTTTCGGGCACCTACTGAAAGAAAAATAATGCAATAATGTAGCTTAACCGAAGTCGATACGTTAAAAAACTTCCTTGGTAATTAAAATATAGTTCTGATTTGGATGTTAGTTAGATGAGATTTAACGACACACCAACACGAATGTGTTATATAGTGTCAAGCAAAGTTTAAATACGTTTCAAGTCCTTCCCTTAAGTCGCCTCTTACGACAGGCGGGAAATACCGTGGGCATATTCTACAACCCCCAGCCCACAGGGGGAAGTTCTGATTTGGATTGCACCAGTACCTATATATTCGGCATAAATTCACCAGTGTGTTTTTATGGTTAAACTTATATGTTATGATTATCAGTGGTGTATTTGAGGAGCCATTATGCCATGCCCTCGTAACTGACGCCGAATTTTTTTTCTTATTTTAGTACCTAAACTAAAACACAAAATTTTACTTCAAAGGTAGCATATGTGGCACCAGATTGCATGTATGGACACCTAATTTTTCAAAAAATTTTCAGGGGGGACACCCCCTCCCCTTAGACCCCTCCCCCAGGCCGGCGATCACACAACATAGTGCCTGCCCACCCCCATGAGAGAAACCTTGGTTAAACCACTGATTATTATCATCATTTTTGTAACGACTTCCCCCAGAATTATTACCAATATGGAATGCTAGTAACGTGGAAAATTATTGTATGTAATTGGCATGCGGTGTGATAACGGATGCATGCCTTTATGATATGTACATTAACATTAGGAACGCGCGCGGAGCGCGCGGAAACTTTTGTTTCTATTTTTCGGGCAGATCGTTACAGCCTCCCCCCCCCCATCAACTTGGGTCCCTATTCCTATGCATACTCCTACTGAGGCTATATTACTATCATTAATATTGCTGGGGGGTCTTCCGAACCTCCCTGAATACGGACTTGAGTTTGCCCCCCCCAAACAAAATTTCTTAGAGCCGCCCATGTGCATACCCCCATTTTCTTACCTTCGGAATCCCATGTACACCATTAATGATAGCAGTCATACTGTCATATGAGCCACCAGAAAACATTTAGGGAAGGGGAAGGGGAATAAACATTTAGCCCGATCACACAGGGCGCACTTTCATCTCAGTGTACTTGATATGCCATTCACCTCCGGGGAGACTATCCCAGTAAATGCTCTTATGATCGGTAGAACCCGCGTTGTACAGACCGTTGAGCCTGCAGAATCCTCCATATCGGGCAAACCACCAAGCGCCATGATCATACACTGCCGTGTTTTGGTGACTGTTGCCATCATTGTCCACGTCATATGTAGTAAATGATTGATTCCGATTGTCCACCATAGCGTCAGAACCTGCGATAAGCAATGAAACTTGGACAGAATAATGTAATGAACGCATACGACTTGATAATAAGATATCGGATTCGGAAGTTAGGTACCCCATTGTTAAGACTATGAAATATACCAAGGGTGTAGCAACATGGGCAAAGGGGAGGGTGGCAGTAGCACAGCCAGAAATATTTGTGTGTGGTAGCTTAGGGGACTCCACCATTTCATGGAGGTTTAAAATATACTTATGCATAATTTTTTACTCTTGGATGTTCCAGTGGGGGAGGGGGAGGGACTTGTGGGACTTGTGGGTGAGGGGATCACACCCCCAGCTACACCATGGGAGGGCCTGGGCACA
Organism: Holothuria leucospilota; assembly: GCA_029531755.1. Lineage (NCBI taxonomy): Eukaryota > Metazoa > Echinodermata > Holothuroidea > Aspidochirotida > Holothuriidae > Holothuria > Holothuria leucospilota. The sequence goes on along the minus strand of CM055980.1, from coordinate 37,574,584 downwards.
ACATCTGAATGGCATTCTCCACTACCTCACATTCTTTCTCGGAGGCAAAGGAAAGGCGAATGAAAAATTTCCATGTATGGATATACGTACTAAAGTGTTTAGCAGTACAGAGGAGGAGGCGTGGGGGACGTCGTGCTTCTGGTTGGATGGAGGAAAACACTAGAATTAAGCATTCAACTATCTTCAAATGGCACTTGATGCGAGCCACACGGTCCACAGAAATTGAACTTCCTCAAACTAACGGCTAATGGAATTGATGATGTAATGGACTTGTGGGAGTGGGGGATGGTGGTTGGCCGATGAACAAAGTTAGTCGCTGCATGGGATTTGATACGATAATATCGCTCAAGCTGGCTTCCAACATGATGCAATCATAGGACAACCTGTGTTCCATACGGAAGCGTGTTTTACGCGCTAATAAACGTTTTAGAGTAAACTAGATTCTAGCGCATTGCAATGAAAGCTGTTTCAAAAGGACAATACCAGCTTGAACAGCAATGAACTGTTTTTGGTTTCGATGAAGAGAGAAACCAATGCATTCATGATGGCGTGTGTGTATGAATATGTGCATGAGCATGTATCTGTGTGTGTGTTTGTGACGCCTGGGTTGTAAACACGATGTCTCAAGATAGGAATGATGGATGCTTTTCATACTCGTTATATGGATAAATCATATAAAGAGAAAGAACTCTGTTCTTTTTGGTGGCGGTCAGAGGTCATGTCAGGTCAGCAGGGGTCAAAAACAAAAATCCTTGTAAACACGATATCTCCAGGTAAAAATCATGGATACTTTCCAAACTTGGCATGTGGATGCTTAAAGTCAGAAGATGAAGCCCATTGTTTTTGGTAGAGTTCAAAGGTTATGTAAGGTCACAGAAGGTAATAGATCAAAAACTTGTGAATTGCTTGTAAACACGATATCCCAAGATAGGAATGATGGATACATTTCGTACTTGTATATTGATTAACCATATTGAGAGAGAAAGCTATTGTCTTTGGTGGAGATCAGAGGTCATGTCAGGTCAATAGAGGTCAAAAACCAAAACCTTTTAAAAACCATACCTCAATGTAAAAAGCATGCATAATTTCCATACTTGACATGTCGATGCGTTATAGTCAGAAGATGAAGCCTATTATTCTTAGTAGATGTCAAAGGTTATCTGAGGTCCCGGAAGGTAAAACTTCAGAAACCTTAGAAATTGCTTAGAAACGCGATACCTCAAGATAGGAATAATGGATACTTCTCATACTTTTTATATGTATTTACCATATTAAGAGGAAGAACCCTGTTGTTTTTGGTGGAAAACAGAGGTCATGTCAGGTCACAGAGGTATAAAATCAAAAATCCTGTAAACAGGATATCTCAAGGTAGGGAGCATGGATACTCTTCATATCTGGGACATGTCAAGTGTGGAAATTATCCATGCTTTTTACATTGAGATATCGTGTTTAAAAGGTTTTGGTTTTTGACCTCTATTGACCTGACATGACCTCTGATCTCCACCAAAAATCCTGTAAATAGGATATCTCAAGGTAGGGAGCATGGATACTCTTCATATCTGGGACATGTCAAGTGTGGAAATTATCCATGCTTTTTACATTGAGATATCGTGTTTAAAAGGTTTTGGTTTTTGACCTCTATTGACCTGACATGACCTCTGATCTCCACCAAAAATCCTGTAAATAGGATATCTCAAGGTAGGGAGCATGGATACTCTTCATATCTGGGATATTTTTGGTTGAATTCAAGATCATCTGAGGTTACCAGAGGACAAAAACTGAAACTGAAACTGAAACTGAAATCTCAAGTTAGGAATGGTGGGTACTTTTCATACTTGGTATATTATTTATCATTTTAAGAGGAAGAATACTATAGTTTTTGTTGGAGGTTAGAGGTCATGTGAGGTCACCAAAGGTCAAAACCAAATCCTTTCTCAATATAGGAAACATGCATACTTTTCATACTAGGCTCGTGGATATGTTATAGTCAGAAGATGAACCCTATTCTTTTTGGTGGAGGTCCAAGCTTACACGATGTCTCCAGAGGTGAAGCAGCAGAAACCTTGAAATTGCTAGTAAATGCAACAGCTCAAGATGCAAAGATCAGCTTTTATTACCTTTCGACAAGGAATCACTAAGTCTTTGGGCTTTCTGATTTATTTTTACAATTGAAAAATAAGCCGCTCTAACTTCCTGTATACCCGATTACTGTACCTGAACCGACGAGTATATAACTATACTACGTTTCCTTATGATGGAAGGAAATAATGAAAATGGGGAGATTCGTGGAAACTGAACAATATAAGACCATACTACTTACGAAACTGTGACAGATAAACTTTCCAAATTAGTTCTCCACACAGACGGGGACATAAGGACTCCTAAATTTAGAAGTCAAAGGCTTATTTCCCTATGATCAGGTAAGCCCATTTTCTCCTACCGTCCTTGTTTTTCTTAGGGTGAAGCATGTTTTTTTAATATATGGAGTTTTGCTACAGAATTCTCGAGACACTTGTTCAAGTTCCTTTCACTTATTACACTAACAAAGCATTTAAAAATGGGGAATTTCCCGCAAAAAAGCCATCGTGGTATTGTTTAGATCAAAGAAAAACAAATAACAGGTTGCTAGGTTTTTCTTTTTTTTTGATCACAAAAGTTTACTAGATATGGTGAAGTAATGCGTATGCCCTGGCTAAATAAAAACAATAATTTGTCTTGTATAGAGCGCATACTCCAGCAAGATTGTTCAGTGCGCTTTACGAGTGCTGAAAATGCAAAAATTGAGAAATTTGGGAGTAGGGAAAAGTTTTAAGACCAGCTACGCTCGGACTGAACGATACAATCCAAAGACCTAAGTTCAAGAGAGAGGAAGTCTCATAAGCGAGGTGTATCATTCAGAAAACTACTGTCACCAAAAGATTTTGTACGTGACATTGGAACCTGAAGCATAGGATTGATAGTGCGAATGTACTGGTCTAATGTTAGCTTGCTGATGCAAGGGTGGCGCCAGCGGGGGGGGGGGGGCGCCAGGGGGCCATGCCCCCCCCCCCCGTCGGGGAAGGCTGGCCCCCCCGTCGGGGAAATTTTTCGATTTCGTCGGGGAGCTGTTATGTATACGATAAAATAGTTAGTCCCCGACAACGCCCAGTCGCCCCGACGATTTACTTAATTTTGGCCAAATTAGGGCAAATTCTTCAATAAAAACCCCAAATTTTCCAATTTTCTTCTTCAAAGCCCCATTTTTTTCAAATTTTCCATGGAAAATGCAGGCCGATGATTTTTTCAAATTTTCTCCAAAAAGAGCCCAAAATTTTCGGCGCGCTTCGCGCTCCAAAATATTCCTTCAAACATCGTTTCGGCACTTTATTTCCTTCGCTGAGACTTGGGGTTGCTGGCCGCCCCGTCGGGGAGCTTGGCCCCCCTGTCGGGGAAATCCTGGCGCCACCGCTGTGCTGATGAAACAGAGCATTAAAGTAGGTTGGGTCAGTTTAATGGCCCGAAAAGCTACAATGAGGATTTTGAGATCGATACGGAGTCATTAGGTAGCCAGTGTTTAATTCATCCAGTGTCAACAATCATCTATATCCGCAAGAATTTGTCAGTTTGTGGAGAAACAAGAACAAAATTGTGTTTCATGTTGACTTTGGGGGATAATTTTATTACCAAGACTAGAGTGATCGGTACTTTAACAGGATGAATCCTGAGTTCAGATAGAATCCTCCTTTTTGTTCTCTGTATCCTAGCTTGAGTGTGTCTCGTGTTTAAGTTTTTTGCATGTGAGAACCTCTATCATGTTTTATAACCTACAAAACTATGTTGGTTACAACAGGACTCGCCTTTAAAGTATTTGGTATCCAAATAAGGTACAACTGTTCCTAGAGCATTACATTAGAACTGATGTCAATGACTGATTATCTTTTACAATACAAGATTTATCTCTTTTTCTTGGTGAAGCTTACCTGTAGAGAGGTAATTACCTGAGTAAACAGGGGTGTCATCTATTTGTGTGTCTTGCTGCTTGGTAATAGTGGATCTAAGATGTGCCTTACCGGAGGGGAGGGGGTTTGGTGGAGGGGGACAGTCAATAAAGGCTGTGTACTGGGGATGGTTGGCTGAACCACCGACGTGAAGGTTCCATACGTTTCAAGAGATCTATCCTTTAAATTCTGATATTCACCGACCTTCTCGGGGAAATTATCAATCTTTCTTGGTGAAAGGCTAGCGTCAACAGCCTTCCCCGAATGGGCCGGGAATGGGGAAGGAGTCTGACCGCCGCTTATCTGTTAAGTAACCTCAGTAAATTGAGCTTTTACTAACAAATTACCAGTGCCTTATCCTGCTCCCTACGGAATAGTTAACGTGCACGTATGGACATGTTAGGCTTTTTAAATTTAAATACATTACCTGCTGTACTTGACTGATTGTATTCACCGAGACCAACTAATCTGTATTTACTGAATTCGTCACTGATACGAAAGAGGTCGTATTTGGCAAAGTAAGGTTCTCCGTTGACGTTATTCAAGTCAATTCGAAGTTCGTAGTCCTTCTGATTTGTCAGGTAAGATATTTTGTCATTACCGAGCCAAAATTCGCTTCTCAGAGAGCCAAACCCTTCCTTATATTCCGTCCATTTACGATAAAAATCAACAGAGCCATCGACACGTCGTTGAAGAACCTGATCAAAACATATGACATCCCATGTTAGTCAAGTGAAAAAAGGCGAAACCTATTCTAGTCCTTAGGCTGAGGGGGTCCCCGTATGCATGAGAGGTCCCCTAAGTTTCTCTTCATATTATTGAAGTACACCATATGGCACATCAAAAAAGTTTGGGTAGACGTTTGGTAACCCGGCAATAATCGAGAAAATGACGTCAAAAACCACGCCCAATGACGCTATATTGGAACCAAACTTTAGGGGGAGGGGAAACATAAATCACTGTATCTTTGGACGTTTAAGTCACAGAACAACAAACTACCCCTTAACATGTTTGTATTTAAGTACTCTATTCATTCAAACAATCATGTTGCAAATTAGTATGTTAATGAGGTCACCAAAGGTCAAAAGGTCACGAAAATCGGGTGCAAGTGAAAATTTGACCGTTCCTACAAAATAACCTGTCAAATCATGGATTAATTTATTTTGATATTTGTGATGCATGGAAATGTTAGAAAAGATGTTATTGATTGTTTTGATATGCATTTCAGGCCATTTGATGCCTAAAATCATATCATAACATCAATTGAAACACGCCATAAATTTTTAAGGCATGATTTTACTGTATATTTTTAAGCATAGTGTGGAATCTTACCTCTTGTTAGCCATTAAAATGTTGCCACGCTTGTCAATTAAAGAAGTGATTATTCTGTTTTTGTCTTAGACTTCAGTCCTTGCAAATAGGTGGGAAAACGTCAAATTTGTTTCAAATTCTCTCACGGTTGTAAATGAGTGCAGCATAGCCTTATGGGAGAGACTAAACTTTGACCTAGCCTTGAAGTGTTTGTTTTAATCAAGGTTAGTGTCTGCCTTTCAGTTTAAGTCTGTACCGAAAGATGGTTTTAATGTCTTATTCTGAAGGGTGGCACCACACAACTTCCTTTGTTCTTAAGAGGAGATGATGCTTTGCATCACAAAATGAATGTAAAAATTACCCCAATTGCAATATATCCCCATCCATATGAACTTCGCTAATAACTGAAGGATTGGAAGCATTGTAGAAGGAAGACGTCCTGAACTGCGTTCAGGTTATACTCAAACGAAAGACAAAAATGTGAAAAGCTGAAATATACCCTTACTTTTCTGAATGAACGGAGTGAAGTATTTTTTATTAATTCTTTTAGTATTTTTATTTTGCCAGACTCATAAATAGTGAGCGAGACTGCTTTCTCCCACAATGCAATGCGCCGAGAATTTTTGTGACGTACAACCACTGATGTCATGTAAAAATAGACCAATCATAGACAAGCAAATATTGTCGCCACCGTCCGCCATCTTTGTTCGCCTAAAGTTTTGACTTGCCCAAGTCGTTTCATAGGCAATATACACACTAAAACGGTTAGAGGCAAAATTTGGGGATACAAAACTTAGGATATTTTTTGCAGAAAATTGAAATTAAAGGAAAACAGACAATATTTATTAAGCATAATCGTACAAATTTTTGTCCATGCTTAAATATGTGTCTGAAATGATGCAAAATCATTTTCAAAATACGAAACTTTCACGAGCTTAGGCAACAAGAGCCTAAGGTTACTTTTTATGTAGACTCACTACATAAAGAATAAGATGAAAAACTTGTGAGCCAAGGGTAGGTCTAAGGTGAAACGCACAATATTTATTTTTCTCTCTCTTTATTATAATTCCACTTCTGATACTGCATTCAGTACAATAATAACTTTTACCCTTGGCCTATACACATGTCCAGGTGGGCCTAAGTATATAACAGAGTGGCTGTGCTATTTATCTGTCTCTGTGCACCCGTGCATGTGTACATGTTCTGCGACTGTGTGTCTGTGTGGTTCACTGAAATAAATAAATAATATAACTAAATCAAAGAACCTTTACATCAAATAAAAATTACTCTGGAAGACAATCGTTTACTGTACCAATAATAACACTGTGACCCTAGGGTTGAAATGGTCCCATACTAGCAAGTAAAGTATGGCAGAAGCCCCATAAATAATGGAATGCTCCCCACAGTGGCGTAGCCATGATTATACAACAGGGGGCCAAACATAAAGAATCAACTAAGTGATTGAGGACGCAGAACAGATGAAGTACTGTAGTTAGTTAGGTGAGGTTTTACGGCTCAGTTTCCAACCAATTGGTTTAAGTCGGGCCGGCCACGGCCTTTTTGCCAGTTGTGGCTCACTGGCTTGTTTTCCCTACTCCGTTGAGTATGCTGAACACCAAGCACAATGGCAGTAGGTCTTTTGGTATGACCCGGCCAGGAGTCGAACCCCAGAACAGATGAAGTACGTCGTAATACCACCTCAGTGTAAATCTGTGTAAGTCTGTGTAAATTGTACCTTTTGTGTGCCCCTGCGATTGTAAACAGCAGTGTGGAATCCTTTTTTTCACTACATAAAGGTGCCGTCCTGGGGGAGGGATGTACCCCTCCCCTTTGAGAATTTTTTGTTAATTTAAGTTTGCCTAGGTGCAAAATGGTGCTATTTTTGGTATATTTTTGGAACTGATCATTTATGACTGGAAAATATCCATAATTTAGTGGATTCCAATTTTTGGTTAGGTGAAAGAGGAGAGTATCTTGTCTTAGAGAGGGGTAACTATGTTATCAACAACCCTCCTGAAGCCCCCTTTTTGGCTACTTTAATGTCTTCTGTTAGGGGAAAGGTTTTACGTAAAAATACGTGAGTGAAGTCCACAGAAACATTTTTGGACTATTACAAAAATTTTCCTTTGCTTTATTTTTCATTACAAAAGGGCATCTAAGGCTGGCAGACACCGGTATAGTGCCTCCTGGAAGCTCTGGATTAATTATATAAAATAGGGCACTGATATGGTGATTATTACCTGACATCCAAATAATAGTAAAGAGTGTGATGCCAAGCACTTTACAACTATGGTATTTTACTAAGTTTGGACGAAAATCCAGACGAACAGCTTCCAGCAATGGGGAAGGGAGGAAGAGTATAGGTGCAGGGAGGTGATATTAGACCTCCGTGATAGGTAAAGCAAAAGGGGTGAAGAACTAAAAAGCGCCTTTCAGAATGTTTTTTCGTCGTAAGTGTATTAACAATCACCATCTATACCGGTAATGGCTGTGCACGAAGCGCTCGGTAATTTTTTTTGAAAATGTATAAAGGTCAATTAGTATTTTCAACCTTCCACATCATGCTACAAATTAGTTTGGAAGATCCCGTAGGCCCCTACAAAGTATTGAAAAGTGTGTAAGGGCAAATGTGTACTTTTAACCTTCCCTATCATGCCACAAATTAGACTGAAAGATCGAAGATCCCATATTGATGACAGCCTAAACAGAGGTTGGCACTACTGTTTTTCGGAAAAGTGTTGTGATCAGAATAGTTGCATGTATTGTAACCTTAGTAATGGTCATGAGATGAAGTGAAAACCGTGACGAATGCGCGCGAAGTGCCGAAATTTTGCATTAAATAAGATAACCATGACAAAACCTGCATTCATGCTCTGCATCGAGACACTTTCATTTTCCCAACAAACCTATTTGCCAATCAAAGAGCCAGTCTTTTACCTGAGAATTCATAAAAGGCTTTCAACTTCTTCTGTTGCTGTGCTTCTGCAGGAGTTGCATTTGGAAATTATTGATTATAAGGACAAAATTGAGGTACAGTTTGAAGTGCACGGAGCGCGCGAAAATTTTTTGATAGTTTGCGAAGCATTTGCGATAATTCTGATAGTTTGAGAACCATTTGTGATAGAAAATGGTTGTAGATCCTTCACTCGGTCGAAAACACACCTCACCCTACCCCCTTCATAAATCTATAGCTTAAATGCCTTTGGGGATCATTTTCAAAAAAATTTCCGGAGCCACTGCTCGCAGCGTCTTTAATTTGTCAAAAGTAGGCGCGAGCGAAGGGGGCGGCTGCCCCCCGTGAGCATATTTTTGGTATTTCTTAATCATATGGCTGTTTTTACAATATTGCTAGAGTTTCCCCTATTTATATGAGGTAAATAGGCCTGGGAAGTGCCATTCCCAACGACCTGGGAGGCATTTTGGGTAAAATTTCCTTGTGCTTCGCGCCAACCTAAGGTGGCGCGGAGCGCTGAGACTGTCTATGGGCTTCGTCCCCTTGACAAATTCCCCTGGTCAAAAGGCCTTAAAATGATATATATGAATCAACAAAAAGGTTGTTTTGACTGTTTGAGGCCAGTGTTAGAACGCACCTTTTGCAAAATTAGCGGAGGAAATACGTGAAAAAGGAAGGGGTAAATTTGATATCAATACAGTACTACATAATGAAATAATTTTGTGAGCCTTTTTGGGTATGAAATCTGTTCTCAGTTTTCACAGGTTCACCGTTGTGTTTAAAATTATGTCCTAAATCTTGCCCCAAATGATCCTGCTGTGCACAAGGCATAAGTGGGGTTTCTGTGTGGGTAATGTTGACTAATTTATGACGATTACTGGGGATTATGATCAACTGTTGAAAAAGATTTAGCTCAGTGAACATTTTCTGCACAGCTGGATCATTGCATGTAAGTTATTATGATACATCAATACTGTGACATTGATTGATGAATGTCAGAGAGCGGTCGATCAACTATCGATATTGGTTTGGCTATAGTACTATATTGATGTAGTGTATGAGTGCCGCATGCATGCACCGTTGGACGTCACAGGGCATGCAGAAATGTACCCTGGAAAATATTTATTTTTCATACAGTGTGACCCTCGAAGTGCCTAGGGCCAGCTTTGGCTAGGCCGACGTACGTACATTTTTACTGTCGTAATTTATTTTGGGGGTGCGGGATTATGGGGGACGGAGATGAACAGGGGGCCATGGCCCCCTTGTGCCCCCTGTCTACGCCAGTGCCTCCCCAAAGATTTTCACTTTACAATGGTAGGGTAAGCCTAGGCCTAATGTTTCATTTCCCTGCCTCTAAGACTAAGTCAAGATCATACACACTATGACTGAACCTTACACCAGACAAGCAGTCACCCCCTTGAATGTCCAATTTCAGGGTGATGAACAAACTGTGCACTGCAAGAATCCATCTGGTTCAATTCACGATTAAAGTCTCCCACAAACTCACTGTGGATGACTGCCTCTGTGCTGTGTGAACCCTCTGTGACAAAGCACGTAATAGGCATGGGTAAATGTGCAGGAAATGCAACTTTAGAACTCCTTTGCCTAGATAGGCGGTTCCTTTCCATGTAAACCGATTAAATATATGTAAAGCTTATCACGTCTCATCCAGTTCATGAGCTGTCCAGCTACTTTCCAAAGGCCCAGTAAGGGTAAATAAAACAAACTGACCATTAAGAAACTTCTCTTCTGTATGGAAAGCAAAAGCTTTTTTCTTCAAAAGTCTCCCGACTGTCTGGCAAAGAGCCAGGGGCGAAAAGCAAACAATATTCCCGAAGGAGTTCTGCTCCCTGAAGGAGTAACAACGTCCCCAAGAGACAAACTTTGACTTATCTGACACCACCCGACAGTGGTCCCGTTTTAGACTGGCTGAATAGAACAGGTCCCACCTGGGAGCTCCGCCGTCGTGATCACGGATACTCCTGCGCCAGGTTAGTATGGGAAGCAAAAAAACATTGTCAAATATTGCTCAATTAATGTATGTGTGGGTACTACACTGCATGCACAGCATCTTGAGTGCACGATACCCAACTTCTAGAGTAACGGAATTTTCCAGCTGATATTATAATATGTTGTTAGGCATTAAATGGCCTGAAATGTATATCAAAACAATCAGTAGCATCTTTTCTAACATTTCCATGCATCACAAATATCAAAATAAATTAATCCATGATTTGACACGTTATTTTTGGAGCAACTGTCAAATTTTCACTTGCACCCGATTTTCGTGACCTTTTGACCTTTGGTGACCTCATTAACATACTAATTTGCAACATGATTGTTTGAATGAATAGAGTACTTAAATACAAACATGTTAAGGGGTAGTTTGTTGTTCTGTGACTTAAACGTCCAAAGATACAGTGATTTATGTTTCCCCTCCCCCTAAAGTTTGGTTCCAATATAGCGTCAATGGACGTGGTTTATGACGTCACTTTCTCGATTATTGCCGGGTTATCAAAAGTCTACCCAAACTTTTTTGATGTGCCACATGGTGTACTTCAATAATATGAAGAGAAACTTAGGGGACCTCTCATGCATACGGGGACCCCCTCAGCCTAAGGACTATTCTACCTGTCTTTGTTAACAGACCACATTATAATCCTCATACGGGCACGTGAAGACCTTTCACAAGGGGGGGGGGCGGAAGATTATTTTCCCCAATTGATAACAAGGGTAGCGCCATGTAAAGGCTAGAGAATCTTTGGCACCCCAAATATTCCAGTTTCGTTGAATAGCCTCAATGGTACGATAAGGCATGTTATCCCCGAGACCGAGAGTGATCAACCGCCTCGTTGTTTCACTTCATTTTGCTCTGAAGGAAGGCAGATTCTTCAATAAAACCCCAAAATTTTCTAATATCTTTCGACAAAAATCCGAAATGTTTAAACTGTCTGCAATGTAATCCCCACATTTTCAGATTTTCTTTAAAGCAAAGGGAAAGGTCATAAAATTTCTTCAATATAAATCTGATATTCTGTACTGGGAATGGTTGGCTGAACCACCGATGTGAAGGTTCCATACGTTTCAAGAGATCTATCCTTTAAATTCTGATGTTCACCGACCTTCTCGGGGAAATTATCAATCTTTCTTGGTGAAAGACTAGCGTCAACAGCCTTCCCCGAATGGGCCGGGAATGGGGGAGGAGTCTGACCTTTCACAAGGGGGGGGGGGGGGCGGAAGATTATTTTCCCCAATTGATAACAAGGGTAGCGCCATGTAAAGGCTAGAGAATCTTTGGCACCCCAAATATTCCAGTTCCGTTGAAGAGCCTCAATGGTACGAAAAGGCATGTTATCCCCGAGACCGAGAGTGATCAACCGCCTCGTTGTTTCACTTCATTTTGCTCTGAAGGAAGGCAGATTCTTCAATAAAAACCCAAAATTTTCTAATATCTTTCGACAAAAATCCGAAATGTTTAAACTGTCTGCAATGTAATCCCCACTTTTTCGGATTTTCTTTAAAGCAAAGGGAAAGGTCATAAAATTTCTTCAATATAAATCTGATATTCTCAGAATTTCTTCAATTAAATCAGAAGGCCCGAAATTTTTGTGCCAAACATTTTGCCTTCGCCTTTCTCCCCGGCAACGTTCCGCCTTGGGGTATCTGGTTCCTCAGTGTGGGAGATGGTGGGGCTTGATTTTACCTCCGGAAGGGCATATCCAGGCGTCACACCGATTAACTAGCAACTATTACACGAATTTTGCCCTGAAGTTGAAAAGAGACATTCTTGCCATGAAATCGACATCATGTTTGCTGGGCGTGTGGGTATTTGGGGGTTGCCGC